>JALIGW010000002.1:42228719-42828719 GCA_023053685.1 Diadophis punctatus similis | reverse complement strand
TCAATCTTGTTGAAGAATTGCATGACAAACTACGGTGCCCCTAAAGGTCACATAAAGTCATATTAAATCTATTTTCATGTCATGGTGAAATGACCCCAGTCCTCCAAGAGTTGTCAAAGAAAATTATATGCATGGATAAATGAAAAAAAAAAGAACCTTTTAATGATCAAATGTTATAGGTATCAGAAGAGGTATATCAATTGTGTGGCAGCTAGCAGAGCTTACCTGGAAGATAAGTCTGTCAAGCCCCTTAACCCACTTCTTCTTAGCCAATGGACTGGCAATCATAAAAATATGAGGGATTACCATAACGTTTATAAAAGTGTAAGTTTTGGTGAACTACTTTGGAAAGGATTGATGACAAGTGAATGGCATAATAAATAATTGATTAAACATTTACAACTATATTAGGAACTGTGCAGAGATTAGAAACCAAGTTAGCTTCTGCTTACATGCAAAATATTGAAAGGAATGTGAATTATAAAGTATATAGATGCAGATTTTGGCCCACATACATTTTGAAAAAAACAACAATATATATTTCTGGATTTATTTTATTTTTAGATGATTTTTAAATAGTTAATGAAGCAGCTCTATTTTTCCTGTTCCACATTGCTTTCTGACCTGTTGCTTAGTTTGAACTGTGCAACTGACAAAAATGAACTAAAACTAAAATTTTAAAACAATGAAGAACTAAAAAAAATTAAACACATTTCCCATGTGTTTATGTGTAAAATCAGATCAATGTTATATTTACACATATTTTATATTAATGCAAGCATCCTTTGAAATGTGTACTAAGGTAGAAAGGGAAATTTGTTGCTGTATAAAAGATCTAAAAAGTACAATAATTATGAACATAACTTAATTCTTACGAATAGCATATTATTAAACATAGATGGTTGTATCTGCATTCTTGCATTTGAGCTTCTGAAGCCAGCGAACTCATAAAATAATGCTTTTGAAGTAAAAATTGCATTAGCCAAAACATATATTTTCAAGACCACAAATTAGGTTATTACTTAGTACAAGGAAATGGAAATTGGAAATCAGTTAAATGGTTGAGTGGAAATTGAATTTTAATCTCTTAACAGGATTTTTCCCATTACAATGTACTTCCTTCTCAGTAATGACTATTGTTTATTCTGCTGCAATATTTACTAGCATTTGAATTTTTTAAAAAAAATCCATCTGTATGGACATAGCATGGACTATGTAATATAGTCTGATTAACAGAAATATTTATTTATTTATTTATTTATTTATTTGTTTATTTATTTGAGGTTCTTCTATGCCACCCTACTCCCTCAGGACTCAGGGCGGCGTACAACATTTTAGGGAACATCAAACAAATCAATTAAAAACAATTAAAAACAATTTTAAAAAAACATATAACATCATACATACATGGGGGAGACGTCAGTTGGGAGGTCGTCTCAAAATCACCCCGCCTGCAGGAAGAGCCATGTCTTAATGGCTTTTCGGAAGGCCAGCAGGGTGAGGATGATTCGGATCTCTGGGGGAAGTTGGTTCCAGAGAGCAGGGCCCCCTACAGAGAAGGCCCTCCCCCTAGGCCCCGCCAGTCGGCACTGTTTGGCTGACAGGACCTGGAGGAGACCCACTCTGGGGGACCTGACCGGTCAAAGGGAAGTATGAGGTAGGATGCGATCGCGGAGATAGCCTGGTCCTAAGCCATGTATCTCAGACTCTTATTGTTTTCCCTCTTCATTTTGCTGAATTCCTTACAACATCATGTTTGGAATAAAAACTACTTCTCAAACTTCTCCCCAGTCTTCAGCTTGGTCCAGTCATGGGACTGGATTCTGGTAGAGTGATAGATTTGGATTTGAAACCTGAAGAAAGTATTTCAACACCTCCTGAAAAAGAAGAACATACTAAAACCTCACATATCAGCTGGCATAATATCGCACATAGTCAGTTCCCAGTGAAAATTATAAGAAGTCTTTAGGATAAAAATGAATAAAATGTTCTGAGTTCAAAACAGGTTGTTCTAGAGATGTCTGAAACATCCTTAATTCAAGCTCAGAAAGAGTATAGTACAGTTTTTCAAACATGACTATGTTTGGAATATTACTGCAATAATTAGAACAACCCATTTCATACTCAAAACAGCTGCTTGGAACTTGAAATGGAACCTTTCAAAATGAATCCAATTTTGAATTCAAAGCGACTTTCCATTGGGCAGTGTCTGCTGAACCTTTTTTTTTACTGCTGCTTTCTCTGACCATCCCCAGCCTGATAAACCTCCTGCCTGACCCCTGAAAGTGAAGAGAAGCTTTTTGATGCATTCCATCCAGCCCGAGCCCACAATCCAATCAAAGACCATTCCCCAGCAGACCAAAAGTTCAGTGGCCTATCATTAAGACCAATGACTGGCAGTGGAACAGCTCTCCCATTCCTCACTGACTGACCTTTTGTAGCTTCTCCTGAACTTTTTCCAGCATCAGATTTCCTGACCACAAGGAAAGCAACCCATTTCAGCTATTGAACTAAAGGCCACATTATAATATTTTCATGATTTATTTTTTACATTTCTGGCTTGAATATACTGCACAGTACAACACAGAGAAGCATAAATTGACCACATGAGCTGGTTAGAATTTGTCTGGCTAGTTTGTGGCTTAAAGTATCATGTCACAAAGATACAATGGAAGTAGAATTTCTGGTACAGAGTTAGAAATTATCTGAAGAAAATCTTGCTCTCTTGGCGCAGACATGTTCCTGATGCTTACAAATTTACAAATGCTAAAGCTAATCTAACATTGGAATGAATCCTAAATTAATGGTAAATGGGAATTTCTTCCACCTTAAAAGGGAACATCTTCCCAGGGCAAACAGCAGCTAAAAAAAAGTAATAGTCACCTGGACTATTGTACTATAGGGCAACAGAGCTAAACTTTTCCAGCCAACCACCTTAGGTGAGTGAGAAGGTACAGTACACTGGATATGCATAAAATAAAACCAATAAAGTAATCTTGAGGAAGCAGCCTTCAGGGTTAAGAAATCTCAGAAAAGAAGTTTACTCAGCAGAGGACTGGAGGCAGTTGACATTGGTTAAGCTTGGACTCCCAATACCTCCAACCTGTTAAAAGCCAGTAACAGAACAGAGGTGGACAACCTGCAATTCCTGGTCTACCTTTGTCACGGTGTGATTTATTGCCTGTTACATGTATATGCAGGAAGAAGCATCCCTATCTAATATAATGGTTCATTCCTGAGCACGTGATTAATATGTTCTTGTACGCATGTGTGCATTCCAATCTCCGTTCTATCCTTCTTCTTCTGGCTTCCATTGAGAGAAGTCACACAGACATGTAAACAAATGAGATTTTATTGTTTTTGTACCGAAATAAATATTTTACGTAGACTTTTAAACTGCGTTTTTATTTCTAAATGTTTGGATTCCAGGAAAAGATCTATATCGCCTCTGTAAGAATAAATTCTCACTCTATCAACCTTGGCACTTTATTTGTAGTTCCTAAAGAACGCAAAATTTATGCCATTAAAATTCTGTAGAAAAATGGCTGATTTCCATTGTGCAATTTCTATTTGGCTGTACGGTGACTTCAATGATGGAAAGGGGTATTTTGCCTCAGAATGACCTTCCGCTCCTATTTCTATCTTTAAACAATCCCAACACTAAAAATCAGGTGAAAATGAACCAAACTCCTCTTCCCAGTGACATCACATAATGTCATGGTCGGCACCTTTTCAGCTTTGACTTGTTTTAAAAGTTCAGTGATGAAGATTCATGATTCTTGATAAAAGAAGTTGATACACATTCAATCTCAGCATCAGAAGCTGCCATGGTGGCCTAGAAGGAGATGTTGAGGTATTGTCAAAATAGGTTGACCTCTATGTGAAATAAGGCAGTCATCATCCAGTCTGAATTGCTGATGTTGGTGTTTACAAAAAGGTGCCTGAAAATGGGCAATTAAATCATTTGAATTCCTAGATTTAATGCAAAATTATGGTAGGAGAGATGTGTATAGGCAGCAACAGTTGTGAAGGCCAAATATTTCATTATCTCATTTCTTCCACTCTTTCAATTTACATTCCAGATATGTAAAAATAAAGCAAACAAGCAAAATAACTGTTCAGTAACCAAACTCAGAGCATGTTAATTAACCTCAATCAAAACACTGTCTTAACTGGTGGATGGGTTCTGTTTCTGCAGCTCTGATACTAAATGTGTTTATATTGTAATAAGCAAATAAGCACAATATACTGTACTCATATTTACGATTACTATATTCTAATTATTGCTTTTCAAAGACATTGTAGGCATATTTTAAAGAATATCTGCTCTAGGCCTTGCTCTTTAAAGATTCACAAAATATGATACCACATTGTTTAGAATAGGGAGGAAACAAAGGGTATTAACTTTTCCTTAAGAAAACACTAATTGAGATGTGTATTCCACAAACTAAAGTAAACTGATTCTATATTTCTGGACTTTTAATTTGACTTTACTATAGCCAACAGAATGCCAAAGTCTAGAGAAGTAAAAAGTATTTGCATTAATATTGCACCATTTGGCACATAATGTGTTGGGTTGGGTTATTTTAATATTTCTAGGGTCAGCAAACTTTTGTCAACTTGATAATATTAATATTTTCCACTTCCCCGTATATTCTTTGAATGTGCTTTTTATTACTCTGCTTTTTAGTATAACATAATAAACAGGTTGATTTGTGAGAGGGCGTGGCTTCTCATTGAATATTGAAATGTTGTATTTGAAAGGCAGTAGTTCTCTCTCTCTCTCTCTCTCTCTCTCTCTCTCTCTCTCTCTCTCTCTCTCTCTCTCTCTCTCTCTCTCTCTCTCTCTCTCCATGCACATGCGTGCATCCTTATATTAGGTATGTATGATTTAATTTTGCGAGCTTGTGGGGAAATTTTCATTTGTTGAACAGCTATGAATATTCCATTTGGACACTTTGACAAGAAACGTAAGTTACCTGCACTTCAAGAATTTTTCTAACTTCTTAAACAGATACAAGCACTTTCTGCCTTTATGCTGGGAGATACACATCTCAACCTAGGGAAAAAATATAAACGATCGGTCTACAGATTGCAAAGACTTCAGGAAACAGTATGACAAAGTCATTCTCTGCCAACCTTTAAAGAGAAAGGATAACCATCTTCTGTGCTATGTTGCTTTGTCACACAATCAACCTGAACTATAGTCCTCTGAAGATCTAATTATTAAAAGCCCACTGAAAAATGAAGGCAGGATTGTCATTGTAGCTGGCATTTTTTTTAAATGACATTTTTATGAAAGAATGATAAATGTTCTAATTCAAAGCTGCCAATATAGTGTTACAGTAGAAGTCATAATTCAGAATTAACTGTCTTGGACAACTTATACATCTTCCATTTTTCAAACTATAATTAGAATGCAGTACAGATTAATTTCATCTCACACGTGATTCTTATTGCTAAGTGACTTCAGAGAACAAGAATTGCAAGTGTAAACTGTTTTTCCTTCCTTTTCTTTTCAACTGTTTGTTACTTAAACGTGATTGTTTTATATTATTAAGTTATAAGTTCTTCCATGTTATAGATTTCTAGTTAATACAGTAGATTGTCCAACAAAGTGCTTTCCTTACGACTTGAATCTATTGCTTGTCAGTCTTTTTATATGGGCAAATATGACTGGGTTTAATCAATGAAGTCCTTCTTCCTTGGCTGACTGAAAAAAGTGGAAAAATTGTGCACCATTTGATTTTCTTTTTAATGAAAGTGAAGAAAAACATAGCAAGCTCAAGAAAAGAAAAAAAGTACTTAAAATGTTCTTCCTGGGCTTTAAACTAGCAATTTTCTCTTTATTGGCAAGAGTTACAATCATTTTGCTACCATACCATTCATGATAAAAGTGGTCTAAAAACCATTTTAAAACACTAGGGTAGTAAGAAAGGATTTCTTTACAATTGGTTGTTTACCAAATATATTTTGATTCTCTCTCTCACTCTCGCTCTCGCTCTTTCTCCCTCCCTCCCTCCCGCTCCCTCCCTCCCTCTCTGTATATATTTGTATACATTTTTGTCTGTGTGTGTACTCAATTTAACTTTCTATCTTTATATTGATCTGACTTTCAATCTATCTATCTACATAAAAGTATAAATTGCTGTGTATCCAAGAAAATGATTAGTAATTGTTTTCCTGGAAAAGGAAGGGGGAGGGCACAACAGCGGGAGAATTGTCCAGTGAAGGATATGTTAGTCTGCAATTTGAACTATATAGTCTGTTGCCAGAATCTCTCAGTATGGACAGGATTTTCTCATGCCCATGTATAATCAAGTTATGTTTTCAGTGTTATCATGTTTGAATGTATTCAGTTGTGCTGGCATTCAGTTCCCATAATTACTAGCCAACAAGGAAGATGGAATGTACCATATCTGGAGGATCTCAAAATGAGGTAGGCTTATGAACAAGTACATGTAGAAAATTCAGTTTGGTAGTGTCCTTGATCATGATTTCTAATGCAACAATTAATGCTAGTATAGTCTGGTCAAAAATTACCTATTGCCAAATTTGATTCATGGTGATTTCATAAATATGACCATATAGGACTTTTGGGCAATAGTACATAAATAGTTGGTCATTTTTTTTATAAAACAATAGCTATGATATTAAAGCTGCATTTGAGCCATGGTGGCACAGTACTGTTAGAATGCAGTACTGCAGGCTACTTCTGCTGACTGCCGCCTGAGTGAAGTTTGGCAGTTTGATTCTGACCGGCTCAAGGTTGACTCAGACTTCCATCCTTCCGAGGTTGGTAAAATGAGGACCCAGATTGTTGGGGGCAATATGCTGACTCTGTAAACCTCTTAGAGAGGGCTGCAAAGCACTATGAAGCAGTATATAAGTCTAAGTGCTATTGCTATTTAATAACTCATGATTGTCAGCTCAATTTTAGATTGATTGCTGCTACAACCATCTCCAGGAGTGGTAAGACTGATTAAAACGATCCAATCCAAATGACTGAGGTATGCAGATAATTTTCCAAATACTGTTGATAGTACTATTAAAAGCCTGACCAGCGATGGAATACAGAGAAAGCCTGGATTGTCACTCCTAAGCTCCACTAATCTAAAATAGGCCTCAGTCAGCTTTCTGTTTTACTCAAAAACTGGGAACAATGAAGCAAACAGAGTTTTAGAGGGCAATTCTCACAATGAAAAGTGGTTTGAAAATTGAGTGGGTCCATTTTTCAGGCCATTTGAGATCTTACTCTATGGCAGTGGAGGCATCATAGAAATTGTATAGCCTCCGTTGAGTCTGTAAAGAACAGGCTGGCAATGGTTCCTTATTCAGATAGTCCTGGACCTATGACTGTTTGCTCAGCAATTGTTCAAAGTTATGGCGGTACTGAATGAATGGTGGTTATAACTGGTCCTTGGCTGTCCCAGTACTCCTATGATCACATGATTGCAATCTGGGCACTTGACAATCAGTTTGCACTTACACCAATTGTAATACCTCACTATCACCTTTACCATTTGCAACCTTCCCTGCCAGCTTTCAAAAAAAATAAATAAATAATAATCAATGCAGAAGAAAGCAGCATCCAGCACCTTCCCCACTTTGAACAGTTACTGAAAAGTGATCATTAAGTGAGGACTACCTGTACATGGAAAAATGTCTTCAACTGGATGGCCTACAGGCTTGTGAAATGGCCTTCCTAAGAAGATGCTCTTGGCCTTCATTCTCTCAGTATAGCATGGTAAAAATGCATTTTTCACTAAGCCCTCTTCAATGACACTCATATATCTGTTACCTCAGGATAAGACTATTGCATTATGTACATAAAAAACCATTTGGAAACTATAGCAGGTCTAGAATACATAATTGGTATTAGGCAACTCTTGCTAGGCCTGTGTGACAGCCTTATGAAGTAGACTAGACAGGAAGCACAACTAGATGAGCTAATTATACTTTACCTTAAGATCACATTAACAAATCTTACAAGTATGAAGGTACTTCTCTCTCAAGTCCCCTTTACATCCCCGAAACTAGGACGGTTTCTTGCCCTGTCCAAATTTCTGCTGTGTGCTTAGTAGACTTTTATCTGACTGTTCCCTTAGTTGTGTCTTGTTGCTCTGTCAAAGTCATTCCCACATTCCCCATGACACTGTGTAACACTCTTGCTGCATGAGTTGCATGGTTGCCAATTAACTTTGAAGTACAATTCAGGGTGCTGGTTATTATCTATAAAGCCCTGCATGGCATACAGCCTACTTCTTTGAAAGATCACCTGTCCCTGCAGTGTCTGTCAGTGCATTCCAACAGGGCTTGCTTGCTGTGAGTCTCTTTAATTAAGCAGTATCATGTAGTGGGATCTGGGAGGTAGGCATCTGGAGATCTGCATGGTTTAAAAACAAGGTTTAAAAACCAATTTTTCCCCGTGGGTCTTGGGTTAGATGGATAAGTATGTCCAATTGTGAGAATATGGATAGGATAGGACCATGAATGGATGCTATTTTTATTGCTGACCGCACAGAGTCAGGACAGGAATAGGGCAGTCAATATATGATAAATAACCACTGGTATTACATTATTCATTTTAATGTTTTATTATAATTAAATTAACATTGCTTGTTTATAGTTTGTGTTTTTTTTAGTGCTGTAAGCTATCATGGTAGTTAAATTGATAGAAATGATCTCAGTGGGATAGAAGCGACATAATAATTAAATAGAAAAATAAATAAACCAGGTCCTTTTGGTCGGTTTTTTTTTAAAGGAATTTCATTCGGGAGACTTCTTATGAGGATACGTGGAGAAAACAGAAAAATTGCCCTCAGGTGCTTGGTAAAACAATAAGGTAAATAAATAGTTACCCAATAACTATTTCAGTGGAAAATAGTTTTGAGTATGAATAAGTTGAGTACTTCTATACTCAAGGCACTAGGTTGTTGTTGTTGTTGTTTGGTTATTTTATTCTACTCTGCTGTTCTGCTGTTGTTTTGTCATTGTTGCTTTTAAAATAGTTTTAGTTTCAAGATTAATGACTAATAGATCTTAAACAAGCACATAAATAAATCTCAGCATGCTTTCTTGAACCATTTGTAAGGGTTACTAATATAACTAAGTGTTCTGAATACTCACAACTGTTACATAAATGTGAAACAGTTTGTTTTTCTAGGCCCTTGAGGTGAAAAAGATTCTAATTCCTAGAGAATTTCATAGATGGCTAGATAATCATTAAGCAAAGCATTTATATTTTGAGGAATGAAAAAAAGTACTGAGCATTTCCTGTTCCTTTTCTAACTGAAGATTTTTGCTAGAAACAACAGGATGAGTGAATAAATTTTAGTTATTATCATTTTTTAAGCAAAAAGCTTCACTACATGCTCTCAGCTGCCAAAGGTATCTCTCCAGCAAGCCTCAGCCCACTTGCATTAAAAATTAGAAAATGATTTCTAACAGAGAAATAGCAGCATGAAGGCACCAATATTCTGGAGCTGTATCTTTTCAGACTCAAGAGATAATATGGCTTAACTCCAGGCATCTTCTTGAATTACTGATGAAATTAAAATAAGTTAATTTAGGCGTAGCCAATACCAGATTAGTGCAATGGTCCAGCAAGGATGTCTCTCTTTTGAAGAGGGAAAAATAATCTCCAGCTATGTAATGATTTCTTACAATGGTTCATGTAATTCAGGATTGTCTACACAGACTGCCATTAATGCTCCAGATATTCCCAGAGCTGCCAGTGCTTATATATCTGGGACCTTCTCCATCTAAAGCTGAGTGTCTGTCTATAAAGCTCCATCATTTCCTTTCAACTTGGGAATGCTGATGAGCACTTTTGCAGGGGCCAGTGGTAAGTGCAAAAAGTGCCTTGTATCAGTAATGGTTCTAAAACCTGTTGCGAGCACTTGCGCGCAACACTTCTGTGCATGCGCAGAAGCGCCCCGGGTGGGTGGGCGGAGCCTCCTGCCATCACCACTACCGGTTCGCAGAACTGGGCCGAACCGGGAGCAACCCACTGCTGCCTTGTATGCTGAAAATGTGGAGAAATGATACTAATATTATTTGTTTATTGTTAATGTTTGAATCGTGCACTTCAATATCAGGATTTCCCCAGATAGTGTATGCTGGCTGTATACTGTATATCTGGGGAGAGTTTACAGTTCATTTATTTTGCACAGTGTTGACTAGTCACTTTTTTCATCAACTTTTTTATTATTTGTATTTTAAACTGTATAAATACTCTTGCAACTGCAGATTTTGCAATCTGTCTACAAGTAGTCTTTGACTTGCAACCGTCCATTCAGTAACCATTCAAAATCACAATGGTCTGGAAAAAACACCCACCCACTTATAACCCAGGACTCAAATGATGATTGTTGTGGTGCCATCAGTGCTCAGATAATTATGATCTGGGCTCTTGGTGACCCATTCATAATTATGTGTTTTCAAGTGCTCCACGATCATGAGATTGCCATTTGGAATCTTCCTTGCCAGCTTCCCCAGAAAGCCAATGGGGAACCGGCAGCAAGGGCACAAGCCATTGGTACTTGCTGTGAGGCGTCCTTCTAGTCTCTGGAAGCTGGCTGAAAAAAGTCTGTGTCGAAATCCAGGCGGGATTTACAGTCCCATAGCAGAGAGGTTTGTAAAGTCTCTTTGCTCTGGGGTGAAAATCCTATGTCACTGACAACCCTGCTTGGATTTTGGCATGAACATTTTTCAACCCCAGATCACTCTCCACTCTGGTGCTGAAAATCCTGCTTGGATTTTGGCACAGAGGATTTTCAGCCCCAGAGCAGAAAGGCTTTAGAAACCTCTCAACTCTGGGGCTGAAAATCCAAGCAGTTCTGAGAACCTTCCACTTCATCCTTGACCCTCACCTGCTTACTCTCCCCTTTCACCAGGCAGTGCCTGAGACTTGCAACGTTCTGCTCAATTGCCCATTGACCTGATTGTGACAAGCTGGCAGGAATGTTGGGGGATGAGAATAAATCTCATAGAGGCAATTTGGATCTTTGCTTGGAATTCAGACAGTTAGAAATAAAGCCGAGATTAAAAGTCTAATAGAAATATTTATTTCAGTACAAAAACAATAAATCCTGAATAATTACATCTTTGCTAACAAAATGCGACCATTCCGGTCAAGAGCCAAGTCAAAAGTGATTAATGGTGGATCAGGAATGTGGACATGCGTACAAGATCATATCACGTGTTTTGCTTGTATTGGAATATACCGTGTTTCCCCGAAAATAAGATAGGGGCTTATATTTTTTTGACCCCCCAAAAATGCCCCTGGCCTTATTTTCGGGGGATGGCTTATTATTTTTGGGGTGCAGGCAGGCCGGGAAGCACCACTTACTGAAGTTTGGCAGCTCCATGGTCTCTCGGCTAATCTGTTTAGGGGGAAAAAATCTTGCATAGTGCAGTGTTCTCGCGAGACAAGCAATTAGCAAGTTCTCGAAGCGAGAAGAGTTTCTGCACTATGCAAGATTTTTTCCCCCTAGCCGAGGGAAAGCCCAGAGCTGTCAAACTTCAGTAAGTGGTGCGTTTCGCGGTGGGGCGGAGTTTGGAGGTTTCGGGCGAATGATGGGGCGGGGCGGGGTGGCAAGCGAGTGAGCGAGGTGGCGGCAGAAGGAAGTACCGAAGGGGCAGCAACAGGGACGGGCGCAGGCCGGTGAGTGAGCGTGTGCCTGGCTGCTTCTGCAGCTGAGCCCGGGTGGAAGTTTGGCTTCTAGCCGGGCTCAGGCAAGGAACGGGTGAGAGAGAGGGAGAGGGAGAGGGAAAGGCGGTTACGTGCACCCCCGCGGGACTGGCTTGGCTGCTCTGGGCTTGCCCCCTCTTCCTCACAGGCAGAAGCGCGTAGGCAGAGCCCAGAGGAGCCGAGCTAGTCCCGTGGGGGGTGCACACACCCGCCTCTCTCTTGCTCTCTCTCTCTCTCTCTCTCTCCTGGCCAAAAAAGTGACCGCCGCAAAAAGCGGCTTCTGGCATGTTCCCTCCCCCTCCCCTGCCTCACATACCACCCCCAAACTGTGCCCGAACGTTACCAGCGTCTGGCAGTTCGCAGCTTCTCTTTTGGGGCAGGTCTTTGCAGGGAGAGAGGAGGAAGGGGGAGGCCTCTTTCCGACCGTTTTATCTGTGCCTTCCCATGATTTTTCCGCCTCGAGACCGGGCTGGTTAGAAAGAGCGTCGCTTTTTCTACAAAAAGAGCCTGGTCCCGACTTTATCCCCTGGAAGGTTGTCCGACAAAAGGATTGAAATGGAAAAGGCGAGTACCGGTGGCTTTGTTAAAGCCGCTCGCATTGCCTTTGGAGAAGCCATTCTAGCGAATGGGACTCTGATGGGGCGAAAGGGAAGTGCTCCGCTCTCGTTCTCTCCCAGCCTTAGCAAAGCCGGATTGCCTGCGCAGGGGACAAGGAACCCAGATGAGGGTCTCAGCTCGGGACCCCCAGGATCCCCTGAGCCCCGCTGGACCCCCAGAACTCCCCAAGGGTGGATTTCAGAGGCAGTTTCTTTCATCAAGAAACATTTGACGTGTGCAGGTTTTGCAGGGGAAGAAAAGGGGATTCTTCCGGAGGGGAGGGTTCTAATCTGCTGTGTGTGTGTGTGTGTGTGTGTGTGAAAACATGTCTGGGTGCCTTGAGATCTCTTATCTCCCACCGTGCAAGCACCCATGCCCCCCCAACCACGGAGAATGGATTTCCCGCTGCTTCTCGGCTCAGGATGCTTCACAGGGGCGCCAGTCTGCGGGTGCGGTTTGAGACCGGGAGCCGTGGCTCAAGAACGGCTGCGAGGGGTTGCTTTCCTCTGTACCGACAGCCCCCTACCTCCTTCTCTTAAGGGAGTAGGACTAAGCCTGTGGGGGCAAGGACTGACTGCTGGCCTTCCTTCCCTCCTGAGGGCAAATCACATGAAGCCGAGGGAAAGCAAGGCTGCGGCGTGATGGATGGCACGTTGCTTTTTATGACCTTTCTATTGCTCTTGATTTTTGTAGCAGGATAAACAAACTAAAGCATTCCTTCCGAGAGTTGAAAGCGCGGGATCAAGGGGTTGGGAAAAGAAAAAAGGAGGCTAAAAGAGAAAAGGAAGGGAAGGAACCCAAGGGCTCTAAAGCGGAGAAGGAAAAAAGGGCAGCTTGGGTTGCCAGAGTCAGATTTGCCCTAATTCCTCCCCCTCCACCCCGCGGTCCTCTCCGGCTTTGCGATCCAAAGATTTGGGAAGGAAGATTTGATGCTGCCAGAGATGAAGCCTTACAGAAGCCTTTCACGGGCCGCCCCTCATCATCCCCCCCCGTTTTCCTTTCCATCGCCACTCGCTTTATCCGCCCCCCTCCCGCCCCTCCGCAGCTAGAAAAGTGCCAGTCAGGCCATTCTGTGGATAATGGAAGGTATTTTCCACCTGATCAGGCAAAGTGAAGTCCCTAACAAGGCTCAGCTTAGCGCTCTGGTCCCCAAATCTCCACCTTGACAAGGGCGTGCTTGGGAAAAATCACTTTCCCTGCAAAGTAAAGGGTTTTCTATGACGGATCCGGCATGTTTTCCCACCATAAATAGGTTTTAGATTGTTACACACACGTATGGCTGGAACAAAGGGAGCGTCTAGAAAAATATATTGGTTGCCCCTAATAAAATTTATTTAGAAGGTTTACTTCTCATAAAAAATAGAGATTGAATTTCGTACCAGAGTGCCTGCCAAAGGTCTCTGTGCAGGGAAATTCTAACCTCGCAACCAACTATGGTTTTTCCTCGCTCTCTTCCCGATTTCTTTAGGGGGACCAAGCAGTATCCCAGAGACCCACCGGGATCCTGATTTGGCAATTCTCGCGCCAGCTGGGGCACAGAGGGTGGGGGCTGGAGAAACAGAAATGGCAAATAGAAATACGATACGTTCTGAAACTTCTAAGAGCGTGATGTTGTCATCTTCATGGCAATCCAGGTGTGAGAATCTGTAGACTTTATAAATGTTCCGTGCTTAGAAGGAGTGGATCTCTTTTTTTAACTTTTATTTTATTTTGTCTTATTTTATATTATTGCTAATATTATTAAAACCCAGTCCGCTGTTACTTTGATTCAAAGACAGGTATGAACGGCACAAATTTGCAGAACTCTATTTCCGTGCTATATCCAGATTTCAGATTTGGATCGCTTTGGATTGCGCCCAAAGCTACCGTTTCTGCTCGCCTTTTCTCCCCCTACAAAACCCGCACACGTGAAACGTTTCTTGATGAAAGAACCTGCCTCTAAAATCCACCCTTGGGGAGTTCTGAGGGTCCAGCGGGGCTCGGGGGATCCTGGGGGTCCCGAGCTGAGACCCTCATCTGGGTTCCTTGTCCCCTGCGCAGGCAATCTGGCTTTGCTAAGGCTGGGAGAGAACGAGAGCGGAGCGCTTCCCTTTCGCCCCATCAGAGCCCCATTCGCTAGAATGGCTTCTCCAAAGGCAATGCGAGCGGCTTTAACAAAGCCACTGGCACTCGCCTTTTCCATTTCAATCCTTTCGTCAGACAATCTTCCAGGGGAGAAAGTCGGGACCAGGCTCTTTTTATAGAAAAAGCGACGCTCTTTCTAACCAGCCTGGTCTCGAGGTGGAAAAATCACGGGAAGGCACCGATAAACCGGTCGGAAAGAGGCCTCCCCCCCTTCCTCCCCTCTCCCTGCAAAGACCTGCCCAAAAAGAGAAGCGGCGAACTGCCAGACGCTGGTAACATGTTCGGGCACAATTTGGGGGTAGTATGTGAGGCAGGGGAGGGGGAGGGCCAGGCTGACAGACGCTTATCTTACCAGCGTCTGGCAGTTCACCGCTTCTCCTTCTCAGCAGGTCTTTGCAGGGAAACTTCTTGAGGGATCTCTCTCTCTCTCTTTCCGGGCCAAAACAGTGCCGCCGTAAAAAGAGCGGCTCCCAGCATGTCCCCCCCTTTCCCCCGGAAGTAGTTGGGGGGTCTTATTTTCGGGGGGTGGCTTATTTCAAGGCATGTCCCGAAAAGCCCTGTGGGGCTTAGTTTCGGGACATGTCTTATTTTCGGGGAAACACGGTACATATTAGAATAGGGGTGCATCACCCTGCATAGGCATACAACTGACAATATTCACACCATGACAAGGAAGTTGGGGGACATTCACTTAACAAGGGCAACTGAGATTGCCTGGGTTGCTGTCGCTAAGCAAAGCAGTAGCACTTTATGACTACATCACTTAATGATGTAAATTCAAGTCTCAATTGTTGTTGAGAACTACTATAGTTGCACACATAATGAAAAGTCACCTGATAGTATGAAAAGACCTGAGCAGCAAATCTACCAAGATAGGTAGGCCTGATCTTCAGCAACTGATATACTATGTGGATCTGTTCTTTTCAAAGAATAAGTCTGCAATTAATAAAATGTTAACATCCATGTCTACATTGCTCCAGGGTTAATAATCTGTTCATATCTGAAAATAATATTTAACAGTAGTCATGGACTGGATAGGGGGGAAAGGCAAATTGAAACTTAATTCAATTACACAGAACTATTCCTTGCCAGTCAAACAGCAGATCACAGAGTAGCTAGGTTCTTTGAATCTTATTTTTGCAGAAAAAGGCAGATTACAACTCTAATAAATAAATAAGTAACTTCCTTGGCTTCCTTAAATACACCTACCTTAACTACCATAACTTATAGCCCAGATTTTGTTTCTGCTCTACAGATAACATGAGCCTTAGGTATCTTAGCTTCTAGATAACAACAATTCCTAAGCAGTCATATGCCGTACTACCTCAACATTAAGGCCTCCTATAATAAAAATGTGCAAAAGAAATGAATGTTTGTGAGCCTGCTTAATACTTTGCAATAGAACACCCTACATTTTTAAATGAATTAGTTTGCAACTACTGTATAAGCAATTAATTTCACCCATCCCATCCAGTACAATTTTCTACTATACAGAAGAATAGATTGAAATTACCAAATATGCAGGGAATCTCAGTTCCTAAAGGAAATTATAAAAAGGGGCTATCTGAAGAGAGGGTCAGCTCAGGGTTGTGGTTAAGTCATCAGCCTAAAAACTGGGAGATTGTGATTTCTAGTCCTGACTTAGACACAAAATCAGTTGGATGACCTTGAGCCATTCACTTTCTGTCATCCCTAGGAAAGGGCTGATGGCAAAACCAACTTCTGAAAAATCTTGCCAAGGAAACTGCAGGGGCTAGTCCAGGCAGGCGCCTGGAGAAGGCACAAATAGCTACATATCTGTATCTACATCTACATTTCTAACACAGAACTGAGATAAAATATGGCATCTGTTCTTTGCTCCCACATACACGTAGATAGAAGAGTATGTCATGCCCAGGAAGACCAGGAAAAGAGATAAAGTAGCAGAAGAACAGTCAAGTGGAATGTTATAGTGCCCAGACTGTGCAAACATAATAATAATAATAATAATAATAATAATAATAATAATAATAATAATAATAATAATAATAACAACAACAACAACAACAACAACAGCAGCAGCAGCAGCAGCAGCAGCAGCAGTAGCGACAACAACAACAACAACAACAACAGCAGCAGCAGCAGCAGCAGCAGCAGCAGTAGCGACAACAACAACAACAACAACAACAACAACAACAACAACAACGAGTTGGAAGGGACCTTGGAGGTCTTGTAGACCAACCCCCTGCTTAGACAGGAAACCCTACACTACTTCAGACAAATGGTTGTCCAACATCTTCTTAAAAACTTCCAGTGTTGGAGCATTCACAACTTCTGCAGGCAAGCTGTTCCACTGATTAATTGTTTTAACTGTCAAGAAATTTCTCCTTAGTTCTAAGTTGCTTCTCTCCTTGATTAGTTTCCACCCATTGCTTCTTGTCCTACCCTCAGGTGCTTTGGAGAATAGCTTGACTCCCTCTTCTTTGTGGCAGCCCCTGAGATATTGGAACATTGCTATCATGTCTCCCCTGGTCCTTCTTTTCATTAAACTAGACATACCCAGTTCCTGCAATGGTTCTTCATATGTTTTAGCACCCAGTCCCCTAATCATCTTTGTTGCTCTTCTCTGCACTCTTTCTAGAGTCTCAACATCCTTTTTACATCGTGGTGACCAAAACTGAATGCAGTATTCCAAGTGTGGCCTTACCAAGGCATTATAAAGTGGTATTAACACTTCATGTGATCTTGATTCTATCCCTCTGTTAATGCAGCCTAGAACTCTGTTGGCTTTTTTGGCAGCTGCTGCACACTGCTGGCTCATATTTAAATGGTTGTCCACTAGGACTCCAAGATCCCTCTCACAGTTACTACTGTTGAGCAAGGTACCACATATACTGTACCTGTACATGTGCACTTGTCTCAGCCTGGACAGAAATTTCTTAAAACAGTTGAAATTTCTTAAAACAAGCTGGCCTGTCAACAGGACAGAAGCAACTTAAGAATACAGCGTGGATAAGCCTGAAGTAGAGATGTAAATACATATGTCATAGCTTGCAACTATTTTGATAGCAATCAGTCTACTGACCATTATTCTGGTCTGCATCTTTTTGCATCTCATTTCCTTCTGGCCTTTCTTTTTACTATTCGCCACCTTCTCACCTTGGCTACACATGGAGTTCCTTCTCAGTTTAATGCTTCAGTGCTGATGAAGTGGATTGTGGTTCATGGAAAACGGCACTAAAATTAACACATGTCCCTTTAAAGCATAGGGACAGCTTAGCGTCACTGAGATTTGATTGCAAAGAGAAGGAATCTTCCATATGCATAGCCAAACTGAAATTGCTGCTCTTAATGAACCTGGATGATTCTTTTTGCTGGGACCCTAAAGGATAAACACTCTCAGCATGAGGTAAAGAGCTTCACTTATCTCAACTCTTTCGTTTCTCGGGAGTTATGCATATTATGGAATGCTTCAACATGCCTTTGAGAAGTGGCCATGCACAGCTCAGTAGAAATAGCATTAGCAATGTATAAATACATCTTTCAAAACTCTTCTAACTTAGCAGTCCAGCTGTGTATAATAAACATATATTAAAATATTGCTGCCCCGCACCCAATTTCCTCGCAGGAACTCTGCAATAACAAAAAAAGATCCAAAAACAATTATTTTTTCGGCTTTAATGAACACATCCCACCATAACTGCGATAGTTATAACAACAAGAGCGATGAAGTTAGTGAATTTATCTGGAGTTTTGTAAAGACTTCTACTTTCTGGCAGAGCCCCCACTGGGACTATTTACAGCTCCTAGTGTTACAAGGCACAGACATCTAATTATGCATATTTGAATAGGTTTCTATTATTTTGTTCCTTGATTTACCCTTAAGTTCTTCGCCTTCCTCCCTTTTGTTTTATTTTTAATTATTTAATTTCATATGTTAAAAATGAAAAATATGACCAGGCCCAGAAAAATGTGTTGAGGTGCTAGCCAAAGGGAAGGCATAAACAAAACACAGCTTTCTAAGATCTGTTGTGTCATCTAAAGAAGATTTGCTAGATGAATCCCCAGCCAATATATTATATTAGAGTTGTGTGAATCATTTTGAGGAAAGCTCAGGAAATGAAAGATAGAAGACTGGGATTGCTGATGTATGATGCCCTGGAAACTGCTGTACTGAGCCTTTAATAGGATCTTGTGTTTTGACCAAATTGCCAATGAATGAATGCTATACTACACAACTCTATGTTGTTTATCTTAATTATTCCTTGGTAACAAGATGTTGTTTTCTGATATCAGACATTGATTCTCACTCAAATCTTATTTACATTAACTGTCAGTTAAACTGTCTGCAGGTTTCAGTCAAGTATTTTTCCATAACTATTTGAGAATGCTAGAAACCTGGAATATTCTACAGAATATCCTTCCATGATTGAGCAATTATCCGTCCTCCGCAAAATCTCTGTCAGGATCAAGATGAATATCCCTACAGGAACTATTATGATAAAATGGTTCTACATTCCATGAAGATGTTTATCAAGTAATAACTTGAAAATATCCCATGGAAATAAATTGGTGCTTCTGTAAAATTGTTGTTTACAATGTATGCAAATAAAACTAGAGACTTTCTGTACCTAAAGAGTAAACAACTGAGACTCTAGGGCCATGTATCATACTCTAAAGCCTTGATATTACCCCAGAACTTTTCCAAAAGTTGCCATCAAACTGTAAATCAAAGTTTTGAGTATGACAAAAGGAAAAAGTCATGGTATCCTTGAGGAGTAATAAGATGAAATTGCTTTTAATAGCAATTGTATTGAATCAAATAATGTTTATCCTGAGCCCACCTACTTTTTTGGACTATGGTCGCCAATATACAACTCAAAGTCCAAAGGCTTTGTACCCCTGAATTAATGGATTGGGTTATGTAATTATAAATTAGTTAAATTCTTCTATTAGTACAAACAACTAAACAAAACATAATAATATCTATTCATCTTTCCCAAGTGTCTAAATTAAATTTCAGTACCATTGCACATCCTTGAATTTTAATGACTATTTTCATCTCTTAATAGTATGGCTTAAAGTTGCCATTCTGTCACTAACTGCATTGTGAAGCGAAGCACAAATGAATCTATTTAACCCAAAACTGTCAATGGTGCAAAGGGTGGAACAGCTGGCAGGAAGAAAAGGCAGGATCTGTTAGAGGAAAAGGAGATCTACCTCCTGGGAGCAATTCTAGAAGAAATAAACATCAAAATGAATGACTTAACAAGGCACTGCAACCTCATTTGTTGGGAAATTGGATAATCTTACAGCACCACTAAATATTCTTCAGAGTGATGTGATACTGTTGACTTGCAGCTATTAAAACAACATGATCTTAACAGCATATGAGAAAAAGGTTAAGCAAGCTTATTAGCTGTAAAAGCCATTTATGAACCCTTATGAAAAAGTAATTTTGAGCATGGAAATCCTTGTCTATCAGACTTTTGTCATTTGTATTTTGAAAAAGTTAGGAGTAAGTAGCATTGGTTGAAGTAACTGTAAAAGCAAGTACGTATCTGGTGCTAAATATCCATCGGAGTCCTGACTGAGCCAATTTGGTGTAGTGGTGAAGGCACCAGGCTAGAAAACTTGAGACCATGAGTTCTAGTTTTTCCTTATGCATAAAAGCCGGCTGGATGACTTTGAGCCAGTCGCTCTCTCTCAGTCCAGCCCACCTTACAAGGCGGCTGTTGTGGGGAAATAGGAGGAGGAAGGAATATTAGATATGCCTGGAATTATAAAAATAATAATGACAGGGTAGAAATAAAATAAATCATTGCTATCAGGAGCCAAATTGAAGCCTTATAGAAGGCTTGAATAGTTCCCTTATAATCCTACTCTTGCTAACAATATTACCCCGAGGATACAGTGCCCAGATGTACAAATGTCTACTAGAGGAAAATATTTGCAGATATAATTACAGTACACACATGTGGCTTCTATATAGGGGACCTTATAGTGCAGATTCTAAGTAAAGATAAAGTTGTACTTAGAATCTGCACTATGAGGTCTCCTATTTCGAGGTATAGGTAAGCTCTTATCATATTAAGCTCTGAGCTTTAAAAAAAAGTCAATCTAAGAAAATTTAGATGCCATTGATTATTCAGACAGTACACTATACAGAAGCTATTAAGATAGCTCTGTGCACTGGCACCAGCTTTAAATCAATATGTCAATTGTTCTCACAGCAGAACATATTTTTATGCCACACATAGTGACATTCACTATGGCTGTCACAGAGACTTTTCCCCTTACATGCTGGTTTTGATTCATAAAGACTGACACATCTTATGAGATTATTATCTGAATAGACCTTTTTTCTGTATGTAATGTTCTAAGATCATAACCAGAGTCTCTTTTCCAATTCTCTTCTCCATCTGAAACTTAGATGGGAGCTACCAGATGGAAGAGCTTTTCAGAGCTGTGCTCTCTTTATGAAACCTAGCCTAGCACTTATTTTTAGGACACACCCATGCTTTTCTCTTAGGGTGTTCATACGTTGTCTTAAATATTATTTTTACTGGAGTAATATTAATATTTTCTCTTCTAAAATACCTTATATTTAAACTCTGTTAACAGCTTTTCAATTTAATGCCTCCAAGCTTTCTTAACTAGTTGTACTAATACATTGAAGAGAGTAAGATTGTGGAGGTTGTAATGGAATTTCAACTTTTGTTTCAACAGATGAATGGGACTGGAATGATCTTCCTATGGCTGACAGGCAATGGGTGCAGAACATCATTTCACTAGAATTTCCTTTCAGTAACAGCTTCTTTGAGTTCTTGTGAATTCATGACATCAGTGATAGTATCTAGCCATCTTGCTTCCCATCAATCTCTTCTTCTATAGCAGTGGTTCCCAACCTGTGGTACGTGTACCACTAGTGGTACGCGAGGGCCTTCCAGATGGTACGCAAACACTTTCGGGGTCATGAATGATTTTTAGTTAGTTATTTTTTACTTCACAAAAATGTTTACTGCCTAACACAAGATAATCTGGCAACAATTTGCAACTGTTGCCACATGCCACCCACCTGGTCCCAGCGGCCCGAGAATCCAGTTGCTGGATGCGCAGGGCCAAAAAAGGAATGGTACAGTTATGGAAATAAAGTGATATCTGATCGAATTTAGTTTCTCTGGAACCAGGTGGTACGTGGCGACTGTACGGGACCTCCAAGTGGTACTCGATCACAAAAAGGTTGGGAACCACTGTTCTATAGCCAGTGATTTCCCCAAACATCAAGGGTCACTTTAATGATTCTTATCTTCATATCAGGTGTTCCAAAAGGCTTAGTGGAGTTTTAAGCTTTTTAAAGACTTTTGCGCTAAGTGTTTTGTGACAACCTCCAATATGAGTTCAAAATATTTAAGCATTAGCTTAATTATTACTGCTTTCAGTGTCCAATTAGTTTAGTTTATCTAGTATTGAACAATTTGTTCTCAATTTGGCAACAATTTTCTCAACAATTTTTCCAGCATTACAATTCAAAGGTATCATTTTTGTCTTCATTTAGTCTTTCTGACAGTGGAACTTTTGCAGACATAGGTTGTAATTGGGAAGACTGTAGGATTGATATTACTAACATATATTGTCAATTGAATGCCTGTGCTTTTTAAAATAAAAATTTAACTGCTTTTGAAATAACAGAAAAAGAAGAAAAAACAAAACACAAAAATACAAACACAATTAAAAAAACAATAGCTTAAAAATATGAGAAAAAATATAACAGGAAAAAGAAAAATTTTAGTATGCAATTACAATAAACAGTTACAGTTCTATATTTATCTAATGTAAACATTGTGCATATATGTATGTGTATATATATGTGTGTGTGTGTACATATATATGCACAATGTTTACTTTGTATATATATATTTACCATGTTTACATTAGATAATTATATGTAGAATTGTAACTATTTCTATTACTTTCTTATGGATATCATGCTTTTTATAATCAACTGTATTTTGTATATATGAATCCCATATTTAGCCATAAAAAGTTAATGCCTATGGGCAATTTGCGCATAAGTAATGATTGTAGTTCAAAAATTGTAAATTTGTTTAATTAAGGACCCCTTTTTTGTACAGTTTACTAGTTCTTCTATATAGTCATTTCTCCTTTATATCCTTTATATCTTTCTTCATTCTTCATCATCTTTTATTATGCTCACTTTGCATAAAAACGTTATTTTGGAATTAAATACATTTCTTATCCTTCCCATTCAGTTGTTATCTGTTTAGTTAGCAATAATTCTTTGTCTCCTCATGATCTTCTCTGGAACTTAAGGTTTAGCTGGGCATATTTTCCTTTGCCACTATTGTTGTTTTCATTCTGCCTTGCTTTACTAATTTTCAATGTGTCTGCAAATAACCATTTTTTTTTGTTTTTTGAATTTCAAGATGTTTTTGTTCTGTAGTACTATCACAAATTTCAGAGTCCTCCAGGAACTTTGTCAGATTTAATTTTTAATGCATAATCGCATGAAATATTGCTGAGATTGTATCCTGTTGGTCTGATGGTTTTATTCATTTTCTTTAATTGAAATTCTAATTTGGTAAAATGGATTTATGATCTCAGCCACAGTCAGCATTCGATCTTGTTTTTGCTGACAATAAAACTTCTTCATCATTGCTTTTAAGAGTATGTAAGGCAATTTGATTTCATTCTTGTCCCTCTGGTGATGTCCATCTCATATTTTACAATGTTAAGGAATTGCATTTGTTTGCAGGGCTTTATTAGTCTGTCTCATCTTTCTTAATACACCAGGGCCAATCTTTCCCATTATTCCAGATGCCGTTTTATTTCAATGTCAGCATTCCAGTTTCCTATGATTCGTATATATCTTTTTAGGGAATTGGTGTTAATCAGGTGTTTCAAGTTAGCATAGATCTGTCCAGCTTCCAGTTTCCCTGCAGTTACTGTAGGCAGAGCACAGAGACAGATCAACAAAATCTTGACTGTCTCGCATCGGACCCAAATGGAAATTATGTCATCATTTTTTTGGGTTCCACATTTGTTCTGATTTTCTTTTCTACAACAAAAGAAATAATGTTTCTTTAATGTGAAATAACAAACTGCAGTCTATTTTAATTTACTGATTCTCAGATGCCAATTTTCAATCTTTGTCACCTTGTCCTACCTAAATATTTTTCCCTGAAAAAATATGTATTTATAGTTTAATATTGATAATTGCATAAGTTAACACTAATAATGAAATAATTATTTAATAATTAACAGAATAACGGAGTTGGAAGGGACCTTGGAGGTCTTCTAGTCCAACCCCCTGCTTAGGCAGGAAACCCTACACCACTTGAGACAAATGGTTATCCAATATCTTTTTAAAAACTTCCAGTGTTGGAGCATTCACAACTTCTGGAGGCAAGCTGTTCCACTGATTAATTATTCTAACTGTCAGGAAATTTCTCCTTAGTTCTAAGTTGCTTCTCTCCTTGATTAGTTTCCACCCATTGCTTCTTGTCCTGCTCTCAGGTGCTTTAGAAAATAGCTTGACTCCTTCTTCTTTGTGGCAACCCCTGAGATATTGGAACACTGCTATCATGTCACCTCTGGTCCTTCTTTTCATTAAACTAGACATACCCAGGTTGTCCTGCCACCATTCTTCATATGTTTTAGCCTCCAGTCCCAATCATCTTTGTTGCTCTTCTCTGCACTCTTTCTAGAGTCTCAACATCTTTTTTACATCGTGAGGACCAAAACTGGATGCAGTATTCCAAGTGTGGCCTTACCAAGGCATTATAAAGTGGTATTAACCCTTCATGTTATCTTGATTGTATCCCTCTGTTTATGCAGCCTAGAACTGTGTCGGCTTTTTTTGGCAGCTGCTGCACACTGTTGGCTCATATTTGTTTGTTTGTTTGTTTGTTTGTTTGTTTGTCAAACGTACAGGATAGTAGTTGTTTGTATAAACATAACATAAGTAAAAAGTACCGATAATAGAGGACAATAGGACAGTAGGACAGGGACGGTAGGCACAGTGGTGCGCTTAAGCACGCCCCTTACTGCCTAAATGTAGAACTTTACTTTTTTCACCATTGAATTTCATTTTGTTAGATCGCGCCCAATGTTCAAGTCTATCAAGATCCTTCTGTATCTCAAGCCTGTCTTCCGGAGTGTTGGCTATTCCTGCTAGCTTGGTGTCATCTGCAAATTTGATGACTTCCCCATCTATCCATCTTAGAGCCGAGGTGGCGCAGTGGTTAAAGTGCAGCACTGAAGGCTATTTCAGCTGACTGCTAGCTGCAGTTCAGCTGTTCAAATCCCACTGGCTCAAGGTTGACTCAGCTTTCCATCCTTCTGAGGTCGGTAAAATGAGGATCCAGATTGTTGGGGGCAATATGCTGAACTCTGTAAACCACTTAGAGAGGGCTGTAAAGCACTATGAAGTGGTATATAAGTCTAAGGGCTATTGCTATTGCTATCCCCTCGTCCAAATTAATGATGAAGATGTTGAAGAGTAGTAGGCCTAAAACAGAGCCTTGGGGTACCCCACTGCATACTTCCCTCTATGTAGATGCAGTTCCATTGAGCACTACACGTTGAGTGTGGTTGGTCAGCCAGTTACGAATCCATCTAGTGGTGATGCTGTCTAACCCACATTTTTCTATTTTATCTAGTAGTAGGTTATGGTCTACTTTATCAAATGCCTTACTGAAGTTCAAGTAAATTATATCGACAGCATTCCTCTGGTCCACTAATTTTGTCACTTTGTCAAAGAATGCAATAAGATTACTCTGGCATGATCTGTTTTTGACAAACCGATGTTGGCTTTTGGTTATTACTTTGTTTGCTTCTAGGTTTTCGCTGATTTGTTGCTTGATTATCTTTTCCAGAATCTTCCCTGGTATTGAGGTCAGGCTGATAGGTCTGTAGTTTCCTGGATCGATTTTTTCTCCTTTTTGAAGATGGAATTAACTGTTATTAATGCAGAACTTTTAATACACTGACCAGTTCAACTTTAAAAAACAGCCAGGATTCCTGGACACTACAGAATGAAATAATTCAGAATATTTATTTTACATTTTTATATTAGAGTTCCAATTTTAAGAGTTTAAGTGCAAGAGCTCATAATCATATACCAGACACTAATACTGATGCAAAAGTATATTGAGATATTCAAAAGGAACTTGAGGTGTAACTTAGATTGGTATTCTATAGGCTAAAATTTAAGAATACAATAATAATATTATTGTATAATATAATAAAAAAAGATTATACATCTACAAAATGAATATATCCCCAAACTGAAACAGACTTTTGGCACTGAAATTTGATGAAGTTGTGTAGCCAATATGCTTTTTACTCATTGTCTTCTGCCACTAGCAGGAGGATATCAGATGTGTAACAATAAGCTGAAAAGTTTAGTAATAATGTAAATATTTATACAGAGAGAAAGAAAGTGCTTTGTTTGGATAATATGAAAAAGGAAACCACTGCCACCATCATCCTGGTGTTTTAGAATTCTGCACTGTCACGATGTGAATATTGTCAGTTGTGAGTCTATGCAGGGTGATGCACCCCTGAGATGCTTCACTTTCTGTCAGAAGTATTCATTTTCAAGTACTTACTAAATTCTTGTTCAATTAGTCCTTGACCACACATCACAGATTTAGAGTTTTATTTGGATTTTCAGGAAAGAAAAGAATAAATGGAGTGTTGCTTGTATTTTGCATTCCAGCCTGGGAAGAAATTATATTTTTCTTCACACTTCAAGGAGATCAGATTAGTGCATTCCAGGTCTTGGCTATAAAAAGTTTCAGAGCTAAAGCAAATTAAAATAAAGGTCACTGAATCTGGCTTCATTCATTCTGGCTGCTTTCACTCACATATCTTGGCCCTGTGTTTGCTTCTTTTTGTTGTAATTCCCTCTTATTTGTGTCTAGCATATTTAATATAATCATTTTTCACTTGTGCTTTCTTATTCAACTAGTGTGGTTTTCTCAGGCTGAAATTGTTTTTTTTTTAATCACAAGTCACCTCTGTATGTATATTTTGAACTAGTTGGGTAATAGCCACATCTTTCACCTCACAAACGTGACAGAAAATATGTAAGCACTGGGTTTTTTTTTTCCAAAAAAAAAAAAAAACTTTCCATAACAAGCAAGAATAACATGACAGCTAAGAGGAAGAGGGAAGAAATATGGTCTCCTTTTCAAATATTTTGTGTGTGACATGGAATTATTACATATTCCTCTATTCTTGTGTCATTTTGATAGGGGATAGCCAACTTTTTTCTCCAGAAAGTGCTCTGGATACTGGAAATATATCTGTCACACACCAGGGTGCCAGTAAAATATCAGAGCAGTGTACTAAATCTTTAAGTAAGTATTGTTTGAAGCATTGCATGTAAAATTCAATAAGCAATAGTGTATTAAAGAGGGAAGTTAATCTATAATGTTTATACTGTCAGGCTTGGTACATTGTAGTTTTAAGTATGTTCAACAAGCAATATTGGTTTGGGTCACCCTTAACATTAACCATAAACCATTATTTTAAAATACAGTGACTTGGTTGATATATAGCACTCTGCGCGTGCTGTGGTGGGTGTTTCAAGATACACCCACATAACAACTATACTCCACCAGTTGCATTGGCTGCCCTTTGGTCTCCGGGTACAATTCAAGGTGTTGATCATCATCTTTAAAGCCCTACATGGCTTAGGACCAGGTTACCTCCGGGACCGCATTCTACCTCATACTTCCCTTCAACCGGCTAGGTCCCACAGAGTGGGTCTCCTCCAGGTCCCGTCAACCAAACAATGTCAGCTGGCGGGGCCTAGGGGGAGGGCCTTCTCTGTGGGGGCCCCTGCTCTCTGGAACCAACTCCTCCCAGAGATACGAATTGTCCCCACCTTGCTGGCCTTCCAAAAAGCCGTGAAGACATGGCTCTTCCGGCAGGCGGGGTTTTGAGACAAATTCATCTTGGTCTCCCCTATGTATGTAAGATTTTTTATGCCTTTAAAATGTATTTTAAATTGTTTTAAATTCTATTGTTTAGTGGTTCTTCAAATGTTGTACACCGCCCTGAGTCCCCAGGGAGTAGGGTGGCATATAAGAATCCCAAATTAAATAAATAAATAAATAAATAAATAAATAAATAAATAATAAATAAATAAATAAATAAATAAATAAATAAATAAATAAATAAATAAATGAATGAATGAATGAATGAATGAATGAATGAATGAATGAATGAATAAATAAATAAATAAATAAATAAATAAATAAATAAATAAATAAATAAATATTATACTAAGTCAAACCCAATAACACACATTCTGGTTTAACAAGATATATGAATTCAGTGAAGTTTTCATTAATTTTTGATCTGGAACTATAGAGCTAAGCCAGGAATACTTGGCCTTTTATAGAGCTGTTCTCTGTATTGAGCCACCAGAACTTCAGATTTGAGTCTTTTCCTATAAATGAAGAGTCCCAAGACCTGGGCTGGCAGTGCTTTTGGGAAAAGGATGGAAAAGCTTTCCTTTTTAAGCAGTTACTTTATCTGAGAATCTAGAGACTCCTTGAAATTTCTGTATTTTTTGTTCTTTGGCTGTCTTCTGCATTGTTTCCTTCATTCTTAATTCCATCTTTTGCCTCATCTAAGTTAAATCTTGTCTCTGTGTCAACGTTTTTGTTTAACAATACTGATGCTTGCCTGTGGCTCAACTTTAACATGTTTAAAATAACATGTTCTTTAAGATCACTTAGAGCAGGGCTGTCAAACTCATGGCCCGCAGGTCAGATGCGACATGCACTGGCCACGAACACACCCGGTTTAGCGAAGGGGGAAAAAAGTCATGATACATCACATGACTATGCAGTGACGACACGAGTTTGACACCCCTGACTTAGAGCATCTGCCAATATTGTTTCCTCAGCAACCAAACTAGTCTCTGAGATAACCGGTGGTCATTGTAGTATTGTTGTGTCAGCTTAATGCACTGAGCTTGAGAAAATGTATTCATCTCTACAAATCTCTAAAATTAGCACATCTCCTAAAGCAGAAGCCTTTTAAGTACTGAGTGTGCATAGCCTTTCTGCAGATCTGCCTCTGAATGAATAATATATCTATATATATGTAACACATTTTTACTGATAATGAAAATGAAGGGAGACTAGTATAGATCTATAGAGCTGAAGTGGTGCAGTGGTTAAATGCAGCCATTGCAGGCTGACTGCTAGTTCAACAGTTCAGCTGTTCAAATCTCACTAGGCTCAAGGTTGACTCAGCCTTCCATCCTTCCGAGGTCGGTAAAATGAGGACCCAGATTGTTGGGGGCAATATGCTGAACTCTGTAAACCGCTTAGAGAGTGCTGTAAAGCACTATGAAGCGGTATATAAGAAAAGTGCTATTGCTATTGCTATTTGAAGCTATTTAGCTCTCATCAGCTAGCCATACCCTTACTGGGATTTGAACCTGGGCAGTCTGCCTATAAGGCAGTACCTTTAACCTCTAAGCCACAGGCTCTCCTCCTGTATCAGCTTGTACCAGGGAAGAGTTATATGTTTTTTTCCTGTCGAATCACCCTGGTATACCCAAATATGGGAGGGAGCAAATACAATTGTGGTAATATTTTGCACATTGGGCAAAACACAGTCCTGATCTCCTTGCATTTGTGATTGGCTAACTAAATTCATTGATTCAGTTGGTAGGTGAGTGAACATTCTGAGAGCATGAATTGATCATGGAATAACTAGTGATATGCTTTTTGTTTATATATATATATATATATATATATATATATATATATATATATATATATATATATATATATATATATATATATATATATATATATATATATATATATATATATATATATATATAATGTGTGTGTGTGTGTGTGTGTGTGTGTGTGTGTGTGTATGTATGTATGTATGTATGTATATGCACATGCACATATACATATACATATGGAAAACAGAAAGCATATCACTAGTTATTCCATGGCCAATTCATGCTCTCAGAATGTTCACCCACCCACCAACTGAATCAATGAATTTAGTTAGCCAATCACAAATGCAAGGAGATCAGGACTGTGTTTTGCCCAATGCGCAAAATATTACCACAATTGTAATATTTGGGGTAATATGAAGCTCTAATCCAGTGTTTTTCAACCTTTTTTGTGCAAAGGCACACTTTTTTCATGAAAAAAATCACGAGGCACACCACCATTAGAAAATGTTAAAAAAATTTAACTCTGTGCCTATATTGACTATATATAAAGTAATTCTCTTGAATAGGAATCAAATAAACAAAAAGAAATTATTTTTCTTTCTTTCTGTCTGTCTGTCTGTCTTCTTTCTTCTTCTTTCCTTCCTTCCTAACATCTCTTTTTCTTTCTTTCTGTCTTCCTTCCTTCCTAACTTCTTTCTTTCTGTCTGTCTGTCTTCTTTCTTCTTCTTTCCTTCCTTCCTAACATCTCTTTTTCTTTCTTTCTGTCTTCCTTCCTTTCTAACTTCTTTCTTTTTCTTTCTTTCTTTCTTTCTTTCTTTCTTTCTTTCTTTCTTTCTTTCTTTCTTTCTTTCTTTCTTTCTTTCTTTCTTTCTTTCTTTCTTTCTTTCTGTCTGTCTTTCTTTCTTTTTCTTTCTTTCTTTCTGTCTGTCTTCCTTCCTAACTTCTTTCTTTCTATCTTTCTTTCTTTCTTTCTTTCTTTCTTTCTTTCTTTCTTTCTTTCTGTCTTTCTTTCTTTCTGTCTTTCTTTCTTTTTCTTTCTTTCTTTCTGTCTGTCTTCCTTCCTAACTTCTCTTTCTTTCTTTCTTTCTTTCTTTCTTTCTTTCTTTCTTTCTTTCTTTCTTTCTTTCTTTCTTTCTTTCTTTCTTTCTTTCTTTCTTTCTTTCTTTCTTTCTTTCCGTCTGTCTGTCTTCTCCTTCCTTCCTTCCTTCCTTCCTTCCTTCCTTCCTTCCTTCCTTCCTTCCTTCCTTCCTTCCTTCCTTCCTTCCTTCTGTCTTTCTCCCTGTAGGAGAAAGAAGGAACCTCTGTTGCCGTCTCCCGCGGGGCTGCAGCCACCCGACTGAGTCCCCGACCGTGGCAGCATCCCTGTTGTTCTCCGGCCAAGCGGCGAAGGAGCCCTGGAGCCCTGACGCCGCCCTGCATCTCGGTCTCTTGGGGCTTGTCCGGCAGCCTGCTGGGAAGGCTGCGACGCAGGGAGGGAAGGAGGTGCTATTGCCGCTCCGGCATGTCTCTGTGGCTGACCGGGGAGCCGCGTCCTTGTTAACAATGGAGAAGCTGCGCGGAGCAGAGGTGCCTGGCGAGCAAGGCGAGTGGCTGCATCGGCGGCAGGCTCCTGCCCGCATCTCCCGCCCGCTTGCCCACCTCTTGCCTTAGCATTTAAAAGAATGAGAGGCGGGCGGGCGGGAGACGCGGGCAGGAGCCTGCAGCTGATGTAGCCACTCACCTCGCTCGCCAGGCACCTCTGCTCCGCGCAGCTTCTCCATTGTTAACAAGGACGCGGCTCCCCGGTCAGCCACAGAGACATGCCGGAGCGGCAATAGCAGCTCCTTCCCTCCCTGTGTCGCAGCCTTTCCAGCAGGCTGCCGGACAAGCCCCAAGAGACCGAGATGCAGGGCGGCGTCAGGGCTCCAGGGCTCCTTCGCCACTTGGCCGGAGAACAGCAGGGATGCTGCCACGGTCGGGGACTCAGTCGGGTGGCTGCAGCCCCGCGGGAGACGGCAACAGAGGTTCCTTCTTTCTCCTACAGGGAGAAAGACAGAAGGAAGGAAGGTAATACAGCCGATAAATACAGTAATAGAGGCATCTCTGTGTCCCGAAACCAACTTTCGGGACACAGAGATGTCCTGTAGCAAAAACACCTGGCGGGTGTTTTTCCCACGGAACACCTTACACTATGTCACGGCACACTAGTGTGCCGCGGCACAGTGGTTGAAAAACACTGCTCTAATCAGTAGAGGAAGGGCTTTAATTTACGTTTGAGCCAATTAATTAATATCCTATGAAACAAAACTCTGTAAGGCAACTGGGACTCTCAAAGGACAATACTTGATCTGCTCAGATTTACTCTTTTTTACAGTAAACACAAAAACTTTCATTAAGATATTCATTACTTGGTATTGCTAATAGCCAATCTTACTAAAAATATGTAATTCTTATTATACAAATATTGTTAAGCCTAAATAGAAACAAAAGACACTAATTTCAATAGAACCTAATCCAGATAAATCTTTATGGAGACGTGGCTAGTTTCTAGTACAATCTAAAGGCACCATGCAACTATTCAGTCTTTGCTTCCTCAAGAGATTTCATTTTTCCTGGAAATTGGAATTCCAGAAGCAATGATGGAAAAAGATAAGCAGGATACAAAAGATCTAAATTGTTATTGGATTCTCAAAAAATTCTCTTGGTAAGATAGTGGAATTGGTCAATGAAAGTCTCATCTGGTAATATTCTAGGATGCAGACATAGTGATTCAGATTATTGAAAGAGCAGGAATGCAAAAGATTTTCCAGAATTTCCATGCAAAGAAGGGCATTTACATGGGACACTTCCAGTACTGTTAGGATCGGGTAGCATCCTGGCTGAAGCATCCTAAAATCTACCCACTATTATGACTTCATATTTCCTGTGGAAGTCAAAAGTGATAGAGGCTCTATCCATTCAACTCTCTTTATTTTGAATCATCTCTGTGAGAAACTCTGAAGACTTTCTGAAGAGCGCAAAAGTGCCTAGTGCAGAGCTTAGAAGTCTCAAACATAACACAATGAAAAATAGGCTCTCCTACAAATGCAACAGCCACATCATTGGAACTTATGTGCCTATGGGCTATCAATCAAACTCTCTACTAGTGAAGGAAGCTAGATTGATATATATTCCATTTCTGCAGAGAAGACAAGTTGCTTCTAGCATCAGTTAACACTATCTGACCATCTTTTTTGTTTATTGACAGGAATTCTATGCTCATGAGCATCTACAGGCTGGGAGGGGGCTAATGAGGAAATGAGCATTGCAATATTGAGTTGTAAGATTCACTTGCAAACATAATATTGCACCAGGCTCATTCAAAAGGGGCAGAGTTTGTACTGCAATGATAGTTTTTTCATCCTGATATAAACACCAAATATTATGACTGTCTCTGTCAATGAGGCATGTTTTCCCCATTTTTAATATATTTCTATTTCTATTATATTATTAAAGATGACAAGTTAAACATGGGCAGTACATAAATGTGAAAAATAAATAAATAAATAATCCATTAAAAAGTATGATAAGCATTTATACATAGGTGTATATATAAAAATAAATTCCCAGTGAACCACAAAACATAATAATTTATTTATATGCATTTTTAATTTGTTTAAAAGAAATTATTTAGTTGTCCATTGTTCAATAACTGTGTTTATTATTAAACCCAACAAAAATAAAATAACCAATAATACACATAACTAAGGTTCATGATCGAGGGGGGGGGGAAACCACTCTCTTTTTGCCATAAAGAAGCGATGCAACCTGTCAAATAATGAACCTGCACAATGTTAGAATAGCCCTGCTTTACGTTCCTTCTGAAAAGCTAACAGGGTGTGGCAACCATCCCAATCTCTGGGAAAACTAATCATTACTAATAATGACACTGAAAAAAGGACAGAATTAAAAGGTGACAGGACTTGCAATGAAAACAAAATACCGTAGTTTTGGGAGTATAAGACGCACCGGAGTATAAGAGGCACCTTAGTTTTGGGGGAGGAAAACAAGGAAAAAATGCCTCTGCCTCCAAGCAATTTGCCAAGCAGCAAACAGCAAATAGCACAGATGATATACACTGTTTGCTGTGTATTTCTGTGCATGTGGGCCTGACCCATAGAAATAGCAAAGAATTGGAGAAAAGTACATTATGCCAGAAAGTTTTCTTAAATGTAGTCACACTAACTCCTCCCAATTATTTAAATAGATCTACTCCAAGGTAAGTCAGGATTTAACTCTAATACTAACAGGACACTATTACATTTCAGACTATACTTGTACAGAGCTGTTAAAATTAAATAAAATTTCTGGATGTATACATTATTCTCTATTATTTAAAAGAAGATACAATAGTACTGGGCCTCTTCAGAGCAAGCATTTATTTCAAAAAGCTTCTTTATTTTGTTAAGTTGTCTAGATTTACAGGGGTCTCCAACCTTGGCAACTTTAAGACTTGTGGACTTCAACTCCCAGAATTCCACAGCCAGCAAAGCTGTGGAATTCTGGGAGTTGAAGTCCACAAGTCTTAAAATTGCCAAGGTTGGAGACCCCTGACTCTAGAACAATAATAAAGCAGTCTTTAAAAAATAAGTCTAATAATTTGAACATTCTACAGACATTTATAGTTATTCACTCACCCCCTTGAATCCAGTTTAGCAGAAAATAAAAATTTGCCTCTTTGCAGCTAGTTTCACTTTCATTTTAGCATGTGGCAAATCAGCTGTAGGTCAGGAAGCTGCTAATGACTTGCTTGGCTTTACAGGCTCTTCCTTCTTTGCTGCAAACAGGTAAATTGCTAGAAGACAGAGGCCAAAGGGTCGGGGTGGCTAGCTGGGTGGGGCTACATTTGGTGTATAAGATGCACCCAAGTTTTCACCCTCTTTTGAGGGGTAAAAAGGTGCATCTTATACTCCGAAAAATACGCTAGATTGTTTACCTGCTTAAAATGGAGTATTACAAAGCATAAATTAATGAAGCTACCATTCCTGTAAATGAAGTATTACTTATCCATAGGTTGTTGCCTTTTTTAAAAAAGTATTATTTTTAGTGTTCTCTCTATGATAACATACAACTCATCTGCATTACTGTGAATCAGCTGTTGGCAAGGACTTCTGAAATATTATGAGTATTGCAGGCTTCTTTTGGCAAAAAGAAGCAGCAGATGCCCATATATTCAGTTCTGTTTGTTTCCCAGAGTCTCTCCAGGCATTAGTGAGATCTTCCTACAATGATGGTAAAGACTTTTCCTGGATGGTGCATAACTTGTCCAGTGACCCCAGCCATTCTTTAAATATCTGTCAGGATTTGTCTTGAATGCCAAAAGAGGCCAACTGCTGTGAGCTGATTTGTTTTCTGAAGATGAAGGCCCTGCCCCATGAAAACATCCATAAATGGACCAATCTGTAAAATGTTGTGTAGCATACACTTATACATTACCAAGGGGTCAATGTACCTGTTTGTAGCTGAAAAACCTCTGCTGATAATGCTATGATACTGTGCAGCGTTGCATCTGTATTGCTCAGATGATATGACTATGGACAAACTGAGCTCTAGAAATTAGATTGGTCAGAAAGCTTTGTTCAGTCGAGTGATAAATGCGGCGTGCCAGGAAAACATCAAAGAGACCGCTCTTAGTTTTCCATTTAAAGAATCAGTTGGGGAATGACATGCTAAGTAATTGTGTAGCAAGTTGTGTGTGAAAAATTATCTCGCTTGCAAAAATGCCATTGGTGATAGATAATCAGAAATTTCAATGGTCCTCTACACTTAGAAAGCACCTTAAATAACGGTGCTTGTATAAAACCATTTGTGTTTAAGGGAAAGCCTAAATAATTTATTGCTGAGCAGAAATGTGCAGCACCAGATAGATAAATGAGGAAATCCCAGCGCAGTCTATCTTGCACAGTTGCCACACTAATTACAGATCAATTACCTGCCAGTTGTTTGCAACCTTATCAAAGAATATACTAAATTTACTGAGGGGAAAGTGTGATAAGATGACTTTTCATTATTAGAGTAGATTTGTTGGAATAACTCTGGCACTGAATTAGTCAGGGCTTCCCTAGAAGTAATGTGATCTATAGCAGGGGTGAAAAGCTGCGCATGCGCAGAGGGTAAAAAACCCCAAATGGCGGCATCCAGGCGGGTGAGGGAAGCAGGCGGGGAAAGCCTCGCGCTGCGATCGCTATCGGCTCTATCGGCTCTGTGACGACCGACTGGCCCGCCCGAACCGGGAGCATTTCACCCCTGATCTATAGGCAAAAAGCTTGAGAGATGAAGAGATGAACCTCTATTATCAAAGTCCTTGCTTATATATTTTAAATGGTCATTGAAACCTCCCTGTCAGACGGCTGGCCCAGATAGCTTGACATTTCTCTGTACCAGAGGTGGGTTCCTTCCGGTTCATACCAGTTTGCCCAAACCGGTAGCAACCCGCTAGTGATGTCATGGAGCCTGTTTGGTCGGTGCCAGTCCGTGGACACCGCCATCTTTTTTTTGGATTTTTTTTTTTTGAAAAAAAAATTTTGGGGGAATTTTTTTCTGATTTTTTCTTCTTCTGCACATGCACAGAATCCGAGTTTCCAGCACTGTGCATGTGCCACAATCTTATTTTTGGCTCTTTAAAAAAAAATGGGAATTTTCGGCAATGTGCACGCGGCCACGCGGCACAGGAGGAAGCGAAGTGGCAGCGAGGTAAGTTAGAACCCACCCCTGATCTGTATTAACTGGAAATATCTGTCCATGAGCTCAGGCAGGGCTTTCTTACAGACCTTGGAGACAGCAGGAAATGAATTTGGATTCTTCTACTCTGCCACTGAGGAAGGCTTCTCTGAGCAGACCATTGATTCTGGCCCCAAATCTATTACAATGCAAGAGTTCTACATTTTCAAAAAATGGTATGGAATGAAACAAAGAAAATGTTAAAAAGTTATGATATTATGTAGTTACTTACCAAGCACATCTAAATTATATTAAAGTAACCAAAATATCTTTACAATCCTCAAGGCATGTCACAACTTTTAAGCACCCCTAATGTTTGGAAATTGAAAGTTGAAAAATTTGACAGGCCCTAAAATTGGGCAGTAATAAACTGCTAATGTTCCAGTTTCCTGAAGTCCTTTATAAAACCTCTAAGCAGCTCTGACCAACAAGACTTTTTCCCTACTTACATTCACTCACTTTTAGATATGGAATCATGATGTGTGACTTTCCATCTTGAATGGGATTAATTCTTATAAGCCGTATAAGCAAATAAATGGCCAAGTGGCTAGGGAACTTGTAAACTGAGATTAAACACATCTAATTACCACTTGTTTAGAGAAAAGTGGCATGGGCTATTGGTCCAACCCTTCAGGAATGTTCTAAGATTTTATTTTTCATGTATTAGTTATATGATCATATAGTGTCCATAATTATCTTAACACCCACTATCCCAATTTTCTATTTAAAAAAAAAAAATAGAAATCTGCACATATCATGGAGCTAAGTATAATAATTTCCAATGTCCGAGAAATAGGCTGCTATTAAAAGACCATGATTAGGAGTGAACCATGAGAATAAAAGTCTACAAGAATTCTAGTAGTTGTTTACAAGAATTGGCTATCCAATATAAGGTGCAAGACTCAGGAACTTGTTCAATGCAGGCATAGCATTAGAAAAAATATATATAATTTGTATAGACCTCTGGAATTGAAAAAAAACAGTGTTTTTGAAGCTACCATCTTTTGGCAAGGATACCTTGAAAAACTGGAAGTGATTGATACCAATTGCTTCCTGTGGATATAATATTAATTTCCAGTACAATGCAACTCAAATACTAAAACTCAAAGCGAGTTGCCACTTGAGCAAGTGCCAAAATCATTATAACGTTTTCACCCCAAATTGAGTGTTTTCCTAGGGGAGTATAATACTGCTCAAAGAAAAAAATACCCAGCATAAAAGTTAAAACACAATTCACCCTTGGACAAATGTCATCAGATAAAGATATTTGTGCAATGGAACCCTTGGGGAAAGGCAAGTTCTGTGTCCTCATTAGCACTTTGTGCTGAAATATACTCAAGCCAGGAAAACAACCTTTCACTACCACACAGTATTTCAACTCATCCTTCTTAAGCTAGCAGGCCATGCGATGATTTCCCCTGTTAGTAACAGGAATAAAGAATTTGCCCTATAAAGTAGTGCAATAGTACGTAACATGCAGCTTGCAGAAGCAAGTGTTCCACTCACGTCTTAAATTTTAACACAATCCTGCCAACTCATAATTGCTACTGACTTTTTAAAAAATGTGAAGCTCCATGTGAGGAGTCCAAAATATATATTAAAGGTCATTAGCTTTAATATTATTAAATATATATTGAAGGCAACTAATACCTTTACCTCAAATTTTCTAATAAATGTAGAATTGTCTGTCTCCAGCACTGCATATGCCAAATGTGCACGCAACAATATTTGCAGACAGAAAACTGGCCTGTGCGTGGCAAACTTTGTTAGTAAACCAGAGTAATAAATGAATTTTCTAGTATTCACCAAACGTTCACTTTATTTTCTATTGTTGTTTTCTTTTCTTTCTGTTAATCGGGGTAGATCATAACCTTTAACCCCTGACACTGAATGGTTCAACGAGAGTACAACAGATCAGAGCTCTTTTCAATGTCCTTTGCCCTCCAATATGTCTGAAAGGCAACCTTCTCACAGAATCTGAGATAATCACTTCTGAACACTTTGCACCCCTGGGGTTTCAAACAGCCAATTTAAAATCATGATTCTAGCAAACCCTCTTTGAAAGTTACCGAAAGTGCCGACTCCTGCCTACATTTTTATTTGAATGTAGTCTCTATTCCTATTTAGAAATATGAAAGATCCATGTACAATAATATATATATATTGTGTGACCCAATCTTTCTTCCCAAAGTAGAATCCAATATCTGCTCCAAGAAAAATCATGATTTTTCTTGGGGCGTGCATAAATGCACCAGCGTGCCTACCGTCCCTGTCCTAATGTTCCCTCTTATCAGTGCTCATCTTATGTATATAAACAATGTTATATCTATGTATATTACCAACACGTACTTGACAAAAATAAATAAATAAAATAAATAAAAATAAATGATTAAAGATGTAAAGGATCTCCTGTATTAAATTCACCTGAATCTACTTAAGTAAATATTTGATGATAGACTTTACTTTTCATTGGATACTTTAGAAACATCTTTTTTAAAATTAGAATTGTCAAGAGTGGAGGTGATTGCTGTTGTTTTTAATTAGATCTTGGTAACATAGATATTTGAGTTACATTTCAGTTAATTTTTGTTAAACCGACATCTCCATGCCATGGAATGTTCTGTGAATAACTCTTAAAATCTTTGGAAATCCTAGAAAGAGAAAAGTAATATTTTAGCTAGATTTTTACAAAGAAAAATAACAATAAAAATATCAGCAGATTGCTGCAGGCTGTGAAAATGGAGAACATTATAAAAACAACAGAAACAAAGGCAGAATATAAGGAAAAACAGCTGGATGATAGATTAAATGGATGGAAAACCAAAGCTCTGCATGGACAGCACTTGAGAAACATTGAAGGAAAATGTGATAACAACTTGACATGGGCATGGCTTAAGAGAGGAACCCTCAAGAAAGAAATGGAAGGTTTAATACTTGCTGCTCAAGAACAAGCCCTACAAACTAATGCCATGAAAGCAAAGATACAAAAATCGACTGACAATCCAAACTGCCGACTTTGCAACAACAAAATTGAAACTGTTTCACACTTAATATGTGAGTGCAGCAAAATCGCGCAAACTGATTACAAAGCTAGACATGATCGAGTTGCTAAATTAGTCCACTGGTCATTATGTAAAGAATACGACATATCTGTATCCGAAAAGTCATGGGAGCACAAAGTGGAAAAAGTTACCAAAAATGAGATGGTGAAGATCTTGTGGGACTTTCGAATACATACAGATTGTCATTTGGAACACAATACGCCAGATATCATGGTTGTCGCAGGCCAAAGCGTACAGTTTATTGATATCGCTGTACCAGGAGATGCCAGAGTCGAAGAAAAAGAACTGGAAAAAATTACGAAATATCCCAACCTGGCCATCGAAACTACACGGCTATGGATGAAACATGTAACAGTGATACCCATTGTCATCGGGGCACTTGGTACCATCTCCAAGAATTTTACAAAACACATCAAGAAATTGTAGCTTCCTGAAATAACACCAGCGGAACTGCAAAAAACTGCGCTACTCCGAACATCATATATTTTAAGAAGATACTTGGTTGATACTTAGGACGCTGGCAGCAACCCGTATCAACCATCAGCACCAATCAATGATATTTGTGACACATATTTAAATGTTCAGTTGACTGAGTTTCATGTTTAATGAATAAAAGAGATAATATTAATATATATTAATATTAATATTAATGATGATAATTATGCTTTGTAGGCTTTTACAATGACAAGAAAAGGGCACAGCTACTAGGAATTTGACTTCAGGATTCACTGGTAGAAAGAGATAAATGTCTCAGAGAAATAAACCAGCAAACTGTGTAGTCAACTGTAAGTGCTGAAAAAGTCCTGTCCTAAACAGCTGCTGGTTAGAAAGGATGTGGTCTGTGAGTTGCTGATTGCCTATTGTGGGTGATTGAATCATTTTTTTTATTTTGAGCAAGTAGAGACTGCTGCAGAAATTGCAGAAGGAAAATAATGCAACCAGTTCCCAGAAGGAAAGTAACGCAGAGTGAGTTCATTGAGCAAGTGAGCAGGATTGCTAACATAAATTTGGTGGCAGACTTCAGACTTAGAGGAAAGCAAGAGAGAAAACTGATCAGAGAAGCTTTGCACTGTATTCTGAGGGATTATGTGCTCAGCAGTGTGAAATGTCATTCAGGAGATGTCAGGTCATCTCTTAAATAGCTCCTGATTTTTAGATTGTCTAGAGATAGGCTGCTAGTATAAGAGAGGTTATATCTCATGAACATTGAAAAGAATGAATAGAGCTGTAGTGCACAAGCCTTCATCCAGGGTTTGTATTTCTGAGCTTCCATCTCATAGGAAATTCAATTTAATATACCTGACCAATTTTGGTTTTCACTTCTGGCCACCTAATTAAGGAGATGATGTGGATAATATGTATTTATGGGAAACTTTAATTAAATATACATTGGGTGTACAATTTTACTATGCATGGTCCTTCCAGAAAATGTGTCACTTATCTTGCTAGATTTTTTCTTCTTCAGAGAATGGAGTAAGGCACAAAGACTTAATAAGTAGGCATACTCATTTAAGGAAATTGTTGAGGGAATGTTGCAAGGTTACAGTCACTGTGAAACTATGAAATTGTTGATATTAAGGGAAACTATTATAATATATATATTGATGTAAAGAAAGAAGATTTTAATAAACCCAGAGGAATGATAAATAGGTTTCCAGGGTAGGAAAGAACACCCTAATGCGAAAAGGAATTCAATATAAAAGATATTTTTGTAAAAAAAGGAGGAGGAAAAATAAAAATATGCATGGTAAAGGTAAAAAAATAAAAATACATTTCAAACAACTTTACTGATGAAAAAAACTAGAGAACAGCAGAAGACCACAACAAAATTAGTAATAATCTGATTTTTTTTAAAAAAGTACCGGTATATGGGAAGTAAAATTAAAATTCAGTAGGCCCAAAGGAAAAAATATAAAGAAGAAGCTGGATTTGTAGAGATTATTTTAGATGCTAAAGTTAACATTAGTTGAAATTGATGAAGGACAAATAAATAGTTGCTTAGTAAAGAAGGCAAACATGCAATAAATAGCAGACAAAAGTAGACCGTTCACCTTATTCCTTTCCCTGAAAAGAAAATATGGAGTCACAGACCCCTCACATCCTGGACATAAATTGTTTCAACTCCTACCCTCAAAATGTTGCTATAGAGCACCGCACACCAAGACAACTAGACACAAGAACAGTTTTTCCTCGAACGCCATCACTCTGCTAAACAAATAATTCCCTCAGCACTGTCAAACTATTCACTAAGGCTGCATTACTATTACTATTAGTATTTCTCATTGTTCCTATCACCCATCTCCTCCCACTTATGACTGTATGACTGTAACTTGTTGCTTGTATCCTTACGATTTATATTAATATTGATTGTTTCCTGATTGCTTATTTGAACCCTATGACAATCATTAAGTGTTGTACCTCATGATTCTTGACAAATGTATCTTTTCTTTTATGTACACTGAGAGCATATGCACCAAAGACAAATCCCTTGTGTGTCCAATCACAGTTGGCCAATAAAGAATTCTATTCTATTCTAACTTGTTGAAAATAGGATTCCAGCTCAAGCTCGATAGGAACACAGGGAATACCAATTCAAGAAAATAATACAAATATGGCTATGAAATTGTCAAGAGGCAACATATCTAGAAGGAAAGTTTTAAAACAATGGGGTGGACAGCATTTTTATTAGTTGTTATGTATCCTTCCAGACACATAACACATCATAATGGCTCTGATCTACAGAAAAGTAGATTCTAATTGAATCTTGGGGAAGGAGGGGGAATAAGAGCAAGTCAAAAGTACAATCAGTTACTGTCCCTTTACAGGTAATCTTCACTTACTCTACGTACTTGGGATGGACAACTGCATTGCTAAGTGATGTGGTCATAAAATGAAAAATCATGTGATTGCACCCTGCTTGCGAGGATTATCTCGTGTGACCACAACTTGCAACTTCTTGCCACCTTCCCCAATGACTGTGGCAGTGTTTCCCAACCTTGGCAACTTGAAGATGTCTGGACTTCAACTTCCAGAATTCCCCAGCCAGCATTCGCTGGCTGGGGAATTCTGGGAGTTGAAGTCCAGACATCTTCAAGTTGCCAAGGTTGGGAAACACTGGACTGTGGGATTTACAAATGTTGATCTCCTGATTGCAAGATGTTTCAATGTTATAACTGAGAGCTGGTAGCCATGCACCCAAATTGTGATCTTGTAACTTTGGGAATACTGTGACAGCTGCAATTTCAAGAGCCCACTGTAACTCTCCTTATTTAGTGCTGTATATAACTTTGAACAAGTGGTCAGTAATCAAGGACTACTTGTATTTGAAGTGCTAAAACAGAGGCAAGAACATCCATCTTTGATATGAACTCCTGTAATGAGCAGGGGCTTTGCATTCATTGGCCTAATTGTCCCCTCTCGATTCTGTTATTCTGTGGCTTTTAAGTCTATAAGTGTTTTTTGCCAGATAAAGTCAATCTGGTTTTGCAAAATTTCCTCAATGATGTTCTTTTAGTTGAAATTAGTGCTGCACCAAGTGGCCCTTTCTTTACCATTTTCACTCAGAGTGGTAGAAAAGAATTGCTTAAAACTATTTAAAAAAGAAGAAAAAAGTTATGCAATCCTCTCCTGGGTAAAAGCAGTGTTTCTTGTGTTTAGTTTAGTTACAAATCGGTTAAAAGATATGTAGGTATTCTTTTCTTTTTATAAATATATCACTAACAACATGCCATCTGCAACTCCTCAATTTGCAATACTCAATGTGAGTTACAGTATGTGTTTCCATGGGCTATAATAGCAGACCAAGAGCCATGGATAGCTAGGGAATCAAATCCCAGTTGGTTCCTACCTTACCAGTAGGAGTCTTTGGGCAAAGAACCCTTAATGCTTCACCTGCTTACCTCAAATATGAGGGGGCCACAGAGAGTGCCTAAATGGAGGATCTGGAAGGCAGTTTTCAGCATAATTCAAATAATTCCAAATAAGCTCTTCAAATGTCTTCATAGTTTGAATTTTTTGGAGGGAAGGAGGAGATTTTTCTGCAAACAAGAATGTTATACCTAGTTTTAGTTGCAATTTTTGGGGTAGCACTGCAAGGGAACTATGTTGCAGTTGAGAAATGCCATGTTTAAATAATCCATGAAAATAACTGCATGGGCTAGGCTATAAAATATTTGAAAAAATGCCATCCTTTTTTTATAGGGTATCAGTAAATGTAGTAACCTCAAAATAGAAACTCAGCAGTCTGTACTATATGTGATTAAAAATCTATCATCAAATTTTAGTGTACATCTCCTGGTATTTATAAACCATAGATATTTTCAGCAAACTGCCATGCTTTCTTTTAGTATTTCTTTTTAAAAAGAAAAATATCTTGATGGCAAATAGCAAAGTGTATAATCACTTAACCCTGGAAGATATTTGCTAGTTGCCCAATATATCTATGTGCCTAATTATTTTATTCTGATGAGAGCTGCAGTTACAAGAAGAATTAAAGAGCTCTTAATGACACCCCATTTTGAACTGAATTGTCCTAAGAGGTTTTACAATTGGCTATATATTATTCTACAGATAGACTTTACCAACTCTACAGTGCTTTAGTTGATGCTTTGATTTATTTCACTTTTCACTTCTTTATTTTTAAAGCTTGGTGACAGGCAAGAACAATTTAAAAAGTAATTTAAGAAGAAAATAGCAAAAATACTATGCTTTTCCTTCCAAGACACTAATACGCAACTAAATGTCATGCCTAAGGAGGTCAAAACACAAAATATATGCAGCTGACTTTCTAGCAGAAAAGTATGAAGAAAGAATGTAAAACATATACATGAGTTAGCAAAACTGAGGTAAAAAACATACCTTGAAAGTGTTCTCTCCAAAACAAATAACAAATGAATGTAAGTGCATAGTTTTTAATCTGACTTTTATTCTGGTTCAAACCATCAAAGGAACTTTTAGGAAAAGAATGTCTGGATTCCAATTGCCTGTGATATAATTTGGCTTAGTGTGCTACATAAATTCAGAAATTGTGAATGATAAATGATTTATGGCTAGGATCCCCCATGTGGCATTTGTGGGAACCAACATGACTCTGATTACTGTACCTGCCTTCGATTTTCCTAGATACTCATGCAAAATGAAAAATGGAATTGGCTTGTTAGGTCTTTCTAAGAATGCCCTTGGATTCATCTGAAAGCCAATTGAACAGCGCAAGAGACCGGAAGCCAGAGAAAAAGGGCAAGTGGCTCTCAGATGAAACCACCAGAATTACTGATTGAAGAAATGCAACCAAAGCAGCAAGCAAATATGGGGAAGCAAAGAAATTGAATGCAGATTTCCGAAGACCAGCAAGGAAAGTTACTGGGACCAGCAAGTACCTTGAAGAGGACTGCAAGAAGGGCCACACCATGAATGTATTTGTGTAAATGAAAATTCCTGTTCATAAAAGCATCATCAGTAACAAGCAAGGGAAAGATGGTGAAAAATACAGAAGAGCTGTATGCCAGCAACAAAGAGCTTCAGACTCCTCAAGATGAAGAAGAAAGGGAAGCAGGATTAGAACACCCATTCTTCAGGAAGAAATTGTTGAAGCAATGAAGCAACTGTCAAGCCAAAAAGGCCCCATATGTATAAATTCCATACCTGCAGACAATATGTGGAAATGAATATTAACATGATTGGAAATTATCAATAGAATAGAATAGAATAGAATAGAATAGAATAGAATAGAATAGAATAGAATAGAATAGAATAGATGAAGAAAGATTGAGAGGTGAAAGAGAGGTTAGATTTCAAGAAGATATCAAGGAGGAGACCAAAAAACAAGCAAGTCAATATACTAACGAGAAGGAAAGGAAACTGGAAGGAGCAATGGCAAAAGAGGCAAAAGACCCAAGAGATATAAGGATTACAAGGTCGGCTAGGGCAATGAATAAATGATTATGGAGAGAATAGATATTATTAAGAAATGTAAGAATTATAATTATGGAGGGAACAGATATAGATAGGATAGCACACATTCATATAGTAAGGGAGAAGTAAATATCAGCTATCTCCAGAGACATTGTAAGAAGCTTTTTGTACGAGGTATGGGAAAAAGTAAAAGACAAATTATTTGTAACAATATCATGTTGGTTATTAATAATGGAAGCACTAATTTACCCAAACAGATTTAATTGGTGGAATATTGTAAGATATTTTAATTGATAAGGGAGAATTGAAATGAATACTATAACGGTTGGGGGAAACTTTATGATTGATAGAAAATGAATATGTATAGAAGATAGTAACACCGATCAAATTGGAGGAAAATGGAAAATTAAAGGTGGTGGATCCAGGTGACAAAATTAGGTAGTTAAGGACGCAGCATCATAATAGTATATAAAATATACCTAGGAAGAATAATACATATAAAATATAGATAAAAATATAAGATTAATAGTTGTACCATAAATTAAGAGAAATTGGAGAGATGAGTTGCTTGTCTGTTAACCACAAAATAGATTATGAATGGATATACTCAGGGAAGGAATAAGAGGGAGGAAGAGGAAGTAGAGAAGAGGAGGAAAGAAGGAAGAGTGTAGGTAGGAGAAGAGAAGGAGGTTAGAAGGAGGGAAGAGGAGGGAGGGAGAGGAGGTAGAGGTGGAGAATGAGAAAGAGGGAAGAAGGGGTAGAGGGAAGTAGGAAGAAGGGAGGGAAGGAGAAAAAAGGTAGAGGAATGGGGGAGGTAGAGGGAGGGGATATAAGGCAATATGGGAAAACAGACAGGCAACTTGGTTGTGAAAGGTGCAAGATTAGGATGTTTATTCATGGTTTATTGAACAATAATATATAATTATGTGAATGTATGATAAGATGTTATGGTATATGTATTAATGTTTATGTGGAGTATTCAAGAAAAAAAAGTTAAAAAAAAAACAAGTATAAAACCAGGCATTTTGCTGCAAGGCCAAATCACAAAATTTCACCTTACTTATTTTGGACATGTCATGTGAACAAACTCACTGGAAAAAGCAGTGATGCTATGAAAGGAAAAGGAAATGAGGCTGCCAAAGAACATCATGGCCTGACACTATCAAAGCTGCCATCAGCTGGAGCATAAAACAACTGAAAGAAGCTGTATAATATCAAAAATTGTGGAGGGAGCTGTTTCACAGAATCCTCAAGAATCGAACAAAATTGAATGGATTGCCTCATCATCAAATCCAAAAACAGCCACCCAGAACAATAACATATCCCATTTTATCTCTGATCAAATAAATGTATCTTGTAGAATGATCTTTCTCTGAAATCCTTTCAGATAGTTGTTGATCCTTGCTGCAAAGTTCTTCAGTGCTTTAAACCAGAATCATTCTGGGAGTTGAAGTCTTCCAGGCTTAAAGTTACCAAGGTTGTAGACCCCTGCTTTAAACTATCTGTTAACTCTCTTTTGTGAATCCAACAAAAGGAAAGTATTCCAATTGTTCTCTGGCAGTGTCATTTTTATTTCCTTCTTAGTTTTTAATCCTATTCAGTTTTACCTTTCTATCTAATAACAAATTCTTACTCAGGTTCTCGTTCATATTTTTCTCAGGTAAATTTTACTGCCTTTCTGTTCTGTAACATCTTCAGGAACAAACTGTTCCCAAGAAGAGATACCAAAGCTGATATAATTGAATCAAATTCCCAATGGAAGTTGCGGTTCAGTTTCTCAAATATGTTTCTGAACACCATTATAAGTTACTTGTCTTATTATCTGTCCAATCTCAAAACCATTTTTCCACAAGCACACATTTATTCTTTAAAGATTGTTTTAAAATCTTAATATTCAAAGTCCAAAGCTCTGTTTTCTGAGCCCTTAAAACTTTCTATGGCAAAACTGTCATTCACAAATAGCTGGACCTAAACATGCAAGGTTCAAGCTCACTACTATATTATATTCTGCCTCTTATACAGGAATCTCTCCAAATTGCCAGTCTTAGTCTGGGAACAGATAGATAAGGTTCTAAGGAACTTAAGGGGACGTGTTCACTTCTGAACCTTCTTGTGGCTCTGCAAGGACTTTGAAAGCCTCCTGAAGCCTGGGGACGATGAAAAATGGCCCAACGGGCCAATTGGAAGTTCGGAAATGAAAGAAAGTGGAGCTGCCCTACTACTTACCTTCAGATAGTTGCAACTAGGCCTCGCACAACTCGGCCCATTTCTTCTGCAGCCGTGAAGTCTTTCCTGAAGGCCTGTGTAGCCGATAACAGAGCTCCGGATCGATCTGGAGCTCTGTTATCGGCTGCAGAGGCCTTCAGGAAAGCCTTCCTGGCTGCAGAAGAAATGGGCCGAGGTGGGGGGGGGCTGGCTGCAACTGTCCAAAGCCGAAGAAGTTCCTGAAGACCTCTGACAGAGAAAAGGAGGCTGAGGGTGAGCACACAAGTGAACTTCCGGTTGGGCCGTTTTGGGTAAGGTGACCAGACGTCCCGCTTTTGGCGGGACAGACAAGCTTTTCAAGCGTGTGTCCCGCGTCCCGCATTCTTTTCAAAAAGTCCCGCTTTTTTGAAAAGAATGCCGGAACAGCGGGATGTCTGGTCACCTTATGCTAAAGGCCACCCCACTGCCAAAGAGCTTGGACAACAGAGCCGGCAACCAGCCAATCCCTGAAGAAGGCTGAGTACTTTTTAACAACCAGTGGCCAATGGCCGAACGCTCCCTTCACATTAGGGCGTGACCCATGAGAGTTAAGCTTGGAGGCAATCAATGATATAACGGTAGAGGGCGGGACTAAGCTAAACATTGGAGGAGAGTGGAGAGAGGGGGGGCTCCCTTCACTTTAGGGTGTGACCCATGAGAGTTAAGCTTAGGTCGGGGAAGCAAAAGAGAAGTACCGGAAGCAAGTCGGGCGGAATTTCAGCGAGGCGGCTGCCTGCTGGGGAGAGGGGGAAGGGGGGCTGCTCCTCCTCTCCTTCCCCCACCCCATCCCTAGCCCCGCCCTCGGAGGCGCCGCTGCTGTTGGGATGCGGGTGGAGGGGTGAGGGACGAGGAGCCGTCACCGCTGCCGTCGCCGGTTTGAGCTCCGGCGGCGGTGCAAACAGCCCTTCCTCATCCCCCTCCCCTTCCTTCCCCCCGTCGCCTCGCTGCCGCCGTTGCCCTGGGGCCAGGCGGGCGACCGGGAGACCGCGGCGCTTGGATGTCTGGAGCAGGTAAGCTGCTGGTTGCCTCCTTTCCCCGTCTCCTGCCTCCCGTTCGTTGCTTGCCAGCCCGGCCGAAGGGGAGGCGGGAGGTGAGGAAAGGCCTCCCAAAGGGGAGGTGGGCTCCCGAAAGGCCTTTCCTCGCCTCCCGCCTCCCCTTCGGGAGCCGGCAGCCCTTCGGGAGCCCACCTCCCCTTCGGGAGGCCTTTCCTCGCCTCCCGCCTCCCCTTCGGCCGGGCTGGCAAGCAACGAACGGGAGGCAGGAGACAGGGAAAGGAGGCAGCCGGCAGCTTACCTGTCGCGAGCTCCAGGCATCCAAGCGCCCTCCCTCCTCCCCCGCCCCACCTGGACGCCGACATTTGCTGTTTTGCCCTCTGCGCATGCGCAGCGTTCTGCGCATGCGCAGAGGGCAAAACAAATTTTTTTAAGCGGGGCGGGGGGGGCAGGCAGGCCCGCCCCCCCATCCCGCTTAAAAAAAATATCTGGTCACTTTAGTTTTGGGGAGAGCAAAAACGGCCAAAAAGAAGGCCGAAAATCAACTGATCAACATGCACATGCGCACTGGAGCTGACATAGGGCAATGCCTCGTGTGCCCTCAGATATGGCTCCGCGTGCCACCTGCAGCACGCGTGCCATAGGTTCGCCATCACTGTCCTATAGTTAGTGAATTTCAACCTCTGCAAATGTACTTAAGAATGCTAATTCTAGTCAGTATTTAGCCACTTATTATTTTGAGTTTCATGATGGAAGGCAGGCATAACATAAAACAGAAAAAATTATGTTCAAGTAAGGATGTAACCTTGCATGTGCTGTCAGGCCTGGAAGATCTTAGGCAGGTTTAAATGAAACAGCAAGCTTTGTAGAGCTATTAAACAAATCTGTCCTATATGAACCTTCATTTAGAATCCTACTATATAAAGCTTCCTGAAAGAACAACTGAAATGATCAGGGCATCCTTTTTAACAAAGGAAGTTCACAAGATAAGAACTTTTTTACTTTCAGTAAGACTCATTTCAAATGACTAGAATTTAGATGATCCAATTAAATTGATTGGCATAAGGTTTAAGACCAGAAAAAGAAATAAGTTTTTCCTACAATGAATAATTAACATCTAGAATTCATTTCTGAAGTTGTAATGATATGGTATTGACGAGGTTAGAGTACACATAAGAAGAATGAAATATTATAGAGCCTTATTTTTATGATCTTTATGATAGTTAAATGTGACAGTGAGAAGCAACGCATTTCTAATTACCAGATGGAGGGGACAAACCACAGGAGAATTCTGTTGCTCTCATATCCTGTGCTAATAAATTTCTCAGTAGCATCTGGCTGGTTAAGACAAACTATGCTGAATTAGGAATAACTTTTTGGTCTAAACAATGAGGCAGTTCTTAAGTTCTTGCTACTGAATACCATTAGAATATAAAAAGAGAATATTTGCTTCAAAGCAAAGGCTTACCTAGTCCAGTATCCCATTTCCAAAGAAGCTAATCAGATGCTCTGGGAAGCTCATAAATAGGATATTAAGCAATAATCCTTTAAAGACTATTGCTCTCTAGCAACTGGCAATTTAGAAATATTCTGCTATTGAATTTAAAAATATATAGCAACCTTTCCCAGCATGATACCATCCAGCTATGTGGACATTCTAACTAGAAAGTCAGGGAGTTGAAGTCTATTCATTTGAAAGATGCCCAGAATATAGTATGACTTATAATTATTAGTAAACTTAACTTTTCTAATGCACTATCTAAAGAAGTTCTTTGTTTTTTCTGTGTTATATCTTCCATTTTGCAGTATCATTGAATGTTTCAGGCTCTCGTATTATGAGAAAGGGAGAAAATTGTATTTGTATTTGCACTTTGCCCACAGCATGTATTATTGTCATGTTGCTTTAGGCGCTATTTCTCTAAATAAAAAGCATTAAATATTATGACCTTTCCTTGATTCTCATTTGGCTTAGAATGCATGCTCTATAGTGTGGCTAACCTTGCAAACGCCAACCTCCAATTGCTACAATTTGTGGCAGGGGATTCATAATCAAAGGCATTGCAATGCAGAAAGAACATCATGAAACAGATTCACGTCTAGATTAAAATAGGACTAATTTAATAGACGTTTAATAGACGTTTAATAGACTTTAATAGACGTTTAATAGACTAGATAAGTCATTGGGTCCAGTGGTGGGTGTCAATTTTTTTTACTACCGGTTCTGTGGGCGTGGCTTGGTGGGTGTGGCTTGGCATGGTATGGGATGGCTTGGTGGGCGTGGCAGGGGAAGGACACTGTAAAATCTCCATTCCCTCCCCACTCCAGGGGACGGTTACTGCAAAATCCCCATTTCCTCCTGATCAGCTAAGACTCGGGAGGCAGAGAATAGATGGGGGTGGGGCCAGTCAGAGGTGATATTTACCGGTTCTCTGAACTACTCAAAATTTCCGCTAGTGGTTTTCCGAACTACTCAAAATTTCTGCTACAGGTTCTCCAGAACTGGTCAGAACCTGCTGAAACCCACCTCTGATTGGGTCACTGTTTCAGAGATATGTTTAAAAAATTTTTTTTGTAACCTACCCTCTTTATCCTCACTTTTAACCATAATAAATATTTCATCTGATTACTCTGGTTCTCTCCTTATAGTGTTACAAAGACATTTCAGAATAAAAAATTGAACCTAAAAAAGTCAAAAGAGCTAGGTGATCATTGTACTGGGCTTAGTATGGCTCAGTCTAAATTTCCTTTCTTTCTAATTTAAGAGCAGCAGTCACTCAGCTAGTATGGCTTCAGTTGAATAGTTGAATAGGATCTCAGCTTCTTTTCAATTTTTTCTGTGATCATATGCTTGATGATGTCATCCCTCTAGTGCTGCATATTATATAATTTGCATAATGAAGGATGTATGTGGGATCAATACTTTCTGGTCCTAGTAGGAGTTGCAAAAATAATAGTCATGGCCCCAAAGTTTCTATCCTATTGTATAACTTAGAATCCCATCCAAATGGTGACTAGTGAAGTTCTTTTACACCATTTCTATGCCATGATTTACTTCATTGTGGCATCAGTAAATCAAGTTAGCTGAATTCATAGAATATACTAAATCAAAATCATGATACACCAATCACAATGTTTGGATTTGCCCAGCAGGCTAAATCAAAACCAACTAACTCACAAATGGGTGTACAATGTATGATTCTCCTAATGTTGTTAACTACAATTCCCACAACAACTCCCAACAGAATTATAGTCGATTGTGAGGGCGGTTGAAAACTCAGTATATGAACCAGCTCTGTTCGAAAATGGAAAAGTTAGCTTAGATGATGATGGAAAGGCTTAGTAGCCTTTGATATGCCCCTCAACTTGTTCTCAGCATAAAATAATCTAATCTGTTGCCTGATTTCAAACATTTATAAATTGCTTAGCGGAGACAAATGTTACACAGCAGAATCAAGCAGACACTCCATACTGACATTTACTGAAAGTAATTTTCCTCTACAGACTCTTATAAAAATGCAAGTCAGGTACTGTCTGGAAATGTGGGTATTTTTAAGTGAAGGAGGAATATGTAATTGTGATAGAAAGTAGTGTGGCAATTTTAAGTTAGCTTTAAGTGAGAAATCAGGGAGGGGATACGGGGCATCAGGGAGAAGCAATGATGCTGAAATATTTCCCTAGGGATAAAGAAGGTAGCTGAAGTAGGCCATTTCTTTTTGTCTCGCAGAGTTTTGTGTTGTTTTTTTTAGCTGTTAGACCAGTAATTCCATGAAATTGTTATTTACCGTGCTGGATAATTTGCAATGTGCCAGTCAAGGCTTGCAGTTACTTTTTCATTCATATGCATAATAGAAAATGATAGTGAGCCTTTACCTTGAGATCTAACTATCCCTGACATTAAAAATATTTGAAGAAAAGGATGCTGATCAAGGCCTCTTAGATTCTGGAAGGAGAACAGCTGAATGGATAAGAACAGCCAAACAGTGCAAAGTAAATAGAAAAATGTTCAGCAGAGGCTGGAGAATGTTCTCCTTTGCTTGCTCATCTGGTTGCTGACTGTCTGAATATGTAGTCTGAATCCAGCATGTTATGTACTCGATAAATTTTTAATTATAATTAGAATCAAAACAGTCAGGAAAGGAAACCTAATATGATGGGTTTTTTTTTAAAAAAAGAATTCCCTGAAAACCCAGCAAGTTATGAGCAGAACTGGCTTCTTTCAGAAGGAAAACATCATAGTGTACTGAGTAGTGTACAAATATCTTCTTCTCAGCCCAGTTTTTAGCCAGCATAGAAGGAACGCTGCTTGGATAACTCTTCTACAATACCTGTATGGTTTATGTTCCAACATTATTCCTTCTCTTTGGACAATGTAGGTGACCATCCAGAAAGAAGGGAGAGTTAAGAGTTGGGATTCCACACAAGCTTACCAGCTTTCTCTAATGGGTGAACTGGGAGGGGATGACCAAAACAGGGAGCAAGTTGATATGTCTGCCCCCAGATATCATACACCGAAATGAATGATGTAATGAACAAACAGAAATATCCAGAAGAATAAACGCAGTCTAGACCAGGGGTCTCCAGCCTTGGCAACTTTAAGACTTGTGGACTTCAACTCCCAGAACTCCTCAGCCAGCTCGCTCGCTCTCTCTCTCTCTCTCTCTCTCTCTCTCTCTCTCTCTCTCTCTCTCTCTCTCTCTCTCTCTCTCTCTCTCTCTCTCTCTCTCTCTCTCTCTCTCCCTCCCTCCCTCCCTCCCTCCCTCCCTCTCATGAAAATTTGGGATCCCACTTGTGAAAAGGAGGATTATTTCTGCGTTCAGAATACTTTGCTAGGCCAATTCCCTTAATTGCTTTCCTAATAATTTGTGACCAAATAAGTTTGAAAAAAAGATGCAGGCATACGTATTACAGTTTCCTACTACTTCTCAGTTTCCTTGAAATTGAAATGCTATGACTACTACTGAAGTACAACCTATAGAATATAGAAAAAACTTACTTTTGAGTAAGCATGCATAGAATTAAACTGCACTACTGTCGGTTGGTTTTTCCCCCTCCAAGAACAAAGGCATAGCTTCAGTAGTGGGTTTTAAAACCCGCTGCTACTGGTTTGCGTGTGCGCTCGTGCGTGCATGCGCAGAAGCATCACGGTGGGTGGGCGGAGCCTCCCGCCGCCACTACCGGTTCACAGAACTGGATTGAACCGGGAGCAACCCATCGCTGCATAGCTTCCTTTGATTGTAATTTTTGTGAGACAAGAATGTCTCCCTGTGCACAAGTTCCCTTTACAAAAAATTTGCTATTCTTTGATGTAGTCCATTTAGTTTGCACTTCTTTTCTTTTAAATGCATCTGTTGGTCCAAATTAAATGGCAAGAGAGCAGACAAACAAGCAAGCAAAACATACCTCTCTTGGTGCTGACTCTCAAATTGGTTCCTTCTTGTTAGGGAAGACCATCTTTTATTTTTAATAGAAAACGTCTGACAGAGACAAAAGACCAAGAAAGGAGTGTGCCTCATGTGAAAATGCCGATGGGGAGAAAAAATCTCAACCATCACACAACACCTCTGTCCCTGTAAATGAATCAAGCATTGTTGAAGCACACTGTAATTTATCCAGCTGCGTATCTACATCTGTTAGCTTAATAGGTGTCACAAGGCTCAATTTCAAATGACTTTAAACCTATAACTTTGCTCACACAATAGACTTCAGGAAAGGGGGGGGGGGGAAGAGGCTTCGGTGTTAAGAAACCCTAGCTCACTGTATCAATTCAATCAGCTGAATGGCTGACATTAAAACTTTCTATCCTCCGCTATAGCTTTGCCTTCTTTCAGCCTCTTTGCACTATTCCTCCTCTCTTTGCCCTCTCCATCAGTCTCCACAAATGTTCAGGTACATGCATAATAGATGAACAAAGGTGCTCTATTGTTTGTGGGATGCCATCCTGATTGAGGTTGCTTACAAAAGATGAATATGACATGCTGCCATTTTCCCTCTTAATTACACCTGAAACTTCAGCCATCAGCTTCAGTGTCCCGTTCGTTCTTGTTTCCCAAGTTGAAACTTTTTTCAAAGGCTTTCTTATTTGGCTGTTGATGACTGGCAGGAAATCATGCCTCTGAAATTGACCTTGATTTAAAGTATGGAAGGAGAACATATCTCTTAGGTCTCCTCTGAGACCTTTTGTCTTTTCTCAAGTTTGCAAGGAATTGGCAAGAACTTTCTCACTTGTCTATTTCTTCCATCGCAAAAAAATTCCTAGCAAAAGTTATATAGCATCCTAATTTGTGCAGTGTGTCACAAAAATAATTTGTATACATGGAAAAATAGCATGTGGTTTCAGCTCAATAACAAGTTTGAAGCCCAATCATATGCATATTTGCATAGAAGAGGCACAACATCCATTGAGCCCAGAGAAGACAGGATGGCAACTGAAATCCTTCACAGAACTAGTTAAAAATTATTGAAAATACTTATATATATATGCTACTTGAGTAATGAATCTGAGTAATGAATTCAATTTTGCATTGTTTAAAAATAAATTTAAAAGTAAGACACTTTTTATATTCCTGAGTTAACCAGCACAGCAGAGGGAACCTAGTGAAACATACTTTAATCTGTTATTCACTGATATATTTTATTTATTTATTTAGATAGTGGGCTTCCTGCAGGTTTTAGAACAATCAATATTTCTCACTTCTATCCAACCATCACTGACTGTGCAACTTCCATTAATTTTTGGTTTTGGAATCTTTTATTGAAATGAATAGAACTTGTGCACCAGGTGCCCGTTAGTGCAAGCTGTTAAGATAATGGAACATGATTAATTTGCCTTGCTTTTCTCTTTCATAATGATACCGTAAAGTTCACTCTTCTAGGATCACCTTTGTTAGGCATGGAGAAAATAGCATCATGGCGTGTTTTTTGCACCTGTGACCTTTAGGCTGTTTCTTTAATATCAATTTGTCTCTTAGCTCCCAGTTCAAACTTGTCTCTCTTCATATATAGACAATTCTTTCTCTTTAGCCACATGAGCTGAATATAGCCCAAATATACAAGAAAGAAAATGCCTGAAGAAAACCGAAGATTTTAAAGTCCAAACTTAGTGATGGAAATACCACCAAGGTTATTAATACATGAGTGATTCCAGTCATTAGATATGCAGCTGGAATAGTGGGCTGGGTTCAAAGTGAAGCAGAAGCCCTGGGCAGGGAATCCAAAAATATATGACATTGAATCATGTTATTGAATGATATTGAATCGCTATGTAGTGATATTGACATAAAGATGGGTCGTACAATAAACCAATCCAACTATTCTTGTATGGATGGACTTGATTAGAGAAGCAATGGTACACTGAAGGCCTGAAGGGCTAGACAGGGACTGATCATCCTGGATAAAATATTTCAATGTGGTTGCTAAGAGTCAACATTGGCACATAAATAAACCACATATCCAACTATCCCCTTGCTTAGAAAACTTTCATCCATAGCTTTCCTTTCTTGATTTCCTCAAGGACATATCCTACTACTAGTACTTTCCAATCTAGAATTAATTTTGCTACTGCTCCCTGAAGTACTCCCTGGAAGATGCAGTGGCAATATTTACTATCTCCTTGCTTCTCCTGTTCCACTGCTCCTCTTCATTAGAAGTTCTTTTTCTTCTCGCTGAATACCCATGACAATATGCTGTATCATCAACTTGTCCTACACATATCAACTGCAATTCCCAGAACCTCCATCAGTGTGCTGGGAGTTCAGTACCTCTGCAGCAACATAGGAGGTATCTTTAGCTCTTTCACACTTTTAAGTTTACAGTCTTGCCTTATTTTTCTCTAACAATATTACAACCTTTCTTGTTGGTTTCAACATTCTTGCTGACAATTTCAGACCCAGCTGACTGGCCCAATCAGTCAGGCTGATGGACTCTTTTTTAATCTCTACTCTGTTATTAGCCTTTAGATAGCTTTTTTTTCTGTGTTTAGCAACATTTTGTCAATTTCAGCATTGCTCATTCTCTGACTTTGGCCTCCTCTACTTTCATGACTTGTGATGAATTGTTGCTGGCTCAGAAATATTCTAGCCTTCTGTTTATTCCCACTCTCTGCACCTTCATATTATCAGTTCATCTCAGTTTCTCTCTTCTCTTTTTCTGCCTGCTTCCTCTGGGTTTGGTTTTGTTGTTTTTGGTCATTTTCCGGGTCGTGCAAAGCTATTGCCCAGCTGTCCCAAAGGTGCTTTTTTCAAGAGGCAACTGGACTTTCTGGTTTTTCTTTGAAGACATTTCGCTTCTCATTCAAGAAACTTCTTCAACTCTGACTGGATGGTGGGGAATGGAAGGATTTATACTCCTTGCAGACAGCTGAACATTTGCATTGTTTTAGTGGGTCATTAAGGTCACATGGAGGTTTATCTGTGTCATCAGGGTGTACCTCCAGGTGACCTTAACAACCTGCTAAAAGAATGCAAATGACCAGCTGTCTGCAAGGAGTATAAATCCTTCCATTCCCCACCATCCAGTCAGAGCTGAAGAAGCTTCTTGGATGAGAAGCGAAACGTCTTCAAAGAAAAACCAGAAAGTCCAGTTGCCTCTTGAAAAAAGCACCTTTGGGACAACCATAACCTGGATGACTGATAATCACCATAGACATATTACATATTACCCAGCTGAAATGAAATACATGATACATTGCATTTATTCACATCCATCTACTATTATGTTAGCCTCTTACAGAACTTCTGGTTGCACGAATTAAATTTATTTCGTAATATGTTGAGATAGAGATCTTCCTTTTCTTTATAATAATCTGTAATGCACCAAGCATATTGATATGCAGTTATTGTCATAATTAATATACTTGATCCTTGGCTCAGCTTCTTATTCACTGACATTATTTCCTTCCTGCACTTGAAAGCCATTTACTATATGCCTACAACATCACTGCCAAGGACATTTCTATATAAATAGATGATATATAAAGTTAACCAGGATACAGTACTCCAGTATAATAAAACAAACCTGTCATGAATAATGTAGTGTTATTTTTGATAGGATCAATTATAGTTATTCTTCTCAATATATCTACTATTGCGAATTCCAGTTTTTCCCCTCAAGGAAAAAAAGCAAACTTGGAAAGGTTCAATTGATTTTAGATAAAGCAAAGACAAATAAAAACATAGTGCAAAATAAGGGAGGTATTTGTATTATTTAGAATCAGAAATTAATTGTTGTCTTCTAAATATCATGACATTCACCTAGAAGATTAAATTAAAGATTATCTGCAGCAATGACCAAACAATACACAGTTTGTGTTAAGAAAGAATTAGGGCAAACAAGTACAAATTAAATCTATTTTTTTGAGTACGTACTATTTGTTAAACTTAAAGTTTAAATAGAGAGACATTTTGGTCTAATGGTAAAGACACCCCCTAGAAACCAGGAAATTGTGAGTTTTAGTCCTGCTTTAAGGCATGAAAGCTAGTTGGGTGACTTCTGGCCATTCTCTCTTAGTTCAACCAATCTCACAAGGTTGTTATTGTGGGGAAAATAAGAAGGGGAAGGAGCATTAGGTGTGTTCACTATCTTAAGTTATTTATAAATATAATAAATACATGCATAAATAAATATATAACAATTCTAACACAATTTTCCTCTGGAAGAAAAATAATATCATATTTTTTGTTCTACGTTGAGTAAAGAAATTATTTAAATAGTAAAGGACATAGTTTTATTTTAGGCACCCACATCTAAAGGAAATGAAATTATGTAACAATTCAATGGGCATGACATTCAAAGAAAGAGAAAAAACAACAACAGCACCAACTATAAACAGCCTTGTTTAAAGCAATGCAATGATCACCGAATTCCCACTTAATGAGATTTTTCAATTTCTTTCTCTAATCTCATACAAAAATTCTGTTTATTTCGGACTTCTGATCAAAGACAAAGCCTTTCTATGAATAAAAAGCTACGAACAACAAAGGGTTTCCACAATAAACTCTTTTCAAGAATACAGAATACAGAATAGAATTGAGTATACTGAATAACAGTACAAATTTTAACTTGTGTACCAGTTATGTCCACTCCTTGCAAATAGTGATTTGAATACCATCATCCCTCAGTCAAATTATAGGATACTACAAACGTTGCCACGGAAGATAATTTAAATTGCATAAACATGCAGCTTTTAAAATTATAGATATCCAAGAAATTGTACAAGTGAGTCCTGTATGATGTGATCTCAGCTCTCAGATTCAGACAGCTGTGTTTGCTCCCCAGCACAATTTAATCCAACTTCTTAAAATAATGGATCCTATTTGTCACAATATTTATAACTTATAACTTACTCTATATCAATAGATTGCAGAATACATACGATACATACAATTAAAGAATACATACACACAATACATATAATTAAAAACACATATGGCCATAGATTCAAGTGCAATCACTAGAATCCAGAAGTTAAATATCAATGCTCAGCTGCAGTATAGAAAGATGGACTGAATGACTTAGGAATTTTTTAAATTATTATTATTATCATTTCCTATTATTATATGTACTGTTCCCCAGTATACAATGTAGAGGAAATTGGTCATTGGTGAAGTATCTATATACAGAAAGACACTTCTGTTCAATCAATGAAGACAACACCTTAGTAGATTTTGTGATCTTTATGACATCTTTATGAGAGCCAGTTTTGTCTTATGGTCAACATGCTGATCTAGAAACCAGGAGATTGTGAGTTCTAGTTGTGAAAGCTGTTTGTGTGGCTTTGGGCCAATCACTCTCTCAGCCCAACTCACCTTATAGGACTGCTTTTGTGGGGAAAATAGGAAGAGGAAGGAGTATTAAGTATGTTTTCTGCCTTGAATTACATATAAAGTAATTGAGGCAGGATAAAAATCTAATAAATAAAGAAATAATCAGATGTTTCTTCTTGTCTGAGATTTACCTGATAAAACAAAATAAAAATCTTCCCAATTGTGACATAGTTTGATTTGAATTATTGCTCTGGATAAACTTGCCAGATCCTCTTTTCAACATTTGAAAATCATTCATTCCCAGTATCATTCTTTTAACTTTTCATCTGACATGATGTTGTTTTGCTTGGTGTAACTAGTTTTCATAGTTGTGCATACAGATTTGATTGTGATAGTTCCTTTGTATGTAGTGTTGTAAAGACTTCTGAAGCTACCGTATATAGTAGAATACAGATGCAGTAAATTAAAAAAATTATCCCAGTAATACAAATAACCATAGTCAAAATATTATAAAAAATCATCATTAGATAACATTTTAAGTACTGATGCTATGCAGAATTTAATATGGACTTTTAAGGCATTTTTGTACATGTGGAAATTTCCATTTGCGTGTTAAAATATTGTACTCTTCAAAGTTAATCAAAGAACTAGAAATTGCATACAGCCTTAAATCCCAAAAATGTTTTAAGTCCAAAACTGTGGGTTAAAAAACAGAATAAAACATTATTTTAGCTTTTCTTAGCTGAAATTACATGCTATAAGAGGTGTGATGTTACCATGTCAGCACAACTCCATATCTCTCCTTATATGTGGTTTATTATATGTAATCAGTGCAAATGAAAATGAAGATATTATTTACTTTCTGCATGGAGCTAGCATTCAAAGATCTAATCATAGGATGCTGCATCTCTAACATTTTTTTTCCAGTTTTTCCTATCACATACCATGTTTTCTTTGGCCCCCATAAATATCCCGGGAAATCTATTCTGAGCAATATGTGAACTGCCAAGAATAATTTTGTTTGCTGCTGCATAGAAGCATGTTTAATAAAAATTCATAAATTTCTTCAACTTGTGGGAATTTCAATGGAAAATATCTCAATCATTTATATTATTTCCATTGATGCTTTTTTCTGTAGTCTAGTAACATGCAATCAAATTACATACAATTCAACATATTTTATATTTACTTCACTCTAAGAAGGTTTTGAATAACTTAAAAATTATTCTGTGCTGAATCTTAAATTAGTAATACTGTAAATCATATTTACTCAGGAGCGTTAATTGTGGCTAAACATAAAATTCTTAATTATATAATATCTTTATTAGAATCTGAGAAACTTTCATGCTCTTTGGAGTTACTTTGGTTTATTGGGCAAAAGTATTAAGTGTGAAGTTTGGATTTCCCCCCCCCCAATGGGTTGTTGCAATCATGATTTTTCTTTATACCAAAGATTGGGCTACAAATGGATTACAACAATTTTCATCTTCCTTTATCAGTACTTATAGTGAGCAAATTCATAGATACATAGTTTATGTACAAAGAAAATCTCACTCTTCTCCTGATATAACCAAAACCTACAATGACATATAACATGGGTAAGTTGGGATGAAAACATTGTGTCCTGGCAAGCAATATACACTTGCTTTCCACTCCCCAAATTTAATGAATAGAACTTCTGTCTTAACTGAAGAAGTCAAATGCTGCATTTGCATCTTTTCTACTTTTTCAGTCTTCAAGCTGTGAATGTCATTGTTGTAGTCATCAGGCGCCACTCCCATCCTAGAGGGATACGTAGGGTTTTAACTTGAGCCAAGAAATGCCACAGAGGAGACACAAAACCTAATTAGATAAAGTTGCCTACACTAATAACATGGACCAAGTATGCTCAGTGACAGAGAATGTTGACCACTTGAGGGTGAGGATTGGAGATACTGTAGATCAACCAGGAGAATTTTGCATTTTACATGTCTTTCTATTATGTTGTTGCCTATATTATAGAAACAGCATCACTCTGGACAACCCAATACAGCCAAATGAGAGCAGAATGTGCTGAAAGTCCACAAAATGTCAATAGTTATGAAGCATGGAGGCAAAATAAATTCAGATGAAAGGGAGCATGGAATACAATATTTAAGAAGATGGCACAGGTCACTGACTGTAACACAATCCATGTAATCACGCAACCAGGCTTGAAATCCTGGGCTTAGAAAGCTTAGAACTACGTCGCCTTCAGCACGAGCTAAGCATAGATCATAAAATTATCTGCTACAACATCCTTCCTGTCAATGACTACTTCAGCTTCAACCACAACAATACACGTGCACAGAACAGATACAAACTCAAAGTGAACCGCTCCAAACTTGACTGTAGAAAATACGACTTTAGCAACAGAGTGGTTAATGCCTGGAACTCACTACCTGACTCTGTGGTTTCGTCACCAAACCCCCAAAACTTTACCGTTAAACTGTCCACTGTTGACCTCACCCGATTCCTAAGAAGTCAGTAAGGGGTGTGCATAAGCGCACCAGCATGCCTACCGTCCCTGTCTAATGTTCCCTCTTATCAGTACCCATCTTATGTATATAAACAATGTTATATCTATGTATATTACCAATACGTACTTGACAAAATATAAATAAATAAATAATAAATAAATAAATAAATATTACGGTAGTTCTTAAACCTGGGATAATTACCCTCAAAGGTGTAATTTGGGGATTTCCTGAATAATGAAACAATTTATAATTGCTTGTTTGTGAGTCAAGATCCAGTTTGGGAGTGCTGTTGCTGTAAAACGACAGAGTTTTTTGTATTTGTGTGTGTGTATGTGTGTGTACATGTGTGCGTAGACATAATAACATTTTTTGAGACCAGGCTTATTGCGTCAAATAGTTTAGGAACCACTGATTTATTAGAGGGATACTATTGCTTAGTAACCTGGAACTAGTTTTCATTGAGGTAGTAAATTTGTCTCTTGGCTGTGTTGGAAAACAGTTTTTTGCTATCTGTCTACCTATTATACTGAAAATTCTTAGGCTGTTCCTTACCCTTTCTAATTTTCTATGTGTATATTGTTATTCGTTTTCACCGTAGTTCAGTCATTTACTAAGATCTCTCTTGCATCCTGAAGTGGTGCAGTGGTTAAATGCTGCGACTGCAGGCTGACTGCTAGTTCAGCAGTTCAGCTGTTCAAATCTCACCAGGCTCAAGGTTGACTCAGCCTTCCATCCTTCTGAGGTCGGTAAAATGAGGACCCAGATTGTTGGGGGCAATATGCCGAACTCTGTAAACTGCTTAGAGAGGACTGTAAAGCACTATGAAGCGGTATATAAGTAAAGTGCTATTGCTATCCTGGATACAGTTCAGATACAGTTTGCTAACTGACCTTAGTCTTTAAGAACTTTATATGTGTATGTCCCTCTGTGATATACACCATTTTCTAATTAGTGTGCTTTACTTAAACATATGAGAAATATACTTCTACATCATTTATCGAAACATTTTAAATCCAATAACTATTTGGCACGGTAAAAGGCATTGACTGCTTTGGGCAGGTGTGGACAAAAAAGACCTTGTTCTATATTTGAGGCTGATGTTGAGTTAGCACATTGCAATATCAAATCATTCAACAAATGGAAAGAGCATTCATTTATCACCAATTACAGCGATTGCTTCCAATACAGTAATTAATTAGATGGACATCGGCCAGTTCTTCATTCATTATATATTTATGAAGCATTAAGTTTCCAGGGATATTCAAATGACTTACAATTGATGCACATTTTCTATGTGTAAAAACAAACAAAAAATAATATTGAGATAAAATTATATTTGTGATGGACATTCTATTTGGCATGGCATGTTGCCTCGGAGTTCTCATCAAGTATTTAACGATTTCTTGTGCAAAAGGGAAACAAAACAACCAATCTTACATGCAGAAAATTCCCATCAATTTTTAATATGGTGCATTGACTTTCTTTTGTACGCAAAGAGGAAAAACATTGTATACATTGCACCATTTCTCAACTCGGCTAACCCCTAAAAAGCATCTGAGTTAGGTCCTTTGTAGCTATTAAATTTTATATACTCCAGTTACTTGTTTTCAAAATTTAGCTCTATGTTTCCTATCAAGATTTCTCTTCGACCTACCACACCTAACACTTCTACTGTACTTCATTCACAAACTGCCTCTTCAGCATCCTTAGAGAAAAAGTGGTTTGAAGACTATCATAAAACAAATTTCCATGTCTGACTTTTTGACACCTTAAATTATTATTCTCTTTGAAGTGATAATGTTCAATGATGTTAATTATATTTCTCTGCATGCTTTCTGAGTTCTAAATCCTTGGGCTGGATTCCAATGAGCAGGCATGAATATATGGCAAAGAGAACCCACCAGAGTTTCATGTTCTCTGCTTACAATATAAATCTGCCAACTTGTCATCTTAGAGTTGTGTTATCGCCCATTATCGCTAACCAATATGTACTTCCCCAAAGAGATACACGTTCCTTTTCTAGAACAACAGCTTAGTTATATGATAGGAAAATACAATAAAATATTTTTATACGTGCATGTTCATATAAAAGGCTACAATGTGCACGATATTAACTTTTGTATTATCTATATGGTCCTTATAGAAAAAACAGAAAACAGAATTAAATCAAAGTAAGCCAGAACTGTCCTTTTCTAGTATCATCCTTGAGGATCAGATATTCAACCTATTTATATTTCCATGGATCAATATCAATGATTTGGGGAGTTAATTCACTGAGGATTAGGCATATGTACACTGCTCTATATCAAGAGTCACCAACTTTTCGGACCTCAGGGACCACTAAATTCATAATTTTAAATCCTGCACAAAAAGACCCCAAAGGGGTCTGCAGCAACACAAGTGTTCATTGCATGTATCCAGCCCAGGGGCCATAGTTTGAAGACCCCTGATTTAGTGCAATATAAAAATGCAAATAATTTTTCTGCGGACCACCAAAATTTTATCACGGACCACCAGTGCTCCATGGATCACCGGTTGGTGACTGCTGCTCTATTTGACAGAGGTATATGGCCATGTCAATTGCCTGAACTGAAGCATTTATTCTGGAATAGAATAGAATAGAATAGAATAGAATAGAATAGAATAGAATAGAATAGAATAGAATAGAATAGAATAGAATAGAATTTTATTGGCCACGTGTGATTGGGCACACAAGGAATTTGTCTTGGTGCATATGCTCTCAGTATACATAAAAGAAAAGATACGTTTGTCAAGAATCATAAGGTACAACACTTAATGATAGTCCGTGTATAAATAAGCAATCAAATCATATTAGGAACCAGTCAATATAAATCGTAAGTATACAAGCAACAAAGTGACAGTCATACAGTCATTAGTGGGAGGAGATGGGTGATGGGAACAATGAGAAGATTAATAGTAGTGCAGACTTAGTAAATAGTTTGACAGTGTTGAGGGAATTATTTGTTTAGCAGAGTGATGGCGTTCGGGGAAAAACTGTTCTTGTGTCTAGTTGTTCTGGTGTGCAGTGCTCTATAGCGTCGTTTTGAGGGTAGGAGTTGAAACAGTTTATGTCCAGGATGTGAGGGGTCTGTAAATATTTTCACAGCCCTCTTTTTGACTCGTGCAGTATACAGGTCTTCAATGGAAGGCAGGTTGGTAGCAATCATTTTTTTCTGTAGTTCTAATTATCCAGTGTCTGTGTCTGTCTTGTTGGGTTGCAGAACCAAACCAGACAGTTATAGTGGTGCAGATAGCGGACTCAATAATTCCTCTGTAGAACTGTATCAGCAGCTTCTTGGGCAGGTTGAGCATTCTGAGTTGGCGCAGAAAGAACATTCTTTGTTGTGCTTTTTTGATGACGTTTTTGATGTTAGGTGTCCATTTTAGATCTTGCGATATGGTAGAACCTAGAAATTTGAAGGTCTCTATTGTTGATACTGTGTTGTCCAGTATTGTAAGAGGTGGGAGTATGGGAGGCTTTCTCCTAAAGTCTACCACTATTTCTACGGTTTTGAGTGTTCAGTTCCAGATTGTTCTGGTCGCACCACGAGACTAGTTCAACCTCCCGTCTGTATGCGGATTCATCATTGTCTTGAATGAGACCAATCACTGTTGTGTCATCTGCGAACTTCAGTAGTTTAACAGATGGATTGTTAGGGATGCAGTCATTGGTATATAGAGAGAAGAGCACACAGCCTTGGTGGGCCCCTGTGCTAATTGTACAGGTATCTGATGTGATTCTGCTTAGCTTCACCTGCTGCTTTCTGTTTGTTAGGAAGCTTATGATCCACTTACAAGTGTGTTCAGGTACCTCTAGCTGGTTTAGCTTAGTTAGAAGAGTGTCTGGAATGATGGTATTGAATGCTGAACTAAAGTCTACAAAGAGGACCCATGCATAGGTCCAAAGAGATTCAAGATGCTGTAGGATGTAGTGCAGAGACGAAGTCTCCTTTGTATACTGCACTATTGAAAGAGATACAGGCAAAATTGAAAATTTAAAATATACATAATAATGTATAATTAGAGAACACTAGCATTCAAATATATGTAAAGTACTGAAATGATTAAATGTGAATCTAAATGGGCGCCACATTTTATTCTGTGGTTTTCACACAAGTCAATGTCATGAGGAATATTTTTGTGAAATGTTTTTAACTAAAAAGAAGTATCTCTGTGAAGTAGGAACATTATTATGCATATAATCCAATTAATTATGTTACACAGATACAATTGTTTGGCCTCAAGTTCTCAGAAATGCAGAGTCAGAGCAAAATAATTTGGCTGCATGTATGTACATAACAGATGCTTCGGGCTTTGCTTCTTCAAATGTGTTAATATATGAGAAATACACATACTGTAGCTATTTTGTTGTTGATGACCTTATCCATGCATTCCTTGAAGTGCTCAGAGCTGTTTATGGCCAAAATCATGTAAATGCAGCTTTTAAAAAGAGAATCAGAATCACATATAAATGCTTGGTTTTAAACTTAAATACGGTCATTTAAATACTATGAATAATGACGAATTGATTTTACTACCCATTTCATAGAATATGCAATGCGGTAATATTAAAAGCAAAATAAAATGTGATATCTTGGTTGTCAAAAATACTGTTATGAATTAATCTGCAGTTTTGTTGAACCTTGTCACTGAAGTATACAATGCCTGCAGAAACAAAGTTGAAAAATGAAGAATGGTGAAATGGTGAGTGCATAGTTTGCAAGAAATGGAAACACTTTTGGAGTCTATAATATTGATATATTTTATTTCCATTGGTAGTGAAAGTTTTCAGTCCATCTCGCCACCCAGTCCTTAAAAGGGACTTAACCATCCACCCCCCAGAGAAGAATCAGACATTGTGCTATGCTGCTTTTTGTTGTACATGACTACTTTAATGTTGTAATTAGCTGCTATTAGCCATGTTTATAATCCTGTGACATCCGAGGCAATTTAATTAGGAGAAGGCATGGGCATTATTGTGGCATGCAATGGGCATCTCATACCAGTGAGCTGACCCTTGCCTTAATTCACTTCATTTGAACAAAAAACCCGCAGTCCAAAGGCAGAGTTCTTTCATTACTTAGAGACAAGCTATTGATATGCTCCTTGTTTTAGCTAAGCCTTATTTCTGAACGTAGGATACGATGCAAACAGAACTATTGTGATTTAATTCCAACATTTGCCTAAGGATTGCCACCTTAAGTCTTGGGTTTTTTTTTTCAGTACTCTTTGTTTCCATGTCTGGTGTTGACTCCACAGGGCTGATCCAAGATTGTTTTCAACAAATTATGGCTCCCACCATCAATTAAGAAACAGACATCAAATGAATGGATGCATAAATGTGCATTATGGACTATTCCAATGGGATTTTCTTATGGGATTTTATTTTCAAATAAGATTAAACAAAAAGGCAGCAAAAAGAATGTGCACAATAATATAACATTGGCAAAGATGGTGTATTAAAACTTTTGGACTGGCATTAGATATGCAGTGTACCCCCATTTTTTTTTACAAGTCCACTAAACTTGATAAAAAGACCTTTCATGCTTTTCACAGTTCTAGTAGATTTGAAGCACCATTATTCATACTAAATATTTTTTCAGGACTCATCTGCCAATGGTACATCATTATACAAATTATCTTTTAAATGTTAATGTAAATTTCAGTCCTTTCAGCCACATATTTTCCAATTGTTCCCAATATATTAGGTCATGTTATTATGCACTTTCACTTATTCTTCCAATTCAAATTTCAACAAAGGTTATATACTTTAGTAATTACATGTTCATAAAGTTTGTATATAATTCAACTTCAAAATCTGTCTTATGCTGTTCAGTTCCAAATGTCCCCCTTAGCTACCTTAAATCTTTCTCTTAACTTTCCACATGAAAACGTTTGAAAGCTGAATATTTTTGCAATTGATTTCTTGATTTTATCTTATATTCTCCATGCTTTCAATATCTCTCTATGTGTTAATTATCTCTCTTTGCCTGATTCTTTTCTTTATAATGCTTCTTGTGCCGAGAGCCACAAAGGCACAATTTGGGTTGGTATCTATTCCATGTTCTTAATTATGACACTTCCAATATAGTTATTTTTAAAATCCATATTAACCTTAGCTTTATCATACCATAAAAATCCATGCCATCCAGTAGTGGGTTCTAAAACCCGTTGCTACTGGTTTGCGCATGTGCTCGCTCCCTCGCTCGATGCTTCTACGCATACGCAGAAGTGTCCCAGGTGGGTGGGCGGAGCTTCCCACCACCAGTGCTACCGGTTTGCAGGACTGGGCCGAACCAGGAGCAACCCACCGCTGATGCCATCCAAATCTCAGGTCATGCTCTTCTAAAATTCTCTTATTTCTCAGCAGTACCTACTTTTTTTTATCAAAACCAAGTACAGTAGAACCTCTGGTCACGACCATAATTCGTTCCATAACTTTGGTCATGACCCGATTTGGTCATGACCCAAACCTAATTTTGGAAATTTGGCGCTTAACAAAAAAAAAATGGAGCGGAAGGGGAAATTGGCCATGAAAAAGTGAATTTTTTGGTCGGAACCCGATTTGGTTGTGGTCAGAAGTGTTCGTGACCAGTGGTCCTACTGTACATACAGTACTGAAATACAATTTCAAACCAGGAAGTCCCAATGTCCCTCAACCCTTTGTATGTGACCCCTGGCCTTTTCCCTTGCTGTACAAAACCAGATATATGCATTCTGACCATTATTAAAGCATATTACATTCTCAGACAGCAAAGAGCTATAGTAACTTCTAGGGATATCCATACAGGGTGTCAGTGGCAGCTGCCACCTTAGCCCTTTTTTTATTGCACTGGCAGATACCTCAATTCCAGCTATTTTTGTTAATAAATATAAAAATTAGCCCTTGGTTCCTTAAAGGCAAAGCACTTGAAACACTGAACTGCACTGAAGAGAACTGTAAGAAGTAGTATTGTGAGTCAACCTTATATAGTTAGGCTGGCAATAACTACAATCAATGACCATAAAGCACACTGGTGGGTTTGGTGGATCAGCAGCCTGATTTTATTTAAGCAAGCTTCCTCTGTGTATTTGAATGACAAGGGAGAAGGCCATTGTAACATATGCACCATACAAATGTCTCTCGGCACCATTGTTCTTTAAGTAAATATGCTAATTAAGATCAGATTATAACATTCAGTACATTGTTACCCAATTTAATTTTTATACTATTACTTGATCCTTATTTGCAAAAGTGGAGTTAATAGGGCTGTCAGAAGGATGATTTTATTTCCTTTTGTAAAGTAAAGTCTATTATTTGCATGTTAGATAACATCAGTTCTTTTACAGAAAACTTTATGTGTAATAGGCAATATCTAATGTCAGCTATGTCCTCTGTATTGAAGTCATTTTTTCCTGCTTCCTCTAGATCTCCTTCTGATTAAGACTGTCACACTAGTAAAGGCAAAATCCTTTTTTATTTATATTACCACACATGCTTTCATAAAAAAGATAATGCACAACTTTGTAAAAGCTACTAGCATTTTCATTTAGATGCCTGACTTGTGAATTCTTTTAATTAACTTTTGTCTGTTACAATTTATCAATCATTATGCAGCTCTTGACGGCTGTGCACTCATGTTCTGCAAAGCTCCAGTTATGTTCACGCATCTCAGAAAGAAGCTTTAGAATCAGCACTGCAGCTGCTACACGTTCTGATGATTGAAACAATGAAGGTACATCTGAAACGTCTCTTTAAAAACATTCGTATGAGGAGACAGACAAGGATCTTCTGCTTCTGCTTGGATGTATCCCTCTGCTCCCAACAGATGTGCAAACCAATTATATTATAATGATGATATTGTGTGGAACTTCAAATCTATAATTATTCAGCTTCTTTTCAAAACATCCTAGCACACTTATATGACTCTCCCTCCCTCTGCTTCTCATATTATTGGCTTAGGTGAAGTCTGATGCCTTTCAATATCTGAACTCACTGAAAAGGAATACAGTAAACTTGGTATACTGGAGAAATGTGATTAGATGGTATACGGCTGAGTTGCCCTGCCTTCCACTGTTATACCTTTGAAGTTTCTAGCTCCCAACTAGCTGCTAATCTCTGGTGAGAGAAATGAAATCGTTCTAGATTTTGATAAGCCATTTTCCCATGGATATTAAGCCAGAAAAATGTAATGTTTTGTCCTTTATTATACATTAATAAATAGAAAAATTTAATGATGCTATTCATGATTATTCATGTCGCCCTACAATTAATTTTCAAACATTCCCCTCAAGTCGTTTTCTGAAAACCCTCTTTAGCAAACACAAAATGTCTTGTGTATTCCAAAAGAACTGGGAATCAGTTCTTGGCCAGAGGGAGTCTTTATCTTTTTTTAAAAAAAAGACATTCAAGTGTTCAGTGTCAAGCAATCAAAATCTATACCAGAGCAGGCAGCTTTCTAAAAGAGTTTCCTTACTTTAATAAAGTGACAATAAAGATTGACACATACCTGTTTTTTTTTCCTTCCCCATGGCAGCCGAAACACTCTGCAGAAGTCCATGCTGATATTTAGAGGGAACCTGCTCCTGTGATGGAAATCGTTTTAAGGTAACTTCTGCTTCTTGCAAATCTTAGGGCTGAATGGGGAATTTCTCATTTTCCCCAACCTTTGAGATTTTAAGCCAGCAAGTGGGAAGGCAGTCAGTAAGTTGTTTGCTTTCATCTTATCTCTGCGAGATGAAGGCGAAGAACTTACTCACTTTGCCTTCTCACTTGCTGACTTTTTTCCCCTACTGTGCTGCCCCTTCAACCACAAGGCACAGATAACTATTGTAACCAAGATCCAGTGCACTTGCAAGTTTATATTGAGGATGCAAGAGCTGAGTTGATCCCAGGAACTGTGGAAATCAACCCCCACTTTTTTTTGGCTGCCACGGGAAATCTTTCTCTTTCTTTATTATCATATAAGACAAGAGATTATGCGGAGTTATTTAACCAAATATGTTAAGTCTTTAAGATGCTACTTCATTGACTGAAACAAACTAACATGGCTACCTTTCTAAAAAATTAATGCCAAAATGAAAGACTTCTGAGACTTTTAATAGTGAACTGTACAATATACTTTTGAAACATAATGTCCTTTTTGTGTTTTGTCAGCTTCACTTCCGGAAAAATGAATTTTGCATGCACGCAGATGCAAAAACAGAATAAATATTCTTCATACAACCTCAATATTATTGGCCATGTGTTCATAGGCCTAGTTTATTATTGTGTATGTTACCAAGTCAAAAGGCAAGTAGTTCCCTTTCAACAATACTTCAAGCATGGACTATTTTGGGCTGATTGGCTAGTATCAGGTAGCCTTCAACTTTTCTTTCTTCTGCTTTATTTTCCCCATTCTGCATCCTTAATTAAAATGGTAAAAGATGGGAATCAATAAGCCCTCTTCAAACAGCACAGTAGCTTAAATGTGAATCTTCAGACCAGTTCAAGAAATGAAAAATAATAGAAGGTAAGTGGATCAGTGAACTAATTCAGTGCAAGGCATTTTTATGTTCAGTATTAAAAATCTGTCAAAATATATTATTCCATTTTAAAAGAATTGTCTTCTGCATTTATGTCCTATTAGCAACTACTATCGGTATGTCATGCACTCTAGATATAAGACATGGCTTGTAAAATAATTTCAAAAGTAGGTCCCTTTTGTTTATTTTTCATTTTAGCTAAGGAAGAAATTCCATGGAAGTATTTGTTGATTGTTACAGAGTGGCAAGGGGAAGCTTTGCAACTATTGTGTTATATTTGTTCGTATTCCTCAGTGAAAATTCTTTATTTCAATTTTTTAATGCATATTCATGCAAAGTAAACCACTTCTTAACGTATCTTATGATTCTAATTATAGGCAAAAGTCAAAGATATTGGCAAAAATAAGTAGCTCCAATAATTGTTTAATTGCATCATAATGAAAGGCACATAGATTAATAGATAAATGAACAACTTTAAGTCAATAAACCCATATGAATTGTTTTGTAGTGGCACTTGCCAATCTGAAAGCTATGTTACTTTCCTTGGGGGGGGGGAAGGATAATGGATCCAAAGTTATTGTGCTACTGCTTCTGTTTATTCTTTAATGTCAACTGCTTGAAAATAGAACTATGACAATTGCATTTTGCTTGTAACCTGTTATCCTGTTAATAATTTATCACTACACTGGCTTAACTCTATAGTGGCCATTTTAGGCATAGTTACAAGGCAAAAAACCCAGCTTCAGCAATATGGAAAACTATAATGCAGAATACTGTGGCATGCTTTTCTGTTTCAATCTGTGTCATCAGTCAGTAAATATTATATTTGCTATCTTTATTTACGTCTATTATGGTATTAATTTGAATCACCCTCTCCATATGAAATATATTTTGGTAGATTTGCATTCTCAAAACCTTTCCTATTCTTAGATTATCTGAAAAGGTTATTCCATATTTTTTAGCAACTCTTAGTGGATTTTTTTAAAATACTGAAGTATATCTTACCTGGTATAGGCAAACTGATTGAAATAAACTCAGTGCAATCCCTTATTAGAAATGCCTCAGGTGTTGTCTTACAATTCACCACTAGAGGGAACATGGGCACTTTGAAACAACTGGGAAGCTTCAAAAAATTATAGCCAGAGACAGAGCAGTTAAAAACACATACTTCTAGGGGAGGGGGCGATTGCTGAAAAACTATTTTGTTACACTTGAAAGAACATTTCTCACAGAATTAAAAGCAATGCTGTTAGAAAGCAGGGAGGAAAACCCCTGCCCAAAATGTATTGAGTGTCTTTCCCCAAGTTGCCAAAAGAACGGACACAAAGCAGGCTATATTCCTTTAAGATGATTTATTTTATTTTATTTATTTATATATCAAGTTTAGAGACTGCCGATCTCACTTACAGAGTGATGCTCAATGGTGGTACAATTAATTGCACTCCCTTCCTAATTTATTTTCTTGTATGGTAAAAGTTCCACTTATAACTTGTGGAGCAGTGTTTATTGTTAAGTTATTGGCCTGGGGTTTTGGTCTCCACTGGGGTGGTGTTGTTGTTTTTATTTATGTGAAAGGGTGATGGGTGGATCCATATAAAAGTACAACGCCTTAAAATTGCTTTCTGGAGAAAGGTCACCTGAGCTGGCTCACTAGAGGGGCAGCATACAAATGCCATCTGTCTGCAGACACTAAGATGTCTGTCCTGGGAACAAAGCTGATGAAATGGGACTTGCCAAGGTCCACAATTTCTCTCTCAGCAGCACGTGTTCTGACATTACCTCTTGCATCAAACCATGACATGGCATCAGCCTGCTCTGACATAATTTTTTCTGCCATGTCATCTGAGTTTGCTTTGTCCCCACCCAGGAATAAGACAAGAGTTAAAGCACTGTCCTCTGTGATCTTTGTAAAATTGAATATTTTGGAAAGATCACCTGCTATTTTGGAAAGAAGTCAGGTAGCTGGCAGACCCTTGAAAAAGAGAGCAGGGTGTAGGCAGGCAGGTACTGTAGTTTTCTCAAGAGTGGGAGACGGCACTTCAACTCAACAGCCCGGAAAGGCCTGGAGAGTGGAGACCCGCAAATATAGGTGCAGATCGAGCAAATAGTATTTATTTTTTAACAGTCTTATGCAAACCTCCAGGATTGACCTGCTTTTTAGCAAGAGATCCACTTCCAATATCGGGAACAGAAGATTCCAGGCAAATTGTTTACCAGATAGTTAAGCTCATTTCTCCCTCCCTCCCTCCCGTCCCTTTAAAAACAGATCACACTCAAAAGAGCCAGATTAAGCTGGCAGTTTCGGGTGAAATTCCACGGATCTCGGCAGATGATCGCTTCCTTCAGCAGCCGGTGCCGCATTCCTTCCTCCCAGATCTGGGCGAATGGCTTTCGCTTGGTTCTCCCTCCACCTCCCTTTCCACGGGGGAGCGGGAAGAGGCAAGAGCCTACACCAGGCATCGCCCTGCAATTCTGCTTCGCAGTCCCCCCCCCCCCACGGAAACGGTTACCTGCTGCATCAAGAAACCACTTCGTGTAATTCAATTAGTCAGGTTTTCAGAAGGTGGGCGAGTCTGCTCGGTGTAAGGGCGGGCCACGAGGCGAAGGAGACGCCTCTTTTGATAAGATCGGAGTCCAATCGGGTTGGAGGGAAAGAAAAAGGGGAAAAGCAATCAATAAGCAAACAATCTGGGCTCTGACTGGCTGCTCCGAGCTTCCTCCTCCCCCCACAACAAGTAAACTGCATGCAAAAACCCCACATGATCTACCAGCGGCGCTTTCCCTCCCAAGCCAGCCGCTTGCTCCGTTTCTGTGCACACGCAGCGACATAAAACGGAGGCTTCCAAACCTGACACGCATACACATGTAGGATGTCTGCTACGGTCCCCGCATAGAGCATCTACGCAGCCCCTCTGTTGCCCACAGACAGCCATCCCGCGAGCATCCCCGCTTTTCCTTGGTGACTGCTGACGATTTATACGGGGGGGGGGGGGGAAACCGGTCGTTGCACAAAAAAAAGAGAGAAAAAGTGGGCGTGACTATTTAAAGACCCCCCTCCCCTTTCCTTCCTCCTCTTTGGCAGTGTTGACTTCTGCTCCTCCAATCCTGGCTGCTCCTCGCGGTCCCTGCCTGCCAGCCGCTGCATTCGACTTTTCTTTCATTTGCTTGGAGGACCGGGGAGAGAGGCGCTCCCCCGCTTCTTTCCACTCCCGCCGAAGCGATTTCTGAGAGCGGGGAGCAGCTGCCTGCCGGGCAAACCCCGGAAAGCTTTCTTCCTCTCCCCCCCCCATCGCCCTGCCTTTCTCGCTCGCCCTCTGATGTAGGCGTCTGCGGGGTTTCCTCGACCTCTTCTCCCCCCCCCCCGTTTTATTTTAATCCCACCGCCGCCTCCCTCTTTCGCAAAGTTGACATTCCAGGGACTCGGACCTCGCGTCGCTCCCGGAGCCACTTGGCGAAGCTTGAAGGAGAGACCGCCAGCTCCCACCTCCCGGGGAGCGGAAAAGCTGCTTCCTCGCCCTCCCAACGAAAGAAGCCCCGAGAGCTGGAAGACGTCCTTTCTCCCACTTTCTCCCGCTTCTCATTCTCTCTTTTCCGAGCACCCCTTCCAGAAGCGAGTCGGTTGGGATTTCAAACTCCTCTCGATCCTCTCTCCCCTTTGCCGGCGCCGGTTCTGGGTCCGTGGATTCCGGCCGGGTTTTCCTCCATCCGTCAGCCAAAGAAGAGGAACCGGAGCATCCCTCCCAGAGCGAGCCAGGCGCTTCAACTCCGGCCTCCCGCAGCGGCAGCAGCAGCAGCCCGAGATAAGCGAGCCCGGGCGGCCGTCAGCTGCCGCCTCAGAAGCTTTGCCGCAGCAGCTCCTTCTCCCCGCCGGCCTCCTTCTCCGCTCCCTCGGACCCTTCGCGCCAAAAGGCGGAAAGAAGAAAGTCCCAGAGAGGGAGAGCGCGGGGCGGGGGGAGAGCAGCCCTTTCCGAGGGGAGGGGAAGCCAGGACGACGGAGCCGCCCATACCAGCGCTGAACGGGGGCAGGGCCGGTGCATGTCTCGCCTTAGGCTCCACACAGGACTCGCCGCCGTGAATGAGCACCTCCCGCCTTCTCCTTCGCCGCCGCCGTCTGCTGCTGCTGCTGCCCGGCTCGTCGCCCAGCTCCCCCTATCGGGGCACTCAGGCTCCCTACTAAGGATCTCTCCTCGGGACCGGCTTTTTTTCGGCGGGGATCTCCTCAAGCCTCCTCGTTTCCCTTGTACTTTTCTCTTTGTGTGTGTCCTGTGACTTTCTGTGGTTCGTCCTTCCTTCTTTCCTTTTCCTTTTTCTTTCATCCACCTCCTCCTCCGCTTCTCTCGGTGTTTTCCTTTGTTCTTGTCCTTGTTTATTTTTTTGAAAAGACGCACCCGCGCTCGCAGCTTCTCTGTCTGCCACTTCGCCTTGTCTTGTGGCGGGGAGTGATGTTCCACGTGGAGATGTTGACGCTGGTCTTTCTGCTGCTCTGGACGTGCGTCTTCAGCCAAGACCCCAGTTCCAAAACGGTGGCCGATCGCTATGCCGTCTACTGGAACAGCACCAATCCCAGGTAAGGAAGGAAGACGGCGCACTTTTAGCACCGGCGCAGTCTTGAGGGGTTTGGCACGGCAGCATTGTCGGGGTCCGGTGCTCCTTTCCAAAGGGTGCTTCGGGGAAACGGACAAGCGAGTTCTCTTTCGGACGCTCCCAGCGGCTTTGCGCCCTCAAGTACGCGTAAGTGGGTGTCGAGGGAGGGGGGGACACTTGTTTGTAAAAAGAGAGCAAACTTTTTCTCGTAGCCGTCAGCCTGGGCAGCTCTAAAAGGCATTGGCTTGGACCTCGCTTCTCTTGGTTATCCATGTAGCCTCAGTGATGACTCCAGCTAATTTCCCCCCCTAATGACCTATTTGTACGGTCAGCAAAAAAAATCTCTTAGATCATCCGTAACTTGCCGGTAAATCACCCGCGAAACCGAGTATAGGTGGGACTCGAAGCGTGCTGAAAGGGCGTCCGCGCGCGATCCTGTGGAGGGCCGTTTTCTGCTTATTTTCTGCTTGATAGGTAACAAATGTTATCAGGGGGGAAAAAATCACGCTCGTGAAATTTTGAAGAGGCAGCTCAGCTAGAATTACCGCGGCGCTCTGAGATTATGTCAGTCTGAAGTGTGCTTAGGTTTAAAATATTAAGCTATGTTTATATTTGTAGTCGCCCTGGGCTGCTGCGGGGAGACTCCAGTTACACGTAACACCTGTTCTGAGGGCTCTAGAAAGCAGAACTGTTGCTCTTCCTCCCCGGGTTCAGTTTTCTCTTTGTTTAACAGGGTTAGTTTCGAGTCAACTGTTTAAGTCAGACTAAAGGAATAAAAGAGAACCTCCTCCTGCCTTCCCCAAGGTTTTCAGTGCTTTCAGATGATCCTTGGTCTTGGAGGCTTTCCACAGCAGAATGACTCATGCTGTCAAGAATATGCATTCACGTGCAGTAGTCGTTGGCGATGTTCTCACAGTGCAAAAGTAAAGTATCCTGTCTGATGATTTCATGGTGATTTAGCATCATTTGCCAGTGAATGAAATTAAGGTTATTCCGCTATTGAATATATATGCTTTGTGTCACTGAACAAAACATCCTCAATATAAAATGTTCAGTACAGATTCTGTAAAAACAACTTTTCTGTTGCTTCTTCGTTTTCTTTGCTTAAAAAAACCCCCACAATTGTGAGTACAAATAAAACTTTTTTTTGGGGGGGGTGTTTCTTAATTCCCCTGTAACAATTCTAGAGTGAATCATGCAGTTGGATTAGAAAGTTCTTTTAGGGGTCTGCCTAGCCCTGGTATTTTTCTTGTTTTTCACTAGCTGATAATAGCAACCCTTCCATTGCTGTTTGTGCATAAATAAGGCACCTGAGTGTTGTGTCAGCTTGTTAAAATGCAAAGAAGTTGTTCAAATCTACTTCAGTAGAATATTTGTTTTGCTTTTCTTAAACCTTATTGGACTACTCTAGGTTTATGGATGTTTTTACCTGACGTTAGCTTTGTGCTATGGATTCAGAATACTGTAGCATATTGATTCTGTTGTTGTTGTAGGTAATGTTTTAAAACAGTTTGGTAGTGCTTGCCAAAAACTGTTTTACTGTGTCTAATGGTAGAGAGACAAACAAACTTAATTTTAGACTTAAAAACAAAGAGTTTTTACCTTTTCTTTTTTACTTTGGCAAGTAAAAAAGAAAAGGTAAAAACTCTTTGTTTTTAAGTACATCAAGTTTAGCTGGCTGTTCATCTAGTTAATTTTAATGTATTGTTTTAAGTAAATTGTTTTAAGTAAAACAATACTTGAGGATTAGCAATGAATAATGTTCCTGTAAGTTAATTTCCTTGATAGTTTATGTTGTACTTCCAAACCTTGGCATATCTTCCCATCTTATTAAAAAAAAAAGCCAAAAATATTTCAACTAAAATCAGACGATTTTGTAATAGGTAGAGAGCTCTGGGAGAATTTGTCTTTTTTTGAATGATGAGTGTTATATCATAGAATAAAAGTAACATGCTGAAATATGCATTTGTCAAAGGTGGTGAAATAATAAACTGAATTTGCCCACTTTGCTTGTGAAGCGGAAATGTTTGCTGCTTTGAATTTGACCAAATGACTTGCATATGTTGCTCCTTTGCTTAAATCAAAGCACAGTATTAAATGTTTTGTTTCTCTGCCTGTTGTGGTATCAATTAAACATGTAATGTAGTGCAGTACTTCAATATAAATAATCCCTAGGACAGTGAGGTCAGAACTTGAACATTTAAACCAATGAACCCAGAAACCAGTTGCATAAGTGAATACCTTTTTAATGACTGCAAAGAAACAGACATGTACATACTGTATGTATATTAAAATACGAGAAAGTAGTGGGTTATAGAACTTTATCAAAGTAACATGTGGTTGATGGAGTGATACATTTCCTACCATATTGCTGTATTAAAATGTATGAACTAGATTTTCTGGTCTTAAATAGAATATGATGAAATTATATATTTTGGCCATATTTGTTCACTCATCTGACCTACTACAAGCCTTTTTTTAAGACAAATTCTAGAATTTAATACATTTTCCCAATTTATGTTTTATCATTGGAAGTTCAAAGCCCATAGTCTAATTCATCATTGGAGTTTTAATTAACATGAGAGATATTACTTGACAAGAAGACTTTTACATCTTTTGATTCTTATACTGTTAGAATACTCTTCTATGAGGGCTTACTAGTTAAACTAGAGTGATACATGGGGATTTACCTCTGAGTAAATTCATAGTACTGCATTGTAAAATCCAAAGCCATACAAGAATTAGGATATTGTGAATTAATTTGAATAAAAAAAGTTCATAAAAGAAAAAAAGTTTATGTAGAGATTTCTATAATAATTTTTGAGTTTATAATGCACTTCTAATTAGAATGTTTACACAAATTTTATATACAGTTAATATACAGAATTAGATAAACTAATGTAAATGGGATACACCAATAGTCTTCTGAGATTTAAATGAGTGGTCATTTACATTTTAATTAATTAAAAATAAAATAATGCTTTGCTTACAAATAAATACATATACAAATATATGTAAAAGTATATTTGTGAAATTTTATTATGATATACATTCAATTATATTTTGAAAACTATGTTATGAATGCAAGTCAAGTATTGAAGAAATTATGACTAGATTTGCAATATTGCTAATGCACTGATTTATTCTTCAAAGTTTATTCTTCAGAGGTATTCACAATTCTCATTTGTGCTATGAAATATTTGATAAATTTTTTTAAAGCTACAGTTGGCATAATAGAGATACTGTTAAGGATCATATGTGGTCCTTAAACTTTAAACACTTTGCACTGATGTCTATTACTTAGAAATCTAGATTTATATATTGAACGTAGAACATCTGAATTCTGTTTTCAGTTCTTCTAAAGAGATAAGTTTGATAATTTTGAGTATTGAAATATATTTTCCTGGATATTGTGTATCTAGATTAGAGATACATTTTGAAAACTTGCAAATGCAGATATATTTTGAGCAGTATTTTATAGAAATGTATTCATAATTCCATCAAGAATCCTAAAAAAAGTATGCATATAGTCTTTCCATTTATATAATCATATTAAAATGTAACATGTACGAAACCTATGGCCATTTAAGTATTTCCAGAGCAATATATGGGCATGGGTTAATGTAAAAAAAATATTCCTATGTACTAGAATGATACTATTAACATGCAGTACATTCCTGGGCATGTTTACTAGAAATCTCTCCTTCAATGGGATTTAGTGTCATATAATAATGTAATATTAGCCATAGATTCATTAATAGTAGTTATCACTACAATTTATCAGAGATGTGAAAGGAATATGGAAGCATAAAATGAATCGTTCATCCTTAAACTGCTCTTCCTGTTAAAGATATGTTAAAAGAGATTCAAAGATGACCACAAAGCTATAATAATGAGTGTTCTTGTGAATTGTTTGTCAGTGAACTTAGACTTAAATATATTATTATATTGACTGCACCTATGCTTCATTGTATTAGGAACTTTAAGCTGAGTATGACCAAGTAGGCTACTTAGAATTATAACTTTCAATAAATTTCATGCTACATTAAAAGTGCTTAGCTCTTCATAATGAAAGGTCATTCATATTGATAATATCTTATTGCATGCATTTTTTTCTGAATTTTGGATATCACTTAAAGTTCATGGCTTAACATCCTGAAATCCTGTATAGATAAGCAGATCACTTAAGTAGTTTTGTTCCAAATGGTGTAGAAATTTGCCCTAGAAGTAAACAGCTGCACAATTGTAGTGTTATTTAAACATGTTTTAAATTTATTTTTCTTTAATAAGAATATAATACGGCACGTTATTTAATAAAAAATACTTTATATTTTTAATAAAAGATCAGTGATTTTATTTCAAGCTTTTACAGCATGAACTATTGGCAATTAAAAGTTGTTGAAACCGGTCTCCAGTCCAGTGAATTTCCTATGATTAGAATTGTACAGGAAAAAACTTCAGAAGTACATTACATACTATTTAGTTGGTCTGAAAATTGTTCTCTGTATACAGTGATTATCAGTACAGTCTAGCCTTTTGCTTTAGACATTATCCATTCACTAGCTACATAAACTTTTCCATTCATCAGTAAAAGTAAAGCAAATAAACACATCTTTACTTTTACAAATATTCTTTATGGATGTGTTTTAGAATTTAGGACACAGGCCTGTTTTATTGTTAGAGATAGCTACCGCAGATAACACTGTTCCTTACAAATTCTTTCCCTTCTTCTTGCAGATCTAACAGTCTGCCAGCTCTAAAACAAATAGAATAAGTCCAACACACGTCCTGGGCTTTCTGCCTGTGTTGACTTGATGAGGTGAATGTACACTCAAGCACACAGGTGCTGACATTAAGGTTAGGATGGGAAAAATGTTGTTAAGAGTAGTTGCCTAGTTATCGTTATACTCATACTTTTTAATTACACTGTTAAGTATTTTACATTTTTGTTTAGGAACTAACAAAAGTTTAAAAAAATATAATGATTTCGCTGTTTGTCTTTAATGAGAAAACTAAGCATTTCCTGTTATGATAGATAGATCTTATAGTTTGGCTTCAGCAGTCCTTATATTATAAGTTATAACTATTACTGATTATGCATTTTGCTTCAATAAATTATTATCCAATATGTAATAAAGTATGTTCCTTGAAAGAAAGATTACTTAATTAAAACTAAGAATGATCAGATCTTACCCTTGTAAGCTGATTATATTGTTTTGCACAGTCAAATGCTTTATTTTTATTAGTTTTCATTGAATTATTGTTCAGTGCAAACTAATGTTACAGTAGCAAAGTTTGTTTTTGCAGGTTTTAAAAACTCAAATATTGCTGAGAGCAATATAGTACGATTATAAATCTTTTATCTTATACATTTTATTCTAGTCTGTATGTTATATCTTGTAGCTCTAAGTTGTAAATGTTAGTTTTATTCAGTCTAGGTTGCTGACCTAAAATAAAGAATTTGAATATTACAACAACAAACAAATCAAACTAAATTCCTACATTAAACATGTTGCTTTCCAACTTCTAGATTATTAAACCATTTTTCCAGCATTACAATTCTAGTGAGGCATATGCCTTTGAGAGCAGTTTCTTTGTGTGTGTGTGTGTGTGTGTGTGTGTGTGTGTGTGTGTGTGTTTGTGCGCGCATATATTTCTTCCATTTATGTTCAAATCTGTAGTCATTCAGAAATTAAATGTCAAATTTATAAGACAAATGTTTTTGAAACCACTTTCTGCTGACCTTAGAGCTATTGATTTATCACCACATTCAATATTTCTTGTAGCTAGTCTTAAACTTGGGTATGATTCATACACATTATTCTAAAAGCCACTAGAAATAGACTGTGATTTTAAACAATTGCAAAACTAAGTCTATATTTCCTTCTTATAAAGAAAAAAAGAGTGACACTAAGGACCATTGCTAATTAGAATATACCTTGCACTGAAAGGTATACAAAAGTTGATTTTGTAACTAGTGCTGCATTAATCATACAAATATAATAAGGTGTTTGGCTTGATTGCCAAAGAGATCCTCTGTATATCTGATAGTTTATAGATCAGTGAAAATGCCCTGTAAAATCCTGATTTTTCAGTCATGTGGGAAAATGTGATCAAGTTTAAAAATGTTATTAATAAATGCAGAAAATAAAAACTTGGTTCTCATTCTTGTGACTAAGATACATTGTCCTCAGTGCCTATGTGCTGCTTATATATTTCTGTAAGCAGAACAGAGTGGAGAAAAATGGGTTAGGTAAGAAACAAAGCCTTATATCACTTAATTTAAAAAAAACAGATCACCGACATATATTTAAATCGTATATGGTTGTGGTCATATTCACTGTGTATACTGGGTATACTTGGCTCAACTGCTTCGGCACTCCAAACTTTTCTGCATTCTCCAGTTACAAATATAACGTATGTACAAGAACTGTTCAGAGTGCAAATTCTGTTTTTAATGATCTGCAATAACCATGCATCTTGTGAGCAATACCTTCCAATTCTTTCTGACTGTAGCCCTAATTCTTAAAAAAAAAGAAAATCCAGGGTTGGAATATGCCACCATATAAATGAAAAACTGTACAAGAAAATTGCCTACTAATAAAAGGGTTTAAAAAAATAAGTATTTTGATATGTGATAAATCTCAAACTGCTCCATTGTGTATTTATTTATTAAATTTATATTCCACCCAATTTGCCATCGAGAGCACATTCATACATCCATCTGTAAATGTACAAATTGTTACGGCAAAGAATTGTGTTACTAATCCATTGATTCCATTTCCAAGGGTAGTTTTCATCTACTAATTTATTTGTGGTAAATTATTGAATTTTTGAGTCTAGTTTATTATGAGTAACAAAAAGGAAGGGAAATACAGCAAATGATATATTTAATATTTCATATCAAATCCTAAACTATTGTAAATGTATAAGACTCAAAACGCTAATATATTTTTTATATAAATAAAATAACATTCTTTCAAGGACCCCAGAAAATATTTATGCAGACAAAACTATAGTGATGAATTACTTTGTAAATTTCATTTTCTATCACTTAAGAACTTAGTTTTTGGTTAGAAATGTGGCTTTAACCAGCTTTTTAAAAAACATATTCACATTGCTATATATTATGCCAGTGAACTAGACCTATTTTTAAGGCCAAATGAACATTAAAAATTATAAAATATTGGTCATAAAATAACATTTCTTTTGCAATCCATTTCTAGTTAGATCTGTTTGCTCAGTAAACTTAACACCCATTTCATTGAATGTTTATAGGTTGAAACATGATTCAGATGAACAATATCTGAAAATGGGATTTAATTTAATGTATATACATTCCCTTAGGGTGGGGGAGGCAATTTTTGCTAGTTTTTTCTGTACCTTTAAATTACTACAAGGTGTTGGTCAAAGATGTTGAAGAGGAAGGAGAAATTTGTGAAAAGTCTCCTGTTTTCTTCAGCCAAAGCTTCTGCTGCACTCAATATTCTCTATTATAAAAGACATACACATTTTAGACCTACCAGTTCTAGAATTATTAAAAGTTTTATAATCTCTTATATGCATGCGCCACCAACAAATAGTAATGGTTCAGATTATAATAATGCTTTTTTTAAACATATAAAATAATCTCTTTTCTGTATTTTTAATTTAAAGCATTCTAAATTTTGATATACATTCACAGGGAATGAATACATAAAAATAGATAGATTGATAATAAATAGATACATAAAAAGATACAAACTACACATACTGCATACAGGATGTATCAAAAGCCCCTATAAGCCAGTCAAAATCTTTTCTTAATATATTTTTTCAGAGAAAAGGAACTTTCATAGGTCCATTGTATCAAGCAAGAAAATACTTAGAACAAAATGGCAACCAATTAGTACTTTTAATATAATTTATATAACAACTGATGAATACATCTAAATATATATTGAACATAGTTTTTTTATTTTAAATTTCAAGATGTTCAGTTGACCGCTATATCAAAAAGTGGTATTTGTAAATCCTGTAATTGGAAATTGTGGTATATAATGCTAAAATGTTTCAAAGAAGGATTAGCTATTTTGTGAGTAAAGTAAAATGTACATTTGAAAGTTTCCAATTAAGGTGAAACCATTCTTCAATTAATTTGGAAAGCTACCCTAACAAATTATTGTTAGAAATAGTTTTAACAAAGTTAAGTTAGTGACAAAATATGTCATTAGTATTACTTTTGTCTAAAAAAAAAATCCTATACATTTCTCATACTCAGAAAAAATAGTATCTTGTAACAAATGAGTTTAAGAATGCAGGATTTATTTATATAATACTTTTTGTATAAAGGGATTAGTTTGAAAGTAATGACCTGAAACATAAGTAAAACTTTTTTTTTTGCATTGCATTGACACAAAAAATGCCATCAAGTTTTAATTCTGTATCTGCTTAAATGGGAGTAACACAATGAAATTCATGATTGCACAATTATAAATGGACCAATGTAAGGTTGTACTGTAAATGAAGGCTTGCATATCCTTCTGAATATGATTTGGAAGAACGGCGTTGGAATTTGGGATTGCACAGCACCTCTTTGTTATAATTTCAAGCAACTTGAGTTTTTTCAGGCTTTGTCATGGAGCTTTAGGAAATTCACTCATTAAAATTTTATGTGACTCCAGAAAACATATTTTTTTGCATTGATGTGTGAAAAAATATATGTTGCTTTATTTATCAGCAGAGAGGTACTATGCATGCATAAGCTGTGAAATATTTCTTCCAAATCATAGTTCTAAACCAAAAAATGGCAAACCATATCATTCATTCATTCATTCATTCATTCATTCAATTTCCACCCAACTCAACCAAGTGACTGATCCGTAAATTCTAAAATTATAAAAAAAATTAAAAGTAATAAAGCAATATTTAGTACCACAAATTTTTGTTTGTTCCTAAACATGTTAGAATTCTAGGGCAGTTCGTCAAAGAAAACTTTTGTAGAATCATTTTATTTATTGGTGAAAACAAGGATTCATAATATTTACAAGAAAAAGTATTTGTTGCTTCGCTTTATATATTTTGTCAAAAAAATTGAAATTTTTGGAAACTGATATCAGTTTTTTTGTCCATATGCGTCATTTATATTTTGTTAAAGGCATTTATTATTGGTAAATTCATTCAAATCAGACAAGCCAAGAACATTTCCATGCAAGGCAACATCATTCTTTATTTGTTTACTCTTGTTGGTTCAGTGCATTTTGCCGTTCTTTAGCAGTTTGGCTTATTAAAAATTAGTGATCCATCACTAAGAGGGATACAGTAGTAGTGTTGCTTCTTAGAGGAATTTTGTGCCAAGCAACAAGAAATAATAGCAATACAAAAGCTGCCAAACGTGTGCCTTCTAATTCCTAATTAGGCAACAACTAGAGGAACTGACATTGTAGGATGAGGCAGTTTCTTCTACATATCGAATAAAAAATACAGAAAGGAAACAAAAGGGAGATAATAGTCAAGTATTTACCACTGTTTACAAGACATTTCCATCAGTTCAGTCTGAAAAGCAGAATAGATCTTGGGGTTTATAAAATAATGGTTAGTGATGCTTTCAGTTACTCAAACATATTAATAAGCAACAGCTTCAGCAGAACATAAGGACGAAGGCTATAGTCCTTTTCCCCCAATTATGTGAGCAATGGCGTATGAAAGTAAAGCAACATATCAATATTTCTGCTAGCCAGGGTTGCCAATAACTCCTGGCACAGACTTTATCATAGTTGTGATGTCATAATTAGCACATTTTCTTTATATGTACTGTGGGAAAGGCAAGAGTTACAACTGTCATGGGATTTTTTTTTTTTAAAAAAACCCTATTACGCTGCTAGTATTTTTGTTTGGCATTTAAGAAAAAAATCCAAGATAGAATACATGTACATTTTATTTGGCTGTATTTTTAAAAAAGCTGTTAAGAAAAAAAATGTCGTATGATTTATAGTTTCCAGTTATTTATGTATTTATTCAGACTTGTATGCTGCCTCATTCTATAGAATCTAGGTATATATTACAGGTACAATAAAGATGTGACACTGAAAAACAATCTATGTTAAAATGAAACAATAATCAAAACATTGAATCATCCATTCCCATATATCTGCCTAACTAATCAACCACTGCATGGCATAACATTATCCCTGGAAGGTTTTGTAGAAGAGCAGCATTTTAACTACTTTTTTGTACGTAATAGGGAGTAAGTCACCTTGATTTGGGGGTGCAAGTTACACCAAACCTGTCTTGTTTCTAAGGTCCCACTCTACCTATTTCTCTTAGTTTGGAACTCTCAGCAGTCCCCACTTTTAATTGATACTATTGGACGAGTAAAGTTTAATCAGAGTAGTTGGACACAAAGATATTGTGGACCCAACCCATTTAAGATATTACAAGGCATCACCAGTACCTAGAATAAGTTGATAACTGGTGCAGCTCACTGTGTAGAGGTATTAGATGACTTTGCCAACTTCTAACCGATACAGTAGCTGTTTTCTTCTCCAGTTGCAGCATCAGAGTGGCCTCTGTTTTTTAATCAAATTATGGTAATTTTTGAATGATAACTTAATGGCATTTTCTTCTCTACTTGTATCAAGTCAATTATACTTTCTATTTTATTTATAAATATATAAATACATACTTCAATCTCATAGCTGTGAGGAAGTCGCATTGAATTCTGAGGGTTGCTTAGTTTACAGCATGCAATTGCAAATTGTTTTTTCCTTATCAGAATTCAGGAATGTTGGCATCCATGTAATACATGCAGTCTTACATGCATGTAAGAGACTGTCTTCTTCGTTCCACCACACAGAATTATATTCCCTTCAGTTTTAGTAGGGTTTTGAGTAAGCTTCGATATATGCTGAACCTTTGAAAGACGTGTTTTGGAAGACGCACCATTAATCCAATGCAGCTCTTTTAACGTTCTTGTAGCAATTCTATCTCTTTCCATGCATGTTGTAAAGAATTGCACTGTAATATTTTTACAGATTGCTGAAACAGTTACAATCCTTAATTAAATGTTATGTTTATCTATTATCCATTTAACTAAGCCCATTTATTTGGTATCTGCTTATCTAAGATTAAAAAAAAATCTATTTATTTTAATGGAACTTTTGCATTGTTATATCAGATTCAGACAATGTATCCATGTATCGGGCGGTTCATTTTATTTTCCAGCTGCAGGCTTTATGCAATATGAACTACTAGCGTAAGGGCCCAGTGTGACTTGTGTTTGTATGTCGATCGCTGATTTTCTGGGTGTACAAATTGCTGTTGTAGAAAAATAGGTAGGACAATAAAACCCCGAAACACCCAGAGTCTTTTACATTTTTGCCATACAAAATGTTATTTTGTAATTGAACTCTTTATTTTCAAAGGTCAGATACCTGCAGAACAATATTTGTATGCACATAAGAATTTAGCTATATTTTTGGTAATATAATAAATCATTTGCATAAATTCACTTAATACATTTTTATCTCCTATTTTAATTATTGACCGCTACATTTATTATGTTTCTTAACTAAAATCTTTTTTCGCAAAAGATTATAGAATTCTTTATTGGCCATGTATGATTGGACACACAAGGAATTTGCCTTTGGTGCATATGCTCTCAGTGTACATAAAAGAAAAAGATACATTTGTCAAGAATCAGGAGGTACCACACTTAATGTTATATATAATAAATGTACTAATCTCTGACATATTATAATACAACAATTCATTCATTTTTCTTCAACCGATTAACAGAATTAGTATTTTCAAAGTCTATAACTAAGTAATTGGGTATGTGCAAGTTTTAAAAATAAACCCATTAGCAGTATGAAATAAGTAATCAGTGAAAACATAAACAAGTTGGGATTTTATAAATCTAACATTGAAATCCTAGGCATGTTTAAGCAAAACAAATTCCTATTGTTTTCAAATGAGATTCACTTTCTAGTAAACATGTTTAGAATTTCAACCCATTTTAACTGCTTCCACATTGCAGACATTATATGAAAACAACACCAATTAAATCAGCTAAGTTTTTGTATAAATTTGGTTTGCATTTGGAAAGTTATTTGTTAAAATAAATAACTGTTCTGATCGCATGGACAATATGAGATCGAACGTTTTAAAACTGGTGTTTTTACGATACAGATTAAGGACTTTTGTGCTTGCAAATTGGATACATAGCAGAGTCTCCCTTGGAATACATAGGTATTTAAAAAAAAATGCAAACTGAGTTAATAGGGATTGAAATCCATGCCATGGCTTAAAATAGCCTTCGCATGTTAAAATTTGATCTGGATTACATTTTCCATACTTAAATTTGAATTGAGAAAATATGCAGTTGCACTTCATAAACAAAAAGCAATATTTAGTTTGACTTTAAACTATTTGTTGCAAGCGTAAAACACTAGAAATTATTCTTAATTAAAAATAAACAAATGTATTTCTTATATATTTTACATATTTTGGTACCAAGCCCTTATGTATGTAAATCCAAAATTTGATACCAAATTTTGGAGTTACGTACATATGAAAATGTTGAGGATGATATGGAGTATATGAACAGGAGTATATGATTTATATACTTTCATTTTTATCTTCTTCTAAATTGGGATTGCCATTGCTGGAATCCTCTGAAATTGTTCTCTGAAAAATTGGTGCAATTGCTGTATAGTAGCACTGGATTTTGATAAGAAAACAAACAATAATTTTTAAAAACCTGATGTATTAAGCCTTGAATAAGATTTGGATAAATGTTTATATTATCCCTTCTCCTTAAGCAATAAACATTGCATATTGCATATTTGGGCCTTAAGTATAATTGTGGCTATTGAACAAATAATGCTATAATTATTTTATGATGAAAATTATACAGTATGCTATCAAATGATTTATTATGTCACATACTGTAAAATAATTCTCAAGATATTGAAATTAAGGAATTCTTAAATACTATTTTATATTATTAAATAAAGAAATAGTTCATAGATTAAGTGATTTCTCTCTTATTTTCTAGTACCTAAGCCAATATTTCTAATTTCAAGAGGGATTTTGCACTAATATGGGGATCGGTTAAACAATTGTATGCTGATGGACTAATTAGTGTTTAGGTGAATAGGTAGGTGAATTGGTTTTTACCTTCTTACCTAGGGAAATGCAGGTGTTTTTCAAGTAATCAAAAAATTCATAACACTTTTCTTAAAAAAGAAAAATGCAGGTGAAGAATTTATTACGTTAGATCTTTCTCCATTAATCTTGAAAGTATTCCTTCACCATTTATAGCTGGTGCAGAGTTGAAGTTGTAAGTTCTTGAGATCTTTGACTTCAGGTATGCTCAATTCAGAAAAGACCTGAACTTTTCAATAACTTTTAGTGCATAGACACACACAGATTAAATAGAAGTATTGCTTTCCATTATGTTGACAAAGCATAATTTTCAGAAAGTTTTGATATGCCTAATATTAAAAACTCATTCTAGGGTTTAAAATGTTCCTGTACCTCTTTCTTTTGATTCTTCAAAACTGAGTAGCCTGATATTTGAATATCTCTCAATGCCTTATAATTATAAAACCCAGCCCCATGAATTACAATCCTTTTTATTTCTGGCTGTAATATTAATTTATTTATTGTTGCAGTGGACTAATATATTTGGATTTCTGCAATCTCAGAACAATGTGAAAATTATACAGATTAAATTGTGTACAATTTAAAGCAAATTCTTTTTAACGGGATATTTCCAAGGCATGGGGCTGGATAATTTGAGGAACTCCCCAAATATTTCTATCCATCATATCAGGTCTGGCAGGAAAGCCATGGTCTGGATCCCCTCTACTAGGGAATGTCGTCTGACAGTGCCCCGTAAAAAAAAACCATTTCTGATGTGACTTCTTTCTTCGGAACATCCTCCTCCTTCTAACCCTGACCCTGCTTATTTTTCACAAGGTTTAAATACATGGTTCTGTCACTAAGCTTGGAGATTTGGATCTTTAATAGAGCCTGTACAAGAGTTGTATTAATTGCTATTGCTATTTTTTTTGTTCCTTAGCTGCTGATTGCATTTGTATGGTTTTTATATTGTATTTTTGCTTTTATATGATTTTTAATACTTATTATTGCCCAGAGGCATGCGTTTGAGATGGGTGGCTGTGTACGTTGAAATAATAAATGTTAAATGAATTTCTGATAAAATAAAATAAAAATTTCACAATTTTGTCAGATGATTTGTTTTAACATTTGACTTTTTTAGTAACTTTATAAGGTTCCTGCATCATAGCATTTTCTTATAATTAGACGTTTATCCCCAGTAAAATATATATAACATATTCAGTTAGTATGCTATTATATAAAGGATATGTAGCCAGTTTTTCTCTATAGCCACATATTACTTGTGTTATTCCTATGCATTTATAAGAGTAATATTATGTTCATATTTTAGATGAATTGTTCAAGGTGATTTCTTCAATAAACTTTGGCAGTTTGGTATTTTAACCTTTTTGGCAAAGTTCCCTAATAAAAACAATTATTAAATAATTATTTAATTTATGTTTTCATTAGAATAATTACCTAAATAATCCATTTCATTGTGTATTCCCCCTTTTTTTAACCCTACCTTTATTTTTTTCCTGAACCTTTTTCTTCATTGGTGATTTGTCTATATTCTGTTTATATTTTTGGTTAAAATAAGATATATTAATCTTAGATCTAATTGTATATTCTGCTTGGGGGTATTTGCATACCAAATCTAAACTGCTGAAAATACTGATAGGATCTCTGAGCTAAATTCTTTTCAGATATATCTTCAACTATTTAAAAAGCCAATTGTTTTTCCTTAGTCACACACCACAGCCAAGATTGAAGTATGCATCTGTTAGGAAAAAATAATGGTGGACATAAAACACCGAACAAAGTTGAATTCCATTCTACTCTATTGAGAAGAAATGGATGTCAGCATTATGAAGGGTAATAACTTATTCTACACTTTTGAAACTTTGAATGCTTTTGAAATAGATTACTCTTTCTGTAATGGAATAGAAATATGTATATAAATTTGTGACCTACCTCACATTTTTGACGTTCTTTAGTAAGGGGCGGCTTATGTTAAGTTTCTCATGATGAAGAATCAGAGATAGGAAAATTGAAGAATAACCTGGAAGAATGCACTAGAATGATACCCCCTCTTCCCATCCCATAAACAATAGACTGTCACAGCCTACCGTTTAGAAAAGCTATTAAGACCTACCCAAAAGGTGCTTTTTCCAAAAGACAACTGGAGTTTCTTGGATTTTTTTTCTTTGAAAATATTTCGCTTCTCATCCAAGAAGTTTCTTCAGTTCTAACTGACTGGTGGGGAAGAAAACCCCCCGAAGAAATTCCAGTTGCCTTTTGGAAAAAGCATCTTTTGCACAACCATGACCTGGATGATTGAGAAACTCCACAGACTGTTTAGACCTGTTTTTTTTCCAATTGACCGCATTTGGGTCAATTGAGTGGAGTCCACTTTTGATTGTTTCATTATTGTGCCAAAATAGTACAGATTTTGGGGGAAGGAATAATTTTTCTGCTTTCCCTTATCACCATATAATCTAGATTGCTATCTAGCTGCCCTTATCACACTAAAAAAAAAGAACAGTTTTATTCTCTGATTTTCAGTGTTTTCTATAGTTGCAATCTTACATTGACAGTACCTTTTGTCTTTTAGTTCAGCTCATTCGTAGAATGTTAACATAAAAGAATTACCGTATCTTTCGGAGTATAAGAAGCACCGGAGTATAAGACGCACCTTAGTTTTTGGGGAGGAAAATAGGGGAAAACAATCTGCCTACCAGGTATTCATCTGGCTAGCATCCTTAGTCTGGTCAGCTTCAGCACATTATTTTATCCCCTGGTTAGGACTTAAAAAAAACCTTCTTCTGAGAGAGTAACAATGAAAGAGCATGCAAGCCAGTAAGAGCTGGGAAGATCGTTAGCACCTAGTTAGGGCTAGAAAAAAACTTATTCAGAGCAAGTAGAGCAATGAAAAAAACCCTGCAAAGACTTAGGGCTGGAAAAACATTCTTCTGAGAGAGTAACAATGAAAGAGCAAGCAAGCCAGAAAGAGCTGGGAAGATTATTAGCACCTGGTTAGGGCTAGAAAAAAAGTTATTCAGAGCAGCTTCAGCACATTATTTTATCTCCTGGTTAGGACTTAAAAAAACCTTCTTCTGAGAGAATAACAATGAAAGAGCCTGCAAGCCGGTAAGAGCTGGGAAGATAGTTAGCACCTGGTTAGGGCTAGAAAAAAACTTATTCGGAGCAAGTAGAGCAATGAAAAAAAATTCTGCAAAGACTTAGGGCTGGAAAAACATTCTTTGGAGAGAGTAACAATGAAAAAGCCTGCAAGGTAAGAGTTGGGAAGATCTGTTAGCACCTAGTTAGGCCTGGAAAAAAAGCTACATTCGAAGTATAAAACGCACCCAAATTTTCAGCCACTTTTAGGGAGGAAAAAGGTGCGTCTTATACTCCAAAAAATACGGTACTTTTCCACTGTATTTATTTAAAGGAGCATGTTATGTGTATGAAATTGGTTTGTGTTTAATAAATGTAGTTGAGATACACATAATAACTATACATTGATTTTTTCGGTTGTACATTTGAATATTTCTAATCATGTTCTTGCATAAACAAGTACTGGTAAAGAAATAATCTTGAAGTGATAAAATATAGAACTCTAGTGCTAGTTTTTATTCTGCTTATAATAATACTTTGACTTAATGTTAACACAACTTCCTAAGATGCAATATTAAGTACTATTTGTATTACTATAAAGCATGAAAAATTACAGTATTCCAAACCATGAATGTTTTTATACAATATTGTATATGACTTATTAGTTATGTCGAATATATTGTGGTCTAGTTGCTTTTTTCATTAAAAAACAGAAAAACATGGAACGAATTGAATTTATTATAGAAATCAGCTAGATTTAAATAGACTATGTTTTGATTATAAACTCTACAAAGAAAATCAACAAATAATACAAGTATTATGGGTGCATATTAAGCATGAAAATTGTGGTAAGGTATTTGGAAGCATGTTAAAGTAGTTTGGAATTACCCGACCAGCAGTAGTTTCAGTTTCAGATTATTTTAATCAGCTCCCTGAATTAATCAAAATAGATCAAATAATTTCCTGTGAAATTTAACTTTGTTAAATTAGTTTGCTGAAAATATGGAGCATAATGAATTATAAAAAAGATAGGACACATTGTTTCAAGTAACCTATATTTTTCAGTGGGTGTATTAAATAATAAATATGAGAAAGCTAATTATGCCTTTGAATAGCATATTTATTTAATTCAGTCATTTGTTTAATGTTATTTAATACAGTTATGCATGCTTTGAAAACTAATAGTGTTCTATATTAGACAGTGCAGCAGCTCTCTTCTTTTCATTAAAGTGACCTAGTCCTTTTTAGCTTCTTCATAAATCTTAAAATAGATAGCATTCTTGGAAGGAAATTGACCAAAAACATTAGTGTGAGTCTTCAAGCAGCAGAAGACCAAGAAGTCTGTCTGTCTGTCTGTTTATCATATATCTATCACATTAATATAACCACCAATTATACTAAAAGTGATTCTGGGTGGTATACAAGAAGGAAATAAAACCACAGAATAAAATAATGATAAAAATATAAGTGATTGTTATTGAAAAAATATTTATCAAAAAATTAAAATATTCAAATTTCACAGAATGAGTAAAATATCAATCTCACCTACTTCCAGAAAAGCAGGGATTAATATTAGACAAACAAGTAGAAAACAATACCCTAATCAAGGAACTACCAAGAAAAAAAATGCATCCACACTCTGAAGTCATGAAGTTTATATCCATTGGTCTCAGGGAACTGCTTGATAAAGTGGCATAATCAATCTTTTGTAATCATATTTTATACCAAGTAAAAACAGTGTCTTAGCTAACTTGTTTAGTTAGCCAGTTGTATGCAGAATACACCAGAAGTCACATTATGATAGAAAATTCTGGAATTCATTTTCATTTACAAAGGTTTTCTTTTTACAGGGCATAGAAAAGGTTAAAGATTTGACTAAGAATAGAAACCTCTAAATGGATGCCATTACAGTTTGTTAAAAAATAAGTTAATAAATTAGTAATAGGTGAAAGAAACCCTGACTTCATAATACGTTACACGAAACTCAGTTTTGTGGTGTGTGTGTGTGTGTGTGTGTGTGTGTGTGTGTGTGTGTGTGTGTATTGGTGCAGCAGAGACACATACAGTAGCTCTTGGACAAAGATTTGCTTGAAGGAAGAATTATAGTTATGCAAAAATAGCTAGGGCTTATGTACTATATTAGTAATATGTTATTCTGCAATCAATATATCTTGAAATATCTTCACAAATGTTTTTGCTTTCAATACAAACTGATTTTACTCTAATTGATTGGCTTTTACAATAGATCCCTTAAGGACTATAGTATTACATTTTTTTTTCTATTTGGAAAATTAATCCTATTGAACTCATGAGTAATGACTGTACGAAGTTGAATTGCCTTTCTGTGATGGTGATTTGAGAAATAGTTATTACCCCTGCTGCTTATTTTACTGGAGGACCATAGTAAATGACCACCCAAATGTTGTTAACAAGTTGAATTAGAATATAGTTTTCAAACAGGATTCTGCAGTACTTTAGAATCAAAGGCAAAAAAGTCCATTGGAAGAAATAGGACCTTGCATTGATTACTTATCTTCATCTTCTCAAACCAAACATATCTTTTCTTGGGAATTGCACCAGAGCTGTTGAGGTCCATCAACTGCAGTAATCCCTTTGAGTTACATGAGTAACTCTTTGAGTTACATGAGTGTCCTATGCGCTCCAAGGTACTTTTTTGCCTTGAATCCAAAGGGGCTTTCACAGTGGATAAGGAGAACTTATCTAGGATCTTATCTAATTGGAAGAACTATTCTTAGCTCCATTTATCTATCTATGCCTTCTGTCCTGCTTATCTGAAAAGGATTTCTTTCTTTCTTTCTTTCTTTCTTTCTTTCTTTCTTTCTTTCTTTCTTTCTTTCTTTCTTTCTTTCTTTCTTTCTTTCTTTCTTTCTTTCTTTGGCTTAAAAATGTATATACAAAAACTCATGTAGTTTGGGGTGGTTAAACCCTTTCATGAAAGTTAATATAAGATAAAGGAGTGTTACAATGTAATGTTTGTCTAAAAAATTTGATCCAAGGTGTCCATCTGTTTCTAATGGAGGGTGACAAGGAAGGTTTTAAGAAGTCATCCTATTCATTGTTTCCAAATACAAAAGCCTTCTGCCAGCATCGTTCAACTTTCTGCACCTCTTCTGAGGAGCCATGAGCAAAGTGCTGAATGTTTATTAATCAACTCTCACAAATGAAAAACCTTCTCCCAAAAAAGTAAGAGTTTTATATTTTTGATTGTTTTTACATAAACACATTTTAGGAATCTTCTGTGTGCTTGGGGAAACTTCAGATTTAGTTGGCTTCTTGATCTGTTCTTCCCAATTCATTTCTTTTTAAACTTTCCATCTCAATATGTTAATGAGATATTTTAAAAATACAAAGAAGATTGAACAAGAGCTTGTGTTTTGTGTTCTGTGAGGAAAAGGAAAACAGCAGGGAGAGGAATACCTTTTGGGAACTGAGGCAAGGAAACCTAAGCTGATAAAACATGACTCTTCTCCCCCTATTCTCTCCCCAAGGGAAGTTGTTTGGATAACTTGCCCTTTTCTAAATTCTTTTCTCTTTCTGTAGCCCTTTCCTCTTTTTTCTCTCTTGTCAAGCCCACTTCATAAACGGTAGCAGCTGGAGATCTTTTTAGTGGCATTCAGGGATTACTGCCCTTCAGGATTTTAATAAGCTCCGATGCTTGAAATGTCTGTAAGGGTGCTCTCTGAGACAATTACCATTCAGGACCAAGAACTGAGGACCCTTCAGAGGCCCAGGTGGTTGTGGTTCTGCATGTGAGCAGATAGTATTCCAAGAACAACAGCTCACTGGAGCAAAGAAGGGGAGGGAAGTGAGGCACTAAGGAAATAGAGAACGAAATAATGTGTGTGTGCATGTGTGTATACTTAGATTCATCATGTAGCCAGGTTTTGTTCATAATCAAACATAAAGCTCTAAAATATAAAGAAAAAAAATTAAGAGTATTAAATAAGTTAAATAATTCTAATGCTTGTTAAGTGTAATTCTACAGTTCTGTAACTCAATTTTAAACAACATATTGAAATATATTGTTTAAAATTGAGTTACAGAACTGTAGAATTTATATCATTTCAGTTCTGAATGAGCAAAATACTAAAGTCTTAACTACGACAAATAGAAAAGAAAGAGAAAGAAAGAAAGAAAGAAAGAAAGAAAGAAAGAAAGAAAGAAAGAAAGAAAGAAAGAAAGAAAGAAAGACTATAGATCACTGTCCAGGACACATAGAAATAGTACTGACAGTACTTTCGTATAAGAAAATATGCTGAGGAATGATTTTTAAAATCTAGAATACTGTGCAGTTTTAGAAAAATAAGATAGCTTTGAGAAAAAAGGTAGTCTTAAAAGGGTGGATATTTTTGCTATGCCATTCTGAAAAACAAATTCTTGTGGAACATTTCAAAAGTTGTCTACTCTAGATCATTTATCTTATTGTAAATGCTCCTATGACTATTGGCCATCTATCATTTTGCCACATGTTGGATTGACAGATGTCATATTGTTACTTTTTGTACTTTTTTGAAATTTAAATTTTTTAAATTGTAAGATTGAGACATGTAAAAATAAGATTGAGACATGTAACTAAGATAGACTTATTGGACTTGAGTTTCATGATATACCTTTGTTATATTTAAGTATAATAACTGAAGTACTTTTACATATTGTAAAAGAGTGTAGAAAAAAAATAAATCTGTTTGAAGACTAGATGCTGTTCCATAGGCTTTAAATATTGCTTTCTGTGGATCATACAAAATGGATTTCTGACATACATTCATTTAATTAAAATATATAATAAAAATATATTTTGTAATTTGGTAACTTTAGTGATTGTACTAAGTGAATTGTTTAATACAATTGTTCAATCATATCAAAACACTGTAATATTACATGTAGTAATATTCCCACTGAATTGTACATATTTAAAAGCTTTCTCTTAAAAAAATCATAAATTATTTATCATATGTTTGCTAAATAATATACTTTGTCCAAAATAATTTACCATGTACTACATTGGTATAATGCTTAATGATTCAAATTAAAACCAGGAAGTTGTGAGTTTTAGTTCTGCCTTAGACATAAAGCCAGCTGGGTGACTTTGGTTAGCCATTCTCTCTGAGGTTAACCTGGTTAGCATCTGTCCCTCAGCCATGAGAAGAAGGCAGTAGCAAGCTACTTTTGAAAATGTTGCCAAGAAAAAAATGCTGGGACGTGTTTAGGTAGTCACCCATCACTAAAACTGACTTTAAAGCATATATTTCTTTTTTATGGATATAAAACTGAGTACACTGAAATTCTTGGGAATGAATAAACATAGTTGCAAGACATTTCTTTTTGTGTGTGTGTTTATAATAGAATTCAGAAAAGTTTATAATCATGTTTAGCATTTGGTAGAGATTCCCCCAGTTTCCCTAAGTTTTCCATTTTTCTCTAAATGTATTTTTGACTTTACCCTATTGACTTAAGAAAACATTTGTTATATAGTCAGTACATGTAGACAGTTCAAAGACAGCTCATGAACATATAAGATTTGTTTTTCTGTGTTTCCACCCCTCTTATTACTGCATCAATCTTCTTTCAGTAATAATGCAAATGTCTAATAAAATGCCAGATACCAACAATTGATACTTCGCTATTTCTAGCATGAGTTATAAGATGAATGTGTCAGAATGATCTTAGATGATTTGTAAAAAAAAAAAAAATAAGCACACCCAGTCCTGTTAATGCTGGAAAGAAAGACCGGCAGGATAGCCAAGGAATTGTGGGCTAGTTTGAGAAGTAATTTTTTTTAAATTCAAAAGAATGCAGTGACAAATTCCTCCCTATTTCATTATGAATCAAGTTCAGTTCATTTACTGCTTATTACGACAAGGATACTGAATTAGGATTCTGTGTACTATTAGATGTTGTATTTGCTAGTCAACAAAATACACTTTTCTTAACAGTTATGTAAGGATGTACCTATTTCTGGCTTAGTTGCAATAAAATATATCTGCTTAAATCTTAATCAAATTTTAGATTAACTGGAATTTTGAAAATCAGGCTTTGGTGGAAAAGGTCCTGATCTTTTGATGTCTAATGAAAAAGTATCCATTATGCTTTACCTTCATCCTAGCTTATTTATTATATTGTAACTCAACATAATAATGCGGTGATGGTAAAATGCAGCGAATTTGTGATTAAGCCAAAAACAATAAGAAGACTTAGCGTACCGTAAAATTATGAATTCAACTGTATGGTTTTTTTGCTGTAAAAATCTGTTGTATTGTAAATAAAAACAACAGTCCCCAAAAATGCAATTGTTTTAAAAATTCTGGAACGTTGGAGAACCTATATATCTCTCACACAGACAATGTAATTACATATTTTGAGAAAAAAACCAAAATACGTGCAATCCTATACTTGTCTGAAGTATATCCATCTTATTCAGGAGGCATACTTTTTAATTTAATCTAGATTTTGTTGCGAAATAAATTATATATTTAGTTGATTGTTAAATTTTGTATATATTTAACTTCATTAATTTAAAATAAGTATGATATCTAACCTTAATCCAAAGAATATTGTGATATTTTTAAAAAGCATCTGTTTCCCTCCTCCATATATACAGAAAGTGTATAGTAATAAAATTATTCATTACTTTGTGTCTATTTAAGAATTATCTGTTGGGTTTTTCTGTACATATGAACAACCATCTACTATGACAACATTGTCTGTATGCCTCGACATAAACAGAGTTATATACATTTTTCAGTATTTAATTCTATCAATATTTTTATCAGCAGTAATATGTTTCATAGTTCAAATGTTATATGGGAACAGTGCATGGGCAAATATAATTGGCCTTTAGTTTCTGGATAACGGAGGCACTTATTGTATATTCTGTTGAAGAAACTGACATTTTAATCTTAACTCTTAATAATATTTGAAAAAGTGTGAGTGCATTTGTATATGTTTGTAAATGTATGAGCGAGGTAAAAATGTTAGGAAATTGGTAAGAAAAGGATAATAGTATAAGATATGTATTCTTTGGTATTTACAGAAAGCATCCCAAAATTAAATGTGGATTCTTTAAATAGCTTTGTTATCTTTTGCAAAAAGATTTTTTACAAAATAGAATTTGAACCCTGCCCTTTGAATAAGCCTTTACCTAAAGTAATATATTGTATGCGCTTCAAGATATTAACAAGAAATTGGCATTTTTTTAGCTAAATAAACTATTTTTAATTGTCTCATATATATTCAATAACATTTGTTCAGTTTTTTAATAATTAAAATTAAAACTAATGCTGTAGTTTCTTGATTTCATTATAACTGATATGAAATAATTACTTGTAAATATTACATATGGATATATTAAAATAAATGTAAAATATAAAATATTAAAATACATGTAAAATCTAAAATGGTTTTATTCCTTATTGATTTATTGACTAGACTATAATAAAATGTTTAAAGCATCTATACGTCATTTCCTCGGAATTTGCCATGAATTCCCTGGTGCTTCTAGTTTTATCCGATTATTAACCTATGATGGGGCAGATAAAGCATTTCCTCATATTGAATTTGTGCATGCTGTGTGCTTTGGACTAAATTAATTATTAAAAGCTATGTGCAGGCTTACAAACAGGAAGGGCAGGCAGACCTTAGCACGCAAACGATAGAAAAAAATTCCCAGGAGACTATATAAAGCCATTGGATATAGCTTGCATAATTTCCTCGTATTCCTTGAAAATAGTGGTCTCCTAAAAAGTGTCTGAAAATATAGTGCAACACCAGGAACATGAAAATGGTCTTTTTTATTGAATCAGGAGTAGGATTAATCTCTGGAGAGGGTGAGGATCTTTTCTCTATAGTATACATTTACAACAGGGACTAGGTTTTGTTCCAGTTTTGATTAGGGACTTGGTGCAGGAGGAGACTAAGTAATCTTTTTTCTATGGCCTTAGTTAAGATGCCCCTTCTGCACCTGCTGTTGATCATAGTGGCTAAAACATGTAGCTTAAGGAGTCATAAGACTGGAATGGTTAGGATGATGTGCTGGAGCTGGCTCTTACTGTTCTGTGAGACCCAGTTAAATTTTATGGAATTTTGCTTATTGAGAATATATCTGAGCCATGATTGCTGGCATGATGATCATTGTTTGACACATAGAGTTGCATCACCTCAGTTTCAGTAATACCTGGAGATGTTAGGTTCTTTTAAAAAAAATTTCGGAGACCTTGTTGTTAACACTAGTTATAGTCCATACACAAAGAAAAGAAAGAGTGGTCAATATTTCTGGTGTAACAAATGTGTGCTAAATTGGCTTTTAGCATAGTAACTTAACTGGACAAATAAAAGCTTTCTTTATGTTGTTTTTATTCATTACTGGCACTTTAGTAGAGATATCTTGTTCATGAGCTTTCTGCTAAACCTTTCATCCCATTGGTGGGTGGGTTGTTTTACAAATATGGTCTTATCTATCATTCTCTCCATGTAGCATTTAGTGGAAATGCATTTATATTACTTAATTAGAAACTTTGCCTTCGCTGAACCTTCCCACTATGTGGCTATTACCTAAGGCTTAAAAACCATGATAATTACTACCTCTATAAAATGCCTCTCATTACAACACATAAAATGTGTTGAATTAGAGGGATTGCTATGAGAAGATTGTTTTCTCTATTCCTGCATGGATAAAATGGATAAAAATTTATACATATATGAAGTAACCATTGAATTTAGTGGAGTTTGCACAATAGATGTGAAAAATATGTTTATATATATATTAGTTTATTTTATGTGTTATATAATATGAAGCCAGGGATTTATTTTTGGTGTATGTGTGCTAGAGATAGAAAAGCAGGTCAAGTTGTGATAGTTTTACAATAATTTTACAATGCATTTCAAACATTTTATAAAAGATGGCAATATTAGGGCCAATGATGAATAGGATTTACTAGAGTGGGCTAGAATTCTTATTAGGAAACCATAAAACCTTAAAAAGTTATCTGTAACATGCCCTTGGAAAACTGCATGCAGTTGAGGAAAGGTTTAAAAACCACTCATTTAAAAAAATATTTATGACTGGTGGATAGTATGAAACAAATCATACTGAAATGTTCATAATGTGCAAATCCCTTTCTGCATATGAGATCTATAACCTACTCCACTTTTGCATTTAAGCTAAAATTTGAAGATAGATCTGGTGGGTAGAGGATGTGAAACATCTTGATGGTTAGCTCAAACCAGATAATGACAACTTTCACAAAAATGACTGCATGATTGTTTATCGAGTCTGACTATGCTGATTGGTTATATCATATGGATACCATTAACTGAGTTTGCTTTTTTAAGCAACTACTACTCTTCAATTTGAAATTGACATGGCTAAATCCCAACTTTTTCTGAAAGCAGTGCTTTCAAAAGTATATCCCTTTCCTTTCTCATTTCTTTTCTTTTTTTTAATATTTGGGTTGGGGGAGAGAGGAGAAACAGATCTAATGTTCTTCAAATTGTTAATTTTCTTTCTTTGTCTCTCTTCTGAACTTTGCTTATGACACAGATTTGTCTGCAAGGATTCTGTAGGAGCTGAGTTTGCTTTAACAGCAATCTTTCTGTTACTGAAGCATGAAGTATACTTCTCAAATGGAAACATTCCATTTGCTATGTCATGTTATTAGTGGATTTCAAAAGCAAACAGAAAGTGTAATTTAAATCCATCCCTCTCAACTGCACTTCATTATAAAGATTTCCTAGTTGTTTTAGAACTACATGAGCTGTTATTCCTTTTCTTTTAAGTTACTAACTTGGAAATGCTGAATCATGAAACTACAGTATGTTTCTAATGAAACCCTACATGTTCTTTCCAAAACGAATCCTACATTATTTCAAACCGCTTCTTCATGAATCTTCCTTTTTTGCTGAGCTCTTATTTTAACATGTGTTGTATAACAATAATACTGATAGCATTACATAGCTAATCCTTGGAAGAGTGAGAAGTAGTTTTGCATTTTATAATAAAAGCCAAGTAAAAGTTATCTGAAAACTATAGCTTTTCAATTATTAGTTTGTGTGGGAAATAGGAATTGTTAATGTTTTGCATATGCTTAGCACTACTCTTTCCTTTCCACAGTTGCAAATATACTTAACACTTATCTTGGTAATATAGTTGATGATAAATCCATTTGCTTCCTTATTCCATCACTCCTTCCTTTTCTGTTACTACCAGCAATTTTGTTTCCTTTATGGAAATTTAACTAACTGAGATTTACCAAATACCATTTGAAGCAAATTATTTTCCAACAAAACTAACTTAAAAGAAAAGAAAGCTCTGTTCTAATTTATCTAGAGTCAATCATTTGCTGTAGCCTTAGGGCTAAATTATGCACCAACCATGCCTTCTCTAAATTCAGAATCTGTACATTAGCAGAATGAGCAGTCTTTACCAATACATATATAGCATTACAAGAGCTACGTATCAGTGGTGAAAAGAACATGGCATGCAGGTGTTTAAATTATTTACTCTCATAATTGGCCTTTATGTTAGATTGCCGAGCCAGGCCTCAGTTATTCTAGTGCATAATTGATAGTGCTCAGAAGTGGAAAAGTTATAAAAGCAGAAGTAATGTGACGTGAAAGTGCAGTGAGGCAACTCCAGTTGGTGAGCCTATTGAGGCCGAGAGAGGTTTGAGGCACAATAGAATTGCATGTGTGTTGCCACTAAGGAAAACACATCAGAATTAAGAAGTTTTTATTCTGGCATGTTGTTTGCATTTTATTTATTGGTGGTGGGAGTGGGGACAGTAAAAGTTAGTACTTCTGTTGGTGGGTATAGCTATTTGTAGCAGTATTGTTATATATGGGTATGCAGATACAACTAATTTATTGTCAAAATAATTTAGAGCAAATTAATTTTTGTAGCCGTCATTCTTACTAATATTTTAAACACTCATAGTTATTACAAAAAGCATGCAATATTCTTGATGTCTTGGTTGAATGGTGATCAGTTGTCTTATATTGTAAGTTCACTTTATTTAAGACTTTATAAAAAAGCATTATAATTATTATTTAAACTGTAAATTGTAAACTATTCATTACAATTGTTAATAAGACTCAGTCCTTGTGAACACAAAAGCTCTTAAATATCTTTGGTATAAGCAAATGGAAATGTGTATTACATTAGAAAAACAGTTGTTGGATATACTTTTTAAATTTGTTTTAATTTGTGTAACTTGGAACTTGTGTGATTGACTTATATATTTAACAACTAATAATTATACATTTATATCTAAAATAGGAAGGGATGTTTACACTGAAAATGATCGTCACCATAAACTCCATGCTTGTTTAAATTATCTTTTTTAAAAAACAAAAAGTAGTACTAGTACAGGAACTACAGGTAGAATGTGATAATTTTTAAAGCAATAAAGTAGTTAATAGCTTTTATTTCTGGACTGCCAAAATTAGGACTTTGCCTTTCATTTGGAAAAACAGTATCAAATCAAGTCATTTAATAATCATGCCTCATTAATATTTTTATATTAATAATACCATGTAAAACAAATAAACACCAACAGAGAACAATGAAAGATGAATAATTCAAAGATTATTATAGTACTAAAAGACAGAAACTATAATACATAATACAATACTTCATCCATTAAAGAAAGCTTCATAGCATTTAATGAAGCAATACAAATGCAGATTCTTTGATGATAGTGTGGAAAAGTAGTTTAATAAATATTTTAAAGAGGCAGTCCTTGTTTCATTGCAGTGACGTTGTATGTTACATGCCATAATATTAACAGATTTTTTCTAAAAAATTCTTTTAAGATTGGTGTAACATTCTTAGTGAATCTTCATGTTGGTGAAGCCACATGAATTTTAAACATGGATAATTGAAACGTGTCCTTTACAAGTGAATAATTTTAGAATACAAATTGGATAACTCAATTGGGGGAAGGGAAATGAGTGGCCAGCAGTGTATTTCAGAACTAAAATAGACAAAGTAATAGAAAATGAATAAATTAAAATAATTTGGGACTTTAGAATTCAAATAGACAAGCATCTGCCATGTAACACCCAAGACTCAATAATTGCTGATACGAAAGGAAAAGAAGTCTGTATAGTGGATTTTGCAGTACCTGGAGACAATAAAATAGAAGAGAAAGAACTGGAAAAAAAACGCCAAATATAACACCTGCAAATAGAAGAAGAAATGACTGTGGCAAAAGAAAGCAATGATAGTACCTGTAGTGACAGCACCTTGGGTGAATCCCAAAACTTTTGGAACCCCCCATGAACACAATTGACATTGAAAAATTATTGTCAGTCAATTTCAAAAGAAAATAATTTTAATACCATCTAATACCATCCATTTATCACAGGTCCTTGGGAAGGATTCAATAGGTGGATAAAATGCCAAATCCTGTCTAAACATCTGCATCCAACAACAACACCATATTGAATTTGCATGCCACTCATCTTCTCCTCTCCCTTTTATTGAAGTTCTTTTTTAATGATCTTTTGTAAGTATGTGATCATTAAGATGTGCATTGAAATGGCAAGACAATCACTATTCTAAACAGAAATATAAAACTCATTTTGGTGATACATACATAGTGGTAACTAATCATGTTGTGATTTTGTTCTCTCACAAAACTGGAAAAGACCAATTGCTTATTGTAACTTTAAAACTACAAAATGGGGAATATAAACACACATGCTACATTAGCAGCTACATGGTTGTACTAAAAATGCTTGCAGTACATTTTAAGAAATAGTGTGTAGACTTTCCCAAACAAAGACTGTTGTACATATGGAGTTCATGAAGCATTTTATTATAAACTTTAAAAAAATAAGATAAAAATCCTTATTCTAAAAGAAATAAAAAGTATCCAAATGGGTATGAATGAATAAGCAACTCTACACATGCAAACTTCCAAGTTAGTTATATACTCCTTTCCTTTCCTTGAAGAGACAGTCCTTGTTTGTTGTATTGCGTGTTCTGTCTCCAAATTACATTTTATGGAATCTGGGAAGAGAGAGTGAGGCTGGCTATGCGCACCTCTCCCTCACTTTAATCCAATTCACGCGCAAGTCTTGACATCCCCCCCCCGATTCTCATAGATGTGAAGGTCCTCTTCGAACACGATGGACGAACATCATCACATTTTATATTTTGTTTGTTGTTTGCAGTTAGATTATTTTCTTTGGTTTGATTTATTATTGTTTATGTTGTACATCACCCAGAGTCACACTCTTTGAGCCGAGTGGCTTTATAAATCTTGAAATAATCTTGAAACCTCTGAGGGTGATGGGCAGTTAAGAAACAGAACAGATAAACAAATAAGACAACCTATTGTGGGATTTAGAATTTTTATGTGTTTCATGAAATTAAAATTACTGAATTGTTCCAATAATTTTAGTTATATGGTGTGAAATGTTTATTGTGTGAATCTATTCTAAAGTCATACATTATAGGTTTTCATAATTAGATTGAGATCATCCACAGTAGCTTTAATAAAGTAGAAGAGACGCTGTTATTGTTATATACATATAGCTTTTTAAAAAACATTATATAGTAGCAAGTAGTTCTTCTTGATGAGTGTTGTTTAGTACTTCTATTGCTGTTTGTTAATATCTGTCTTAGTATATTAATATATATTTGATTGTATTTAGGGAAGAAATGCAGTGTCCTCGTTGAAGTAATGGTGCTATAAGAAGATTGATCTTAAGTTTTGTGAAAAATAAATTTTATTGCTATCTTTTTGCATTCAGAAAGAGGAATGACATTTACCTAGTCCAATAAGAAAGTCAGTCCATAACAAATGCATCTGTCATATTTAAAACCACTAAGAATTTTTGTAAGGTACTTATTGATATGAAATATGTTTTGGTATATCTGGATGTTATTCTTAAAAGTATCATGAAGCCATATGGAATAGTTTGTGACTCTATTCACCTTTCTTCAATGACAGATCACATTAATTTGGATCATTTCATATTGAGCTGCAAGAGAAATTTATTTTTAGAAAACCAAGGGAATTGCTAACTTGTTCAGATGTTTGATTGGCCAGCTTAAAAAGAAACTACTAATGTATTGCAAAGACAAGACTTTGTGATTATGTTATCTCTTGGGTTAACATTTCAACAGTTAGACTCAAGAATAATACTTTTTGGGATATCTTGGTGTGCAGTCACTGTGCAGCAGCAGTAAACAGGATATTATTTTAATGATTACATTGAGAAATTAAATAATAGTAATATATATGGAATTAGAATGTTTTAATTTTTCAATTATCCCGTGGCTGATACCATTTTGTCAAATGCCGAATTACCGTTACATTGCTCATAGAATCCTGCTACAAAAAAGGAGAGCAAAATGTTACTTTTTATCAAATTTACAGAATGTCATTTATTCATGGAGCATGTATATTTCAATATAGTTAGAAGTAAATATATTGCTTTTGAATGCCACACAGAATGCCCTAAATTCACACAGAAACTTCCTTGTCGTTTGTTCCAATAGCGACATAGTGAAGTTTTCTTCTATCTTAAGCTATTGAAGTTTATGGATAAGAACAACTGAGGCACAAAGCACAGCCTTTTATATAATTTCTATGAAATCATTCATGTGACTACTTCAATAAAAGGAAGAGAGTGTTAACAGGCTAATTAAAAAGGAGGGGGGAATAGATATACATCAAATAACAGGTTTTGTTTCAGATCAGGACAAAATAAAAGTTTTGATACAACATTTTTCTATAGTAGTCACAAAAACAGGTATAGAGAAAAAGCCCAACAGTAAATTCACCTCCATACCTCAGCCTTTGAACAACAAAAGATCAGCAAGATATTTCTCCAGATACTGGTTTAAGGCTTCTTCTTACTTGCATAGTTTATATTTTTTGCTTTTGGCTTTGTTTGCAAAGTTCAAAAACAAATAAGCTAACATAATTTTTATATTTGGCAACTGGACACTCGGCATTTATAGCAGCCAGAGTTCCACTGTTTTGGATGGGTGCCATATAAATTTTTTTCATAAATTTCATAGGCGGCACTCGTATGCAGTGCACATGCTTACCGTATTTTTTGGAGTATAGGACGCACCTTTTTACTTCCCAAAAGAGGGTCAAAAACTGGGTGCGTCTTATACTCCGAATGTAGCCCCCACCCCCCCACCTGCCAGCCTGCCACTTAGCCAGGGGAGGAAAGCGTTTTCAGGCGACAGCGCTGCGATCCCCTCCCCGATTCCCAAAACGGGGCGTGCAACCGGCACTGCCTGCCACCGGAAACGTGATGCTCTTCTTTGCGGAGAAGGACCCTCAATCAGCTATCTCCAGGGAGCCACCCCCATCCTCAGGAGGCAGCAGCCCCTTTAAGAGTGAGGGAGCTTTTTTATTTTTTATTTCCCTCCTTCTAGCCTGAGCCGGCCGATCGCGAGCCTGCCGGCAGTGACAGCGCGCCGCAGACGTTTGTGGAGGGGAGGGGGAGGTGATCGTTTGCCACCGCCACGCAGGTATGTGAGTCGCCCAGGGGTCAGCCGCACCTCGGGTTGGAGGGTCCTTGTCCTGCTGCTGCCCCAAGGAAGCTGCGGAGCTGAAGAAGCCTCCACCCATCTGCCAGCTCGCCACTCAGCCTTTTGGAATCGGGAAGGGGATCGCAGCGCTGCCGCCTGAAAACGCTTTCCTCCCCAGGCTGAGTGGCGAGCTGGCAGGTGGGTGGAGGCTTCTTCAGCTCCGCAGCTTCCTTGGGGCAGCAGCAGGACAAGGACCCTCCAACTCGAGGTGCGGCTGACCCCCGGGTGACTCACATACCTGCGCGGCGGCGGCGGTGGCAAGCGATCCCATCCCCTCCACGAACGTATGTGGCGCGCTGTCACTGCCGGCGGGCTCGCGATCGGCCGGCTCAGGCTGGAAGGAGGGAAATAAAAAATAAAAAAGCTCCTTCACTCTTAAAGGGGCGGCTGCCTCCTGAGGACGGGGGTGGCTCCCTAGAGGTGGCTGATTGAGGGTCCTTCTCAGGCAGAGACCCCCGCAGCAGCAGGGGCTGCAATGCAATGCTCTGAGCGGCGTGCAAAAAGCCTTCCTCCAATTTTGGAATCGGGGAGGGAAGTGTTTTCGGGCTGCAGCCTGAAACGCAATGCTCTTTTTTTGCTTCTGCAATCACTTTTCTCCCCATTCCAAAAACAGGGCAAACGGTGGGGTGTCCATAGAAACCCCACCAAAGCCAGCAGATTTATTTCAAAGAGAGGGAGGGAGGAAGAGAGGGGGGAGGGAGAGGGAGAGGGAGGGGAAGGGGGGAGAGAGAGAGAGGAGGGGGGCATACCACAGTCACTTGCTAAAGTATTGAATGCTAGGTATGGCAGAATTATTTTTTTCTTGTTTTGCTCCCCCAAAATTAAGGTGCGTCCTATATTCCGGTGCGTCCTATACTCCGAAAAATACGGTACATTTCACAAACATTTCCTGAGAAGGAAGCCACAACATTTCAACTCATGGACTGTAACTTGCCCATATGAAGAATTTGAAAAGTGCCGTAAACTTACCAGTAGGCAAGCATCAATCTTTCAATCTTTTTCTTATGTCCCAAATGGCTTTTGATTTTTCAACATGCCTATCCTCTCATCTAGTATTGAATCTATTGAACCTCCCATAGTCTGATATTGGCTAATGCAGGTCCCAAGTGTCTGCTTTTGAGTATTATTTTTTTTGAAAAAAGACTAAAAGATGCAAGTTGGATGACTCTCTTGTGTTTAGAATGTTTTCATTCCCTTAAAAAAGCTGACTTTTTACAACTACAAGTTCTCTGTGTAGGGTATGTATTAGATAAAGGTTTTTCAAGTTGCATTCTGTGGAACCCTAGAATTGGATGAAAGATTAAAAGTTCCCTTTAACACACTCAATTTTCGATCATAAGAACTTTTTCTCTGGATCGGAGAATTCAGATTTAAATTTTTTTTTACTGCTTCTGTAGTGTCAAACAAATTTGAAAGCCCTTGGTAAAACATATTTAAACATATTTAAATATTATTCAGTTTATCTTACGCAAAAAACAAAGAAGAAATTAATACAGCTAAGAGGATGTCAGAGCGAGTTATGATTTAACCATTTTTTTTGTGTATCGGCCAACTGTTCAAAAAGATTCTAATAAAAAATAAAATAATATTATAAGCAATAATTTTTTGTACTGCTTGCCAGTTGATCCATATACTTCATAATTTTTTGGGGGGAAGATGGACATTTAGGGCAATTAATGACCATTTATAATTGACATACTCAGATGGCCTAATAGGCTCCTGATAAATATCCTGTAGTTTTAATTTATCTTTAAAGATTTAGCAGAGTGCATGCAGTGTCATAGGTAGTTTGTTTAACTTGAAGAACTATTCTTGGCTATTTGAAATAGCTGACGGAAAGACTGTTTTACTTATTGCCATGTAAAAATACAAGTAGCCAAAACTACAAGAAAAATAAAATATTTATTTTATTAGATAAAAAGCTCTTTAAACCAAATGCTTTTGTAGTACAAATAATACTTTCCTTCTCAATGAAAGCTGCATTTATAGTCAAATGTGAGAAATATTGCCATAATCTACAACAGTTATTATAGTAACAGAAGGTATTGTATTAAATGAAGATATATGTATCTTATGGTTACAAACCAGTCCCATGCCATCAAGAACTATAAAAGTTAAAACTAACACCTTAAATTAGACCCGGAAGCAAACTGGCAGCCAGTGCAGTTAAATCTATCAATTTTTATTTGATCATTGCCCAGCAGTGGGCAGTTGCTGTTCAGGAGCAGAAATATGACATGTGCTATTTTGAAAGCACACATAACTGCTTGTGCTACTTTATTCTGCAGCAGTTGAAATTTCTAGTTACTCTTCAAGGGGAGTCCCATGTAGAGCGTATTACAATAGTCTAATATAGAGAAGACTAGGTCATAAGTGACTATGTGAGTAGCCTCCTGACCTAGGAATAAGCATACTGGCCTACCATACAAAGCTGTGCAAAGTCCTAATTAACCATGACTGCCATTGTTATATATTTATGTTATATTATTATTTATTTTATTTGTATTCCACCTTTATTTTTTTACAAATAATTCAAGGTGGCGAATGTATCCAACACACCTTTCTTCTCCTATTTTTCCCACAACAACAACCCTGTGAGATGTGTTGGATAGAATCACCTAGCTAGCTGTTATAGCTAAGGTAAGACTAGAACTCATAGTCTCCTGCTCTCTAGATTGGCGCCTTAACCATCTACCAGATCTTTATCTAGAATTGGCTTTCATATGCACCATGATCTTCCCAAGAATTTAGGATACTGTAATGTATCAATGTGGTACATGTATGGATAGAAACAGTGTAGTCTTCTGTGATTGACAAATGGAAATTTTATCAATGTGCAGATTTATTAAGTGCCACTCACTATGGCATGGCATCCAGTGTGCCAATAATCACTGGGACTATCATGGCAGATTCATGCCATAAACTTCCAGTTTTGATTTTCAGTTCTTGATATTTTGTGATTCCCAATTCTTTGTCTTCTGTTCTACTATCTTCTGGTATTGCCACATCAATTATCCACACTTTCATTTGGAAATCCCACAATATTTTTACTTGCTCATTTTTCAACTCTGTGTTTTCAATAGTTTTCATTATTGGCACGTGATAATTTTTACAGATGTGAAGCTTCATTTTTGACAGTTGATTAAATTCTTTCAGTTTTAAGATGCCTTAAGAAGAATGGTAAAGTGCATGTTTTTTGAAATATGCAAAAAATATATTTCTTCATTCGAATGATTAAGGAACCTACAATACAAAATTTTTATAGGCAACTGAAATGTCAAAGAATAAAATAAGTGATTTAGTTTTAATTGATTATGTGCCATAAAGTTACGGCAAGTCTTAGTGGCCACATGGATAAAAGAACTGAAGATACAGACAGTTCCTGGGATATAACAAGATCTGTTCCTAAGTATGTCTCCGGCTTGAATTTGTAGGTAAGTTGGAACTTAAAACTTAACGGACTATTTATTACTAAAAATGGTAGATGCCATTCCCCTTCTGTTTGTGAATCACTAAAAATTGCTGAAAATACTTTGTATATTAAAATACATAGCTTTAGTGGTTCATGAAAATGTTATGGGTCTTTATTAGTTCTTCAAGAAGAACCAAGAAGAATGTCTGCCATTTTTAATAGGCCGTAAGTTGAAGTTATTTGTAAGTACAGGTTGCTCATCAGACATTCTTCACCCATGCACTGCATGTATTTAACGCACATATTCTTAGTTTCCCCCCCTATTCTTTCAATATTCAGATTCTTATGCTCTGTACTATACAGTCTGAAGTATAAGAATCTTTGAGAGCTGAGCACCATGCAAGCTTAATAAATTATTACCATTCCAATTCATTCTGCTCCATAAATTAAAAAGATTAACTGTATAGCCATAATACATGAATCGCCAATCTTTCTTTGAAGAACGTTCAAGAATATGAACAAAGAAAGTAGGTTTTGACAGTCTAAGTGATTTCTATTAATATTACCTTGTTACATTGTACAAACATATTAATGTCTCAAAATTCTTCCCAGACTTTTTTTTTACAAAACAATTTTGGCAAAGTATTCAGATGTAAGGAGTTGAGGTGAATTTATGTACAGTCCTCTTGGTTTCTGAAGAATGGTCTCTTTAGGAACAACATGTAGAAAAAGATGTTGAACCAATTTAGAAGGCTTTGCCAAAATATATTTCTTTATATGTTTTGACATATAGCTTTATAGAGTTATTACTAGGGATATCTTTACTTGGTGAAATAATGCTGAAGTTTTTATCCTTTAATTTTTATTCACATCTAATTTATAGGCATTGAGGCATTGTTCTCTTTTAGGAAGGTTTAACTGGGGAAAAAGCAGTAAAAAATGTTTTTCCTGATTTTGTATAGGCAGGAATGCTTTGTGTTTTAAATGTCAATTGCAGTTCAACCACACCTCATTCAAATTCCAAAACTGAACTCAAACTCAAAACTTATAACTGAAAAAGAATTCTGCATTTTTAGATAAATTATACTTGTTCTTTGATAAATATATTTTATTTTCATAATTTTATTTGATTTGTCTTAATTTGCTTATGAAGAATTTATCTTGCATTTTGGCAAATCAGTGCCAAAACCTATCGGTATATGTTCCTGAAAACAGAAATTGTATTTATTTATCAAATAAACAGAATAAACTATTAGGCATAGAATATTCATTTATGAGAATTAGTGCCACTATATATCCTTTAGGAATAACTTTCATTGTACACATTCTGATTAGCGTCCATTATGTTTCCTGCTAAGATAAACAATATCATACAAATCAATACTAAATTAAAAATTAGGCATGTTTTTTAGTTAATCATTTTTTTATTCAATTACAAATAGAATTATATTATTGGAAAAAATGGAAATTCTATAATCAGAGTCCAAATTGTTTTTGAGTATTAAAATAAAGTAAAGCAACACATTTCTCATAATTTTTTATGAGCAATGTGTTAGTTTCTGTGGCAGATAAAATCTAGTTCCATTTAAACTACTACTGGGCTTTAGCTAGAAATTAAAAACAAAATGTTGAAATCAACAAAAAATATTTTAAATAAGTAGCATGCAAGGTTATATGAAGTATTCATGGAATAATGTTAATTGTATTTCAGGGTGCACTAATATTTCTAATGTCTATTTTCTATTATAAGGAAATTAGGGAAAGTAAATTTATTTAAGTTTGCATTACATTAAATTTAAGTTTTATATTGAAAGCAGTCTTAATTATAAAAGTGAAATTACAAAAAATAATTATAAACTAAAATAAAAGCTTCAGAATAGAAATTTAAATACAATTGCATCTGTTTTATTTAGTTAAAGGCAATTAATAATTTTTTTGAATATAAAAAACACAAAATCTAGAATGGATACAGGTCAGGAAGAACAGCTGACAAACAATAAAAAAGAATATAAACCTTGGCTTATAAGTGTTTTATAAATGCTCTGTACCTTAATACAAGTGCTCACTGACAAGTTTTTTTTTAAAGAAATATGAAGCACAAATGGTATAAAAAGATTAAAGAATAGAAACCATGAACAGGTGCTGAAATTACTGTGGTCTTTTTAGGATCAGAAGGTTAGATAAACTGCCCCCCAGAATTTAAACAGGGCAGTTATTTCATGTCAGTTTAATTATCTTTCTGTTTTAGAAACTGTCAAGTGATCTGGAAACCTTGAGAAATTGGAGCTTTCACATCTCTGAGGGCAAAGTTCTGATTGGGGTTCATTTGGTAATCTTTCTCTTTGTGAAAGCCTTAATGTGACTGATGGACTGTTAGAACCATAAGAGATACTTAGTGCAAGAACAAATTTAATCGGTATGGTATCTTTTAGTAGAACATCTTAGCAGTTTGATTTCCCCCTCCTCTTTGGGTCATATAGTCATTACGGTGGTCATTACTTTGATTTTATCATGGTAATTTAACTCTCAAAGTGCTGTGAATAATCCTTGAAAGAAATAGTATGTTTTTAAGTGGCTTGGAATTAGATTTGGGCAAAAATAGGATTTTAGTAGTATATGTGTACTTGTACAAATAATGTTCATCAAGTGTTTCATTGTTTTGGTTAAATATTTGAATTTTTTTTCTGGTTCCTAGAAATAAAATTCTTAATATTTATATGTCTGCATCAAAATTAAAAAAAAAAATGGGAAAAGGACGTATTCGTAAGTGAAGTGTAATTATATAAAAATAGAAACATTTGAGTTTTTAATTTATTTGAGTTACAGTCCAAAATTGGAATTATGTAAATTATAAATTAGGATGATATAATTCAAACTTACATTTGTAAGTTAGGAAACCTGAAAAAATGAATTTTCATTCTTATTTTTTACTATTTGGAATTAAACAGTAATAATACATAGACTGTGACTTTATCAGTGTTATGCTTTTATGACTTTGAAATAGAGGCTTGTTAAACTTTTCAACAAGGTAAATACATCCTTTTAAAATTGGTTTCATCTGTGTCTTTCCATTGTTTTCATTTAGAATATTGCTAATTCTTTACTTTTTTAAGTGTTAATTTTATAGTTTGCTGAGCAGAATGTATGTATATCTTCATATTATTTACTATTTCGTTAAACAGATTGACATGCGTTGATTCAATTGTAAGAATAGAAGTTGTCTTTCATATAGTATGGTATCTTATAGAACAAAAGGTGGTGAATTTTTAAAAACCGCTTTCCTTTGTTTATCTATTTGAGACCAAACCTTGTTTGGGCTTAATATATATTAGAGAAAATAAATAATTGGAAGCTGTGGTCTTTTAAAATTAGTTAGGACCCCTTGTGTTACTTGTTTAGGAAGTTTTAAATTATACTGGTAGCCTTTTTACTTGCTAATATGACATCTGTTTCTACAGATTATATTATGTAATTTTTAAATTATATTCTAAAGTGGAATTTCTGCATCAGATTTCTACCATTCCTCAACTAGAAGTTAATGTTTTATAGATATTGTCTAACAAATAGAAAGAGAAGAAAAATTGAGACATAGATCCTAAACACATTGATGAAGCAAATATGTGCATTTTATTTATACATTATACATAATACAATAAATAACTGAACTCAAAACTTTATAGTGGGGATAATAAACTATTCAGGTTTGGGTAAATCACTATTCTTCAGTATATTTAAGAATTTATTAATCCTTTAATCCTTTTGATGGTAATCTCTGATACCTTATATTATCAGTGTAAATCTTGCATGAACACATTTTTAAATTGAATCCAGAAATTAATATATTTTTATATTTATTTTAAGCACATATTATTCTGGTTTACATTAAACTCAAAACGGAAAAGGTTGTACTTAATATTTTTCAAGTAATGGTATATTCCAAATATACTAATGGTTTGACATGGTGTAGATTGTTTTTAAGAGTTGGGACATCATTAATTATCTTTAATCCACAAAACTCTAAGAAAGAAATACTTTATTTGTGCATTTAAATAAAGTTTCATTTTTTTCTTATTCTCTCAGAAAACATTACTACATGCTTCAGTATTTCTATTTATTCTTCCAAATAGTCATATTTTTTAAAGTTCAACAAGATATATGTGAATTAAGTCCTCCCTTTGGTCTTGCTTTGTGTGAAGATGGTTGAAGTCAGTAAACAGTTAATTTCCAGTGAATACAGGAGCACATCTTTGCTATTTCTTGCTAGGTTACGAATCTGTCATTGCCCCTCTTTCATGCTTGTGTGAGTATGGAAATGATTTGAGACAGGATATTGTACAAAGTGGGTGAATGCATTAGTAGCTGTACCTCGTGACCATACATTGCATCACCATGAAAGCCTCTGTAGAATTCCTCTAATATTCTTTGCACGCAATGGGATTGAGAAAAGGCAGATCAAAATTTGCACTTTTAGAAAATTTCTTATTCACCACATAGCTATTATTTCTAAAAACATCTTCCACATTCCAGCCTTTCAGATGCATTAAGGTTGCTTTTAAAAGTGTCAGAAATGCAAGAATTAAAGTACAATAGCCTGTGCGGTTAGACGTATAATTGCATTAATGATATTGAATAAATGTTTAAAACATCACAATTGCCTTGAAATGTTTTTAAAGAACAGGTTATTTTATTAAAAAGTTAGGGGCCTATGGAATCTCTCCTATATCTTATGATTTCTCCCATTATAACAGAATCAGTAAAAGAAAACTTTCTACTTTGTTCTGGTAGCATAAGGAGTATAGTTCAAGAAATGAATCCAATTGACTAATGCTCATGGTTTGTCAATAATCATAATAAAGTATGTTTTCTATTAATCTTTTTTGCAGTACTTATTTAAAATAATTCTTTATACTGAACTCTGGTATTTTTATTTATTTAAAATTATTTTTTGAAATGATACTAATTTTTGCATACATTTTGCATGTGTTTTGATCAGATGGGTTGAAGAGATAATTATGATAAACTAATATATCAGGTATTGCTGTTTCTCCTGCTCCCTTTTTTGATATTCATTAAAGGTTGGAGATAATCCTGAATTTATAGCATAGAGGACCCATGCTCTTGAAAACTTTTGCTGACAAACAAATTGTTTCAGTCTTTTTAAAAACATCATAATGGATAGCCTAGTAAGCTTGACATTTTGTAATAATGATTGAATGCTTACTATCTAAGTGTAAATTAACAAATACTTTAAAATGTGGAGGCTCAGGTCTAGCTGCTGTTGACTCAGTACTAACAGGCATTCCTCAGCAATGCAATCCATTGACCTCTTATTGTATCCTGAGTCTTGTTCCTTTTCTTTCAATGTAGGATTTTATTTTTAACATAGTTCGACAGCTGCCTGCATGTGGGCTTTGGCTTTCTTCTGTTTAGAAATTATTTACTTTATTTTGACTTGAACTTGCTGCCCTCACAGTTCCTGTTAATAACACAGAAAGACAGATCAAAGGAGAGAAAGCCCCTGGACAAAGGAAGTGGGACAGACCTGGTTGGTATGAACACGATTACTTTTAATTCGTTTTTATAAGCAGCAGTTTCATTAATGGTAAATTTAAATAAAGTATGAACTATTCAAAATTTTCACTCAAGATTCTTAGTCATATTTTCTTATTCATATCATACATAAAAATTGGAGTTATATTAAAAGAATTTTTTAAAACTAAAACAGGCCTATTGTTTGAATTACCGGGAAGAAATGTAGTTTGTGTTACTATATTTTGACAGAACTTGTGGTCATAGATTACGAAAGGGCCACAAGACAGAGTACATATTATCCGAAATATAAATTTTAACCTGCTACTGTAATTGGAAGAGAAATGTCTGTATTAATTTTTGTTAATATGTTTTTACAGTTTAAAAATTAAATATTTTGGTGAAAGTTTTCATTTTTAATTGCTGTTTGAAAAAAAATCGATACTATATATTCACATTACTGAGGAAAAATAAATGGCAAACTATCATATTTTTAAAAAATAAGGTAAATAATTTTTCTAATATTTTTGTTAATATTCATTATATGTCAGTGAAACAATTTTTCTTTGTTAATATATGCAGTTCAAATTTTGATTTCTGTTGAAAAGTATTTTAATAATTTCTAATTAATGGTAAATCAAAAAATTGTATAAAGGTATATATTTTCAATAATCAAATGTTTGAATTAAAATAAATTTGTGCGTATATATGACACCTTCTCTTATCCCCTGGCACTGTAGTTTGTGTCTTAAACAGTAAACCACTCTTACAATTTTTTAAAAATTCCAAAGAAATTTTAGATACATATAATTTTGAAAAGTTTGTAATAGCACATTTATTAGTGTCTTTTTGTGATTTTACTTCACATTAATGAAGTTATATTTTATGATCATATCTTCGTTGGAAGTAACAGAAATTAAAAATGTACCCAATCCTGAAATTTAAAAAATAATTTATATAAAAACCTTTTGATAAAGGTCTGTCTCTGTAACTGCAAATAATTCTACCCAGTTTTGAAAAGTTGGTTATCAAAATTGATATAAATCTTAAATTCTAAAGCCCCTAAATTTAAAAAAATGTCATTTTTCTTGCTACTAATATTTAATGTGTGTTTGGAGATAAAATGCAGTACAACTAAAAGTAGCCATCTTGCAGGTACAGAAAACTCTGGTGCTTTTTTTGTTGGTTTTGTCAAACTGTGAGAAAAATGTATGCATTATGAAGCGTGTCCAATTCATATATTTGTTCACCCAGCAGGGAAAGCCAAACCATCTGAATTGTTAAAGAAAAACCACTTTTGATTGCTTTGTTTCACATGGGTAAAGTCATTGAATTTTGAACTTGATTTACTCTTTTGTTTTTTTGTTACTATTGAATTCAGCCTGGGAATAAAATAAGTTCATCTTTTGCACCTCTTCTTTTATTGCTGTGGATTGCTGGACTCTTCCAATCAGTCAATGACTGTTTGGACTAATACAGTGATATTACTGTAGCAAGATTTTGCATTACTCTTGTGTAACATAGCATGTAATATTAGGAAAAAAGTTAATATGAGACCTCTCATGGCTTAAATTACATGATTTATATCAGCTCCTAGTAAATGCTAGAGAAAATCTATAATGCTTTGTCCTTGAAAGTGATGTAACTTTGTTGAGATAATATAGGAATTAGTGGGATAAATATTTTCCTAAAGACAGTCTTGGTACTTTATTATGGAATTTTGACAGAAGATAAGGAGAAGCACAAGGCTTAAAAAACCCATTTTAGTTGTTTTTTTTTGGTTCAAGAACATGCAAATCTTTTGAAAGAGATGCTTTGCAACATGTACAGCTTATACATGTTTAGAAACATGTCTTTTTCCATGCTCACATAGCCGCTTAGTAAACTCTTCCCAGCAGTCTCCATATACTGTAAGTGTATACCCATATTTACGTCTCATGCCAAATATTCTCTAAAATATTGTATAGTCCTACTAAGCTCAGTCTAGATAAAGTTACGATCGCATGACTTTATTATAGAGGATAAAGTTGATCACTATGTATATCACACTTTCTTTCACAAGTATTTTGGAGTTCAGCAGAGTATATTTTAAATATAAAATCTTTAAACTGAAAGCTTTTTTTCTGTGGCCCTACTTTTCCGATTTTCATCCTCTTGCTTCAGATTAATAAAGCAGTTTCTCATTTGTTCCTGTGACCTCCTCCCTATGGAATGATTGTTTACTTCCTTGCTATTAATTTGATTTAAAGCAAATATAATCACATTATAATAAAATAAAAATAAATAAAATAAAGCAATAAAAATGTTTTTATTCACCTTTTAAAGGATAAAATTAGCAGATTATTCCATTGATAGAAAGGTAGTTTTGAAGAAAAAATTTGGTGGACAGAATCTGTTAAACAAAAAACTTGTTACAGTGTGCTTGAATATAACAACAGTGGTGTCTTATCTGAGTTTATTCAAAAGTATATGCCACTATTTTACTGCTTTTTAGTGTATTAAGGATTGCAGTTTAAGAGTTGTCTAGGATAGGATGCTCGGATTATCATTTAGAGAAAATATAATGGTGGATTTTGTTGATTTTAAAGCAGACTATAGACGGTTTGTCTGTGAGCTCAAAGCATTTACCATGATACAAATACATCTAGCAAGTCAGTATGTCTATTTTTTTTCTATGCCTGATATGTATAGTATTGCTTTGTTCTCATTTTCTATACATATCTTCATTCCTCCGTACTCAAATTCTCCTTATGTTTTTTCAGTGATTTTGAAGGGATTTTTTTTCAGACTTCATGAATTCTGATATTCTGTTTTTAAATGAGTATTGCACAACAATTATTGCGCTGTTGTGCATACAACATTTCAGCAGTTCAGATCATCTTTGTGCTGCTTTCCTCTTATTAATGGCATTATTTTGTTACATTCATTGATAAATCACAGACCACATGATCACACAATTTTGCAAAACCTTTCTGATTAGCATCGCTTTATTACATATTTAATCTGTACTACAATATTTTTGCCTATAATTTTATTTAATATTATTCAAATTGTGCCACAAATATCAGCTATATTTTTTTTGTTAATATGATTTTAACAGAACATCCTCTTTCCCCATATAGTCTTTTGTCATTAAAAAACAAGTACTTTGAAATTGTGTTCTATTGAAAATAGTTTTTGAAAATATGGAAAAATTGAAAAAAACGATATTTAGAGCTGTCTGTCTGTCACTGCTGCCATAGACTGGATGTAATAGAATAAGATATGCATGTGGAAAAAGTGGTATATTTCTTAAAGCATGGAAAATTATCAGAAATGTCTTGATATCAATTGTATTAACAAGAGAAGTAATATAAGCTGAGAGTCTTCTTGCAACTATTTTTCTGATGTAAAAGCAATATATAAAATATAAATATCCCTGAACAAAATTTATATAAAATCGGATTTGTTATGTAAATAACCTAAATAGAATTATATAAAATTAGGAAGAATAGGAGGAGGAAGAAATATTACTCCTTGCTGCCTTTTGTTATTTATAAATATAAATAAATAATAAAAGAGGGATTTTAAAAATTCTAACTGCCCCCAAAATCAATAAAACTCCATAATAGAATACAACAGGAAAAAGTTGGTGCAGAATTCTAAAAGAGACAACAGTTTTCCTTATCTTTTTCCAGAGCTTTGTAAGATGATCAAGATCTTTAGTTTATCCAACTAGAGTAAAAAGATGCTATGGTGGATAAAACTCTTCCATAGACAACAGCAACCTCCGTGAACTTAAGAAAAAGATGTTAATTCAAGATTGGACAATCTATTTTGATGACTAACAAAGCAGTTTCTTTCTTCAACTTTTTCCGACCCTGTGCATGAAATTGCTCATATACAGCTGAATGGTGAGTGATTAATAGTTAAACTCTCACAACTTGCTTTAACAACTTTACATAACTTTATTTCAATTATATGCCTTGTAAAATGAAGAAGACATCTCCCCTTCCGTCATCTCACATAAAGATCTCTACACCAGATAAGGGATGAGCTTATGTATGCAGTCCCAAACATAGAGGAGGGGACTGTGGCTACTTTCTGTACTCTACCAGGTAAGGTAGACAATATTAAGATGTATATTATTGTCTCAGTGAATGGAAGTAAAAAAGGAGATTGATTGGTGAATGGTGAAGCTTCAATCAATGTCCAGGCAGATGAGTCTGGAAAAGTACATATCTTAAAGAGAAAAGAGAACTTAAAACAATAAAAATTCAATCCATTACATTTCAGAAAGATTTAGATGCGTTGAAAATAATTGTTCCAGAAAATCAGAATTCCAATTTCAGAAGAAAAGGAACAATGTTGCAATATACTTACTATAAATCTGCAAACTAAACTACTTTGAATTGAAAGGTAACTCGCTATAAACAACTTTAAAATAATCTATCTTTGGATGTAAAGCATGTTACGTGGAAAAATGCATTCAGGAAATCTTCTCACTGCTGGATGACTTTAAATTTGAGGTACCGTATTTTTCGGAGTATAAGACGCACCGGAGTATAAGACGCACCTTAGTTTTGGGGGAGGAAAACAAGGAAAAAAGGCCTCTGCCTCCAAGCAATTTGCCAAACAGCAAACAGCACAGATGATATACACTGTTTGCTGTGTATTTCTGTGCATGTGTGCCTGACCCATAGAAATAGTAAAGAATTGGAGAAATGTACATTATGCCAGAAAGTTTTCTTAAACGTAGTCACACTAACTCCTCCCAATTATTTAAATAGATCTACTCGAAGGTAAGTCAGGATTTAACTCTAATACTAAACAGGACACTGTTACATTTCAGACTATAATTGTACAGAGCTGTTAAAATTAATTAAAATTTCTGGAAGTATACATTATTCTCTATTATTTAAAAGAAGATACAATAGCACTGGACCTCTTCAGAGCAAGCATTTATTTCAAAAAGCTTCTTTATTTTGTTAAGTTGTCTAGAGGTCTCCAACCTTGGAAATGTTAAGACTTATGGACTTCAACTCCCAGAATTCCACAGCCAGCAAAGCTAACAAAGCTGGCTGTGGAATTCTGGGAGTTGAAGTCCACAAGTCTTAAAATTGCCAAGGTTAGAGACCCCTGGCCAGAACAATAATAAAACAGTCTTTAAAAAATAAGTCTAATAATTTGAACATTCTACAGACATTTATAGTTATTCACTTACCCCCTTGCATCCAGCAGAAAATAAAAATCTGTGTGTCTCTCCCAGGTATTTGCCTCTTTGCAGCTAGTTTCACTTTCATTTTCCCACGTGGCAAATCAGCTGTAGGTCAGGAAGCTGCTACTGACTTGCTTGGCTTTACAGGCTCTTCCCTCTTTGCTGCAAGCAGGTAAATTGCTGGAAGACAGAGGCCAAAGGGTGGGGGTGGCTGGGTGGCTGGAGCTGCATTTGGTGTATAAGACGCAGCCAAGTTTTCACCCTCTTTTTTGGGGTAAAAAGGTGTGTCTTATACTCCCAAAAATACGGTACTTTATATTGACAGATGAAAGCTAGATGCAATCCTTTACAGGAATCTCCTATGTATTTTCTAATGTACAGATACACAGGTCACTTGCTTCAACTTTCAAGATGATCTACTGAATTAAAATATTATGGAAGTAAACCTTTTCCACACATTTTAAGAAGACATTGTTATTTGCCATGTGCACCGACAAGAAATAAAAATATTAGGTATAACTTATTGTATCCAGCAATCTTCTGCCTTTCCCTTGGTGAACAAATTACTTACAAGCCTGTCTGCTGCTGTGGAATTTTTAGAGGCTCTGTGCTTATCTGATGAGCAACAAGCTTATTTTTTCCCCTTCATTTTCCCCTTTGCTTCATCTCATTAGTACTATATATATATGAAAGCTTATTTTTATGTCTTTTGTTACAGAGCGGAGAGTGTAGGGGCAGTAACCAAAGCTAAATTAGAGGTTTAAAAATGAAGGTATTTTCTTTTTCCCCTTTTATGCTAATGCACATAGGAATTGGTATTGTCTTTTTTTAAAATTACATTTAAATTATTTTTTTTGTAACTTAAATGACCCTTATATATTTGCTACTCATTAAACTTACTATAGTATGAGAAGTTTATAATGTGTGGAAATTAATTCTGAGAATTATTTTGTTTACATGGATACATGACACTTATTCAAATGGTATGATAAAATACCCAAATTTTACAAAAGGTTGGTAGAGGGGACGCTCGGCCCAGCTAAGCCAAGCCTGTGCGACATTAAACGCAAATAACCACAGCTCCACACATCAGGGTAGTGATGTCAGGTTTAATCACGCACAGGCTTGGTTTAGCTTGGCTGAGAAAAAGTCAGCGCTGAGAGCATCTGCCTCTCAGCGCCTTTTCTAACACCCTAAACTAGCCCCCCACAAACTACCATACGGCACCCCAGCCCTTCCCCCTCTCAGCTGTTCGGCGGCTTGTTTAAATGGCCCACCCGGCTCTATGCTGTGTGCCGTCTGCCGTGATGTCATCTGCCGTCGCCAGAAATCGTGAGTTGCCGGTCGTAAATGTCTATCATCGCCCCGTCGTCCTCCCGCCATTCTGTGTTCTGCCAGATGCCACAAGCTCACCCTCTGCATCTCCCACTCCCCCCAGGTGTATGTGTTGAGCCCTGGCTTGGGCCTTGACAGGGACACTAGTGTTAATAATTACAACGAGAATAATTCTGTTGCAAAAAACACTGGCTACTCCAGCTTTTTTGAGGCCTAGGACCATTGTTGGAATGTATATTAGTAGCTGCTCAAATAAAACATATTGGATAAATATTACAGGTAGTCATCAACTTATGATCGGTTACCAAATACTGTTCTAAGGTATGACGGACTCAAAAAAGTTACTTATAGTTCATCCTTAAAGTTACTACTGTCGCACCACCCCTGCAGTCATGTGATTGCATTTTGGGTGCTTGGCAACTGGCTTGCATTTGTGACTGATTGGAGCATCCCGTGGTCAGATGATCATGTCTTGGGATGCTTTTTGCTGTTCTCTGTCAAAAAAGACCCATTGTCTACAATTTAAAGGTGCTTCTGACACAAATAAGGAATCAAAAAATATCCATTGGATAAGCAGATTCCTCCTCCTCCTCCTCCTCCTCCTCCTCCCCCTCTCTTTTCTAAAAAAACATTAGGGGTTTTTCCACTATATTAACCCTTAACTCATAATTAAGGCTTTTAGCAATAGCCCTTAGACTTATATCACTTCATAGTGCTTTACAGCCCTCTCTAAGTGGGGTTTACAGAGTCATATTGCCCCTAACAATTTGGGTCCTCATCTTACCGATCTTGGAAGGATGGAAGGCTGAGTCAACCTTGAGCCTGGTGAGATTCGATCTGCCAAACTGCTGGCAGCAGGTAATCAGCAGTAGTAGCCTGCAGTACTGCACTCTAACTACTGCGCCACCACAGCTTTATGTAAGGATTCATTGTTGTTCAATTAGATGCAAGATTGTTAAAGACTCACTTTTGTCTTTAGCTAGAAAACATGCAGATTTCAAGCAATCTCTGGATGATTTGAAAAAACCTGGTACAACCATTTACTTCATTAAAAACATAGAATTATCTCCGTGAAAATGTAGAAAGCCTTGGATCTGATGGATTTCCAGAGGAATGATGGATAATTTTTATAAACTTACTAGAATTTATATTATTACAAGTGTATAATAAATAATTCGATCTTTCTACAATGTCTCTTTTTTATAATCATTACAGTAAAAGCTTAAGAAAGACCCTATTATAAATTACTGTGAAATGTTATGCCACCTATAATTCACTAATTCAATTAATCTACATTGATAAAAATACAAACATTTAGTATTTATCTGGTGATTAATATTTTGAACATTGTGACAGGTAAGTTATAGCGTAATCTTATTAGATGCAGAAAAGGCCTTTGATGGGGTTCAAATTGAATTGTGGGGCACTCCAACAATCTGGGATTTTAATGTTTTTGTATAGGATTATTATTTGGTATCTTGTTCTGTGTCCGGAGCAATTAACAAATTAATTACAAAACAATAGTTTAGGTTGTAACCTTTTGTATTGTAGTGTGCGTTAATTTGCATACATACATGCTTCCTTTGTTCTTTAAGGTAAGTCCTCTTACAAAAAGGCATATTATTTGCAATCAAATAAATATATTCTCCCAAAAGCTGTAACATATCTAATTATAAATAACTATACTTCTAATTCAGGTAAACATTTGGTTTAACTTCTGAATTTTAACTTAACACTTTATAGGCCTCCAGTTCAAAATGAACAAATGTCTGACTCTTTTCTTAGTGTGTTAATGTTTGGGGAAACTAGCCTTATGTTGTAATATAAGTAAACTGCAAATATTACAATTTCTAAAGTTGTTAGAAAAAAAATATTAAAATGAATTGGGAAAGAGGTAGTACAAGAACATAGTTTTAAAAATTGAAATAGTTTTTACTATTATTTAAAGGAATCTCAGTAGTTTGGTAGTTTAGAAATACATTGTGTTTTACCTAGGTTAAATTCATAGTTCTTCCCCCTAAAACAGCCCAAACAATTGTGTGCAAACATTTAGTCAAAGTATCTCCCTAAATGAACAGAGACTACTTCTGCATGACACTTTCAATGCATGCAAATTTGAGTACATATACGTACTATTCCTGTATGTGTAGATCCAAAGTAAGAAAACAGTGACTTATGTGACTAGGTACATAAGTTTAGATACTATTTGGTGTTTTATCAGTATAAAAATAATATCTTCCAAATATTTATAGTCAGTCTCAAAAACATATATATGCTTACTTTGATAATTTTTTACATTTTCTTGCAGAATTCTTCTAGCCCATTGTAGTTCTGTTTCCATGCAGTCTGACAACTTTGTTGCAAATCTTTATCTCCTTTTCTGCAAGAGGTTTTTTACTTGTAAACCACTCAGAGTCACTTCAATAGCAAGTTCGGCAGTGTATAAATTTGATTAATAAATAAAAATAAAATTAATTCATAGTTGATTTGGAGGTATTTTTAGGATTGTTGTTGATATGCCTAACTTACACACACACACACACAGATACATACATATACATGTATAACAATCAACAGTAACATACAGGTTGTTATATAAACAATAGTGTGCTGTGGACCTGTAATCCATTCCTTGAATTTCATCTAAACCCTTTAATACAGTGGTTCCCAACCTTTTTGTGATCGAGTACCACTTGGAGGTCCCGTACAGTCGCCGCGTACCACCTGGTTCCAGAGAAACTAAATTCGATCAGATATCACTTTATTTCCATAATTGTACCGTTCCTTTTTTGGCCCCGCGCATCCAGCAACTGGATTCTCGGGCCGCTGGAACCAGGTGGGTGGCGTGTGGCAACAGTTGCAAATCGTTGCCAGATTATCTTGTGTTAGGCAGTAAACATTTTTGTGAAATAAAAAAACCTAACTAAAAATCGTTCATGACCCCGAAAGTGTTCGCGTACCACCTGGAAGGCCCTCGCGTACCACTAGTGGTACACGTACCACAGGTTGGGAACCACTGCTTTAATAGATCATTTGCAACATCAGGTCTAGATCAGTTTAGATAACTGATGTGGGCTGATAGGGTTTGGATTTTGAATCTTGAAGAATCTATACTTGTCACACCTTAAGATGAGTCCAAACTGTCAACAAATACAGAGGAATCCTGTTCAGCATTTTGATTGAAGTAGCTTTAGACATTTGATTCAGAAATGTGAATTAAATCAGCAAGTAACTTTTCAATCAAATATTTAAATTGAGCATTGTGATACCCTAATTATCAGGTTTTTGATTCAACAATTAAATGTTTTGCTCATTTACATTTTCAAATCGAAACAAATGAAAGATTTTAGGGCTTCTGAAAACATTTCCTTGTTCATGTTATACAATAAATTGTTTGTGATAACATCAGGGGCTACATATAATTCTGGAAAGAAATGGAACTGGTAGTATTGAAAACAATGTTGCCTTAATACTACTCATACTTTTTGGAACGGCTTACCTGCTTATTCTGAAAGCCGTCATGAGCTGACAATAGTTCATTAGTAGATTAATTAGGCTTATCAGATTTCAGTGAAATATATTTCAATTCACTCATTGTAATCAGTTGAATTTTAAAGTGCTTAACTTTGGCAAAATTGTGCAAATAGTCAGAAAATCTTTATTCTAAATTATTTGTTGAAACATTTCCATCATTACTGCTTTATTTCATAGTTTCACTACTTAATCTTTGGATAAATAATAAAATAAGAGATGACATTTAGTAGCTTCTTGGCTGTTGATAAGTGGAACATGTCAAATGTGTCTGTCCATATGGCTGAAGGATGAAGAAGAACCACAACAGAGCCACAACGAAGTAAATTGTGTGTGTGTGTGTGTGTGTGTGTGTGGTCTTCTGGATGTATTTTATGTGGTATTTTCACATGTGTAAACCAATTGTGCTTAAATTTAATTGACATTCTGATTTCAGTTTGTGATGTAAGTGTTGTTATGGTAATTTCAAAAATGCATTTTGCAGTAAAGATGATACTTAATAGTGATAAAGGATTTTGACATTTGACATTGTATTGTAAATTTGCTCACATTGGCTTATTCCCCATATTTTCCTTGCAGGCATGTCAAGAATCCTACACTGTACTTCTCAAAACTGCATTTAGTTATGTTTATGTTTAAGAAGAAATCTGTCTTGGAAAAGATCAAGCTCTTGATTGTTGAAGTGAAATATGGGCCTTGAGCATAGATAGCACAAAAATATTAAAATAGGTAATATGTTAGCACAGCTTTGTAGTCATGCCAAAGTATAAAAAGATCAGTGCATTTTGCAGAATTAACAGGACTTAATTTCTTTTGAGCAACCTCAATTTAATTCATTAATCGATGTGTCCCATTGTATTGTTTGTTTTAGAGTATTAGTTTGAACAACTAATGCTCTGAGCTACTTTCATGAAACATACACTCAGAAAATATTTTGGATTTGCTTGTGAAGCAAATGTACTTTCTTTGGGAGGAGAAATGTTCTGTCCTACTATATCCATTTTTGTGTACAATGTTGTGTTTTAATTAAGAATTGAAGTCCTTGTATACTAGTAGAACTTTTGCATTTCATAGATCATATTTGGAAAAATCACTCCTGTGTAGAGAGTATTTTGTGCAATAGTTGTGGTACTTATGCCTTTTAGTCTAGTCACATTAATCCTTGACCTCTTTTTTATATCACTATTAACTGTGACTGATTTTGCCGTGCTATTCACTTGTACGAAACATATTGAATTACTAGACCCACAGATGCTATTTTAAAGGAGATTGGAATCCCATTTTCATGACCATTACAGGTGGTTCTCGACTTATGACCATTTGTTCAGTGACTGTTCAAAATTATGATGATGCTGAATGTACTTACGACCTGTGCTTGAAATTTTGGCTATTGCAGCACCCCTATGGTCACAAAATAAACATTCGGGTGCATGGCAGCCTGTCCATGCTTAAGACTGCATGAGCACTTCAACTCCCTACATTTGCCTATTTCTCTCCTGATCTCACCTCCCCCAGTCCACCAGTGCAAGCAAAGTTGCCGCAGCCAGGGAAGCCTCAGCATCTATCTGGCTCACCAGTGTAAGCAAAACTCTCCAGGCGCAGGAAAGCTCACAGCTCACTGGCTGTTGTTTTGCATAGCAATGCAGCATCTCTGCCACCTCATAACTTTTCTCACTCAAACTGCAGCACCCCTACACTCAGCTTCGTCCCTCCTCCCCCAGCCACTCCTTGTTCCTTACCTGGGACTCTGCTTGTTAAAGACCCATGAGATCACTTAACTATTACAACTGGGAGTGCTAGGATTATGGTCAACGAGTGAAATAATCATGTGATATCTCAATTTGGGATTCTTGTCCCCACTTCTGTCATAGGTCGAGGACTACCTGTAAATACTTAAAATTCTTATTTACAAAGGAGAATGGATTTAATTAGTGATAATGCTGAATGTTATCATATAATCTACAACTTGAAAAAGGAAATTCACATATTAGGGTACAGTAGGCAAAAAAGCAGTAAGCTAACAGTTGGAATATAATAGATGTATAAATAAAATGGAGTAAAAATGGGAAAAATAAGAGTTAAATCAAATTTGACAGAATTACTCAAACTTAGTGGGTCTTAGATTATTATCTGTTTAGTTTTCAAAACTTTCGAAAATAACACAACTCTAGAATACATTTCTAAAATGAGATTTGTAGATGGACAGATTGTGGGCTAGTTATTAAATAATTTATATTTATTAGAATTTCTTCTTAGCCCAGTTACTTATGCTTTGCACATACCTTTAGAACTTGCATTGAATTATTTATTTTGTGTTCATATGCCAATTTATCTGGGACAGAGCCCACTGAACTTACTGGTATTTATTTCTGAATAAAATGAACAGATTGCATTGCTAATTTGGTAAAGATAAAGAGAAATGTGGTTTTTTAAAAAATAGAAAAATGCTGAAACATGATTTATTCAGCAGTAAACTTTATAAAGCAGAATGCTGTTGAGAGTATTTTTTCTTGTTTAATGTGGTAAATAAAATAAAAAACACTAAACATAGTTATATGAAATTGGGTTATTTTTCTTTCTAGCTGATGGTCAGTATTAGAATATATATGGATCTTCTCAACTCTTTTTCTTTGCTGCCAAATTCCACCTCATCTTGCCTATTTAAGTCTCCTTTTTCTGCTTTGTGATTGCTAGACTAGCCAGATAATTCTCGAAGGTACAGACTTTTACTTTATTTTCTTACATAACCAAGATTCTAAAATCTGATGTTGGTTCCTCAGAAAAGTAAGTTTCTTGTATTTTAACTGCTCCCATCTTATTTGTATAGTGATTTTGATCTAAGTGCAGTCTTTTCATTAAACATCCTTCAATGAAAGTTTCACCTTCCAAACATTGTAGTAATCTAAACAAAAGATACTATGACATGACAGTTCAGAAATAATCAGAATTGGTGTACCATATGTAACTGCTAGGAGACATCTATGCTCCAGAGGCACTTGAATATCCAATTATCTTTATTCTTTAAAGAGGGTGCAACTTCTGTCCACAACAAACTGAATACTGTCATTCACCATGGATCGCTCATCAATATCAGCCAATCCTTATCAGCAGTGAGATTAAGTTAATTAACCCTTATCTAACCCATAATTTGTCCAGACACCAATTTAACAGTTCAGTGCTTCCCAACCTCAATCAGCTGTAAAGAAAAAGTATATGGAGGTGTTATATTGGTGACACTTTCAAATCTCTGCACGACCTTTTCAGTACCTTAATGGAAATTAAAGGCATGAAGGTCAGATAGTCTTTATATGGATCTAAAAGTTCTATTCCATGTAGAAATAGAAACAGAGTGAAAAAATGTAATTAAAGAAAATAAAATTCTATTTTGCCTGTCCTTTCTCTAGCATCAGGATGATGAAGATGGCTTCAGCACTGAAACTAGACTTAAAATTGAATGAAAATACAGTATATCTCAGTGAAATATTTGAACATCACCCTGTTAAACATCTTGGCAAGAGTATGAACTAAAACTTGTTACAAACTCATAGATTTTGCAAGTATAGCTTCACAATTGATTCTTTGGGGTCCGCTGAGACAGTTATCTTTTCTACTGAGAATCTGGCCACTTTTGGATTAGCTTGCCAATATCTTGATCATATTGTCACAAGTATATTCAGCCAACATTTGCACATGAAAGTATGAATCTTATTTCATACAGACTTTCTGTCTGTGGTGCTTGGAAGACTTAGACTTAGCAGTAAAAGGAAACCAGGCCTCCAAAGAACATGGTGGCTGGACACCATCAAAGCTGACACCAACCAGAGCGTAGAACAACTCAAAGAAGTAGTACAAGTTCAGAAGATGTGGAGAGACCTGCCCCCCCCATCATCACCATCACCATCACCATCATTGTATCTTATTTGTACAGTTCAGTTGCACTCCCCAAGGACTACTAGACCTATTCTGTTGATGTAAAGCAATGGTTCCCAACCTTTCCGGATCTGTGGACTATCAGTGGTGGGGTGATGGTGGAGAAGGGATAGTTTCACGCACACACCTGCTGCTTTGGGAAATGGAGCTTTGTGCGTTTGCCTGCCGCTTGTGTGGCCCGGTTTCCAATGGGCTGCTATTTGGTACCTGGCTGAACCATGGGTTGGGGATCCCTATTATAGAGTGTAATAGAATGTTGGACACCTGAAATACCATATTTTTCCATGTATAAGACCTCCCCATGTATAAGACAGCTCCATGTTTCATGTAGTTTCTTGTAGTAAGCACATTATAAGCCATCACTGTTCAGAAGCCATCTTGTTAGAGTGAGTAATACAACAAGAACAGGAAATGCATCACAGGATCAATAGAGATGAAACCTACAGTGGCAATGTGATACAGGAAACAACTACAATAGAGAGGAATGATAGAGCTGCATATAAGATAAAGACTCATCCGGCTTGTGCAGCCTTGTCCTCGGCCTCCTGTGTATAAGACGCACCTCAATTTTCAAGTAAATGTTTTAAAGAAAAAGTAGCATCTTACACACGGAAAAATATGGTAATCTTTCTTCCCTCTTATGGCAAAGAATCAGTGCTATGCAATCTTGAGTTTCTTACTAGTCCCATCCTCTCTTTCAAGACTAAGCTGTATTTATTTAGCTACACTTCTTTAAGATGGTTATCTTCATACTCCTCTGCAAGTTTGAATATATGTGCAGTTATCGCCTATTTTCTCCATAGTATCGATGGGAGGGTCCAGGATTGCTTTAGCCTCATAGCTCTATTGACTGAGTTGAAATTCTGAGGACACGCCTCCCTGGTAACGGTCCCCAGTTTTTCAACTCAGTCTCAGCTTCTGTGCACGCTCCTGTTTTAGCTCCAGAGAGCTTCTGAGGAGAAATAGTTTTTTGAATTTGGACTAGTATAGTACAAACTCCCTGGTTTCAAGTAGGAAGGATCTCAGCAAAGGATTTGTCAGCTGTTTGGCGGGGATCTTTGCGGCGGCGGATTTGAGTTTCCGCCGGTGGCCCGCTTCGGCGATTGCTGCCTCAGTCATTAGCAGACTGCTCCGTCATCTGAGCAAACGTAGCCGAGCCCTGCATCACCGAGGCGCAGTTGTTGGAAGACAGCACTTTGGTGCAGCCCCTTGGTTCTCCGCTTTGGCGGATTGAAGCTTGGAGGGATCAGCCATATTGGTGCCAGTTTTGGAGTGGCTCCCAATGCCTTGCAGCTGCTGTTTCAGGCAGGCGTGCCCCAAAATTCTGAGTAGAAGCACAGCCGAGGTGCTGCTGTTGGAAGGCAGCAATTTTTGTGCGGCCCCTTGGCTCTCCACATCGGCGGATTGAAACTTGGAGGGGTCAGACATTTTGGCGCCAATTCCGGAGCGGCTCCCAGCACCTCTCAGCTGATAATTCAAACAGGGCACTGACATCGGCAAGGGCCCAAGATCATTCCACATTTGTGGAGAGGGGCCTGGAGTCCCTGACCATTACTACGGTCATACTCCCCTTGTCAGGGAGCCGCGGCAGCAGCGCAATCGCATAAAACTGCCTTTGATCACCTAGCGGCTCGGGGATCCTGGCCACAGAGCTTCTGGCTCTTCTCCAGAGCTGATCAGGAGAGGGAGTCCCTGGTCGATCATTTGGCCACACTTCATATCTTTCCGATCGCCATGGCAGCTGTGTATCGCTTAAGACTGCCTGGAGATCAACGGCGAGGCCAGCGTGCATTGGCAAGCCTGGGTATTTCCCACCTTGCTTTTCGAGTTCCTGTTTGTCTCCTTTTAGCCGTCAACTCTGGGCCACAGGGTGACACCTTCCACGGTGGGCCATTGGGTATGGGTGTGTATTGCTTGATGCCTCGAGGGATCATGGCACACTCAACTAGGAGCACTGCCCCAATGGCGGCCTGGGCTACGCAGGCATCTGTAGAAGAAATTTGTCGGGTGGCGACTTGGATGTCCCCGTCGCTGTTCATCCACCACTATAGACTGGACGCATTTGTTTCCGCTGAGGCAGCCTTCGGCAGGCATGTCCTGCAGCAAGTGCATGAAGAAGCGGGGACTCAGGACCAGAGCAGCACCCGGCCATCGGACAGCCAAGCTTTGATATGTCCCGTCCTGGACTCTCCTGTCGATACTATGGAGAAGGGGCATTGGTCTTACCTGATACACCCTTTCTCATGGTGATCGATGGGAGAGTCCAGTCGTGCCCGGTGGACTGTCTGGTCCTGATTCTGGGTGGAGATACGTTTGGACTGGAGGCGGACTACAGGATTCACTTCATCTTCAAGAAGGTCTACAAGATTCGCTTCGCCTTGGTTTTCAACTGGGGACCGTTACCAGAGAGGCCTGTCCTCAGAATTTCAACTCAGTCAATAGAGCTATGAGACTAGAGCAACCCATCCTGGACTCTCCCATAGATCACCATGAGAAAGGGGGTATCAGGTAAGACCAACTCCCCTTTAAACAAAAAATATGTTGCTTCAAAGTATAAAACTCCTCAGGTCCTGTCTGTTTGAAAGTTTGAAAAATGAATAGAACTAATCTGAAGATAGAGGAAGTAGAAATTGCAAAATAATTTGAGAAAGTTATTCACATTATGGAATTCGGACAGCAAAAGTCATATTGTTGCTACTTATGCAGGTTACAAATGTGAGTATAAAACACTAATGAATTTGTAGCTCCTTGCTCCTTTTTTTCAGTTCCAAAATTTCTAAGTCAAGGACTTACTGTTACATAATAAACAGTAGAAATATACTAAACAGTAGAAACATAATAAACTATAGAAAGAACATAATAGTTAAACCCTAATAAAATCTAATCACTTTAATAGTGAAGTCGTGCACTTTAATGATCAAGCAAACATTTATGAATTAACTGTAATTGAACTTTTATAAATAGTCCAAAAATGGCTTTCATGCTAACAATATGAAATCCTGCTGAATATCGAACAAAAATACCTCTGATACTTTTAAAAGAATTGATGAAATACCTGTATGTGTATTCTTTTCCACTAATGCTTTCATTTACTTTTTGATAAGTACATATAAATTCTCCTAGGAATTTATAATTAATGAAATGTCAGGCCAAATAAACTCAACAGTCATATGCTCCTTATGATGCTAAATGCTACTTTAAGTATTTGATTAGTTAAGCTTTTGTTTGTGCTATTGGGACATTCATGACCATTTAATTGTATTGGCAGGTCATAAGTAATAATAAGTAAAAGGTAAGGTTTTCCTGAAAGTTTTCTATATTGGTTGCAAGATGTTTTAGTTCAATAATAAAACTGAAAAATGTTAGTACAAAGTAAATAGAAGACAGATAGAACAGGGAAATGTATTATTCATAATAATTAATTGTAGAATGATGGGAGTATAAATTGATGAACATATTTCTATAGATTTCTCTTTGTCAAATCTTTTCAGGCTTAATTCTTAAACGTTTTCATATTTATTTTCATGCTAGTAATATGTCTGATCATAGAGTACATTATCTTTCTAGACAATTCAGACCACACAGATATACAGTATGACTTTTCCCTGTCTGAATTCTATAATATGACTTATTCTTAAATCCTGACTTGTCAGCAATGCTTGTGAAGTAAAATAGTAAAGTAGCATTTTTTGTTTTTTTTTTCTGTTTGGAATTTAAAGGTATACAGAAAATACTAATAATTCATCATATGACAGTGAATGAAAGTTTGATGAAGATAGTGTATTGTTACAAAGAGCAAATAAAACAACACAGTGACCTTATTGTCCATCTTAAATAATAATTAATAATATTTTTTCCTCTGGAGGCCTTGCATATATTCCGGTTTTCACATAAACTCTTAATCTAGTACAGGTAGTTCTCACTTTATGACAACAATTGAGCCCAAAATTTTCACTGCCAAGCAAGACAGTTGTTAGTGAGATTTGCCCCATTTTGCCCCATTGTCACAGTTGTTAAGGGAATCACTGCAGTTATTAAGTGAATCTGGCTTTGTCATTGACTTTGTTTGTCAGAAGGTTGCAAAAGGTGATCACATGACCTGGGACACTGCAGTTATCATAAATACATGTCAGTTGCTAAGCATCCAAATTTTGATCATGTTTTGCAATGGTCATAAGTGTGAAAAACGATCATAAATCAGTGTTTTCAGTGCTATTGTAAGTTTGAACTGTCACTGAACAAATGGTTATAAGTCAAGACTTCTTATATCACAATCCTCTAACAGCAGTAGACTACATAAATTATGATGTAGATTGTAGTTAGATGTTTTACAAATTAGATGCCTATTTTGACCTTATATGTATTCAGATAATACTGATACAGTATTTAATAATGTCAGTTATCCCAGAGTTTAGTTATCAGCTCATTAGCTTAACTTCATATGAAATTATACACCAGTCCTTCTTTTTACCATCTGTTAGCCTGCTGTTTTCTTCTTGGAAAAAGTCCCCAAAGATACTAGTCTAATACTAAACACAGCAGCATTCAAAAACCAGTAAAAAAAAGTTTCTCAGGCTATTTTATATCAGATCTCATTTGTGAGTATTAGAGTAAAAAAATTCAAGTAGAAGTTCTAATTAGGATAAGTTACATTTTAATTTTATCATTTATGTGTTTTATATTCAGTATGGACACTTAATTGGGATTGCATTTTTCCCCAATCATATTATACCTCTAAAAAAAATGGAAATCACTGTGGTACAAATAAATAAGAACACTTATAAGTTAATGGAATGATTCACTCTGTATTGGATCTGAATAAAAAATACTACATTGCTAATCACTGCATTTTTTGTCTTTAGTGTTTATGAATATTTGCAGACAGAAGATAATATTTCATGTATCTGATAAGCCATTTTTTGTTCAGCTTCTAAATAAGCCATTTAGAAGCTGAATAATGAATAAACAAAATGCTGAAAGACATCTAAAAATCAGTGTAATCGTCAATCTGGAAGTCTTTTTGGAATGTGTATGTTGAGGAGATTCCTTGTATGCTAACTTGTTTAGTTACGCTTACTTTTAATTGTAGGTCATTGTACATTTTATTAGAAAAGCATTTAAAATTTCGGTTTGAATAATCTAGCAGTGAGGAGGAGGGAAGCATAGGCAATTTGCACAAAATATAAATCACCAAGTGTACTAGTGACTAATTTTCAGATACTATAGAAATAGTTTTAGCAAAGTTTAAACAAATAAGATATTGTTAATTGAACACAAATCCATCTTCCCTTTTTTTCTATCACATGAGCTGTGATAGCTCCTCACAGGGTAAGAAGTGTTAGTACATAGGTGGAATATTTGGAGTGTTAGTACATATTTGGAATATTTTTCAAATAGGCTTGCTGGTCCTCACACTTGGAGCTTTACGGAATCGCTATTTCCTCTGATTTTTCATTTTATATGAATGTCAATTTGATGGAAATTTTATTTTGCTGTTAAGTGGATCTAGTCCCCCCCTCTTTTCACTGTTTTCTTCTGTACAAGGTTGAAGTAGTGTAATGGAATTATGCCACTTAATATTCAAAGTCAACAGATTTTTTCCCCATTTGAGGTTCCATCCATCGAAACCAGTGGAGGTGAGAAAAAATAACCAGGTAAAGCATATACAGTATTGCTATGTGGATCAGGTTGAATCATCCAAAGTGGTGTCATCCCTGTCTGGGAGCCACACATTCCATAACTTTCCAGGAGTGGACTGTTTTTTGTTCTCTAAACTAGGGGTCTCCAAATTTTGCAACTTTAAGACTTGTGTCTATGGAGATTCTCAATCATTCCCAGCCAGCATGGAATTCTGGGAGTTAAAGTCCACAAGTCTTAAAGTTGCCAAGTTTGGAAATCCCTGCTCTAAACTCTCTTGAAATAAAGGGAATAATTCTGCTACTCATTATTTCATGTTGAATTAATATCATATTTTAAACCAACCTGGTAATTTATTTAAAGTATAACAATATACATGGAAATAAGAAATAACCTGAAGGTAAATAGGTTTTCTCTAGTTTATAAGAAGATGCTGCTTTTCCTTCTATCGTGAAGTTTTACATAGTGAACAGTACATAATATTGCTTTATCTGACATTATAGTGAAGGCATTGCTTATAATAATAATAACAGAGTTGGAAGGGACCTTGGAGGTCTTCTAGTCCAACCCCCTGCTTACGCAGGAAACCCTACACTACTTCACACAGATGGTTATCCAACATCTTCTTAAAAATGTCTAGTGTTGGAGCATTCACAACTTCTGGAGGTAAGCTGTTCCACTGATTAATTGTTCTAACTGTTATGTTAGAACATTATGTTACTTAATGTTTATTAATTGGAATGGTAGATATAAAATACAGCTATAAACTAAATGTATATGAATGTCTAACACTTTATGATGCATTCTTTCATTTTGTATGTTTAAGGAACAGTGAAAATCTTTCCTTCCTTAACCCCAATTTTGCTATTGAAATTATATTCTGTTCCCTTGATAATGGTTCAAACAAGTCAGAAGGTAGAAGTATTTTAATATGAGGTGGTGGTTGTGATTATACAGTGTAGCTATTAATTTTTATAATGAGCTATCAGCATTTGGTAGAAGGTTTGTCTTAATTTTGTGAATTGCTATCACTGCAATTTCTTTTAAAAGAATAGGGCAGGGAAAATGAAAATCTTTAAATAAAATTGTGGCAAAGTGTTATTTCAGTAGAAAGAAGGATTAACACCCCCCCACTTGCCATCATTTTATTTAACACATCAGGGTTTCCTGCGCAAAAGTTTTTATTCAAGTACATTATATACAACTTATATGGCAACCTTCTATACTTTTGCATTAAAAGTTCTCTAGATTATTTTTGAATTTGTTCTTATAAAATATTATTTTCCATTTTGTCTTGTGTGAGGAATTTTACTTTTGAAAGGCTTGGGAATAAATTACATTTTTATTTTCTACTTCAAAAATATGTACCATTGTTTTTTAATTTTACCACAAATGACACATTTTCTTCTTGATGGTCATTCCAAAATTCCTTTTTATTCAGGTAAAACTAGCAAATACTAATACATTAGAGCTTATAACAAAAACCTTCAGTAAGCTTGTGATCATAGACGTATCATGTACACCTGTAAAGACTGTGTTTGTTCAATGAAGATAGTGGGCTTGGTCTAGCAATATTATTAAGGCTCTTTTTAAGATTTTTACCCACCTGAGATATTCAGTAATCGTGATAGATATGTCCTGGGGTGTGTATGTTCAATTTCCTATCATTTACAGTATTCCATCAAGCTATGCTGAGATATGACACCATCTTGTGCAAGTAGCAGAAATACTATAAGGGCTGAATTCAGTAATGACTGAAGTATTAATTGGAACTTTTAGTTATATTGATCAGCAGGAGACTTGCAGGTAAGAAAAATTAATAAGACTATAACTCAGTAAAGCTATATTACAATTTGGAGACAAAGTTGCAAGCTAGTTTCTTTAATTAGGTTTTAGACAAATAGGGCCATGGAAAACAAGAAGAGAGATCTTAAAGTTTCAGGACTAGGCTAATTTTAGCAGGGAAAAAAATAAACTATCCCCAAACAGTGTAATGGGACTGAATATGTGCAGTGAACACAAATTGCTGATGAAAGGATCCATATAGGGATGAAATTGAGTAAGGCAGCATTGCTGATTAGCTAAATCATTGAACAGTTATACAAAGCAATAGATTTTTGAAGATCATAATTTTCAAATTACAAATCTCTGAATTACTGGCAGATGTTTGGCAGAACAATAGGTTAATTTTTGAATAAATCTGAATGTTTTCATTCTTAAAAGCAAAAGTGATTATTTGACAAAAGAAATGCACTAGTAATTAAAGAGAATTGTTCTGATGTGATGCAATATAAGATTTCTTTCTCTAAGCATTTTTCTAAAGTTATTACATAATTGCAAAGTTGTTATCATTTTAGAATATTTTTGTGTGAGGATTTTGAGTATGCTTATCTTTCCATTTATAAACCTAGGACTGAAAAATTACCATTGTTCATAACCACGGAGTTTACTAAAAATAAGATTAATTTTACAATTGTTCTGTTCTTAGTGTAAAGTAAATATAATAAAACATTTGCATTTCATTCTAATAAGATTCAAAGTATATCTTAATACTTTGAGATGGTCTCATAATGAACATGCCAAATATATATTTTATAGATAAATTTACTTTCAGATTACAATAGATTTATACAGTCACGAAGTCTATGACAGTGTCACAAAGGGCCAAATCAATAGGGAATGTATTTTGCAAAACCATATTTGAAAATACTTGATTTGTTATCATATAGATACTTTAAGACTTCAGTAGAAGGAGAAATCGCATTTTTTATAAAAGTCTGGAAACCTCTAAATGGGTGTTTTCCGGAAAATAGGAAAATAGGAAATGGCAATTTATGGATTTACTGATTAAAAAGGTTGAATATGAATGAAGAGAACCATGTAATGTAATCTTGAAGAGGAAGGAAGGATAATTAGTTTGTGTGTAACTGCTGTAAAGAAGTTTGGAAGTAATTCCTTTATATCTTTTCCCATCTTTCTGTTATCCAGTTCTTAATTTTCCTTTATAGATTTATAAATGGAAAGATAATTGTGTTCCCTTTTTACCTATGCTAAAATCTATAATAAAATATTTATTTAAAAACTAGAAGAGAGAAATTGCTGTTTATCTATGTAGGAATGCTAATATAATGCTTTATAATGCTATTAGAATAAAATCCTTTATAAGTCTTGTACTGAATTATAAAATCTTGTTTACCTCTTCCCATAATTATAGAAGAAGCCAGACTATGATTATCCATATGAATTTAAGTTCATTCCAATTCTGGAATTAAAGTTGAGAGAGCCATACTCTACTCTCCTCAGTCCTCAACTTGGCTGAAGTCTGGAATTTCGTCAGTGAAACTTCAAAGTTAGAAGAAATCTTGTCTCCAACTCAGAAATGGAGGTGACAAATGTTCACAGTTTTGCTCTAGGCCTAGCAGGTACCCTTAGATCAGAACAGAAGAGCAAAACTATACACATCTCTGAAGTGTTGAAATATATTTATCTTTTTAACTATGGAAAGACAAGCAGTAGATGTTTCTCTGATCTTTTGTTATATTTGAAGCAGCATAAGTTCATGAACAAGATTTTTCTCCCCTTAGGGAGAGATTATGACAATAAAGATGTTCTGCTTTGATGCCAGTCAAAATAAATCGTTCCCTGTAGATAACTTTTAATGGTGCCATTGTAATGGGAAATGTTTTAAATGTTTGTGTTGTGTAATTAACAGTTATGGTTTCTATGTGTCTAAGATAAAAAGAAAATAGGGAAATTTCTGCTTCGGTTAACTGTTATTGTATTCCCTTAACAAAGCACTGAAATACTCAATTTCCAATTTTTGCTTTCTTTAAGGGTTAATAAGAAATTGTGTCATGCTTTGTCAGTGGACAGTTTTCAGTATTATTTCAAAAGAAGAGACAGTACCCTGTGCTGTAACTCTGTACCATTTTAAACAGGAAAGTACTTCAGTCTTTTTCAGTGATGCTTCTAAATCAAAGTGGGAAAAAGATACACGCTGAATTTAAAATTAACGTATTTTTAATATGCAAGTAGGATTAACTTTTCCTGCCTTAAGCCTGTCAAGATCAAACTCAAGCAGGCGTTCACATCCACGACTGAAACTCACCAACCTTTTTTTTTCTTAAGTTAACATTTGTCCAAATTCTCCCCATTGGTTTTGTCAATAGATCTTTTAAAGGCAAGCATTAAAATGGAGTTTGCATTAGTCTTTTTTCCCCAGTAGCTTCAGGCCCAAGGGCTTCTTTTAATAGGCATTAGTTAAAGGTCCCGAATTGAGTAGACGTTTGTGAAGGAGACTTGAAGTTTGGAATTGTCTTTTATAGTTTTTCCAAGGGGGGGGGGAAATCTTCTTATGTGAATAAAGGCTTTAGACTAATCTCTCTCCATCTGGAAAATGGAGAAGCCAGAGGTTGTTGGCACCAGGTCACATCCCTTATGTAAACTGTCAAATTCTTTTCATATTAATGGTGTATTAGCTTAAACCCATGGAAGGTGGTTTTCATTTATCAGCCTTATTTTGTGTTGCCGGCAAAAATGAATTCTACTGACTGATAATACATTGGAGCCTGTTTTAAACAGTCCCTCTTGTTTTCTTAAAAAATGTTGACTTGAAGTAGCATTATATTGGATTTTTTTTCAAGTGACTCTTGTAGCTAATTAACCTGAGGTTTTAGGTTTCCATGCAAGAAACGGTCTATGAGATATGTAATATTTGCACTGCAAAGTACAGTAGTAGAGGGTTGCCAAGATTAAATAAGAATGATTCCAATGCTAAAACAGCATCACAGAATATTAACCAGCCCTATTGAATTCATGTGATATTTTTATCTTGGCTGCTTAAGTCTCTTCGTTTGTAGACAAGCTAATGATGATGAGAGAGAAAATTAACTTATTGACAATGAAAATCTATTGAAATGAGATTAAAAGAGGATATTGCTGGTTCATATTTTAGTGCTTGTAAATTGTGCTGACTTTCTGATAGATAATTAAGGCCAGGTAGTTCAATACTATAACATAAACATTTCAGAATTAATATTGTGATAAAAGTCAAAGAAATAAATTAATACTTTTACATTCCTGTTTCTGTCTCTCTCTTTTCCTTTATCCATCTGGAAAGCTTTGTAAGCATAGGGCAAAGCAGTTTAGTATTCTATTCTTCCTTAAAAGTTACAATTTTCATTAGCTGTTTAAATACAGTGATATTTAGGGTGAGTAACTCTGAGTATTTCAGTTTATATTGAAAATTTTACATCACTAGGAACAATTCTTCAGCTTCTAGCAACATTTCAACTTTTTAATAATTTTCTTCATGTGCCAAGAAGAATTTAAGAACGTTAATACATTATCTCCCAATAGTGCCTGAGAGCATCTTTTAGCATCACACGTTTATTGTTGAAATGTTGTATAGTCTGCATGATTACATGACATTATAAAATATTGTGGGTAATTAACTTAATAAAGAGGCAAAACAGTTCTCATCTATGTCTACTTATTCTACAGTCTCGTTCCTCTCACTTTCAATACATGGCTGTGTAGGTTGGAAACAGACAATGTTTTAAGGAAGCTTAGATAGCTTAAGCCAAATGGCTTGTTTGCATCAGTTTGACTAACATGCAGAGAGTTTTCTCAGGAAACAATGGGATGGTTTATCGGACAACAAGAAAAATGGACGAATGCTTCTGACAGATAATCAGAGCTATTGCCATCAGGTTAAACGTTGCATATTTTTTATACTGGAGCTTTTGTCATCCTAGTGACATAGCTGACTGGAACGTATTAGCAGCAGTTTTCCTTAAGTAACCGTTTCCAATTGATGATGGTGGGAATGTGCTTTCAGATAATCTTGCTGCTTGTGTTACACAGGATTTTCTGTCAGACCCCTGAAATGCTACAGCAGTGGTGTTGAAAGGAGACTGTCTTAGTGGGGTAGGAGGTTGCTATGTAAGATCAGTGTAATTTTATGAAACAACAGTTGTTCTTCTTCCCAGCTTCCGTGGAAACTGACAACTGATCTCTGTAAAGATCTCAAGGAAAGCTGTGCTTTTCTCTACTGAGATCTACAAAAACCGTTCTTTAAACTTTTTAAATTTGTAATCCCAAACAATAAGTTTAGTTTAAAAATTTAATTTACCATGAAAGTGGCAATACCTACTTGTACTAATTGTATGAAACTAAGTGCTTATTATGCACATTTTGAAGGGTAGGGTGTTTTTTTTCCCTTTAGGATGCTCAAACGTAGTGATTAATAATCAGTTTCTTTCCTAGAAATTATATTTCAAGTTTATTTGCAATTTTTATAAGTTAAATTTGAGTTTCAAGGAATATAGAATCCCATGGGAGAAGTGATTGTTCTTTTGAGCATCTGCTATCATCTTTTGTTATTAATATCAATGAATGACAAGGGAGTCAGATTATTGCTTTGAGTTCTTTTACTCTTAGTTGAAACTCTGAATGTAATTTTAGGGAGGAAAGTATCTTTTCTATATCCTATGGCTTTAATATTTTTCATTGTTAGAAATTCAGTTTGTTCTTGATATCTCATGAATGTATCTGTATTTCTTTTATTTTATATAGTGGTTTCCAGAGAATAGATACACATTTAACTATGAAATAATGTGTTAAAAATAAATACTTAAGACTTGCAATTGAGAGGACTGTCTTATGTAATATACAACGGGTAAAATTTTAAATCAGTGAAGATTTGCAATCCGGTAACTTTTTCAGTTTAAAATATATTTAAACTATAAAGGACTCTGAAATATATTTTGGAATTTTTTGGGGGGTGGGGGGTCAGAAGTTTAGAGGAAAAATGAAATGAAAAATTTCAAAGTAAGAGCCAGCAGGGGGTGCCATTGCTAGTTAAAGCATAGATAAAGATAGATAATACTATGAAAACAGAAGAAGCCTTCTGTAATCAATATATACTTCCTAGAACTTTTTTATTAGATTAAACTCCTGTCAATAAAATATTTTCAATTGCACATCCTATATGTAAAGTAGCCATGTACAACCATTTTCTTTGATGGTTTTGGCCGTGTGCCAAACAGCGCAATTGTGCAATATTTTGACTGCTCTCTTTGCAACACTGCTGGTCTTCAAAATATTAACTTTAGCTTCTTGCAATAGAATAGAATAGAATGCAATAGAAACATGTACATACACACCCATACCATGTTCCAGAAAAATGTGAAGCATAGTAGAGGAAGATTTCTTCAGAGATCCAGAAGTCACCAGCTGGAATTATCTCCTTATTATATTATGAAATTACAAAAGATTCTCTTTCATCTCATTAGAATAAAATATTTTTTGTTCAGTATATAGGAAGATGTTTCAAATATTCTGGTTAGTGAAAGTACATTATGCTGCCCTTGATATGGATGTGAGGTTATAAAAGGTGTTAGTTTGATTAGGAAAATCATTGGACAGTTTATATTCTATTTGTTTAGCTAATAAATGACTTCTTTTTTAATAGTCAAAACCAACAAAGCTCCTTTTCAGTGTGTTTTGTATAGCAGTTTTTATTAAAAATGATAGGAATGTAAGAAAAAAAGTTTGCTGTATAGAAAGAGCATGATAATTTCAGAATGAAAGTTCACCAGTTATGTGATCAGAGCTTGCAATCACAGTATGGTTTATCAGCAAGAGCTTTGGCTTGAAAGCCTGACCCATTAAATTCCAATGTACTCTGCCCTTTGGTTAGATTATGCACAATCTGAAGGCTGGAAAATTTCCCACTCTTGCTGATGTAGACAGAAGCAGCTCTGCAGGCTGTGGAAGTTTGATGAAACTTTTTATAGAGAATGAACCTAATTAACAGTTGCAATTGGCTGCATTATTATTATAATTATAATTATAATTATAATTATAATTATAATTATAATTATAATTATTATTATAATTATAATTATAATTATAATTATAATTATAATTATAATTATAATTATAATTATAATTATTATTATAATTATTATTATTATTATTATTATTATTATTATTATTATTATTATTATTATTATTATTATTATTATTATTATTATTATCATCATCTTTTATTCATTAAACATGAAACTCAGTCAACTGAACATTTAAAAATGTATCACAAATATCATTGACTAGCTCTGATAGTTGATACGGGTTGCTGTCAGCGTCCTCGGTATCGACCAAGTATCTTCTTAAAATGTATGTTGTTCCAAGTAGCGCAGTCTTTTGCAGTTCCGCTGTTGTTATTGCAGGAAGCTGCAATTTCTTGATGTACTTTGTAGAATTCTTGGACATGGTGCCAAGTGCCACGATGACAATGGGTATCACTGTCACATGTTTTATCCATAATCACATAATTTTGATGGCCAGGTTGCGATATTTCATGATTTTTTCCAGTTCTTTTTCTTCGACTCTGGAGTCTCCTGGTACAGCAATATCAATAAATTGTATGCTTCGGTTTTCAACAACTGTGATATCTGGCGTATTGTGTTCTAAATGACAATCCATCTGTATTCGAAAGTCCCACAAGATCTTCACCTTATTTTCAACAACATTTTCCACTTTATGTTCCTATGACCTTTCGGATACAGATAAGTCGTATTTTTTACATAATGACCAGTGGATTAATTTAGCAACTCGGTCATGTTTAGCTTTATAATCAGTTTGTGCAATTTTGCTGCAGTCACATATTAAGTGTGAAATAGTTTCAACTTTGTCGTTGCAAAGTCGGCAGTTTGGATTGTCAGTGGATTTTTATATCTTCGCTTTCATGGCATTAGTTTGTAGCTTGTTCTTGAGCAGCAAGTATTAAACCTTCCATTTCTTTCTTGATCGTTCCCATCTTAAGTCATGCCCATGTCAAGTTGTTATCACATTTTCCTTCAATGTTTCTCAAGTGCTGTCCATGCAGATCTTTGGTTTTCCATCTATTTAATCTGTCATCTAGCTGTTTTTCCTTATATTCTGTCTTTGTTTCTGTTGTTTTAATAATGTTCTCCATTTTCACAGCCCGCAGCAATTTTTCTATACTTTGGTTCACATAGTCATTCAAACTTCGTTTTTCTTCTTCTACGGTTTGATGGATTTGCAATAACCCTCTGCCCCTTATTCTTCTTGGCAGGTACAACTTGGCGATGTCACTTCGTGGGTGTAAAGCATTGTACATATTCAATATTTTATGTGTTTTCCGGTCCAGGTTTTCCAGTTCAGCCAGCCACAGTTCAGTTGATGATTATAGCTGAGTAGCATATCACTGGAACTGCCCATATATTAATGACTTTAATTATGTTTCCAGCATTCAGTTTTGATTTTAATATTTTGCGGACCCTCCTGGTGTATTCCTTTTGCATTGACATTTTGACTTTACAGTTCAAGATGTTATCTGCTTCCAATATGCCTAAGTACTTGTAACCGTCATCCTTTGCTAATGCTTTCACAATGCTTTAATTTCCCAGTTCTATTCCTTCTATTTTTTCCATTTTTTCTCGCTGCATGGATAATATAGCACATTTTTCAAGTCCACAGTTCATTCTGATGTCACTGCTGAACAATTGAACTGTGTTGAATATTGATTTAAGTTCAATGGGGCTTATCCCATTGTCATCCATGTACAGTAGATGGTTTATCTTGTCATGCTGGGTTGAGATTTTGTATTCCTGTTTTGTGTTTCGTAGGATTATTGTCAGTGGAATTAATGCAATGTTGATACAGTAGTGGCGAAAGTGAGTCCGCTTGGAAGATTCCTCTTCTGATGTTGACTTCACCAATGTTCTCCCCATTTGCTGTTAGAACTGTTTTCCATTTTTGCATGTTTGCTTTCAAAAATGTAAAAATATTTTTGCTGATTCCAAAGTTTTCCAGACAGGCATTAATCCAGCTGTGGGGTAGTGAGTCAGATGGCTTCTTGTAATCGATCCATGCCATATTCAGATTCATTTTTCTTTGTCTTGCATTTTAGTACCATTTTGTCAATGAGCAGCTGATCTTTTGTTCCTCTTTATTTTTTAGAATTTCCTTTTTGTTCTACTAGATACAAGCCGTTTTCCATCAGATGAATACTGAATTTGCCAGTATTCTTGTAAAAAGTTTGAACGTTGCTGGCAGACAAGTAATTGGGCAATAGTTGCTTGGTTCTGTGCCCTTTTCTGGAGCTTTCATTATCAAATATGTTCAAATATATTAATTGTGAAACAGTTTCAACTTTGTCATTGCAAAGTTGACAGTTTGGATTGTTGGTGCTTTTTTGTATCTTCTTCTTCTTCTTCTCCTTCTCCTCCTCCTCCTCCTCCTCCTCATCATCATCCCACCTATCTCGCCATGGGACTTCTCTAAGTAGCTTAAAGCAATAAAAATGGAGAAATGAAAAGAAGTGTAAACATAACAATTGTAAAGTAATGGAACAATAGAATAAACAGTGAAAAAGAAAACTGAGAATACAGGAGAATATATGAGAATAAAAGATGGGCAGGTAGGGATACAGGGAGTAAGAGGGGAGGTGGGATTTGCTATCAATCTAGTAGCCATCTCCAGTATGGGACTCCCTTGTTGGGTCATTAGGCCAACTGGCAGAGCCAGATCCTCAGGCTCTTATGGAAATATAGGAGGGTGGAGCAGATCTCACCTTGGAGGGTAGGGTGTTCCAAAATGTGGGGCCTAATGCAGAAAAGGTTCTTCTTCTGGGTCTCATCTCACAATATCTTATCCCATATCATCCCATCACTTGATATGATATCAGGAAATTTTATATTCAAAAACCCCTTTTCCATATAGCCTGCGAAGTGTTTAAAACGTTGGGACATGTAGAGTTTGCTTCCCCTCCCCCATTAATAAAGCAGAGGGGATCTAAAGCGATATAATCACTCATTTACACTCTATCAATACATTTTTCAGACTTTATTTCATTTACATCTTCTTATCTAGTTATAAGTGCATTAGTTTGTTATATAGGAAATTTGATAATGGTATAACTTTCGTGAATTTCATGCTGCTGTACCTATAATCAAGCATCATGTTTGTATAATAAAATTAACTTTTAAAAATGGCACATTAGTTGCAAAATGATTTATTAGGACTGTTAGGGGAAAAAACTACAAGGGTGCATGGATGAACAGGTCAATATGTGCATATGAAGTAAGAGAGAACAGAAATAAATTATGGATAATGAAATAGAAAAGAGATTGTTAGGATAGCAAAGGAAACAACACAGAGAGAACAAGGGTATCTGTGACCAGTTATGAACCTATCCTTGAAAAAACATTTTTATAGCCACCCATCTTAAACCACTCATTCTGGGTGGCAATTTTTTTTAATAATTACTATTATTAATAAAGATTAAAAAACATCCAACCTCTGGCTACAACCTGTATGGCAAATAAAAGATAGTGACTTTGATTGTTCCACAACCTTTTAATGAGAAGAGAGAATATAACTTCGTAACAAACTTTGATTAAGCACAATGATAAAGTTTGCAATCTTGTATTGTATCCCTCTATTGTTGACATCATTGTAGAGCAAATGCAGATTGTTTTGACTACAAGTGGGTGAAACATTTCCTTGGCATGTGATACAATCTGTTTAAGATTTTTCAAAAAAACAACAATCAGTCGTGATATACTTGTTCATTCTCTGTTCATTACTTTATATGCTGGGAAGAGGTGTTCTTGATTAAAAGGATATCTCTTTTCATCTAAATAAAAGAGTCTATATACATTACTTGTACCGGTATATAGTAATACATTACTATATACATTATAGTATAGTAATACATTACATTACATGTATAGTAATACATTACTATATACATTTCTTGTATGTTCATTACTTGATATGCTGGGAAGAGGTGTCCTTGATTAAAAGGCTATCTCTTTTCATCTAAATAAAAGAGTCTATATACATAAAAATGTTTCAAACTATGATAACTATGATTATCTTTACAAATATGCTGTAATTTATCAGTCATTATTGGTGTTAAGCCAGATGTTTCTTTTTAAAAAAAAATACTCCTTGCTTCTTAAGCTAAAGCAACTTTAGAAATCTCTTTTTTCTTTTCACATATCAATGTCTCTGCCATAAATTGCTTGTAGATGGAGTTGAACCAGTCTATTTCCATTGTCTGAATGGAAATAGGCACATGAAAAACCACAAATTAATCAAATCTAAGGCAAGAATAGAGAGCTCACACCCTTTTACATTCCTCTGAAAGAAGCTTTGAATTGGAGGGAAAGAACCTATCAAATGCACATGAAAAATGGTGAGTTTATGAAGGGAACTAAATTGTGCAGCTTAACTGGACCTGCATACCACCATGTGTCTGGGAATGAGAGGAGAGCTGTGGATAGAAGACAAACAGTCTGTGAGATTTTCTCCTGAATGATCTCATTTAATTGATTGATTCTTGTGAGGTCATAAATGAGCTCCTTGCTGAGTCAGGGTTGGAGGTCAAAGTGTAGTGCCAGCTGCCTATCCAGCCATAAAACAATGCAGCTTCCTTTCCTATATAAGAAATAGGCATTCCAGCATGATGTTTTATTAGACTTCAGGGTAACCTCTCTTTTTACACGCCTCAGGATTCTCTTCAATAGAAATTATACATGTCACTTATAATTAACCTCTTCTTCTCTGTATCCATTTGCACTTGTGAATTCCTAAAAATCATCCATGAATACTTTGCTGTGACCATCTTTGCTGTGTAACATCTCTTTCTATTTTTCTCTTTCGCTACATTTCCCCGTGGTACATTGCAGTTTATTTGTTCTATTCTTTGAGTTAGAAAGAAACAAGGAATTTTCTAAGGTACAAGAAAGTAACAATATTCCTTTTGTGCTGTAGTATTCATTTGTTTTTAATATTTATTGGATAGCACACTTATATTATTGCTTCAGCCTTTAAATGAGCCGAGGTGGTGCAGCAGTTAGAGTGCAGTACTGCAGGCTGTGATCAGCAGTTCAGCAGTTCAAATCTCACCGGCTCAAGGTTGACTCAGCCTTCCATCCTTCCGAGGTAGGTAAAATGAAGACCCAGATTGTTGGGGGCAATATAAATATACATTGCTTACTGGTGTAAACTGCTTAGAGAGTGCTTGTACTTTGAGGCGGTATATAAGTCTCACTAATAAATAAATAAATAAAATAAATAGATTTGCTTTATTTACCAAGTATGAATGATCAAAGGTAAAGTAAAAAAACTAAAATATCTGTAACACTTGTGTTTTAAGGGGTAAAATAACATTTTATAAAATTTTATATTTTAAACCATGCTTTATTACCTAGGCTGTAATAAAATGCATGTTTTCATATATCCTGCAGACTAATGTTAACTTGCCAATCAAAGAGATCAGTTTAAGTTGCAGTAGCACAGTAATATAGGCTTAATTTTAAAAGCAAAACAAAAATAGTAGCAGAAGAAAGTAAATGACAGTTACATATAAGAAAAGGGGTGTTGGTCTTACCTGATACTATTCTCCGAGTAGTGGATATAGCATCCAGGAATGGGTTAAATCCGTCTGCTCTCTGATTGGACTAAGTCTGTCAAAGTTGTTCAGGTCCCGCACTTGTTACTATGCTTGACAGCTTGAAACAAAGACGCGAAGTGACAGGTTCTGTTGTGCCAAAGTCAATTAAATATTCTCCTCTGTTATTCCGAAGCCAACAGTAGGTGTTGACTAAACAGGGCGGGGCTGGATGCTATATCCACTACTCGGAGAAGAGGCATATCAGGTAAGACCAACACCCCTTTTCCCTCAAGGTGGATATAGAATCCAGGAATGGGACATACCAAAGCTGGCTGTCCAAACAGGCGGGTAACATTGGTAGCCCTACTGTTGCGGAGGAGCTATGTCTTAACGACCTGATGTAGCACTCTCCTCCCAAATGCGGCCTCGGCTGAGGCATACACATCCACTTTATAGTGACACACAAAGGGAGATGGTGTAGACTAAGTTGCAGCTCAGCAGACCTCTTCGAGTGATGCCTGTGTCGCCCATGCTGCCGAGGTAGCTGCACTCCTCGTGGAGTGGGCCATGATACGCTGCAGCACCGTTTGCGACTGGAGCTCGTACGCCCTGGAGATAGTTGATTGTATCCAACGTCCCACTGTGGAAGGTGTGACTTTATGTCCCATCGATGAAGGTTGGAAGGAGACAAAAGCGATTCGTATTTGAGAAACCCGTCAGTCCTTTTGATGTAAATTCGCAGCGCTCGACGTACATCAAGTTTATGCCACCGCTTCTCCGACCAGTGGACTGGGTGCGGACAAAAGCTAAGGAGAACAATCTCCTGCGCACGATGAAACCATGTATTCACCTTCAGCAGAAAGGCCGGATCGAGTCTAAGGACTACCTTGTCCTTATGGAATATGCACAGGTCGGGACAAACCGACAAAGCTGACAACTCGGACACCCACCGGGCTGATGTAATAGCTACCAAAAATGCTACTTTAAACGCAAGATGACGCAATGTCGCCTCCCGGAGCAGTTCATATGGCGACTCGATCAGGGACTGCAAGACGTTCGGCAGGTCCCATGTGGGGTAGCAGTGAATGACTGGCGGCGCTATGTTAGATGAACCCCGCAGGAAATGGCAGGTCTTCAGATGCTGGGTCAATGAATAAGCATATTCACAAGACAAAACGGATGACAAGGCCACCACTTGTCGCCGCAGCATGTTAGGGTTAAGGCCCCTGTCCAAGCCATCTTGGAAAAATTCGGGAATGTCGTTCACCAATGCCCCCAATGGAACAATAGCCAATTTCTCACACCGCCCGCAGAAGATCCACCACATAGCGTCGTATATTCAAGTAGTAGATGGCCTGCGGGAAGCTTGCATCGTGGCAATGACCCTGGAGGAGAGATTGTCTTTCCTCAGAGCAACCCGCTCAAGCGCCAGGTGGTCATTTTGAACCACTGAGGGTCCAGGTGTATCAAGGACCCCTCGCTGAGAGAGTCCAGGCACTGAGGAAACCTCCAGGGCAGAGAGGTTGAAAGGCTCATTAGGTCTGCAAACCACGGCCTGCGAGGCCAATAAGGAGCGACAAGAATGACTTCTGCTTTCTCCTCCAAGATCTTCCGTACAACCCTTGGTATGAGGGGAAGCGGTGGAAAGGTGTACAGAATGCCCCTGGGCCATGGTATCCGGAGAGCATTGGTTCCCATAGCTCCCAGCATCGTGAACATGGTCACAAATTGGGTGAGCTGGGCGTTGCTTGGGGTCGCAAAAAGGTTGACCTCCGGAAGACCAAAGACGTCCGACATTTCCCGGAACAAGGCTGGGTGAAGGTGCCATTCGGCATGGTCCACCGAAGCTCGGCTGAGCCAGTCCGCCTGTACATTTGCTACACTGGATATGTGGTCCGCCCAAAGGTAGAGAAGGTGGCGTTCTCCCCATAGAGAAATCTGCTGAGCCTCCTCCATCAGAGACTTGGACCTGGTGCCGCCCTGTTGGTTAACGTGTGCTTTGGCAGCAATATTGTCTGTCATAATTAAGATGTGTTGTCCGATGACAGCATGTGTGAAATGGCGTAGGACAAGATGAATGGCCCGAAGCTCCAGCCAATTTATGTTGCGCTCGTGTTCTGGAGCGTCCCACTGGCCCTGGACCATCTGAGTAGACATGTGTGCTCCCCAGTCTGTTAAGCTTTCGTCAGTTGTAAGGACTAATCAGTTGGGCTCCCGGAACAAGCTGCCCATGGATATTGCTGTGGAACTCCACCATGCCAGAGACGAGATGATATTCATCAGTAATTGAACCCTGATTGGAGATGTGTCTCTGCCGGATCTCTGAAATGGTCTTGGGAATGGACACGGGCCATGTACAATGGCAATTGTGCACACAATTTTCCCTAGGAGCTTGGCTAAGACTCCTAAGGACGCAGACCTATCTCTCCGAATGGTAACTACCATGTCCTTAATACTAGCCTAATGGTCCAGGGGAGTTACACCATACCCTGGACCGAATCAATAATGCCCCCCAATTGGAGCAGTGTAGTAGATGGCGTCAATTGGCTTTTCTCCCGATAAATGGAGAACCCGTGGTGCTCCAGTACCTGAATGGTGGTCTCCAAGTCTCTCTGGGCCTGAACATAGGACGAAGATTGAATTAACATATCGTCTACATAGCATTGGACACGCATGGGTAAAGCCCTCAGAGTGGCCACAAGAGCCGCCATCAATTTCATAAAGACCCTAGGGGCGGAAGAGAGCCCAAAGGGCATGGCCCTATATTGATAATGAGCTCCATTGAACTGGAATCTCAAGAACTGCCTATGATGCGGAACAATTGGCACATGCAAATATGCCTCTGAGGTCAATAGAAGTGAGGAAGTCGCCCTCCCTAATGCCCTCCATGATGGTCAACAGTAAGTACATTTTAAACCATCTATATATGACATAATGGTTAAGCTGTTTTAGATCTAGAACCGCTCTCTATCCCCCCGAGGCCTTGGGAACTACGAACAATATTGAGTAGAAACATTGTCCATGTTGATCCTCAGGGACGGCCCCGATGGCATGGATATCCAGCAAATGCTGAATAGCTGTCTTCATGAGGATCCTCTTGGCCAGTACCCTAGAAACCAGACACCAGAGACAAAACCTCAGGGGAATGGAGTGGAATTCTAGAGAGAAACCAGATTGAATGGTTTCTCAAACCCAAGCGTCCGAAGTGGTCTCTCCCCATCGGTCTGCAAAAATGGCCAGCCGGCTGCCGATGGGGTGCTCAGGAATACACTCACAAGGGACGGTGGAACGAACGACTTCCTCCCCCTCGAAAAGGCCATCTACTTCTAAAGGAATGACCCCTGTCCGCTCTTTCGTTACATGGCCTCTGTCTTTGGCCAGAACTCCTATAGCCCCTCTGGGAAAAGGTACCCATACCCAAGGGTTGATAAGACGAGTGCCGGAAGTATGGCATCGGCCTAGAGTCTCCCGCTTGGAAATCGATGGGAGAATCTTCAGATGATCTTTAGATTCGGTCAACAGTGGCTCCAGACAGGCGCCAAACAAACGGTCCCCAGCGAAGGACGCTGTCGCCAACTGCCACTTGTGGCGTGCATCTGCCTGCCAAGATTTGAGCCATAGCATCCGCTGTGCTGCCACCGATGAGCCAATTGACTTAGAAGCAAAGCGGGCGGTGTTCAAAGTGGCATGCACCGTCAATTGGGCTGCCGTGATCAACTTGTTAATGTCTTGTTTCAGACGCACATCAGAGGAAGGTGTAGCCTCTTGCAGCTGATGGAGCCAAATTAACGATGTGCGAGAGAAGAAAGACGCCATGGTAGATGCACGAACCACCCATGCTGCTGCTTGGTGTGCACGTTGTAAGGATTGTTTGGACCTGCGGTCCTCCGGTCACAAGGCTTCTGCATGATTACCTGGCATGGCAGAAGAATTGTGTATAGCGACTACTGGGGCGTCAATAGTTGGTACCTGTTTAGCCAGGTCGGGAGCCACATTGTACAGTTTTCTCTCCGAGGCCGATGTGTTGGGCCCTGAGCCACTGTCGAGTAATGATATCGACAAAGAGTTTCGGAGATGGCACCGCATCCTCCTCCGAGGTGTGCTCCAAAAACAGTGGATCGGTAAGATTGTGTATCGATTGTTGTTCCGGCTCAGATGATACAGGAGCTAAACTGGCTGAAATCTTCGCCTTGTGCAGGAGTGACTGAAACAAGTGAATGGGGAACAGGCCCATAACAGAAGGTTGCTCCCAGCGTCCTGGTGTCATCCTCCGAGAGTTCAAGCTCTGAATCCTCTGCTTCTTCGGAAACCTGAGACTGATCATCTCGTGAAGAATGATCCGACCCCTGCTCATAGTCATCAGTGTGGTAGACTGGTTGAATAAATTCCGAGTGGTGTTTGTGTCCATAGTGACTACCTTTGTCGCAATGGCAGTCGTGCCGGGACTGGTGAAGGCCCTCGGCGATGCCTGGCATATTGCCTCTTGCACAATGGCCCGCATATTGTCAGGCAAGACTGGCCAGCTCTCCTGTGAAGGCCTAAGGCCGGTGGCCGTAGGAGTGAAAGTTGCCTCTGGTGTGGGCTTCTGACAGGCCATGGGAGGAGATGAACGCTCGGAGAGGGGAAGGAAAGCTGAATCGGCTCCCCACAGCTCCGCATTGGAGCTAGGCACGACTGAGTCTAGGCGGGAAGCGCTCTCCTCCGGTAATGCGGGAACCGTGCCAGTCGATGAAGCCGATGTAGAAGGCCCTGCGCATGCGTGTTCGCGCTGTGCTGCCTGATCACACAGTTTATCTAGCACCTTATGGCGACGGCACTCTTCTGCCTTGGAAGAAGTGGAGGACAAAGCCTCTCCCCGTGTCTCACGTGAGGAGCGTTCTGACTCCCCAGACTTGTGGTGGCCTTTGTGACTCTTACCAGAGCCAGCTTTAGAAGAAGTCGGCGCCCTGGACGCCATAATATTTGTCAACAGGTTAAGCAGATGTCTGATGCCTGGCTAGTCAGTGGTCAGCTGACTGGACTGCCCAAGGTAATTGTGCTGCTTCAGTAAGGCCAAGGTATAAGCTATACCATGCTCTGGTGGAGCATGGCCACGTGACAGTTCAGGCCGCTAAGGTGGGCTTAGCACTGCAATTAGCCCCTTCAATTTGGCTGTTCAGCTGTGCCCTGGTGAGGCGTGGCAATATCTTCAAACCAAGCCCTTGTGGGGCACGGTGCAGCCTGTCCACTCTTTGCCGTGCCTTTATGGGGCATGGCAAGCTGCTAATTTAGGGAGCATAACAACTCCACCGACCCTTGTGTAATTGGCAGCGAAAAAGCCTTTAGGGTGGCTATCCAAGAGGGCTATCACCCCTTCCCTCGAGGCAGTCGTATCGGCCTTAATTGAAAAAGGGAGGAATATCACTCCCGGCAGCCTTTGAGAGTGTCTTAACAAGAAGGGGCCGTCACGCCCTCCGCCAGCAAGTTCGCAAGCAACTGTTTGTGCGTTAAGGGTTTTCTTATGTGCCCTCCTGGGTCACTAGCAAGGGATGGGGCAATTGTGATCTCCAAATAATAGCCTTTGAGCAAAGCCGGCACAAAAGGCACAAAATAAATGTCTTTTTAAAACCCAAGCCTCGTTTTTGCTCGTAAATTGCATTTAAAATGGCCGCTAGCACTTTAAAATGGTCACCGCAACTGCCGATCCTCACAGTTCTTGTAATGATCTCTTCCAACAGCATAGACGGCTGTCAAATGGGCCGAAGCCCTTCTGCCTTTCCACTAGGCTAATTAGACGATCCTATGACCAAACTATAGCCGGCTGAAATTGCGAGCCGAAACTTAAATTCGCGATTGTGTCCCCCAAGAGGCAGCGATGACAGGCTGCCTGAGGCAGGCAGAGCCCGCTCTCAAGCCTGAAGGAAACAAGGCAACTTACAGTTTTCAGAAACCGAATGCCATCCACAATATCAGAAATCGAATACAGGTCACAGCTAACCAAGCCAATTCAACTCAGGCCTACCAAGGTGGAATAACAACCAAGAATAGGTTAATGGCACAGGAGGAAAGATTGGCACAACCGTCCTCGCTGAGCAACTGAGTGAAAAAGCTGTCAAGCATAGTAACAAGGGCGGGACCTGAACAGCTTTGACAGACTCAGTTCAATCAGAGAGCAGATGGATTTAACCCATTCCTGGATGCTATATCCACCTTGAGGGAGAAGTAATAATTTTAAAAAGTGTGTAATTCTCAGCAGTAGGCTGCTGTACACAGATCTTTGACTACAGATACAATACTGTGATAGGAGTTTAGATGTGTGTTTTTACTTTGAGTGTACAATGAGATGCAGCACTATTAGGTAGGTGGCAAGGGTCCAAAGACAATTACATTGGCTGCCATCTATTCCCATCCTTGAGTCTTTAAACAGGGATGAGACAATAATCTATCTGCTGTAGAGAGATTATAAAAGTTTTGGAAGTATTAGTGTACTCAGGGATATCAGCTTCTTGGCAGTCACACATAAACAATCTTTATCCCCTAACTTACCCTAATTTAAAGCTGAAGACAGCATTCTCTTCCTTTGCCTTAGGTTTGTATATTGTTCCATACTTTGGTTTTATAGTTTTGTTGAAATTACAGATAATATTTTAGAAGGGGAATGAGTGTCACGTTTGACTTTTTGACATACTTGCATAGATTTTTTTTCTTTCATCCTGGGGCTTCTGGTAACTTGTATCTGGTCCTAAAATCTGTTGGAACTGCTTTGCTTTCTAACCTCAAGCTTCCAGTCATGTCAAAGGTCGTATTTCAATCAAATCAAGAGGGTAGACCACAAAGCGAAATATGTACAGTTTCTCAAAGAAGTGATATTCTTCTGTTTCGGTTCTTGGAAACTTTAATATAATGATAGAGCTAAGCAGTTTGTAAATATATAAACAGCTTGGGTAAGCCATGTTAAACAAATAGCTGGCTCTCATTACTTTTTTCCTATGATATTTTAAAAAGAGAAAGTATTGGGAAAAGTTAAGAACAGCTAAAAGATTCTGAGGAGATACAGACAATTTATCATATTTTTTTAAATTTGATTCTCACATGCTTGAAAACTGATTTGTGTCAAAATAGAAAATATATCTCTTAATGTACTTAACTCTCTCCATAAATATTTTTAAATTTCTTAATTCAATCTTTAATAGAAAGTAATGTTCATATATATATATATATATATATATATATATATATATATATATATATATATATATATATATATATATATATATATATATATATATATATATATATATATATATATATATATATATATATATTAAAAATGCTAGCTTACAGGAAGAGTTATTTTTATTTTCCTTATTTGTGAACAGGGAAAAATCAATGATTTAAGAAATAACCCCAAAATCATTCCACTTAAAAATAATGTATGTTATTGTGTTACAAATTCACCTTTATGTAGTGTTCAATTTTACATATTTTCATGTTGTTGTTTGTCTTTTATAATCCTCACAAACTTAAAATTTGCGAAATTACTAGAAGTCTGAGCATGCAGCAAAGTGGCCTTGGAGCAGAATAAGAATTAGATGCAATAATTTATGTTTTGGCTATGCTGTTACATTCTTCCTGAGTATACCTTTATTGCCCAAATTCAATCTGTAGAAAAAGTTTTGAAGTGCGTGTCTCTTTATGTCTTAAGAAAATATTAAACTATATATCTCTTTCAAAAATAATAATTTTAATATATTTTCAAAATATAAGGAACAGTTCTAACATTTATGAATGTTTTGCTTTCAAGATATCTGGCATATCAAGCTCTATTTTTATGGAAAGCATAAAATATATGCCTATTCTGTCCTAATTCATCTCTAGCTATAAAATACATACAATATATATCTTGAAGTCTTTTTGAAATTACATTTTTAATGCTATATATATGGTAGTACCTGGGAGCTGTTTAGCACAAAATAGCATCTTCCGCAAAGATTTGCAATAGTTGCTGTAAATCAGTGATGGCGAACCTTTTTTGGTTCGTGTGCCAAAAGGGGGGGGAATGCGGGGGATCACGTGTGTGCGTGCCCACACTCATAATTCCATGCACCCCTGCACATGCACGCATGACCCCCCTGCTCCCAGCATGCAATGGCACACCCATTTTTCGCTCTCCCCAGGCTCCAGAGCCTTTCTAGGAGCCTGGGGAGGGCGAAAACGGCCTTCCCCACCCCCTCTGGAGGCTGGAAACAGCCTGTTTCCCAACTCCCAGTGGGCCCAGAAGGCCCGAAAATCAGCCGGCTGGGGCACACATGCACGCCGGACCTGAGCTCGCGTGCCCACCGATATGGCTCCGCGTGCCACTTGTGGCACCCGTGCCATAGGTTCGCCATCACGGCTGTAAATGTATAAATATATTTTGGAATATTATGGAATATTTAAGGAAAAAGAAATATCCATAGTAGTTAAAACTGTAACAATGTATGCTCTTCTTAACAACTGGTGAAAATAAATAAATAAAGATACCAATTACCTGACAACATCTATAAGCATCACCTGGCCCAAACTATTCCAAAACTAATATGTTAGGTTATTGATGTGCTGAATTTTGAATTCATAGATTTTGATTCATAGGAGTTCTTCAGTTCTGGAGAATATCCCATTGACAAATGTTGAATTATCATGGAGAAATATTGTTCTCCAATCCAAAACTTCCATAGGATTTGATTTTATAATTAGAATCTGCTTTTCATTTCCTTACTTATATATTCTTACCTGAGCGTTTACAATTTCATTGAGAAAGAGATAGAGCTTGTTATATTTGAATCATGCCTATGTATGTATGTGGTGCATTATTGAAGAACATACTGAACAACTGTTACTATCAATGTGGCTCACCAGCTGTTTAGCACTTAAGTAGCAGGTTAGCACAAAGGCAGGAGAAATGGCAACTTTCTACTCATCCAGCACCTGGAAATGTCTGACAGATCCAAGTATGCCTTAATCTTAACTGATAAATGAAACTTGACACAAGCAGTTATGTAAAAAAGAAGAGTTGGATTCAGAAAGAGTGTGGAAGACATAGCTTTCATCTAAGTGATGCTGTTTTCCATAGAAATGGCAAAAGCAGACATTCTAAAAAGGCTTGTCTGGCAGTATCTAAATTTAGAAAGAATAAAACTTTAACAAAAATTCTTTTTGGCAATATATATGAAGTGAAACAGCTATTACTCAAGGACAGAAATATGGAAAGGAAGACAACCTGAATTTTAGTTATCCCCTCAAAAAGACGGGCATATAGATAGAGACACATACAGGTAGCTTCGACTTATGGCCACAATCGGAGATGGAACTTCCATTGCTAAGTGTGATGGTTGTTACGTGATTTGTACCTGGTCTTACAACCTTTTTTGCCATTGTCATTAAGTGAATCACCAGTTATTAAATAAAACATGCAGTTGTAAGCAAATTTCGCTTCCTTCATTGACTCTTCTGAGGTCAGAAATACAATCAGAAATGACTCTCACACATTGCAGTTAATGTACATACATCTCCCACAATTTTGATCATGGGATCAAAGAGACATTGTGATGGTCATAAATGTGAGGACTGATTTTTTCAGCACTGTCATAACTTTGAATTAAATGAACGGCATAAGTTGTAGATTAATTGTAGAGAAAAATATATGCAATGCGCAGCTGAAACAAATTCTACAGATCTCCCCATTCTCTGTAAATAAGCAAATGTGTCATATTTGTGTATGCCCTAAGCCCCTGATGGCGAACCTATGGCATGCATGCCCAAAGTGGCACACAAAGCCATGTCGCACGGCATGCATGGCCTTGCCTGTTTGTCTTCTGGGTTTCTGGTGCACATGTGCTCATGACAAACACCTGTCCGCGCGCGCAGCAGTGCCAAAAACTGGTGTGTGCATGCGTGTCGACCAGCTGATTGTCGGGCGCACATGCGTGCCAGAACCCGGACGTTTGGCTTTTCCAGAGCGCGATCCCTTTGCGTGCGCAGCAGTGCCGAAAACCAGCCTAAACATGCACTCCGGTTAGATGATCATCAAGCACACATGCACGCTAGAACCTGGAAGTTTGGCTTTTCCAGAGCACGATCCCTTCGTGCGCATGGCAGTGCTGAAAACTGGCCTGTGCATGCGTGCTGGCTAGCTGATAGCGTGCATGCGTGCTAGAACCTGTAAATTTGGCTTTTCCCGAGCACTGCCCCAACGAGTGTGTGTGTGTGCACGCGATGTTTCCGCACAACCTTTTCGGCACTCGGTGCCGAAAAGGTTCACCATCACGGCCCTTAGCAATTCATAAGTTGCTTGTTTTTATGCCCCACACACTTATATACACTAGACAACCCATGACCTGTTGGGTAATTTCTTTACCAGATTCCTCAGCTCTTTCAACAATGGCAGAATTTCCAAAGTGCTACCCTCCCTGATAAAGTTCTTAAAAATTCAGTGAGATATTCAGAGATGTATTTGCCTTGAAAATAGCTCATGTTGAACGGTATAGTACAGTCAAACATAAGGAGCTGACCACAGGAAATGTTTTTGACATTTTGTATCACAGAGGTACCTTGGTACTGAACTGCTTTGAAACTCATTGAATTTGATACTGAACACTTTTGGGATGAACATTTTGTTCCCGTATTCATTGTTTGTTTGGTATTCAGTTTGGTATTCAGTATTCGTTGTCAGCTACCTTGTAAGTTTTAAGTCACTACATTATTCCTTATGGGAATAATGGGATTCCTTATGGGAAAAATATGTTTAGTAGTCATAATTATTGGTACTCATTGCATCTCCTGGAACCAATTAACAATGAATACCGAGGTACCATGGTATATAACATTTTATGATAATTTTAATGGCATAAAATGTTTTATAAAGTTTGCCAAATTTCAATTCCATGGGAGCCATGAACTCTGGATTTTGGATGTAGAGTGTAAAATAGCCTTTTTGAGGTACTTTGGTTCAGAAATTGTTGCCCTATGGTGCACAGTTTCACCCTGTTAAAGGTCACAGACACAAGCATTTCAGTAATATATAAATATACCCATACACATATATACAAACAAGCAAATTATGAATTTGCAGATTTGAAGATTGTCTGCATTTCAAGAATTTCAAGAGGTGGCGCAGCGGTTAGAGGCAGGTACTGCAGGCCACTTTAGCTGACACTGATCCGCAGGTCAGCGGTTCAAATCTCACCGGCTCAAGGTTGACTCAGCCTTCCATCCTTCCGAGGTAGGTAAAATGAGGACCCAGATTGTTGGGGGCAATATAAATATACATTGCTTACTGGTGTAAACCGCTTAGAGAGTGCTTGCACTGTGAGGCGGTATATAAATGTCACAAAATAAATAAATAAAGAAATAAAGAATAAAAGATTGTTTTGCAGCATCTGTTGGCAAATGTGTTGAGGAAACTCTTGCTCTTCCATTTCAGGGTTTTCAAATCCAGATTACTGCACCATCTCAAATGCATATGGACATATATACAAGGTTGTGGATATTTACAAAGGTGCACATGTACAAACTGTCAAAAGTCACATTCCTAAGGTCAAGCCACCTATCCTGTTGCTGCTGTTGCTACTAGTATTATTAGGATATACAAATAAAGAGGAACAAGTAACTGGATGGGGGAGAGAGAAGTTCTGTTTAGGTATTACAAAAGGGGTTAAATTCTCCAGACAAACAACCCTTCCGAAGCAGTAGGCTAATCTTAAGACTAAATTTCAAGGCACTGACACTTTTCAGCAGCAGTGTTTATACTTACTTACACCTCCTGACCATTTCTTGTTTTTAGCTGGTACTTCTAATAAAGGTATGTAATAGAACTCTCAATCCATTAGTAATAATTTGGAGAAAAACTGGCTTAAAGTGGATGAGTACAAGAATAAAGTGGATGGAGTAAACTTTTACTTCAGTGGTTGCACACATATTCTTTCACTCAAAAGGCTGATGAAAAGGTTAGATTTTTAGATACTAAAAGAATGTAATCTGAGAGACTCAGATTCAAGAATTGTAGCTAGCTGTGAGTCAGCATGCATCCTAGTAAGTCAGTGCTTGCTAACTCATAAAACTCTTCATGATTCTGTTTAACAATTTGTAGAATATCAAGGGACCTCTGTTGTGTAATATGTCATCATTTTTTTGCATTTTTCTGAGAATGGATAAACTAAAAAATACTTTTATTCTGTGACTGAGATTATTAATGCTAAAACTCTAATTAGTCAATGCTTATTTTCTTTCTTATTTTCTTCATGCTGACCTGTGAACAAGGAAAAACTTAATTGCTCGTTTTTGTTTTGTAGCAGCTGTACAGAGAATGTAAAAAAATATACAAGCAAACTTGTTTCTTTGAGAATGCAAGTTATGTAAGTCAGGTATGGAATGTGTTCAACAAAGTTGGTTTTGAAGTGTGCAATAACTGTGACACTTAGAAAAAATGTTCCTCACAACAAGAAAACGTATGATAAAGTTAAATTTTCTATATAGCATCCTGGTTTGCTGTCATATATGTATATTAAATGTATTTTTAAATAGTTTCTAGCTGCATTTGGATGGAGGATTTCAGAATAATTGTGTATGTGTGTTTAATGTAAACAATACATATGTCAAGACCTATATTGGATTTGAAGCACTTGTTTCTCAATAGTTACACAGAGGAATCCCAAAGTATGACCTTAAATTTTAAAATGCATGCAGTTAATCATAGTAAAAGTTGAAGATAAAACTGCTTACAATGTATTTTATCTGTGTTGCATTGTTAAACACAAATATTACCTTTTAAGTTTAAATAAGCTTAAGCTTATTCTGACGAGATAGTTGATGAAACTGTGATGTTATGCTTGTCAGTGCAACCATATTCTTCTCATTAAAGAAAATACTGGTGATTATGGCCATGGTATTCATTTAGTAAAACCAAATTATATTTTATTATTATTTCATTACTAAATTTGGAACAATAATGTATCTTAAACGTTAAAAATTATTTTAATGCAAATCAAGTTCATAGGATTATTGTAAGAACACAAAACCTAGTCAAGAGAAGGAATGAAGCATAAAGTGACACTGACAGGTTAATTGTGTCATAAGAGAGATCTAAACCTACATATGACTGTTCATGACATGTATTTAATTTTGAAAGATCTTGAAACATGTGCTTTGGGGCTATTATTGCTCCTTTGGTTGGATTGTTTAGCCGTAATAGATCATTCTGAGAAATCCGAATGATTTATTCATGCTAGAACTTGCCTAAGAAGGGAGGGTGTGCTTTTACAGTTTATCCTTTTCTCCTCAGCTACCTGTCCATAATGTGGGGAAAAGGTAATGAATAGAAAGAAGGGGAACAGAAGTAGGTGCTAATAGCAGTTTTAAGTGCTCTTCATGGCAGCATGAAAAGTGTTATTAAATCTATAGTTGCATTAGGCAGCAAAACCAAATGAAAGGATTTTGCATAATTGCTTTGAAAAGGTACTTGGCTGAGTAGATGAAAATTTGTCATATTAGAAAACTAAGTTCTGTTTTCAATTTTGCATGCAAGGATTTGTGGTTATTTTTTTCATCATTGGGCATATGCAAGTGTTCATACCTGTGTACCATTTCTGAAGTCATATGTCTGCTAAGCAGTGAATAGTGCAGAAAGTAGAACTGCTGTTGATGACCCAATAAAATCAAATTACTAATCCCTTACAAGCTTAGCAAACTTGTATGTTCTTAAAGAAATTATTGTGGCTATTTGGTAAAAGGAATTATATTTAGAAATGGGAAAAGCCTACTCCTCTAATTCATTCCTGAAAGAAAAAAAAGTAATTAAATATCTTTGTGGAAGGATGGAGGTTTTTTGCCTTTTTTAAAAAAATCAAAAGAACATGTAAATGATGATAAGATTTTCTTAATTTTTTTAATTCTAAAACTGGCAGACATAAGGATTTGTGTTTTGCTAGCCAACTTAAAAGTATCTTCTTTTAGAGGGGTGAATGCTGCAGTTGGTGTGTCTTAACACCTATGAGTAGGGCTAAATTATTCAAATGTGTGCAGATAGGGCTTTGCTTTCTATTTTAACTAATGGACAAAGCAAAGAATTAACATCCAGTTTGTATTATCCATTTGGAATTCTGTAGCTATGAGGTTTGTGCAGTTGTCGTTGAAGGATTAAGCATGTTTGGTTTACAGCCAAGATCACAAGATAAACATACACTATTCTGCATGCCAAGACTTGCTATCTTGACGAATAGGTAGTGCTTGTGAAAGATGTTGATTTGATGCACTGGCAACAGTAGCATTGTCTAGCTTTTATTTTTCCTATTTCCTGAAGGCTTAAAGTCAAAAGTTTGACAAAGACACAACCTGCCATTGAGTTGTAACTGCTACCTGTAAATATTATTTAAGCAATGGCATTTTAGTTTCTGAAAACACGTTTGTATACAGATCTGCTTCAAAATTACAGAAACAAAACAGTATTGAGATTGTTATGAATTAGGAAAAAATTAATGAACCGCTCCTGTTATAATTACAAGTTCCTGATTTCAAATGAATATGGTTGAAAACATTACTTTCAAGAAGTTTTGATACCTTTCCTCATTCTTCCCAACTGGCATGTGAATCTTGAAAGTTTTTAAATTTTAAGCGAAGAAGGGAAAAAACCTAAAACTGAAATGACTTGCATATTTGATATTTGCTTGTGTATAGAAATTATAAGGCCTCCCATCTCTCTCTATTAACTCTGGGTACCTAACAATATATAAAACTAGGTGGCAGTGTTCAACAGCACTACAATGTATTGGAGGAGGGCTTAGCTTTGCATGGCATGAAGTATAAACCAAGGATTATTGTTTAGCAGTATGCATGAAATAAGTTTATTCAATAAAACAGTTAAAACAACCATGGCTTAGTTAGGATATATAAGCTCTTGTGTATAAACTATGCATAGCTGTTAGCTGTAACTGTTTTTCCCATGTGTTCGCAGTGCTGTGCCTGAATTAAATAATACAACACAAGAAAATACAATCCGAGTCAAAGTAGAGAGGAACTGTTAAAACAACATTTAAATATATTGCTGCATCTGCATATTTCTAAAGGCAACTAGACAATATTATCCTAATTAATATATAAATAAATGTATACCAATTTAACTATAAGTTTAATTAGTTTAACAATTTTCAAAAATTTTCCTGCTTTGATATGCAAATACAATAGAAAAAAATTGTATTGTGAGATTTTTAAGCTAATATTTTAAATCGTTTTGTTCTTTATAATTTTCCCAATAACTATTTTTTTCTACCTTCACCTCTTGATATATATCTATATATCTATATCCTATATCTCTATCTCTATCTCTATCTCTATCTATCCATCCATCCATCCATCCATCCATCCATCCATCCATCCATCCATCCATCCATCCATCCATCCATTGTGTGTGTGTGTGTGTGTGTGTGTGTGTTGCATGTTTTTAAATCTTTCTTCTTTTTTGAATGGAGCATTGTGTGCTATTATAGCATTCTGTGAGAAATGTTATAATCTGATCAAAAAGTTTTACAACAGTTCATCTGGTCCAACATAATTTACAAAGAACATAAAAACAATAACATTGCTATAAGCCTGAATAATCTTGTTAGCTGCTGATTTTATTAGTAATAGTATTCAATCTGCTGCATTATCATTTTTCATGGTATAACGTCTGCAAGCTACATGCTATGCAAACTTATAGTCTTTGTCATGTTTGTTTGGAAGTGAACTCCACTGTGAGTTTTATTGTTATTAATCATTTTTAATACTATAAAAATATTTAATATTTAATACTGCATGAATAATTCAGTGAAACTTTTGGTTACTTCTATTTTGTTTTTTATTATACGACAGATTTTTCAGTCCTAAATAGTGCTAAATAACTTTTTTACCTTTCTTCCCATGTGCTGTATTCCTCCTTTAAAAAAAGGCTTATTCAAATTTTGAATAACATTCCAAAATTAACTCTTCATTAAATATATTGGTACTAAACGTGATGGGTTTGGTGGCTTCATTTGTTAACTTAGTAGTGTATATCTCCAATCAAAACTGGGGAAGATTTCTTTGAAGATATCAAAAGTTAATTTCAAGAAAAGGTGAAGAGGTTGCACTATTTGCATTCCTAATTTTACTAAATCATATTGCATATAAAAATTAAAGTTGCTTTTCTCAAATGCTAATATTTTGATTTAATGTATGCCAGGTTCTAAAAATGTTTTATTATTTTATATATTCAGAAACTTTTGTGTAATTTTCTTCTATTTTCCTAATTTGGAAGAAAGAGAAAAATTAACAAAGTCAAAATTTCTATATCAGATATTACCTGGTATAGATAGATAGATAGATAGAATAGATAGAATTCTTTATTGGCCAAGTGTGATTGGACACACAAGGAATTTGTCTTTCAGTGTACATAAAAGCTCTCAGTGTACATAAAAGATACATATCTAAATCTAAAATATCTAAAATAGCTGACTATCTAGCTTTTTTAAATCAAAAGTATCAGTATTATTAATTATAAGTATAAAATGTAGGACATAATAAGTACTGTTGCTTCATGTTTGGCGGAATATCAATCATGTGAAATATTTTGTTTTGGTTTAACATCTTTTTACAGATGTGGACATAGTTTTTTTTCTTCTGCTTTCAAGCTTTAAAGTTTTGGCTTAATTTGATGCTGATGAAAGTTAGCGCCTGAAAGCACATTCATCAATGAGTCATATTAAAAACAGGTTTTCAACAGATTTCTTCAAGCATATCTCTCTGTAATGTCAGGTTCTGATCTGAGACACCTTGGCTTGCCTGGACCTGTGTTTCACCTGGGCAAAGGCTGCTAGTTGTGATTAATCAGTGTGTGATGAAATGACAGCTAAGATTAGACTAACACATAGGTAATTTGTGAAGGCTTAATGCCATCTAATGTTCATGATACAATAATTTTGTTTTTTACAATACAAAATGGTTAGGACTTTTTATTCAGACATTCATACCTGATTTGTGAATGCTCAATTGATTAATCTCTATGTCCTTCTGCCATAATAGATTGTAGGCTTTAGAACAATTTAATAATATGAAAGTATCAAGATATGGGTCATCACATTACTTGCAGATGTTCAAAGGTTTATGAATATTTAACAAAAAAAACCACAGTTCTAAATTTATTAAATTACTTGAAAATACACCACAAGTTTTCCTTAAACAAATTTCCCAAATATTTCTCAAATGTTTCCTGAATATTTGTTGTATTTGTAACTTCCTTCCCATAGTTGTGATAACTGGAGGAATCTGAGAAATAATATCCATATATAAATGTATACGGACAATTCTCCATATAGAATAATCCCAAATTAATTATCCAAGTTCTTTCTGAAAAGTGCTGCTTAAATAAACATGTTTGCTTGCTGACAGAAGGAAAACAGGGAGCTGTACTGATATCTCTTCCAAAGCCTCGAATATACATCAAGAAACATTGTCTTGTGTACCTTCTCATAGTAGATAGAAGCCTGTTCTAAATTTTGTCATGTAGGAGTGGGCTTGTAATTCATTTAATTATACTAGAAAAAGGCTTAGTAACCAAACAAGCTGTTTAATAAACAGAATTATATACTTCCTATGACAATTCTGAATCAACAGTCTGAACTTGTTGAAGTTTCTAAGTATTCCAAGAGTAGTTTGTGTCACATGTTGTAGCTAGGGTTACTAAAACATTTTCAGTTGCAAAATCAGGCATGAAACTAGATTCAACAGTGAGCCAGTGGAGATAGTTGGGCAACTGGATTGATACCACCCCATTAAAATCTCTGCTCTGCCACTCATGCATCTTCAGATAGACATTATCAAACCTACAAGGATTGGTGTTCTGGCATTTAGAGTGACAAAAGGATCGTGACAACCATTTCAATTCATGTCTCTCCTGATCCCTCTTCTAGGTCTTATATATTGCTATAAAAAAACCTAAGTGAATGAATCTGTTCCATTCAGGACTTTAATATAGGCAAGTCAACATAGAATAGAATTCTTTACTGGCCAAGTGTGATTGGACACACAAGGAATTTGTCTTTGGTGCATATGCTCTCAGTGTACATTAAAAAATACATTCATCAAGAATCATAAGATATACTTACTGATAGTCATAGGATACTAAATAATCAAATCATACTAGGAAATTAAATAAAACAATATAAATCATAAAGATACAAACAACAAGGTTATAGTCGTAAGTGGGAGGAGATGGGTAATAGGAATGATGAGAAGATTAATAGTAGTGCAGACTTAGTAAATAGTTTGACAGTGTTGTGGGAATTAGTTGTTTAGCAGAGTGATGGCATTCAGGGAAAAACTGTCCTTGTATCTAGTTGTTCTGGCGTGCAGTGCCCTGTAGCGTCGTTTTGAGGGTAGAAGTTGAAACAATTTATGTCCAGAATGTGTATTAGATAAATAGTACTAGATAAATATGTTTATTGAGTACTAAGTTCCACGTGTTCTTTTGTCATTAGGAAGTATAACAGTACCTTGAAGCTAAAATGAGAGTCCTATGCCCATTTTAACTGCCTGAATTTTTGACACAGGCTACTTGCAACCAACAAAAGCAGATTATTTCTGTTTAATGGTCTCAGTAGAAACTTATTGCTTTCTGATTCATTCTACTGATTTTAATGTAGATTAAGTTCTTTTTTAGGTCAACAGCAATAAAACCATCAGCTATCTAGTATTCTTGCTTTAGATCCATAACAGTATTTTAACATTGTTTATACTGATTGATGTTAAAAACAAAAGTGATAACGATCAACACATAGAGGACTTAGGTATGACCATTAAATATTTCTTGAATAATCACAAGCTCCCTTAAAATAAAGTTCTGCTCCATATACAGGAATAGTTACAGCTCTGTGAAAATGTAATCCAGTAACCAATGAGTTCGGAATTTAAAAGACTATATGATACTAACCAGGTGATGCTGTTAAAAAATGTTTCCAACAACTGACATCACTATCAGCATTTTATCCTGAAGTACTCAAAATCTTAATAACTGACTGTGAAATAATCTATTCAGATACTCACTTCTTCCTTTTTATCACTCCATGTGATTTATTTATTTTTAAAATACATGACATTAAACAGCTTCTCTAATTTATTTCCAGGCACCATCCTGATTATATAAAACTTGTGATATGCTTACAATATTGAATTAGTAACTACTCCTTTGACCTCGCAAGTGTTGATGCCAATTTTTGACAGTAGACTAGACACCATTTCTTTCCACAGTCTTTTTGTCTCTCTGCAGTGGGTGGGACAAACAGCGAAACAGAAATGTTTCTATGGTAAGATTCATCAGTACCATCTTTAGTCACACACATTCAGTAATCCATTTCTTAACCTTTGACACCAAGACTTCCTTTATTTTGAATAGCAGGCTCTCATTAAATTATTAGAAAGAGATGGAAAAAAAGTGTAATATTGCTCCTCACTGCTGTTACCAACAGCTTTAACATCTAGCTGTTTTTCTTGCTTTCCCATTGTCATTTCAATCTGGGATATGTTTTGTATTTACTTTAGATGCTGAGAACATAATGCACACAATGGCTTTGTGTGTAACGAGAAGCTAGTCTTTGACAAAAGTCCAACATTATTAATCAAACAGAAAGATGAAAGGGAAAATAACTGATGCAGCATATTAGAACAACTTAATCAGAGTTTGGGGTTAGAGCCAAGATTCTGTAAAGGAACATAACCATAATCATGGGAATACAGGAAGTCCTCAACTTATGACCACAATTGAGTCCAAAATTTCTGTTACAAAGCAAGGTATTTGTTAAGTGAATTTTGCCCCATTTTATGATTATTCTTGCCACAATTGTTAAATGAATCACTGCAGTGGTTATGTTAGTAATATGGTTGTTAAGTGAATCTGGCTTCTCCCTTGACTTTGCTTGTCAGAAGTTCTCAAGAGATGATCACGTGATCCTGCAACCATCATAAACATGAGTCAGTTGCCAAGCATCTGAATTTTAATCACCTGACCATAGTGATGCTGCAGTGGTCATAACTCTGAAAAACATTCATAAGTCACTTTTTTCAGTAACTTCAAACGATCACTAGATGAATGATTGTAAATCAAGGACTATCTGTAACCTAACTGTGATAATCTTATGTATGCTTCCCTTTTCTTTCATGTACACATAGACTCCTCATAACAGCTTTCTCTCTCTCTCATCTTCTGGCTGTGTAAGTAATGAAAGAGTCAATAAGAATGATAGAGTATACTTTGCTTTATTGAAAATTTTCACCATGTACTTCTGATGGGAAAATGATCTTATTAGCACAATACATGGAACTTTTCTTGCTGAGCAAAAGTGTGTATGTGCATGTGCAACTGCGCGTGCCAGCACCCACAATGCAATGCATCCCACTACTCAAAATTTCGGCTACCGGTTCTCCAGAACTGGTCAGAACCTGCTGAAACCCACCTCTGGCTGAAGTACATGGAACACTGTTACCTTCCCATGCTGTTACCTCTTTATCTACTCGTATTCGCATGCTTTCAAACTGCTAGGTTGGCAGGAACTGGGGCAAGTAACAGGAGCTCACCCCTTCACCTGATGCTTGGATCTCGAACCCGGGCTGTCAGCTTTTCAGCTAACAAACTCAGCTGAACCATTGCATCTCCCTCTCCACAGATACAGCGCAGCAGATAAAATTAATAAAAATCACCTAAACCTCAAGTTTAAAATTGCAGGGAAAAGCCCCAAGTAAAAACATGGGGGAAAGGCAAATTTTCACATTCTCTTTGTCTATATGAAGCAGATGAAATAAGACAGAAAGGATCTCATCATATGGGAAAATTCTCCTCTTATACAAGCTTTATTTCTGTTGCTGATCTACCAACCTCAGCAGCATTTACTAACGTAGACTTAGTACTATGGATATTTTGTTTAGAATAAATATGTCTGTCTCAAAATATCTCTAACATTATTGTTACCCATTGTTTGTCAATAAGTGTAAATAGACTCCAAATATAATTAAATCTCACTGAAAATTGTTGAGGGCTTGAGTTAAGTTATGATAATATCAGCAGTTCCACATTTACACTGCTGCATCTTTAGAAACCACTGTGAGATCTACCCTTCACTGTTGCTTATGGGTTTAATTGGTTTTATCTACTTTTGTCATCAGTCTTGTCTTCACAGATTATTGTGGGGATAAGATTTGAAGAGGAAAATTCAAGTCACACAATGCCTTCTGTCAATTAATTCTTATTTGATATTTCTGCCTGCATTTCAATTCCTGTGATTCAGGTCTTGGGCTTTTAAAAGAATTCTGTGGCAGGGTTAGGGAATAGTATTTGGATGCTTATGAATGGTAGTATGTAGAAAAATCTTATATAAGTTATCCACAAAATCAGGAGTAACAATTGACCATTGGTGTTGACTGTATACAGTGTACATTTATTTATTTATTATATTGCTTTTTTAAGATTTTAAATCTGCCTAAAATGAATTTTTATATCTAAGATTGACTATTGTACAGATTCTTAGGAGAGTCACACTAGATTTAATGGGGCAAATAAGTCACATCAGTAAATGTATACGGCTGTGCATTGCTTCAGGGTGCTCAGAAATGACATAGTTGTCAGCAACTCCTTATAGCTGGTGCCATTATTCCTGGGAATCCACAGCTATTCTTCATAAGTGCAGCATGATCCCAGGAAAAATGCATTTGTTTGAAGGAGTTGCTGACAGGTGCTGTGTGCATGTCCTTGTGGACTCAATAGTACCACTTCCCTTAGACCCCAGAATGCTGCATTATCCTAATATTAAATGTTTCCAGTGTACTTTGATTGAATTGTGGCTAATTACATTTTTTTGTGGAAAAAATATATAAAAATGTATGGTGTGTACAATTTTAGGTTCAGCAGACATCTATCTAATACATTTAATTAATTTAATCTTTCATAAGTTATAACTGATTAGGCAGTTCTTTCTGTGTTGGTAGACATTTTGGCATTCTGGCTGCTATATTATTTTGCTGAAGATAAAATATTTTTCAATACACTGATGAGCGAACAGATGGAACTTGACATAGGTAGGCAGATAGGATTAGATTTCTATACTTCAAATTTAATGCAGGTATTTAAATATTGCTTCCTGCAATCCTAGTTTGGTATTATTCTATTACTTCCTCCACCTCTTTCATTAATTGGAAGAAAAGGAAACCTATGACTTTTAATGTTTGACCCATTAGCAAGCATATTAAATAAAAGATATTCCTGTGAAATAATAGGAGCTCCAGACTTTTCAACATTAATTAACATACAAGAGGGACCTATTCCACTTTAAGAATCAACATATTTATAGACCAAAGAAATTTGAAGCCAAAGAGTATCTGTATTATGGTTACTTTAATTAATTTAAATGCACAGATGTATTTACCAATTTATTTTTGTTTATAATGATAAAGGAATAAATTTAACATTACAAAGAATTCAGGTACCAAAATGTAAAAAGCCAAAAATGTGTAAAAATATATTTCTTTGTATGTTATTTATTTTAAATGAAATTGAATCTAAAGTTGGGCAAGATCATTTAGATTAGTGTTGGTGAAACCTTTTGGCACCGAGTGCCCAAACTGGAATGTGCAAGTGCGCCGAAGTGCTGAAAACCCAAAGACCAGCTGGCATGCGCGCGCCGGCCACCTGGTCTTCAGGTTTCTAGCACTCTGGCATGCGTGAAGAACACCTGGCCAGCGTGCTTGTGCACGCCAGAAACCTGAAGAGTAGCTGGCGGCGCGCCCTCCCACAAAGAAGGATCTGCGTGCCACCTCCGGCATGCGTGCCACAGGTTCGCCATCACGACAATAGGGGATCTGCAGATCCTTTGAATGAAGTATTTCAGAATGCATGGGAATGCAATTTTTAAATTGTTAATTCTGCACTGTCTTTTTTAAGGCTCACAACATTGTTACAGAAGCTGCATCTAGATGTCTGTGCATGTATGTGTAATATACACAGCCAATTCAAGCTTTCATCTATTTCAACATTTTGCACTGCAAGCCACATTGTATAAATCAATGAAATGAATTTTATAAATAAATGACAAATAAATAGCAATTAAGTGAATGAGGAACAGATATTTGGGTTTATCCTATAGTCATTGAGGCTTGAAGAAAAATGAAAGCTTGATATGGGCTGTTCAGGACAGGCTGTTCAAACTAGTCAAGGGCAGCATTGAGAAATAATCAAATAATTCTAAGTGCAGATTGTACAAAGAGGCAGAAGAAAAAATATGTTGTAGGACATGACACAGTCACCCAATTGATTCACTGAATCATCTATAAAAATGATCATGTGCCAGGAATGAAAAATCGGTGGAACATAGAGTTGAAATAGTTGAGAATGAACAAATTAAAGTATTGTAGGAGTTCCCACCAAATCTTAAGAAAACCTGCACATTGACAAAAATTATGTCAACTGCAGAAGGCCAGAATTGCTTGTATCCACTTTGTATCCAATTGCTTGTATTATTATTATAATAACATAGGTTCTTGGAAAGAACTTGATGCATATGAAAACCAATGCAGCTAAAGAACTGGCAGCTGTGATTTCACATTGTTGTGTGCATAATAATAATAACATATTCAATCTGTTATCGCTGCCAATCCCAGTAGTCTTTGGGCAGTGTACAGAATATAAATAAGTAGTTAAAACAGTTAAAAAGATAAAATGGACAGCCCCGATTTATATCAATCATAACAATGACAATATATTGTTGTTTCGAGACAATACTTAGATGTTGTGGCCCATGACTTTTCTCTAAAGAGTGTTCTACAATTCATAAGTTTAGGTAGTAGACCTGGTTGTCAGCAAAAAAATTGCAAGTAATGGCCACAGCAAGCATATGATCCTGATTTATGTTCCTCCAGCAATGCTTATCTTTTCCTGATCTACTACAAGGAGAAGGTTCTCTCCTAAGTGTAATGGTATAGTTTAGCTTTACATAATGGCATAAACCTTGTAATATGTATTTCAGTTTTAACTTATTGTGCTTTAAATGACTTGGCAATATATATATGCAGACATTTTAGAGTGTGTTACTTCCTCTAATAGTTTTATAATTAATTTTGGAAACATGAATGTCTAAGTAAAGTGGAACTAATAAAACACATGGATATTGTCTAAAATACAGTTAAAAGCTATCATATCTTCAAACATTGAGAGAAAATAAACAATTTGCCAGTTACAAAGTGAAGCTTGCTCATATGTGCTAGAAACGCACTTACAGTGGAGAACGTGTAATTCTTAGCTGAAATAACTTGCATGATGACTGTTACTTCCTATCTTAGAGAAAAAAATATCTTGGTTGTTTGAATTGCTGGTAAGATGATACTGTATTGAAAGAGATAAGGAGGGATGCCTTCTCCTAGCTTGACAGCTAGGGACTCATCTGGTCTGCAGAGCATTTGCCAAATGATGAATGGCTTTCCCAGATGTTATTCTTGGGCTCCAGTTTGACCTGTATGATTCATTTATTTCCATATGGTAGCTATCATACATTGCTATTTTATGTCATAGCTTTTGAGAGCTTTTCTGCTCTGTCCACAGAACAAAATAAAAGGAATAGATGAAAGGAGTCAGTGAAAATAATGCATTTGGTCCCTTGACTTTGGTGGAGGTCAGTGTGCTCATCAGTGAGACAGACAAAAGAATACATTTCTGCTTTATGTTGTTTCTAATCCAGGCTACTTCAAAAATTATGTTGTGCTTTTTTTTCCAATGCATCATTTGCCTTTCTGACATAACAGTAGACTATGTAGAAATAATAGATGTGTTCATTTTGGACGTAGGAGGGTATATGTGCTAGATTACATGGTCCTAAAATGTATAAGCATTCTGTTTAAATCTTCAACACTCTTCCTTCCCTGTGTTATTTTGTGCTTTTCTTCCATTATTATTATTACACTAAATTCAGTGAGGCTTGTTTCTGAATAAGGTTTACACAAAATTATATGGTTTTGCAGGCAGATACCCATAAAATATGAGACACTTAAATTCACATACTAAGTAAGAGTAATTCACCCTTAGTTATTTTGATCAGATTTGTTAAAATGTTAATGTAGAAGACATAATTGACTTTCTTCCATATCATTTGAAATAATGATATAAAAAGGCCATAAAAAGTAGTTTTACAGATAAAAAGCAGTTTTACAGATAAAAATAATGTTAACAAAACAAAGTTGTGAAGGTAGTATAATGAGACATGTCAAAAAGTTCATTGTATTATTAGTTTTTTAAATATTTTTCAATAATACCTGTTTTTTTCACTAGATAATGGTAAAGAATAGAAAAGAATGCACATTAATTTATATGAGTAATAATTTATAATTATAAAATTTAATTATAGATCATAAGTATGTATCTTTTGTTACTACTGCAATAATGTTTATCTTTGTAATGTAATATACTTTGTGTTATTAAACAAATAGATTTAGTGATAGATTAACATGCATATTATGCAATTTGAATTTTATGAAAAACTGCTACATAATATGGTTGAAAAGTATTTCAGCTCTAAAACTTAGTTTTATTAGATTTTCCTTAGGCACTAAAGAAGTTCATTTTTCTATTGTAGCATTATGGCTGTTATCTTTCTACTTTTCACCAAGCTAGATCATGGTCACTCTTTTTTTTTTTTTTTGACTCTTACATTTTTTCCTGCCTCACATGGCCTGTACGTTGTTGACATACAAGTAAGGAGATAGGTATGTAATTCTTGTAGTGGAGGCTGGCCCAAGAAAATTAGGCATTTTAAACAAAACAAAACATTTCACTTATTAACTGTAAAGCTCAGTGAAAATTCACCAAAGGAGAGAAGGGATGGGAGAACTCACTGTTCAGACTGCAAATCTAGACTGATTTAGCAATTGTATTAAGTGCTTTAACACACATTAGAAGAAAGATTAGGGATTTTAATGCAACAATTAAAAGTACTACTATAGCATAATGAACTACGAATAAAAAAAGATATTTTCCATAGAATATAAAAAGCTGTAATTCAATTCAGCTTAAAACATTTTATTATTTGCATATCTAACAGTTATCTCAAACTACTCTATCAAAAAATCTTATAAAAATATAAGTACATTCTTTTATGTTCATATAAGATAAACCAAGTGAACCAAAGAGTCATAAATATCTCTGCGTTCTGATTTACTAATAGGTAAAATGGTTCAGTGTTTAAACTTACATTAGAAAAATGGCTCTCTTTCAAAAAAAAAATGTCACTGGGGGCTTATAGTGTAGGTTTATGATTTACTGGTTTAGCTCAAATCTTATTTCTCAAAATTATATTTGTATAGACTAGATTTTTTAAAATTCTGTATAGCATAATTCCATAATACTTCTTAGTAGAGATATATTCCTAATAATAATAATTACAGCCCAAGAGTGAACATGAAGAAATAGGTGGCAAGAAAAAAATATGTCTTTCATCTGTTTTCCAGGTGACAGAGATTTACTATTTCCTTAGATATTAATTAGCTTTCAGAGATAGCAGTGTTCCGCTATTGCTGAAAAGGAAGAAAAGTAATTACGACAAAATATGAAATATGGTGGAAGTTGTTGCAGTCAAAGATATACTTGCCAGGTCATCCAACAGGCTTCATTACAGACTCCAACTGGCTCTACAATTTTAGGTGCCAGATAAGGAAAATAATGTATTTCCCACTTCTATGTATGTTTATGTTTTTCCTATCATGTTGTCTTTCTCTGTCTCTCTCTCTCTGACTCACTATCTCTCTCTCTCTCCCTCCCTCCGCCCTCTCTCTCTCACACACAGTCTCTCTGTGTGTGTGTGTGTGTGTGTGTGTGTGAGAGAGAGAGAGAGAGAGAGAAATATATAGAAATCTATTTTTATTGTTTTTAAATTAGAAAGATTCATGCTTTCTTATTTTCTTAAGAGCTGTTAATTGCAGAATTTCCTGTGTATACAGAGGTAAAGCATAATCATAATTAGACTTTAAAAAGGAAAGTATGTTAGTCTATTTTGGCAAAAATAATAAGAATGACACTTTAAAATCTCTCTCTCTCTCTCTCTCTCTCTCTCTCTCTCTCTCTCTCTCTCTCTCTCTCTCTCTCTCTCTCTCTCTTTCTCTATCTCTCTCTCTCTCTCCCCTCCCTCCCCCCCTCCGTGCGTGTGTGTGTTTATGTATTTCTGCAGAAAGTAGGGGTTGGCACCCAAAGGCCTGCTATCTGAAATGATCCTTCCTACAGTACCCCCTCCCAAATATATACCTACATGGCTTATATAAAATAGGAAGAGAGCAGCTGTCTTTTGCCTGTTCTTGTGAGCACTTTCTGCCTCTTCAGGTGGGCATTCAGTTGGGTTTAACTGATGTTTCACTGTGGGCAGGACAACAGAACCCCCACCTGGTAGTGGCAGAAGTGTGTGCAAGTATGAGATGGAGGACGAAATGTTAGTAAGACTGTATGCCCTTTAGCACCAATGTTTATAAAGTTGCTGACTCACCATATAAAACATAACTTTAAGTCAATTGTATATGCCTGAGACTAATAGATTTCTATTTCATTTCATTAATTTTTTGATCAAACTAGATGATCATTGTATGGTTAGATTCCAGAGCCACTGGAAACAATTGTTGCTGGTAAGATTTACAGCTCCATATAGTTTACACAAACACTGAGTACATGCATTCTGCAATGTTTAGGACAGTGATGTCGAACCTTTTTTGGCTTGGGTGCCGAAAGGGTGCGCACGTGCACAATAGTGTGCATGTGTGTGCCCACACCCATAATGCAGTGCCCTCCCCCAGTGCATGCACACAACCCCCCGTGCTCCCCCTGCGCATGCGCACAGGCCTCACTGAAGCCTCCTGACTTCCGGTAGACCCATTGGGCTGTTTTTCGCTCTCCCAGGGTTTAGGAAAGCCTCCTGAAGCCTGGGGATGCCGAAAAATGGCCCAACGGGCCAACCGGAAGTTCAAAAATGAAATGGAAGTGGAACTGCCCTACTACTTACTTTCAGATAGTTGCAAACAGGCCTTGCATACCTCGGACCATTTCTTCTGCAGCCGGCAAAGCTTTCCTGAAGGCCTCTGTAGCTGATAACAGAGCTCCGGATCGATCTGGAGCTCCATTATCAGCTGCAGAGACCTTTCCTAAAGGCCTTTCCTGAAGGCTTTTCTAGCTGATAACAGAGCTCCAGATCGATCTGGAGCTCTGTTATCGGCTGCAGAGGCCTTCAGGAAAGCTTCGCCGGCTGCAGAAGAAATGGTCCGAGGTATGCAAGGCCTGTTTGCAACTATCTGAAGGTAAGTAGTAGGGCAGCTCCACTTCCATTTCATTTCCGAATTTCCAGTTGGCCCATTGGGCCATTTTTCACCGTCCCCAGGCTTCAGGAGGCTTTCCTGAAGCCCGGGGAGAGTGAAAACGGCTGAAAAAAGGCCGAAAATCAGCTGGCCAGGGCGCGCATGTGCATATGCAAATAATAAATAACATCAAATAACATTGTCTTATTCTAGATCATTGGAGAGGTGGATAAAAATGCCAAATCCGGTCTAAACATCTGGCTAACTTTGCAATGAACCATAATAATAACAGCAACAACATATTAGATTTACAATGTTTCCAAATTAAATTGATTCAAGGAAAGTTGAAATTAAAAATTCAATAAAACCAATCAGATACACAAAATAAATGTTCTTGAGAAAGTGCTTCATTCTTTTTTATCCTTAACTTTTCTGTTTATTGGTTCATGTATCATATGACAGAAATGTGGTTTCAAAAGTTTGCTTTGATATTAAAATGCTCAGTTCTACGACAATAATATTTTGTTTTGTATATATTTTTTGCAGTAAATCAAAGTCATTTAGTTGCCTTTATTGTGCATTGAATTTTTGGTGCAGCAAATGTATAAAATCTCAAATTACTAAATCCAGTTAATTCTCCATATTGTGATCTCTTTGCTATTTCTTTACATCGTATTTGCTCCAGGGAAAACTAGTTGCGATTGAACTTAAGAGCCGGTCAGAGGAAAAAAATTACTGATGTTGAGAAGGTAAAAAAGATTGCTGTTTCTCAGTTAAATAAAAAACGTTTCTGTTTATAAAAACTACTGATATGTTTTTCTTTAAAGTGTATGCAGCTGGCAGTTGGAAATTTAATGTTTCACAAGTGCTGATTATTACTTGTAATATTGTTTAAAACTATGTATGCCTGCTTCAGTCTTTATTTATGACATTTAGTGACAAGCTAGCATTGCTTTATATACAAACATTATCAACTAGATGGTGTGCAGAAGTATAGTGTTAGGTCACAGTACAAATGCTTACTGTGACTTCGACGTGATTTATGAAGCATGTGAATAACTTAGAAAAACTTCAGTGATTACATGGGTCTTCAATTTTATTGATATAATCTTGTTAATACTAAAATACAGATGAATAGAGAGCTCCTTTTAAAATATTCCCAAGTATGGAAAACAAAATAAAGAATTTAGAAATACTGGAAAACATTTTTGAGTTTTGCTATAAATTGCGTTATTTTTATCTGGTCTGATACAGATGGAATAACATTTCCAGTTCAAGGTACATGAAGCTTTTTGCTCCCCTTTATTTTTAAAACAAAAATAAAATGCTTTTAAGCTGCTTCTAAGGTATATTCTGTAAACCTTAAGTTTGCATGTATTCAATATAAATCTTAAACTTCCATCCGTGAATAATCAATGTGTCCATGAAATTACCAAGAGTCAAGCTTGGCTAAAAAATTCTCACTTTCCTCATTATCCAGTTGGCTGGCTGATTGATCTTAGAAGTAAGGAGATGAAGAAGATACTTAAGAGAATTGTCCCTCATCGGTCTTTCTCTCTTTACATCAATCTAGTTGTGTTTTATAGTTTACTGAAGTTCCTTGGAAATAAAACATTAGGACGAACACCTAATACAATACAAGCAAAAGACAGAAAATATGGCCAAATGTGAATACAATCTCAGATTTTGGACGTACAAGGTGATGCTGAGAATAACAAAGCATCTGTGCTAATTGTGCCTGCAATTCTCATATATTGATCTGCTGGGGATGATGGGTCAAAAGAATCTTCTGCAAGCCTTTGTTTGCTAGGTGTATAATAGACAAAATGACTTATATTCTCTCAGCTGGGTTAGAAATAATTAATCCTTAAAAGAAGCAGTGGCATATAACTTCCTCAAGAAGCCATTCATCTACCCAGTAATTTTACATAACATTCTATCACTAACACTCCTCATACATACACACCTTTTATGGATGATTGTTTAGAACGTAGTGAAATAGCAATTACAGAAAGTCCTGTTTTAAATGGATTATCTAGATCCTTCCAACCTAGGTTCAAGCCTGGGCCTGGGCCAAAAAACGATACCTCAGGTAGCCCTCAACTTACAATATTTCACTTAGTGACCATTCAAAGTTAAAATGGCACTGAAAAAAGGTGACACAACCATTTTCCACACTTATGACAGCTTGCAGCATTTCCATGGTCACATGATAAAAATTCTGATCCTTGGGAATGGTTCATATTTATGACAGTTGCACTGTCCCGGGGGCATGTGATCAGCTTTTGCAAACTTCTGACAGGCAAAGTCAATGGGGAAGCCAAATTTACTTAATAGCCTGTGTTTTACTAACTTAACAACTGCAATGATTCACTTAACAGCCGTGGCAAAAAAAGTTGCAAAATGGATCAAAACTCATTTAACATATGTCTCAGCAACATAAATTTTGGGCTCAATTGTGGTCACAAGTTGAGGACTACCTGTAGTCATTCTTGTGCATGGCCTGTAGCAAGACTTAAATAGGGAAAATCTGCCTCTCATCCTGATTGACCTCTAAGGAACAGTCAGTATGATCATCCATGGTGTCCTTTTGGGAAATCTGAAATAGCTGAAAGTTGAGAGTACTTTTCTACAATGGTTCAGCTCTTTATAAATGCACAATTAGTGTGAGAGGAGTTAGTGACTTCATTCTGGGCTGGCCTAGTCTTTGGTTCTTTTCCCATTATTTTTAATTGCTACATAAATTGCTAGGAGAACTAATGAGTTCAGGATATAGTATCAGCATGCTGATAATACCCAACTTTGTACATTTTCACATCAAACCAAGCAGGAAGTAGATTTGTATTTGATTGGTACTTTTCGTATTTCTCACTTCTTTTTGGTTAGATTGGGTAAGACAAATTATCAAAAAGTTGTGAAATCAATTGTGGTACTTCTTTTAGAACAGAATATAGTCCCAGAAGTTGTCTGTGTGGATGTACAGAATTGCATATACAGAATGCTTGGACATAATGGATCACTCATTTAATTTAGAAGATCAGTAGGGCATAAAGTACACAAACAGTTTTGATTGAATTTTGTCCTGAAAAACTGAAGGAAGTAATGTTTTCTGTGTTGAAAACACAAGGCTGTTTTCACTCAGTTCTTAGTAGTTTTGAATTAGTTGGAAAGAGTGGCTGCTATGCACAGAATAAAATATGTGTTTATAACTATGTCCTATTAACATTCACAGAAAGGTAAACATGTCAGTCCATTTGAAGAAAATAAAACAGATATTAACAATATATTGTAGTTAAAATGCTAAACTTTCACTGCATTCAGATCTTTCACGTTGGAAAAGTACATGCTTTATAAGCTGTCTGTTAACAAGGTTTTTTTTTTACCCATTCTTTCTTAAACTGGTTCTGGGGATTGGTTTTTTTAGGTCTCTTACTACCATTTTATGAAATCTTAGTTTGAGTGCTTGGATTATTATAGGTTATTAAAACTCAAATCTGTGCACATGGTCTCTCTCTTTAAAAATTGAAGGTAGCAAAATAAACTGGATTCTAATTAAATTTCCATACAACTGTTGCTATGTTTTAGAAGATGATTTTCACAAGAAATTGTATAAAAAGAGCCAGAACATTAGGCTATGGGATTGGAGAAAATCACTAGTTGTTGTTTTTACATTTTAAAGTACCCTTTTGCTTTCTAATTGGTATTAATTGGCTGAGGAGGCTATTTGTTATATCTGAATCATATGGTTTATAGAGCATTATTTAACCCAGTTCTTCAGCTTTCCTTTTGAGTATGTTTGGAAGTCCTTGGAGCTCTTATGTCTCTAGAAATGGTATGTGTATTATCTGCAATTCCAGAATTACCAAAGACTTGTCAATCACAATGACCTCTAATGACCTCTGTCAAAGCAAGGAGTTTGTTGTGTGATAGAGAGGGGTGTGTAATATTCCCTAATTATTGGAACTATATGAAAACACAACAAAGCACCTAGAAGAAATCCATTTTAAGCCAGCCAATTTACTGTTTGGAAAACTTTAATGTAAAGTAATGTAATTACCAGACCTGCTAACTTTTAAAAGGAAACTTTTTATATTGCATCTGTTTGTTATTTAAACTTCATTTTGTAAACTATGTCTATCAATGTTATTTCTGTTTCCATCAGGAAAAAATGCAAATAGAGCAAATAAAATAAGTTCTCTTGCCTTTGCCATGTTCACAATTCCTGTTTAATTCAGTTTGCCTGAAATCCATTGACCCTTGCTAATTCCTGATAGAATTGTGTGAGTACAGTACGTGTGTCTTCTGTCATCATATTGAAACCAGTTTTCACTTTATTCTCATCCGGCCATTTATCTTTACAATATATCTAATATAGCTTCACTCTTCCTTTCAACTAAAATAAACTATTTTTCAGAGGTGGATAAAAGAAAAGGGCTTAACTAAAACTGGAAATATTATTGTGATGTTTACTGGTATATCATAGATTTCTCGTAATTTTTAATTATTCTGTTTTGAAATATATGCTATGCATAACCTATGCTTAGGTTCTTTTTGTCATTTCTAGCATTATTGATAGTGACGCAAATCAAAGCACAAATAAGCTTCAACTTTTTGGGTGCAGGACTGATCATGGATTATATTAACATTTATGTGTCTGTATAATTTGCATGCAATATGGAATGATATCAGACAGAACTTGTGGGTGTCTCATGAACTCTTAACTACTCAGAAACTGGGATTGCTCAGGAACTTAATTGAACTTTGAACAAAAAGAAATCAAATTTCACATTCCTGAAAATAATTTTCTAATCAAATTAAGAATTTGGATTGCTCAATAATGCAGTACAAGTTTTGATAGCTTGCACAATGACATTTTAAAAAATGATTCATCATATCCAATCCAAAAGTTATACAATATTTTAAAAAATTGAAATAGATAAAATTTCCATGATTTAATATTTAATTTAATATCTCTCTCTAGGTTAAAAGAAATTAGGAAATAATAATACTATATCATTTCTAATTAATCTATAGTCCTTAGACTTATTTTCCATTGAAAATAGCTGGATGGACTTCAAACTTGTTTGAAATAGAACTGTGCTATAAAATATAACATTAGATATAAAATATAATAATAAGAAATATTAGATGCCCAATTATTTTTTACATGCCAAGCAACAGAATTCTTTTAAATTTCCAGAGCAAATTTTACAACCGTTAAACTAATCATTGCCTGCAAGGTAAATGCATATCTAATGTTCTAATATTAGCTTACTGAGAAGCAACTGTAAAATGCTAGCTTAAAATAATTCTGCAAGATGATGATAATAGTTAATATATAGTTAAAATAAAAGTGATTAACTAATAATTAACTTCATTTGTTTTTCCAAATAAAAACCAACAGCTTAATAAATTGGTTTGTTTTATATTTAATAACTATGCTCTTTCTTTCAATACAATAACCAAAGTTCTTGTTTGCCAAACAACAAACAACAAACTATAAAGCAGTGAAATTGAATTGCATATTAAACACTATATCTTTAACACAATAGCAATAGCACTTAGACTTATATACCGCTTCATAGTGCTTTACAGCCCTCTCTAAGCGGTTTACAGAGTTCAGCATATTGTCCCCAACAATCTGGGTCCTCATTTTACCGACCTCGGAAGGATGGAAGGCTGAGTCAACCTTGAGCTGGTAAGATTTGAACAGCTGAACTGCTGAACTAGCAGTCAGCTGAAATAGGTTGCAGTGCTGCTTTTAACCACTGCGCCACCTCGGCTCCTATAATTGTCAATAATATTGAAAGATGCAGTAAAGGAAAAGTAGGTAAAACATCTTCCATGAAGCCATAAAATTACCGAAGAAGCATGAAACAGCACATGTATTGTGGCGGGACTTCTTACCTCCAGATCTTATGTGTTGGAGGAACTTAAGAGTACTGTATGGTGACACTGTTCCTCCACAGCTTCTCTGTCATCATGAGCCTAAAGCTTCTCTAGCCTTGTTTTCACTTGTGATAAAGGCTAATGTTGGTACACTCTGTATTCATTTTTCTTCCCACTTCCATAACAATTACTAGTGGGTGAGGTTCTATTACAGGAAAAGAACATTTTTCTATGTGGAAAATAAGTTATTCGAATTGATATTGCCTCTTGCTCATAATGATAGGATTGACTTGAAAATGTTAATCCTCAATATTTCTGTGTATGGCAGTTAATAACTATAATTATCCATGTTTACCCACTGCATTAATTAATATAAATGAAAAGATATTGCATTTGATTTTTGAATAGGTCCCTTTCCCTACTTGAATCAAATGATAGGTGACTTGGTTTTATTTATTTTTTACAAAACTTTGGTCTATACATGTTACTCAGCTCATGCGCTAATCATTAAGGGGATATGTATGAATTTTTAAAATATAAACCATCTGTTACTTAAGTAGTATGGAATTAATATGGAATTAACATCCATATTATCTACCCTTTTAAAAAGTTCTTCCTCACAGTATTGGCATATGTTGACAGATACAATTCTGACTTTAGAATAAAAAAAATTCGATACCCTCCAAGTTAATGATGCTTTCAGCTTCAAAAAGTTTCTACAATATGATCCAACATTCTTTTTAGAGTTTATTAGTGTTCAGTGGATATTTTTTCTTGCTGTATAACAATAAAATGGTTACAATGTTTTTACTTACAGATAGCCATAAGGAAAAGTTGATAAAAGTTTTTTTTCATTAAAACTAATTATGCAGAAGATTTCCAGAGGTCAAAACAGAGCCAAGAAATTAATAGTTTAATTAGCATGTAATTTAAAAATCTCTTCATGTAGCATTTACAATTGATGGAATCTTACCACCTATTATGAAAGAGAAAATAAATGAAGGAATCATATTGAATAATTTTCAGGACAAAATCATAATTTTTTTAAAAAAGCTCATTGTGAGGACATTTTTGTTGGTATTTTGCTTTTTTTGTGTACAGATTTTTGTTTCAAATAATAAATATGTTTATTTAGTGTAAATTGGCAAGATACATCATTCGCCCAGAGCTACGTGTTGATAATGCAAGTTTTGAATGGAAGGAGACGATTGAAACATTTTTCCTACTTCTCAATCTGTCACCTTTCAGTGTTAATGGACAATGGTTTGTACATAAACTGCACACTAGGGCAAAGGAAGTGCTCTTGCAGATTCATTCACCAAATATTTCTGTTGATGTTTGAAAGAAATTCTGAATGTGTTATTTATTTATTAAACCAATTTATATAGCTCTCCCTCTCATAAACAAATGGCTCTGGGTGGTACAACAGAGCTAAAGCAGTTAATAAATGCTGTAAAAAGTGAAAACCTTTGTATAGGAAAGGAGAAAAATGGTGAAGTTTGCTGGAGCCCATCCTTTTTTAATTAACATATTTTTTCAGGAGAACAGGAGCACTTCTGTATAAAAGATATATCTACTTATAGATATATAAGTAGATATATCTTTGCAGCTCTGGATTAGCTGTTTTTAATTTTTCACATTGAGTATATTCTATTCCATTCCATTCCATTCCATTCCATTCCATTCCATTCCATTCCATTCCATTCCATTCCACTCCACTCCACTCCACTATGGCTATGCCTATGCCTATGCCTATGCCTATGCATATCCCTATCCTATTCTAAACATTAGAAAAATTCTGATACTATTAATTTATAAGTTGTATTTGTATTATTAATTATATTATATATACATAATATTATATACATATTATATTATATACTATAAGTTTGAAATCTATTTGAAATTATTTTGACATAATAGAGAACATTACAGTACTGCTATTTGAAGCATTGCATTTATGTGTGTCCAACTTGTTTGCAGTTAACCATATAAAATATAACCAAAAAATTTGGATTCATACAGTGGTTGTAACATTCCCCATTCACATAGTATGCTGTATAAATTGATTCTTTGCTGAGACGTTTAGTCTGTTAAGCCAGTCGCTGAGCATAATTTATGATTGTTTATTTGTTTCAATTTATATAACTGTCCATCTCAAATATATGACTCTGGGTGGCTTACAGCAATAAAAAAAATCCCCACTGTCCCTTCCCAAAATATGTATAAAAAAATAGAAAGCAACAGAAAAACCATAAAATGATATACTACCTGTGGATTAACTGACAATTTTAGGTGGCCAAAATACTCCCAAATATTGGGTTCGGTTTATTCCAGTAGGTTTTTCATTCAGTTTTTTAAAAATACCTATCTTTGTGCATAAGCCCATCTGTGAATAAGCTGATGATAAAATTTGTTAATCAAAATATCGTGAAAAATGCACCATATATGGATGAGATAATTGTGAAAATTAAAACATCAAATCATCAAGGTATGCTTATCTAAGAGTGATGCATTTTTCATTGGATTTTGGTTAAAAATTTGATAGACAACTTACCCATGAGTGTATATGGTATATACATACTGTATATAAAATATAATCAACATAGCCAAAGTACTTGACCAACACCTGGGTTCCCCCACCTGAATATAAAACCAAGTCGTTATGAAAAACCAGTAATGTTGAGACCAATATGATATCTGGCACTGGTAATGTTCCAAAGAATAGGGACACCAACATGATTTTAATATTTCATTAATATTTTGATAACAGTCAGAAGGACAAATGTTTTCTCTGCCTGCATAAGTAATAACTTACCATTTCCCTGCTATTCCTTTACACTTATTCCAGAATCTAAACAATCAGAAATACATATTTGTAACAAGATGACTCAAAAGAGGTTCAACACCAGTAAACCATGTTAATTATCCTTGTGACAGTGGTCAAGTACACTCAAGTATCTCAATTTATTAAAAAAAATCTCTGCACACTGTACACTGACATTTTGCTTGTAGCTACTGATCAATATGATTTCACTGGCGAGACTATTCTTTGCTGAATGTCTTAAAAATCATGGTACAAATAAGATATTTACATTGTTTTGTTTATTTAATTCCCTCATATATTCTGTTTGATTGTTGTTTTGAGAACTCTCCTTTGTTTTTGGATAGCAAATTGATTCAGCTAAGTTGGTAATATTTCCACCTAAGGGCATCCCGACTCTTACTGTTGAAATAAAACAGTACAATAAACATGATTTACTCTGATAGCAAAGAAGGAAGTTTGAAGGAGAAATAAAACTACAGTTAGATTTTGACATATTTTAAGAAGCTTTATTCCTATTTAGCCATTATTCTGTATTCATTCAGCAAACAGAAGGATTAAGATTTGTGCCACAATAATTTTAACATAGTTATATACATCAGTTTTGCAGTCTTCTGTTAGGATAGCTGAAATTTAGAACCTTCCTTGAAAACAATGTCATAAAAGAGAAAGCAAGATGTACAGAATATCAAGAAAAAAGATATATTAAAAGCAGACATTTAAAAAGGAATCATTGATCAAAAAACATTAAGGATGAAACATATTTAAACAGTTTCCTTTCAAAACTATATTTCTAGTTTTATAAAAACTGAACTGGAAACTCAGATTTGTAAGGCATAATCTCAGTGATCCTCTAAGCAAACATACATTTTGAGTGAAGGATACAATCCAGTAACTTCAGTTCTTATTTTCCGAGATGAATGTGTGCTTGTTTCAAATAAGCGAAACCCTAGTCAAATATAACAAAGAAGATGCTTTGGGTTTTGCAACCAAACTGCTCTTCAAGAAGAGTGACTACGCTTTTATATGGCTGTCCATTTCACAGAAAGCGACTCTGGCTGGTGTATAACAATAAATTGCCAACTAGTGCAACTCACAAAGTAGAGATGTTATATGGGCATACTGAGCCATACCCCTTAATGCTTGTGCCACTGCATTCTGGACCAGTTAAAGGTGGATTGTCTTCAAGAGTAGCTCATGTGTAGCATGTTACATAGCGGTGGGTTGCTTTCGGTTCGGACCGGTTCTCAGAACTGGTAGCAGCGGCGGCGGGAGGCTTCGCCCACCAGCCCGGGATGCTTCTGCGCATGCGCGAACTGGTGGAAAACTAATTCAGCACCCACCACTGATGTTGCAGTAGTTAAGCTGAGAGTAACTCTCTGAAACACATGTCTATGGAGATTCTCAGTCATCCAAGTCATGGTTGTCCCAAAGGTGCTTTTTCAAGAGGCAACTGGACTTTCTGGTTTTTCTTTGAAGACGTTTCGCTTCTCATCCAAGAAGCCTCTTGAAAAAGCAACTTTGGGACGTCTCTGAAATACACTAAACATCAAAAAGAAGAACATACAGAGTAAATAAATAAAAATAAATAAATTTTGTCAGAAGGTTTCAAAAGGGGATCATATGACCCTGGGGCAGAGTCAATGATGAACCAGTTATCAAAAAACTGAATGTAAATCACATGACCATAGAGATGCTGCAATGGTCATAAGTGTAAAAAATGATCATAAGTCACTATTTTCAGTGCCATTGTAACTTCGAACGGTCACTAAACAAACTGTTGTAAGTTGAAGATTACCTGTACTAATATTATGCTTTTTGCATTATGATGTCATAATGCATATTTTATCTCTCCCATTTCTGTGGACACGTATTTTTGGTGTAGAAACATTTTATATGTTAGTACTTGCTTTAATAGCGGACGAGCTTTGCAATGGAAGTGTTGTACACATAGTCCTTGACTTATGATCACAGTTCAGCCTAAAATTTTCGTTGCTAAGAAAAAAACAGTTCTGTGAGTTTTGCACCATTTTACAACCTTTCTTACCAGTTGTTAAGTGAATCACTGCAGTTGTTACATTAATAACATGATTGTTAAATGAATCTGGCTTCCTCATTGACTTTGTTTGTCAGAAGGTTGCAAAAAGTGATCACATGACCCTGAGACACAGCAACCATCATACGCCAGTTACCAAGTCTCTGAATTTTGATCACATGACCAGGGGGATGCTAGAAGGGTTGTAAGTGTGAAAAATGGTTGCCAAGTCCCTTTTTGCTGTAACTGTTGTAACTTTGAATGAACGGTTGTAAATCAAGGACTATCTGTATAAAGTTTTGGCTGGCGTGAATAAAATGCTAGATCTTTTTTCTATTAGGTCTTTCAAATTCAAAGGGTAAGATAGCTGTTATGGAGGATGTTTAGGTTGTTTGATTATTTAAAAGTCTGTAGAGATTCTCAGTCATCCAGGTCATGGTTGTCCCAAAGGTGCTTTTTCAGAAGGTAACTGGATTTTTTTGTTTTTTCTTTTGAAGACCATTTGATTATTTAAGTTGTTATAATTAACCAATCCATAAGAATGGTATCATTTTATACCTCTACTGTAGATAACAGAGTGGGCTTCAGCCGGTTCGAACCGATTCGAGTGAATCGGTTATTAAATTTTTGCGCCATTTGGAGAACCGGTAAATTGCACCACTGGCTGGCCTCTCCCCGCCCAGTCACTCCTTATCTCATCTCGCCCACCTTGGCTGATGCTCACAGCATAGCTGCTGTGGCTCTATGTTTCCCTCGCTCGCTCGCTTGACTTGACCACAGTCCCCGCGCACGGCCTACCTTTCTGACTCAGATATCTGCCTTCCCAGATCTCTGCTCCTCACCCAGCTGCCTCCCCCTTGCCACAGCCTACCTTTCTGCTGCCCGAACTACCTACCTGTGCCTTCCCCGATCTCCGGAGGTTCCCCCCCAGTGCGCCCTACCTTTCTCCTCCATTTTTTTTCTTTTCAATAAGTTTTATTTATTTTTTGGTCTTTCAACATCTCATGTCGTGAGCATTTGCTTTCTGAGTTTCATACATCCATACCAGGGGTGGGTTCTTCCTGGTTTGGACTGGTTCATGTGCACCGGTAGCGGCCCGCTAATGACATCACGATGACATCAGAGACCCGGTTCAGTCGGTGCCGGTCCCTGGACACCACCATTTTTTTCCTGAAATTTTTTTGAATATTTTTTGATTTTTGGGGGGATTTCTTTATTTTTTTCTTCTTCTGTGCATGCACAGAAGCTGAGTTTCTGGCACTGCGTATGCATCGCCATTTTGTTTTGGGCGGGGTTTTTTTTGAATTTTTTCATGGTTTTTTGCACTGTGCAAAAACTTCTTCTGGGCCAGGAGCAGAAGCTGTCCGCCCTCCGCCTGGATCATTTGGAGAAGGGAAAGGAAGTGTTTTCGAGAGGCAGCCGCCTAGAGGTAAGAAAACGAACCACTGAGGGAAGGGGCAAGGAAGGTGGCCAGGTCGGAGGGAGGTGTAGCCCAAGCTCTCTGGGATGGGTAAACAAGTGTGGGGAGGCAAAAGGGAGTGGACTCAGCCCCCCGCATACTGCATCCCCCTCCCAGGATGCAAGGATGGGGGCTTCTCTGGGGGAGGGGGACATGAGTGATCCTCTGCAAGGTGGATGACGTGCGCTTGCGCCCTTCCCACCTCCCGGGATGCGAAGATGGGGGCTTCTCCTGAGGAGGGGGGGTTACGAGAGCTCCTCTGCAGGGTGGTGGAAGATTTATTGAGATTTGTGAACCTTTAATTGCAACAGTAATGGGGAATCATTTTTCTCCTTTTTAGGCTTTTGCAATATTTATGCAGGTCTCGAGGGACAATATAATACTATGTTTGAATTTCGTGTTGGGAATAGCCTTGCAAACTTTTCATATTATTAAAATAATAGGCATATCGGAATTAATTTAGAAAATGCATCTTGTATAAATATATTTTAAGCCATTAAATCATTATAAGATATGATCTTCCAGTAAATAGCATAAATGGAAAATTCAACTCAATGTTGAGTTGAAACTATAAGAAATGGTTGTCAAATGTTGCTTGACTGAATTAGAAAACAAAGTAGAGCTTGTCTGTTATCCCTGCATTTAACTTAAATATATAAATATTTTTTAAAAAATCGAACACAGTGAAAAAAGTTGTAGAGCAAATGCTGAAAATTGCCTTTTAATTTAAGGGTGGGGGTAAGAATGGAAGAAGCTCTTGAAAACAAAGGAATGAGCAAGAGATTGTTTAATGAAAAGATGGGCTAGGAGCAGGGATGAAATGCTAGCGGTTTGGACCATTTCGGGAGAACCGTTAGCGGACATGTGGCCTGGTTCGCCGAACCAGTAGCGATGGCTGGCTGGCCACGCCCCTGAACTGGTCCCTCGGTCGCCCTGCCCCGCCCAGTTTCTGCTCTGCAGCTTGCCTGCCTGAAGCGCTGTGCCCCTGATCTGCCTGCCAGGTAAGCCTGCAAAGTCGTAGCCTACCTAGCTGCTCCTGCCCCTGCTCCCCACCATCTCAGCCTGCCTTCCCTACTCCATTCCCCGTGGCCCACAGCCCCAACATGCTTGCCTGCCTTCCACGTGGCCTTCCCAGTGTCCCCGTGGCCAGCTTGTGAAGGCAGGCAAGAGGAAGGCCGTGTGGAAGGCAGGCAAGCATGTTGGGGCTGGCCAGCCGTGGGGAAGGGAGCTATCAGCCTTCCCGGCGGTCTCCCACGCCCGCTTGCCTTCCGAGGTGGGCGTCCATCCCGGCCCGGCCAGTGGGTGGGTGGGCGGCCCTTAGTAGAGACGCAGCTGCTAGGGGAGAGTGAATATCTAAAGTCTCTTCTATTGTTAGCATGCACAAACAAGGCCTTCATTTGGATTGCTTTAATTCATAAGTTTTCAGGATGTCATCAAGGAGAAAATTGAAAACTTTTGCTATACTTTTTATATTTTACATTATATGGAAGTCCTAATTTTAATCAGAACTGGTTTAAACAAGACAATGTCATAAGTAGTTTAAATAAATAATTATTTAACCAAAGTTTGTTGTCCAATTTTGATGCACTGGCATTGTGATTAATATATAACTAAACTTTTTTTTTCTTATTGAAGTATAAGAGGGATGAAGGCATCTGCAAGGCTAAACTCCAGAATTCTAAATAATGATATAACGGGTAGTCCTCAACTTACAACCATAATTGAGCCCAAAATTTATGTTAAGCAAGACAATTGTTAAGTGAGTTTTGCACCATTTTATGACCTTTCTTGCCACAGTTGTTAAGTGAATCACTGCAGTAGTTAAGTTAGTAACACAGTTGTTAAGTTTAATCTGGCTTCTCCATTGACTTTGCTGATCAGAAGTTCGCAAATGGTGATTACATGGCTACAGGGCACTGCAGTCATCATAAATACATGTCAGTTGCCAAAGCATCCAAATTTTTATCATATGACCACGAAGATGCCGCAGTGGTCATAAGCCACTTCTTTTCAGGGCGATTGTAACTTTGAATGGTCAGTAAACAAATAATTGTAAGTTGAAGACTACCTTTATTCTTTTTAAAATTTTAGTATGCTTTTGTAAATTGATTAGATGCATTAAAAAGGATATTTTGGGAATTCTGATTTTTATCTTTCAGAGTACTTGTTATAGTTTTCTAAACTTCTAAATATACAGGATCAAAAGTTATATATCAGTTGGACCATTTTTTAAAAGTAGCAAAGCTCTTCACTTTGTATTCCTATCGTTAGAGATACAAAAAAAACTTTTCCAAAAGAGACAGATTCTTTTCAAATACTGTCCCAATTTGAAATGTGTTGAGGTTTGCTAGGCATTAGCAGTATTTTGATTTAGAAATTAAATAAAAATACATTTAATTACCCAGGTATTCAAATAATTTTCATTTATTGAAAGGGAAATTTAAAAAAACATTTTATGCAGTATCTTATTGCTTTTGTACTTATTTACTGCTCTGAATTAAAATGCTTTAAAAATAAAATAGAACAATCTACCCACCTATATTGCTTTGCTGGGATCAGTTACAGAAAATTAGGAATTCTGGAACTCAGTTTAAAGCATTTGGTTCCTCTTTTCTTACTGAGCTTTGAATTGTCATCATTTCACTGATAAAAGTATATACTGAACTCTGTATACACAAACTGTGGAAAAAATTTAATTTGTCACTAAGCTAGCTGGCTCCTTAAGTTTTAATAAGTTTAGATTTTGTCTCTCGGATTTAAATTGTAATTTTCATTAAAATGAATGAATGTAGTAATACTACCATGGATTCATTGGTTCTGTAGCTTTTTGTGTATTTAAGGACAAGCCTTTTTATTCATTTATTAAAGCCCCAAATAGCAATGTGACTTTAGGTATATCTTTAGCTACATTGTCTGTATATTTGCTGCTGGCACATAGTGAAGTCATTAACCTTGAGGGAGAGTGGAAGAGTCTTCTTGAGCACAATAGGTCACAAATCTCTCAAGAATTTGGGGTTCACAAGAGTCACAGTTGTATTACTTATTCTGTACTAATTAAGAGTTACCATGAATCTGTTTGACAATTAAAGATACAATGAACTTTAGCTCATATGGGCACTGTGGGATAGTAAACTGTCGTAAAGCAAGCAAAAAGTCAACCAGGATTTATTGCTTTATATACTTTGTTTAATGATATGTATGGTAAATGGCTGATATAAAAGTAGAAATTAATTATTTCTGCACAGGAAGTGGCATTATCAAAAGCATGTATCACTAATAATATTTTTATCAACTGTGAGCATGTGTAGCTAATTAGAAATGAATTCTCACTCTCCATCAATGTTTATTTTTTGTGACTACATATAGTAATAGTTCATTTCCTTTGCATTATTAATATTTTAATGATTGTTTTAAATGAAAACCTCTTTTTAGCAACATTCAAGCTAAATTCTGTTCTCCATTAAAACATCTGATCTGAATGACATTATTTTGAAACTATTAGGCTAATAACCATAACTTGGAAATTAATTTCACAAATTGTCTGAAATATTCTATGTGTAGTGAGTGGTGTGGTGGCCTAGTGGTGAAGACACTTGCCTCCCACTCGGACGGTGGAGAGTTCAAACCTAGGTAGTGGCAGATGTTTGTCTATCAGGGTATAAAGAGAAAATATCTGCTGTGAACTCCACGTAGGCATCAGGAAATGCATCCAGTCAATAAACTTTCAGCTCCATCCCAAATAAATGGATTAAACAGGGGTGTCAAACTGGCAGCCCACAGGCCAGATGCGTCACACCCAGGCCATGCCCACCCCAGATCTGCGAATGGGAAAACATCGCAAAACATCACGTGATGGCAACATGATGCACCGAGTTTGACACCCGTGGATTAAAGGATCGAAAAAAGAAAAAAAATACTGTATATTCCTTGCTGAATTGGTGGTTCCACTGGTGCAATCCACAGTATATCCACAGTACATTGTCATCAGTATAAAAAAATTAATATTTTCATTGCTCCTGGAATTAATAGAGGCAAAAGACTTCTCTCCTATAACTATTACTAATCATAGAAGAGAAGTCTTCTGCATCTTTATTAATCCTCGAATGGAAATGAAATATTATTTATGATGTTAGCCCTTTTATGCAAACTGTTGAATTTTATTCATATCTGCTGGCATACTGAATCATATGCTTAGACAATTGTCCTTTGTTTGGGTATTAGGTAAAGCAGGAAAAAAATCCAGGCAGCAACAGAAAATGTAATCATCACTTTACTTACAAATAGAACTTTATCTGTATCTGAAATTCCTGTAGCCCCCTTGTAAGAAGAATTTAGTGGTGCCAGGTGATGGCAGTGAATTTGCTGTGGATTTCACCAGAGGAACCACCAATTCAGTGGGGAATACAGTATTTATTTCATATAGTTTGTTAATTAATTTCTGAGTTGCAGATTGCACAAATAAGTAAAATATTTCAGATGGATTAATTTTTTAAAAAAACCAAGCTATTTGAGTATGGGAGGCCATTTGAAGTACAGTGGAATTAATGCTGCCTTATTTGTCTTTTGTCCTGGAAAGGAAAGAGGGGAGTTGTAGGAGTAATTCAAGTAATCTTAAGAAATAAAAAAGATTATATTTGTTAAACTGTATGAGAAAAAAAGTTAGAAGATAATATGGCTTTGTTCAGAGTATTACATAAAGAAGATTAAAGACGGGAAACAAGCTGGTTAAACACTGTAAACTAATTAGTTCGATGAATTGTTTTCCAGAGGTTCATGAGATATGAAACATTGGCATCAGTGCGTGAAATACACTCTGCCTCAGTGCTCTTTTCAATTTATTTTTCTGTTAGTGTCGTACGTATATAAAAAAGGAAGCAACCAAAAAAAGAAAGAGGTTACAAAAAGAAATAAAAACCTGGCTCATGATTGAAGCTGACATTTTGTCATTTTGAACACGATGCAGAAGTGCCTTCCTGTAATACTCTTGTATAAATACCACCTTCATTTTCTGCCATCACCAGCTATATTGCAAAAAATGATGTCATGACAAGGCCCAAAGGAATTCCTTTTGTTGCTCAGAGCCACTTTGGCAGCTCCAAGCTAAACTAATCATGAAGGAGCTGAGGCATTATTAATTAGTTTGCCCAGTATCAAGGTATTTAGAAACAAAAGCGGAGGCGGGACCGCATGGGTAAGAAAACAGAGACAGGTGTTTGGCATTGACAATTTAGTGTTTGGTTTGCTTTTTCTTCCCTGTAAACAGATGACTGCACAACTTGATGTGGGCATCAAGTACATATACTCAAGATACACTGCTGGGAATGCACTTCATTGTATACTAAATAAGTGGTCATTGAAAAGCTTGACATATATGTGTATAGAATAGAATAGAATAGAAGCACATATTCTGGTAAAGAGAAGTTCTCTGAGGAGAAAGAGAGAGGGGGCGAGAGAGAGAGATGGATTGTGTGTGGGGGGGGGGGGTTTAATATTGGGAAGCTTTCCCTCCCCCATATATTGCTATATTGATGCTAAAGAACCTCAAAATTTATACTGCATGTATTTATATTAATAATCCCTTCCTTGTTTGAACTGCATCTGCATGCAATTATTGCTATTGTGTATAAACAGCAGAAATTGAAAGACCCAGCATGCATGATGTTGGCAGTACTACCAATATCACAGGGCCAGCTTGTGGGGGATGGGGGGGACTGCCAAAAGTGACAAACAAAATGCCAAATCCATGTATAGAACCTAACCAAAAATACTGTTAATGAGGTAAAAATTTCAATTTTACAGTAGCGACTTAAGCTTAGGGAGGAAAAGGAGACATTGTCCTGCAACATCTGTAATGTGAACTAATTACCTCACTCAACCCAAGCATAGTAACAAAAATGATATTGTAGGACATTAGTATACATGTAAACTATGCATATTTTAAAAAGAATTGTCAATTTTGAACCCATAAGTAATACTTTAACTGAGGTTTGAAAAGAGATTAAAATGTATAGATAGGGAAATATAGGGAACATCTTCAGTTCTCCTCTATGCCAGAAATACCAAAACTCTATGGTTCTGCAAAAGTATGATAGGATTATGTAAGAAAATTGGAGGGCTGCGTGTGTGAAAACTAGCCAATATTCTATTGCTGCTTTTAAATAGTTTCTGCAGCCTGGAATCAGATTTGATTATATACAGTATGAAAATGTATCATGCAACATTTCTTGTAGGATATACTGTATTTTACTGCATTTGGAATACCGATAACCTTCGCTTAACAACAGTAATGGGAACCAGCAGTTCTGTTTCTAAGCAGCAGGTCATAAAGTGTGCCATTGCATCTTTATATTGATTATGACAACAGTTCCAGTTGTTCCAGTCTTTACACCATGTGCACAATTATTAGGCAACTGAGTATTTTGACCATATCATCCTTTGTATGCATATTTTCCATCTCCAAACTGTATAATTTTAAATGCTTAGTGGATATAAGCATATTAGGTGATGTGTATTTGTGTAATAAGAGAGGGTGTGGCCTAAGGAGATCAACCCCCTATATCAAGGTGTGCATAATTATTAGGCAGCTTCTTTTCCTGAGGCAAAATGGGCTAAAAAAGATATTTAACTGACTTTGAAAAGTCAAAAATTATAAAAAGTCTTTCAGAGGGATGCAGCATTCTTGAAATTCCTAAGATATTGGGATGTGATCACAGAACCATCAAACATTTTGTTGCAGATAGTCAACAGGGTCACAAGAAATGTGTTGAGAAAAAAAGATGCACTTTTAACTGCCAAAGATTTGAGAAGAATCAAACATGAAGCTACCAGGAACCCATTATCCTCATATTTCAGAAATGCCACCTACCTGGAGTGCCCAGAAGTACAAAGTGTTCAGTGCTCAGAGACATGGCCAAGGTAAGGAATGCTGAAATCCGACCACCACTGAACAAGACACATAAGTTGAAACGGCAAGACTGGGCCAAAAAATATCTGGAGACAGATTTTTCAAAGGTTTTATGGACTGATGAGATGAGAGTGACTCTTGATGGACCAGATGGATGGACCCATGGCTGGATCAGTAACGGGCACAGAGCTCCAGTAATCGACTCAGACACCAGCAAGGTGGAGGTGATGTACTGGTATGGGCTGGTATTATTGAAGATGAACTAATTGTACCTTTTCGGGTTGAAGATGGACTCAAAATCAACTCCCAAACCTACTGCCAGTTTTTAGAAGACACTTTCTTCAAGCAATGGTACAGGAAAAACTCTGCATCTTTCAAGAAGACAATGATTTTTATGCAGGACAATGCTCCATCGCATGCATCAAAGTATTCTACTGCATGGCTAGCCAGTAAAGGCCTTAAAGATGAAAGAATAATGACATTCCCCCCTTCCTCACCTGACCCTCACCCTATTGAGAACTTGTGGGCTCTTCTTAAATGGGAGATTTATGGTGAAGGAAAACAATACACCTCTCTGAACAGTGTCTGGGAGGCTGTGGTTGCTGCTGCACAAAAAGTTGATCGTCAATAGATCAAGAAACTGACAGACTCCATGAATGAAGGCTTATGTCTGTTATTGAAAAGAAGGGTGGCTATATTGGTCACTGATTTTTTGTGAACTGTCAGAATTGTTTATTTGTAAATTTTGAGTTGTTTATTTATTATTCTCACTTTAACAGATGAAAATAAATGAGTGAGATGGGGAAATGTTCATTTTTCATTTAGTTGCATAATAATTCTGCACACTAATAGTTGCCCAATAATTGTGCACACATAGATATTTTCCTACGAAAGCCAAAACCTGACTTTTACTTTCTTAAATATTCAGGTTTGAGGTTTATTAACATTTTGTATTGACCGACAACTGTAGTTGTTCAATAATAAAATTAACCCTTCAAAATACAGCTTGCCTAATAATTGTGCACACAGTGTAAGTCAAGGGTAGGCAAAGTTGGCTCTTCTATGACTCGTGGACTTCAACTCCCAGAATTCCTAAGCTAGCATGATTGGCTCAGAAATTCTGGGAGTTGAAGTCCACGAGTCATAGAAGAGCCAACTTTGCCTACCCCTGGTGTAAGTGAATCCTGTCTAGATCTTAAGCATGTCATGGGGTCACCATTTGTGACCTGCTGCTGACTTCCCATTGACTTTGCTTGTTGACAGCTGGCAATGAAGATTGCAAATCTAGCGGTTAAAATGCTGGCCTAGAAACTAGAAGACTGAGTTCTAGTCCCAACTGAGCATGAAAGCCAGCTGGGTGACTTTGAGCAAGTCAGTCTGTCTCAGTAAAACCTCACAGGGTTGTGGTTGTTGTGGCTACTGTGAAAAGAGACTACTATAAATTCAGTTACATGTTTTGTTAAGTTATTATGTATGTAGATTTTTTTTCTACCAATGCTGTCAACTGGGCAGCGACTTCTTCTCTCCTATCTGTACCTCTTATAGTGTATACCCTGTTTCCCCCAAAATAAGACATCCCCTGATAATAAGCCCAATTGGGCTTTTGAGTGCATGGCAATAAGGCCAAGCGCTTATTTCAGGGTTCAAAAAATATATAAGACAGGGTCTTATTTTTGAGGAAACACGGGTATATCAGAGGTGGGTTTGGACTGGTTCGCCCAAACCGGTAGCAAGCCGCTGGTTACATCACAATGATGTCATGGAACCGGTTCTGCAGGTGCCGATCCGTGGACGCCGCCATCTCTTTATTTTTTTTTTAATTTTTGGGGTGGGGGGATTTCCCCCCGGGTTTTTTTTTCTGTGTATGCGCAGAAGCCGAGTTTCCGGCACTGTGCATGCGTCGCCATCTTGTTTTCGGCTTTTTTTTGGTGGAATTTTTTATTTTATTTTTTGGCACTGAGCATGCGTGCACGCAAAGTGCACATGCGGCCACAAGGTGCGGCCACACAGCACGGGAGGAAGCGAACCAGCAGCGAGGTAAGTTACCCTGTTTCCCCCAAAATAAGACATCCCCTGATAATAAGCCCAATCGGGCTTTTGAGTGCATGGCAATAAGGCCAAGTGCTTATTTCAGGGTTCAAAAAAATATAAGACAGGGTCTTATTTTCAGGGAAACACGGTAGAACCCACCATATATATACAATTTTGTTTATTGATTTATTTTCTTTGATCAATTTGCCCTTAATTCTCCGTTTGAGTTTTAGAAAGCTAATTTTAAAAAAATATTCTGGTCAACAGTTAAACATTTCTTTTGTTTCCTTTATTTATATATTTTAAAGGCCTGAAAACTTCCGATCTGTTCACTCAGTTGCTGTTTTATAATGGCTACACATTATAAAGGCAGCAGTTTTTACTTTTAACAGGTTGAAGTGGTGAAATTCTATAATTCTATTTCCTTTTTTTTTCCTTTTTACTGGGTGAAATTGATGAAGCTTTTACCAAGTTTCTCCTTCTTAGTCCAAGGGGCAGAATGAGCTATGAAACTGTTGTTGTTTACACCAGTCTCCAGAAGATGTAGCCAAAGCAGATGAAGGAACTGAAATCCAGGAAAGCATTTCCTAAGCTGATGTCACTTCCAACCAGTTTGCACACAGGAGTCAAGCATTTGTGGGATACAGTGCCATAAATAGCACTGTATTTTAAATACTAACATTGCTTAGGATATGACCTCTATTTAATACTTTAAAAAAACTACAAAATTTTTAATAGGTTGCAGAAGGAAATTCATTTGACTGTGTCCAAATAAGTTGTTTGACTATGCCTAATAATTATTCTCTCTCCCCATCCCTGTTTTATAATTTATCACCAAGTTTTCACTTTGTATGCTCTTGTTTTTTTTAAATTCACTTTGCCAACCAATGTTATGGAAAAGTTTCATGGGTTCTACCTTAATGAAATATGCACCTTGATTTTTTAAAAATGTTTTTACCCCAGACATCTGTGGATAGCTTCTGAAATTTACAAAACCTTTGTGTATAATCCCACAGCCAGACCTACACATTAGAAAAACTCAACTAGTGTTTGTTTGCTGCTAATTACTCCATGTAAACCTGTGGGAACTGATTCTCTATTAATGAATTTGAGCAAGCAGTTAGAAATCTTTGCATAATTTTGAAGAAATTATCCGCTTAGTTGTTTTGATTCTCCACCCCCTGTTAGGTCTTCTTGTCCCTATGCAGTCACAGTACCACTGGTGTGATTTTATTCATCATTAATTAGGGAGAAAAACAGGCTAAGAAATAAGAAATTTTACTTGGCACTACTGACTAATGGAGACAGCTGTGTAATTTGGCACCAGTGGGATATTAAATATGACATAATAATAGCATTTCTATCATGGCATTATATATCTGTCATAACTTTTGTCAGATAAGTTTTTTTCAAGATTTGAAATCTTTCACATGTATTTTCAGTAGGTTTTTGTCCAAAATGTCCAGAAGTCCCATTGCAACCAATCAGGTCGTCTTTTTCTAAATACCTTCCTTTGACTGATGTCTTGTTAGGCAAAAGGGAATTGAGCTTTACTAAATTACATGACAACAATAGCTTGGCACAAGAACATTTCTGGCACGTTTCGTGAGGTGCATTTTACCATATAGTAAATCAAAAAAATTTGATGCAAACATTCTGAAATGTAATACTGCGTTAAGTACGGTGAGTCACATATAATAAGCATAGATTGTTTAGTTTATGCTTTCAGTTAGATATAAATAAACTGAGTTGGATTCAGCTATACTAATGTTTGGAATATATCCATAAGTCAGTGGGGGAGATATATATACTTTTATGTCACGTCAATCTTGCTGTTCTAAGTGGAGTATGATCCATTGATTTCAGTGGATGTACTCTAAGCAAAATTAAGTATGGATCCAGTTCATTATTTAAAGTTTCCGATTTAATTGAATACATGTGAAAAAAATGTGTATTCAAAAAAGCAGAGATTTAGATGGGAGAGATCTTGGACATTAAAGGTAGAGTTCTACCATTAACTTTCTGAAGATGCGGTCAGATCGGACTTTTATTGCCGTTTCCTGAGCTTACCAATGAATGTTGCATACTGCTTCTATACTTTTTTTCTGAGACAAAAATCATCAAGAAACTTTAATGACAAAAATCATTAAGACTATTTTCATTAAAAATATTCATTTTCAATGCCTTTTCATTGAAATTGCATGGAATTATTTGCCTTGAAATACTCTGAATTCTTCATGTTGGTGTACCTTTATGTAGGTAAGTATGTATGTATTAATTTACGTATTACTTATTTACTTACAGATTGGCTTGCTTATTTGCATACTATTTATCAAATTTATTTACCATCCATCTGGGGGTTCAGGTGACTCTGAACAGCTTACATCAGGATAAATAACGCATACTGATTATAAATATAAAAGTGAATTAAAATTATAACAATTAAAGCAAGATAAAATAAAGGGGATTGGGAGGGAGATATGGGGTGGCTCCTCTATTAGTGTATCAACCATCTCCAACCAAGAGCTTCTCCTTCAGGACCCTTACCAGCCAGCATAGCCAAAACTTTCCTGAAGGCTGAAAGAGAGGGGGTGGATCTTATCTCCTGTGGCAAGATGTTCCAGAGGGCAGGAGCCATGGCAGAAAATGCTTTTGTCCTGGATTCCACAGCCAAAATTCCTTGGCTGAAGGAATCTGCCAAGTAGGCCTCTTCTGCCAGCAGGAAAGGGGTGGGCCAATCCCACTGGAAAAAGATGATTTTAAAGATGATTTTTGCAGATATCCTGGACCCATGCCATAAAGGGTTTTAAAGATAAAAACCAACACTTTGAATTGCACCTAAAAGCAGATCACAGCCACTGCAGGTTGTATAATATTGGTGTTACACGGTCTGAAGTCTAAAAAAAGACTCAGATAACAGCTGCCACTCTTAACTGTTTGATTGTTAGATTGTGTAGTTTGAAAATTTTTATAAACTTTCTTATCTCAGTGTGATATAAAATGTCACACCAATTAAGGATTAAAATGAAAGTACCAGTCATCAGATCATCTTCAGCCAATCTTTCTGTTTGCTTTTATGAGCTAGAAGTCACTTAACAAGTGAGATAATGTACCATTGGAATAGCTGTGATTTTACTAAATCTATATAAGATCCTTTTATTTAAATAAAATAACATGGGAATATCGGTTTTGTACTGATAATTAATTCATCTTATTTTAATAAAATTGTGTCCTATATCACTTTAAAAAGATAGTTTATGTTTTCACAGTATTTAAAAGCCATAGTATATGTGTTCTCAGTGTCAGGATGAATTATACATATTAATTTTGCACAGCCTTGAAAAAATATTTGACTCCAAGCCATACAGTATGTAGTATTTGTTAGTGTCTTGCAAAGAGAGTTCAGTTACAAATAGCTTGTAACTAATGTGAAACAGGCTGCATGAAAAATGTTACAGGTAGCTCGATAAATGAACTCCATTTATGGTGTTAAAATTTCAGCATATCAAAGTGGATTTTTACTCAGATCTACATTACTGAATAGCTTTATTTCAAAAGAGAATATGGCTCAGGTAACTGTTCAGACTTATGTTACTGATCCATATCTGTTTGTGATTCTGTTCCCTTTACCTCCCACGTGAGTTGTACCTTTCTAGTGCAAATAAGCTGCCACTACTACCTCTGCTTGATCTCTGTGCTACAGATGTCTCTAATTAACTTTACTGTGACAGGCCACAGGATACAGTTACATAGGCTGACAGATCCCAGTATCCTTGGAGGCACTACCCTGTCACCTGACACATTCCTTGTGCTAACATCTTTTTGGCAGGCTCTTTTTAATGATTAAATCCATCTTGTACCTGAGTTTAATATGAGAAGTGGGGAGTGATAGCCACTAAAAGATAACAAAGAATTTATAGTTAGAAAGCAATTACTGTATCAGCTTTTATTCAGTAATGTAAGAAACATGCTATTAGGTCCCTTTTGAAAAATTCTTATACAACCACGCAGAAAAAAACAAAACAGCTTTTGAAATAATATTTTGGAATATTATCTTAAACAGCACATAACATATTTGCAAAACTAAATGCTGGAAGATATAGCCTTGAAGAATAATTGTAGTGTGACCTCCAAGGCTTCAAGTGGGAAGAACAAAGCCTTGAGTTTATTTCTAAAGAACTAAATCTGTATATCAACTGTGACTGTACAGTTTGAATGCTTAAGTCATGAAAGAAGGTGAAATTCATCAAGTTTTCATTCTATGTGATTTTTAAAGATATAAGTATCCTGGCAGGCTCTGAACTTGGCAATAATTTCAGTAATTTGATGGTATCTTAAAGCATTTAGAATTTAATTCCCCTACTCCAGGAATTAAAACAGAGAGACTTATATAACTAGGCCAGATGTAGAAAGTAAATAGAAACAGCAAAACCAGAGATGTTCAGAATGGATTAATAATGATGGCAGTTGAAATGGGTATGCAGGATCAGAGGGTGGCCTCCTCTGAAAGCCCTTTGGCATTTGAAATAAACAGCTGGAGAATTAAATTGATATGTGGACATATTGGACAAAAAAGTGAGGATGATTTGTGAAGTAAAACTTATTTCATAATATGACCTGACATGTCAGTTCTGAAGGGGAATGGAGTATGGGTATCATGCTCTTGTGGACAAATCACTTCAGTTGTGGCACTGTAAATCTCCCTTTACAAGGATGAATTCAAATTATTATAAGCCACTCTATTGGTAAACTAATTGAGACACAGAGTAACAACATATCATGGATCCTAACCCTGCCCATATCAGTCTGCAACACCCAATGATATATGGAGTTGGGGTAATGAAGTAATGACAGGCAGCTTAAGTAACTGGCACAGTTATAAAAATGCATACTTGGATGATCTGGAATATAAAGTAATAGGGAGGTTCCTCCCTCATGGTAACTGTGGAAAAACCAGCTAGTAGATTTCTATATAGAGTTACTGCCCTGTTTTCCCCAAAATAAGACATCCCCTGATAATAAGCCCAATCGGGCTTTTGAGTGCATGGCAATAAGGCCAAGCGCTTATTTCAGGGTTAAAAAAATATATAAGACGGTCTTATTTTCAGGAAACACGGTAGTAGTGGGATACCCGTGCTTACGAAATTATGTGATCGGGCTTGATAAATTGACAGTTAAAGCTTGAACATTAATAAGTAATTACGATCAGCCGCTCCTCTCCTCTTCTCTCCCTCAGGCTTGCAAGCTGAACTCCTTAGCATGGAATAGAATGTCTAAACTCCCAGCTCGCAGGCCAGATGAGTCACGTGCTGGCCACGCCCACTGGCAGTTGGAACATAGTTCTTTTCAGGTGGGGAGGGGGAGTAGAAAGTCTAACTCCTTAGCATCAGAGTATGTTAATAATAATATAAGAAATAACTAATGATCTGATGGTCATTTTGAAAAATTCTTAACGAGCACCTAGAAGCCAAGAGGAACATACGTGCCAAGTTTCAAGTTTGTAGGCCTTATGGTTCTGGAGATTTCGTGATGATGCGTGAGTGGTATTTGGCTTTTATATATATAGATTTGGAAGGTGATATGAACATTACTGTATAAAAAGTACCTAGCTCATTGCTTGTCTATCCAGAAAAAGATTCCTGGATCAGTTGCTACCACATTTATTGTTGTCCTTCTTAGATTGATTTGGGCCTCCAAAGAACCCAAATTTTATTAATGGTTTCTGAGATTATTAGCATTTGTCTAATCCAAGTGGAATTCCAGGCCACTTTAAAGGAAAAGCTATATATGAACCTGATTTTAACAACAATGGGTAGGTGTTTTATATTTCACTGTTAGCCAAGTTACAGAAGGCAGTGGTGCTTTGTCATATAGGTCCAATATTGTTTTTTTCAGGTGGAAAGCCATCTTCATCTAATGGGTGATTATACTAGGAAAGATAATAGGAATGAAATCATGAATTTTGCAGTCTGTGATACCACTGACCACAGTGGATTGTTTGATGAAGCTCAGGTTCAGAGAAACTGTTTCATATGACTTTGCTGCTACCACTTTATAACAGCACCTAGAAAAGTATCTATTCAGCCTTTGGGAATAATTCTCAAGGGAAATTTTTTTCAAACTTCCACACTGTTTCTTACGTTGTTTAATATTTTCCTGAAGCAACAGGCCAGTATTGTATGTGGGTTTACCAGCATGTTTATGTTACATGAATATACTTCTCATTTACTGAAAACTTAGGTGTGGACAACTTGAGAATTTTCTCTTGTTTCCGGACCCTAAAGAATTGGATGTGGAAAAACAAAGTGAATGCCAGAGCCAGCTTTGACTCTGGAGGTTGCTTCAGATAAATATGTGGAACTGCTGCCTCAAGGAGTAGCAAGGAGAGAGTGGGGCTGTTTCCGCTGCAGAGCATTTGGGGCAGCTGGAAGCAGCAGAGATTGAGGTGCTCAATTTGGGACTTCCTCCTAGCCCGTAAGGCACATAGGGCTGAGTGAAGGGCAGAACAGAGGGCTTATCAGTTTATCACAAGGCAAGGCTATTCCAGCCAGTGATTGCTTGCATGTGGTGGTGTCTCAACTTTAAAGCCACTACTAGCAAGCAATCCCTTGTTATTTCATATTGATTGTTTCCTGATTGCTTACTTGAACCCTATGACAACCATTCTTGACAAATGTATATTTTCTTTTATGTACACTGAGAGCATATGCACCAAAGACAAATTCCTTGTGTGTCCAATCACACTTGGCCAATAAAGAATTCTATTCTATTCTATTCAGAACAACCAGTCTCCTTACTGGACATAACCTGTTTGTGTCCTGAACTTTTACCTGTGAAAATCTCTGTTCTTTTAAATCCAGACCAGCTGACAGCCTTCCCAAGCCTCTGAGACCTTTGAACAATGCCTTGATGACATCTCTGTTTTGTGCTTTGGTTATTGCAGTTCCTTTGGGGCAAGTTTCAAGGATTGAAATTGCTCAAACTGCATACTTTAAATATTTAAATGATATGCCTTTTATTGCTTTACAAACCCAGTTGTAAGGTACAGGACACTGAAGCACAATTCAGAAAAGTCAGATTTGTTGCTGATTCTAGAGTAGGGACTTCACAATTTGGGTGATATGAATGCTTTGGGTGGAGCCACTCAATCTCTGTATTCTCTGGTATTTTGCAGTGCTGCTGAACATCTATCCACTCTTTATGTATTAACCTTTGAAAATTGTCCTGAAATTATGGTAGAATGTGCAAGGCAAACTATAAGAAGCATCTCTTGGAAATTTCATTTTCCACAATCTTTGAAACAGCTTTGGTGGTTGTTACTTTGACCTCCCTTCAAAGTTCTCAGTTGGTATATGAAGCATTATGATATATGACTTGCGTTCAATTTACTGTAGGTTCACTTAATTCTCTGCAATCTATCTTGCAGGGTTTTTAGAAGGAACATTTTGCAGGCTCTGCCATAGATAGATCCAACATTGAAAATAAACCCTGCTTTTTCATTATGGTGCTGGGCTATTATGTTGTGGAAACAGAGACTCTTATTTTTACATTTAAGGAGGGGACTCAGTAAACTTGTATTTACTAAGATCCTTTTGTTTGTGTTTAAAATCTATCAACTTATGTTACTTTTAGGAACATATTGTATATATCTAAGCTGCACAAACCTGTTAATAAAGTGGAGGCATATATCTTTTCCACATAAATAAGATATAAAAGATTCATTAGCCATTAAGCAACAATGCCTAGATAGATTTCCTGAACTTATTTGCCCTGCAGAAATTATTTCCCTAAGTGGAAAAGACATCTTTCTTCTTAAAAAGAAGAGATCATTTGTTTAAACTTACTTTTCTAAAGTGAAAGCCTTCCAAACACAGACCGAAACTTATATTAATGCTTGACAAAAAAAAGTCCAAACTGAATATATAGTTTGTCATATCTGATTAATTCTAATTAAGTAATTACTATCTTTAGATTTAAAAGTTGTTTTAAGACTGCTAATCTAAGATAATTACATCCATGTAAATTCACCTTTACAGAAATCTAAATTAAGCATGTTTAATTGTTGGTCCTTTAGGACATATTCAACATACCTCCCACAAGCTTTCAAACCACAATTTATCTAATTATCTGGTGGGAGGAAAAAAAAACTGGTGGATGATTCACAGATATCCTGATATTTATTTTACAACGGAAATGTTGAAATAAATAAAATTACATAAAATGAATATACCGTATTTTTGGGAGTATAAGACGTACCTTTTCCCCCCTAAAAGAGGCTGAAAATTTGGGTGCATCTTATACTCCGAATGTAGCTTTTTCAAAGCTTTTTTTCCCCAACCCTAATGAGGCGCTAACAATCTTCCCGGCTCTTACTGGCTTGCAGGCTTTTTCATTGCTACTTTCTCCGAAGGAGGTTTTTTCCAGCCCTAAGTCTTTGTAGGCTTTTTTTCATTGCTACTTGCTCCGAATAAGTTTTTTTTAAGCCCTAACCAGCGGATAAAATAATGTGCTGAAGCTGACCAGACTAAGGACGCTAGCCAGATGAATACCTGGTAGGCAGATTTCCCCACCCCCCTATTTTCCTCTCCAAAAACTAAGGTGCATCTTATACTCCGAAAAATATGGTATTTATACTTCAAAATACAAACAGACTGTTATTGTGAGGTTTCCCTTATTAAACCATAAAGTTAGAGAATTTGGTTAACCACACTTTAAAACTTTTGCAGTGCTCCTCATAATCATCTTCTGTTCCTTTCTGGGATTTAGGGATATTTTTTTCTTCATTTCTTCAAGGACCTATTGACTGCAGTGTTACTGGATTTGACTATCCAATATTACTGGATTAAAATATCCAGCATTCCTCACCACAAAAGTGTTACAAGTTGCAGTTCAGTAGCTGGTCACAGATTTCCTACTTGTGTTGTAGTGCCAAATAACCACAAAATGGCAAGATCTATTGTTAAATGTTTTTCAATTCTGAGTTTTCAGATATTATACCACATCTTGAAACAATAGCATAATTCCTGGTAAAATGAGTATGATTTATTCTAAACCTTTAGATTTGCTTTTCATCAATTGCAGTTAATACATCAATACGTTTTGATGACAGATCAGGAAAGCTGCATTTGTGAAGGTTCTGCTGTACACTATTTCCATCTGAATGAAAAAGAAATTGGCATTGTGCATACTGCTTACATTTGGCAAAAATACCTTACTGTGTTTAAAATTTGACTTGAAATTATATGACAATCTGTTTCAAAACAACTGTAATTGTTGACACTGCCTTGTGGAGTCCAGTTAATGGGATATTGGTAATCCTAGTTGGTCTTCAGTTACCGCTAGACAAGCCAGACGATATCACAGTCCAGTGATTAAGGAAATTATTATTAACAAAGGATAGACTTTTGCAGACCTGGGCTTGTAATCAGAGTTGTGGAACATACCTAATGAATTTAAGATTGAGAATGTAATTTTCTTAGAGCTATCACTTGAGAATCAGAGTAATTATTTCCTATTGCTCTTTGTGGAATATACTTATAATTGCATTAGGGTAGGAATGTTCACATAAACATTTAATTGTTAACTTCATCCTAATTTTGAAAATCATCACCTATTTATATTTCATTGTCAGAAATGATTGCTATTTTTTTAAAAAAAGAGAACATGGTTGTATCTGGGAAGCATCGGGGGGGGGGGAATCACATATCCTCTAGAGAGGTCTTGAAACAAGAACTCTTTATGTTAAGCATCTATTACTCGGAAACATAATTGTACCAGAATGTTTTTTTTTAAATATAGATTTTTTTGTTTTATAAAATACATTGTTTTTGAGAAAAAGTTAAAGAATACTAAAACAGTATAACAGTATAATAAAGATGGAAAATAATGAGACTCAAAATATCCTTTCTGCATTTTGAGTAAATATTGTTAATCCAAGATTTTTAGAACAGAATAGAACAGAATATTTTATTTGGCCAAATGTGATTAGACACACAAGGAATTTGTCTCAGGTGCATAAGCTCTCAGTGTACATGCAAAGCATCATCATCATCATCATCATCATCATCATCATCATCATCATCATCATCATCATCATGCTACAAATAAGATGGGGTAGAAGAGAATATGAGAAAGATAATAATAATAATTGTACAGACATACAACATGGGTATTACTTAGACATAAGACAATACTGTGAGGATTATTTTTTCAGCAAAAGGATGGCACGAGGGGTAAAAACCTGTTCCTGTTTCTAGGTGTTTTGGCATGTAATGCCCTATAGCTCATCCCGAGGGAGGAGTTGAAACAATTTATGTACAGGATGTGAGAGGTATATAGTTATTTTTTCAGCACTCATTCTGAGCCATGTAATATACAAGTTTTCTATGGAAAGTAGGCTGGTTGCAATTACAGAATACAGAGTTGGAAGGGACCTTGCAGGTCTTTTATCCAACCTCCTGGTCAGGCAGGAAACCTTATACCATTTCAGACAAAAGGTTGTCCGGTCAATTCTTAAAAACTTCCAGTGTTGGAACACCCACAACTTCTGAAGGCAAGTTGTTCCACTGATCGTTCTAACTGTCAGGAAATTTCTCCATAGTTCTAGATTTCTTCTCTCCTTGATTAGTTTCCACCCATTATTTCTTGTTTTTCTTGCAATTGTTTTTTTTCTGCAGTCTAACTATACATTGGAGTCTGTCCTGTTTAGTTGCTATACCAAACCAGAAAGTTATAGAAGACATAATAATTCTTCTGTAGGACTGTATCAACAGCTCCTGGGGCAGTGTAAACTTCCTAAGTTGATGCAGGAAGAACATTCTTTGTTGTACCTTTTTAATGATGGTTCTAATGTTAGGTATCCATTTCAAATTCTGGGAGATTATAGAACCCCAAAACATGAAGGATTCTATTGCTGATACTGTGCTATCAAATATAAGTGTGCTCCTAAAATCCACTTTAATCTCTACAATTTTAAGCATGTTCAGCTCCAGCTTGTTCCAGCTGTACCACAGGGCCAATTGTCCAACCTCCCATCTATATGCAGACTCATCACCATCTTGAATGACACCAATGACTGTTGCATTATCTACAGACTTCAGTACTTTGACAGAAGGATCCTTCAAGATGCAGCCATTAGTATATAGAGAGAAGAGCAATGGAGAGGGGCATTAGTGCTAATTGTCCGGGTGCTCAATGTGATTTTCCCTAGCTTCACCTGTTGCTTCCTATCTGTCAAAAAGCTAGTAATCCACCTACAACTATGGACAGGCACAACTAGCTGAATCAGTTTAAAGTGAAGAATTTCTGAAATGATGGTATTGAATGCCAAGCTGAAGTTTACAAAAAGGACCCGGGCATAGGTCCCTGGAGTTTCAAGATGTTGCAAGATATAGTGCAATGCCATATTGATAGCATCACCTGCCGATCTCTTTGCTTGGTAGGCAAACTGCAAGCAGTTTAACATTGAATCCATGTGATGATTTTCAGGTGGGCCAGCACTAACCTCTCAAAGGTCTTCATAACTACAGATGTCAGAGAGACTGGTCTATAGTCATTCAGCCCCTGATGGAGGGTTTCTTGGGAACTGGGATGATAGCAGAGTGTTTGAAGCAAGGAGTTACTCCGTCTGGGCCTGGTGCTTTTCTGACCTTTTGTCTATGAAATAAACCTTGCATATCTTTTTCTAATATCATACCAGATATATCTTAAGATATACACATTATGTATAAAATGTAGTAATGTATAAGGCATTTAATCACTTTTCAATATTTAAAAAACATTCCAATATGGAATTCTATAAATATAAGTAACTTTAGTATTACTTTCTTACCTATAATACATCATTATTTTATACCGCATAGGAAAACTTCTAGTGTATTGTAGTTATTATCATATGAAGTTGCTCATTGCTAATCACACACATAAACAAATTGGCATATATGCAGACTGATTTAAAAATAAGAGGCATTTTACTGTGATATTGCACGTTCATCAAGAATGCATGCCTTATGTTTCATTAAATTGTGCGTAATTTGTTTCAAAAGAAGAATGATTAGCTAAATAGTATGATAGTATGTATCGTACTTTAAAAAAAATACTTTTAAGATGTTTGCATATGCATTAAAAAAGGAAGATATCACAAAAGAGAAAAGCAGCAGTTCATATTACTCATGTTTCATTTAAATACTAAAAGAAACTTTAGCTGGAAAGTGAACAATGTTGTGTGTTATTTAACCAAAATGAGTCAGTGGAAACTGTTGATTCAAAAGTATGATTTTTTTTTAAAAAAATATTTGCTTGTGTCTGAGAGAGAGGTTTAATGGACTTTTGAAAAAACTCTGGGGAACTCATTTTATAAGATTGTGATAACTCAGTCCTGGAATACTTCAAAAACACCTCTAAAAGGGAGTCCTCTTGTCAAAAAAAAGTTCGGCTGGCATAATTATGGCTGCAAAACTATTTTCCTGGCATTAGGTGATTTCTTATCAAACTGCACTGACAAGTGGGAAACAAGAAGGTTAAATATTTTTTCATCCCTGTGACCGTTACCTTTGTTTCATAAGTGCCTTTCCTCTTTATTTCTTATAATGCAGAGTGAAAAAAAATTTGTGGCTTTCTAAGAAAATAATATACTCTTTATATTTTACAGGCAAAATATAAATTTTATCTGTAAATTATTGTTATAATATTTCTTATATTACGGTAATTATTTGGTAATTTGAAAAACCCTATTTAATGAAAAATTATCTGAATACTTGATAATCATTGAATATAACACCTTTATTTGCGAAGTTAATCATGTGTAATGGATTATAGCATACCTATTCAAATACAAGCTTCACTGCACAAGCTATACAAAATCCAGAAATAATAATAATAAAGAAATTCTGGGTGATTTTGAGAATTTTTGAGAATTTTATTTCAAGGATTGTATATTGTTTTGTTCTGATTGGAAATAAAAGTTGGGGGTTTAGGGGGTGATTCAGTTGTTCTAACTGTGCAATGGTACCAAAAATGGTATAGAGTCAACAGGTCCCGAAATCCAGAACCACTCAGTCTTGCCAGGGATCAAAAGCCTATTCCACATTCACACTCCATAGTCTTCAGGCATCAACAGCATCACTTAATTTGCCAGGGACCCAAATATATAATTGGGTATCAACCACATACTAATGATGCCTCACCCCATAGTGACAGATGAACTCACTAGTGGCTTTGTATAGATGATAAATAGGAGAGGAGTGAGCACCGAACCCTGTAGCACCGCACATAATAGGATTGAGAACAGGATCTTCCCCCTCCCCACATTACCACCCACCGGTATTCACTCCAGAGAAAGTAGGAGAACCAGCATAATACAGTGCTGTTCACACCGTATTCATGCAGTTCAAAAGGCTGATGGTATCAAAAGCAACTAAGAACTCAAGCAGAGCAAGGATGAATGCACCACATCCATCACATTCTCTCTTAAAGTGCAATGAATGCTGTTGTTAGTGTGCTCTGCATATGACCAGGGGTAACTAAAAACGTCCCAATTTCAGATGACATTGCCATTGCTCTGACAGAAGAGTCAGCTAAGATTTGTGATCACGGTCCCATGTCTGACCCTGGATGACTTGGGATAGGCCCACATTTGTCACGATAGCCACTTGATCCACTTCCTACCTCATTTCCAGAGATGGCAGATTGAAGTCCCCCAAGATGAAAAGTCTGAGGAATTCTACCACTGACCCATAAATAAAATCAAGCAGCTCAGACAGGGAAGTTACTATGCAGCAGGGAAGCTGGTACAGTAGCAATCATCTCATCTGATCCATGGAGGCCAACTTAATGAATAGGTTTTTATATCTAGCAATCTGTGGAGCAGCATACTTGAAAGCCTTCAGTGATTCCCAGATGACAATCATCAAACATGTACCTCTGCCTTGAAATCTCAGCTGATAACATACCCCAAACCAGAGGTGGGTTCCTGCTGGAGCTGCCTAGTGCACAGCTCCGGTAGGGAGGGAGCGATTGCGCAATTTGCGCGCGACCACTCCGGAGCCCTCTCTGCCGGTCCACCGTGCGCGTCACCATTTTTTTTGTTAATTTTTGGGCAATTTCGGTGCAAATTCTGCGCATGCATGGAAGCAAAATTGCACCGAAATATCTCTTGCGTGCGTGTCCCCTCACGAGATTTCGGCGTGATTTTGCTTCCGCACATGTGCAGAAGCAAAATTGCACGAGGGGCGCGCGTGTAGCGAGCGAGCCCCCCCCAAAACTTGGAGATGCGCGCGCAGCGCACTGGCACCGGTAAGACAGCAACCCGCCACTGCCCAAACCTGATTGGGCAGATTTCTAAAAACGCCACCCTCCCTTTCAGACCCAGCTAGGTCTCGGTAATAAATGCCATTTCAGACTTCTCATCTGTAATTAAATCACAGATAATGGGAGCCTTACTATATACTGAATTGGCATTTAGTAGAAGCAGACAAAAGCCAGGCCCATGAAGGTTTGCTAAGTGGGCACAGGGGTTAATATCAGGAAGTTGCAACATGAGATTGTTAAAAGACATTGGGGCTTAATGGTTGGTTAACATTTAGCCATGGGCTTCTCAGCATTGGAGCTAAATGATTGTTGCTTGTTAACAGAACCGAAAATCTGTCCTTGGAGAACTTAGCACTAGTTGAATCATATGTTGAAACAAAGATTTCCATACTGAACCATTTGTGTCGCAGCAAACAAACTAGCTTGTAATAAATAGCTCATAATAATAACCATATAGTTAATAATAGCCATAATATGATTTAAGTTTATATCATTTGTTTGTTACTATGATATCTGTAATAGCTTTTCTAGTTAAATTCCATATTAGTTTATTTTCTATTTATAATTTTTAAGTTAATGAAAGAAAGAAAATTGGATTTTTTTATAAAAACATTCTGGACTAATTATGGTTTAGAAAATTAAACAGAAGATATCTACCATTGTCTCTTTCATAAAAACAGTTTGCTATCCATTTTTTACTTGTACTCTATCAGCTAATAATTGGTTTTATAACAGCAGAGAAGCTTTTTATATTTAACATTCATGAATACTCTATTAATTTGGTCTATTGCTTTGTAGCTGTTAGGAGAGATCTTTCGCAAATTTCCCCAAGAGTTCATTTTAATCCAGAGACCAACACACTATTGTTTTGAAGCACACATTGTTTATTATTTCACAAGAAGCAGTGACAGCAAACCTAGAAGGGGACAGAGAAGCAACTTATTTCTATAGATTTATGCTAATTACAGTAGCAATGTAAATGATTCAGTAAAATAAGTGAATGGTTACAGCAGCATACTTTGGACATAGCAGCACACATGCATTTAGTGAGGCTGTAAGAACAGAGCTATAAGATAATGATGACAGTATTACAAAGATAGTAATCCTTGATTTTAAAATAAATATACAAGAACAATCCTGGAAGCAAGGACAGTGGAAATAACTCTAGCAAAGAAACCCCTTATTCAGAGAACATAACTTTTGTCTAAACCAAGTAGCTATTGTTACTGCTATCATAGCAATAGCAGTAGCAATACCACTTAGATTTATATACCACTCCATAGTGCTTTACAGCACTGAGTGGTTTACAAATGTCAGCCTATTGTCCCCAACTATCTGGGTCCTCATTTTACTGACCTCGGAAGGATGGAAGGATGAATCAACCTTGAACTGATCAGGATCAAACTCCTGGCTGTGGACAGAGTTAGCTTGCAATACTGTATTCTAACCACTGCGCCACCATGGCTCCTGGTTGCCCCATAATCCATTTAGTAGCATTATTTCTATTCAGAATTGTGAGAGAAGACCTAAATTGTCTTACAGTGTTTTCTTCAAAACATCATTTCCTAGACAGGAGTCTTCTTGTCAACAGATGATGGGGGACCAAACCAAAGTTTTGAAGCTTAATATAACCTTACTTTTTAATTGTGATTCCACTATTTAACACAAATGTTGAACCAAATATTTTGTTTGATAACCCAGAATCTTCTTATAGATTATTTCAGGTTGCTAATTTTCTACATATAGTATAAGTGGATTCTTGTAAATATTTTTAGTTTCTTAGAAACATAGAGAGCTTGTGCATGCACCAGACACAAATTCCTTGTGTGTCTAATCACACTTGGCCAAATAAAATATTCTTTCCTGTTCTGTCCTTTCCTATCCTGCCTATCCTATACATGCATCTGTTTCAATAAATATATTTCACATAAACTAGTTTTCTTTTCCACCTGAAACAGTTTTGCAACATTTTTGAGATATGTTGTAATATCTAAAAATATGGCAATATCAAATATGGCAAGGAAAGTCATTTCAGCACTTATCAGTGGTTATAAAATATGAAGGCAAAAAAATATTAGGCAATAGTTTTCTCTGAGTGCATCCTTCCGTCACCTCCAATCTCCTAAATTTGGAAAAACAAATGTTTTTCCAAAGTGTAACATTTATATTGTACTTTATTATTACAGTTTTTAGTAAGCAAAGCCCACTCTATTTGTATATATTGGAATAATTTTTTAATAAAGAGTATATAACTAAAATATGATAGGAATCTGAACATAGAGGAAAATTCATAACAGTGTATGGAAAAATGCATCAAAATGATCCCAACAAAGTTTCAGCTTTCCAGGTGCTGGCCTTGACTTTGGGGCATATTTTTCTTATAATCTTACCACCTTTTTCATATGGCAATGTAGATGGCTCATTAGAGACAAAACTTTCTATCAATCCTAAAATAATGACCAGTTATTATTAATAGAGCAAGTGATTTATTTAATGCTTATATGCTAAGTTTGTCCCTTTTTAAGAAGAAAATCTGGAATGCACAAAAAGAACCCTGAAATATAGACCCACTATGTACTGCTTTGGAGCAGGGGTGAAATGCTCCCTGTTCGGGCGGGCTAGTTGGTCATCGTAGAGCCGATAGAGCTGATAGAGCCGATAGCGATTGCAGGGTGAGCCTTCCCCCACCCACTTCCCCTGGACGCTGCCATTTGGGTTCTTTTACCCTCTGTGCATGCGCAAAATGCTTTGCGCATGTGCAGAGGGTAAAAGAACCCAAATGGCGGCGTCCAGGCAGGCGGGGGAAGCGGGTGGGGGAAGGCTCGCTCTGCGATCGCTATCGGCTCTACGACGACCGACCGCCCCGCCTGAACCGGGAGCATTTCACCCCTGCTTTGGAGATATCTTACTCAGTTTTACTGTTTGAAAAAGAACAAAGATTTCTATCCCCTGATTTCCCAATACCATATTTAATCACTTAAATCACTTTTGAAATGAAACCATTCTTGTAGGGAAATTGAATCAAACCAAAATTAAGTCACTTATTTACATGAACATTGCCAATTCTTTCTAGGTTTTTTTAATGTTTTCTTAACTTAATAAAAGATACACCTTTGCTTGATTTGGAAGCTTTGGTTAAATAAAAATATAGATTTCAAGGCCTAGGGTCACAATTCTAGAATAAGGATTTCCAAAATTGTATGTTTTAGGAATGTCATATTTAAATTATATGTTTTTATGAATTTGGAGAAGGAAATATCAAGATGTGGAACTTCTTGAGTAGAGTTCAAGCTGTTTTCAATTAGTTTTGAGAACATATTCGAGGGAATGTCAATATGTACTGTTACATTAGCACATTACTTGCTTACAACAGGATCTGCTTTTGTATACGTAAACAAAGAGTACAGTTTCTCAGGACTCTCTTAACTCAAGGGAAAAATTGAAATGACATTTCTCTTTTGAAGAGGTACTTACAAAAGAGACACATATCAAGAACAAATTACTCATATACATTCTTTTTAATGAGTAAGATTTTAGTCAGTCAAGTTTTTAATAAATCAGTTAGACCAGTACGCTTTCTGTTTGACACACTGCTAAGAAATCTCATTATTTGTATATGTCTGTGAGATGTTATTGAATCAATTTGTGTTATATCCATTTTGCACCAAAGGATAGTTCACAATTGTTTATGAGTATATAATAAGGGGAACTGTGAGAGAACAAAAGAGGCTGCTTACAATCCTTTATTTTACCGCACAGAATTTTTCTGCTTAATTTGTGGCATAGATAATCTCACAAATACTTATAAAATGGTAGCTAAGTTAGAATCAGTACTAGAGTCATCCACTAGCACTTTACAAATCAATCTTTCTGTGCCAGGCATTGAGCTAAATGAGGGTCTGAAAAGGTCTTTATATTATCTGATTGGCAAAAGAAGGTGATGCTGAATTTAATAGCTTGTTGGAGGCAATTCTGTTGAAAGACAGTGACTTGACACTCTGGCAAAGGCCTAATGCAGAATAAGCCACAGGCTATCGTAGCACAAAGCTAGAGATGGACAGTTAATTAGAACCTGGTAATTTGTTTAATTCTCTTGCAAGGTAATTGTAATGGCTCATTTACAACTTCTGGTAATGATCTGAAGGATGCCTATTTTTTTTAGTTTTAAGCAGGGGTGGGTTCCACTTACCTTCGCCACTGGTTCGCATCGCAATGTTTTGCGCACATGCTACGCTCGCACGCACGTGCATGTCCCCTTGTGCAATTCTGCTTCCGTGCATGCTCAGTAGCTATAATCAGCCCGAAACACAGCTGAGGAGCTGATCAGCTGTGCTTCGGATGAAGGAATAAAGGTAAGTATAAACCCAGGGGCGGGCGGAAGGGCCCTTTTTCAAGCAGCAGCAGAGGAAAAAATTTCCAAACAGTAAAAAATTCAGAAAAATTCGCAAAAAAAGATGGCAGTGCCCACGGACAAGCACGGACCGAACCGGATCCTTGATGGTATCGTGACATCACCAGCAGGTCACTACCGGTTCGGGTGATCCGGTCCGAATCAGGAGGAACCCACCCCTGGTTTTAAGTAAGTAATAGTAAATAATCAACCAGTATGGCTGCTTTGATAAAATGGTTCTGGAAACACTCCTAAAACCAGTAGAATATAGTTGTGTGGTGTGTATTTTAAGAATTGTCACATTGTTTTGGTGAAAGTACTGATCAGCTCCCATTCCCACCTTCCCTCAGGGGAAAAACCCCTTTGGTTATTAGTTCATACAGAAGCATTTGACAAGCAAGATTTTCTATAATACCATCTTTCTGATAAGCTGTTTTATATATATCTTCTAATAGTTCAATAACTATGTTTTAATTATCTGAAATGATTTAAAAATATAATTTCACAGTTAATGCAACTTACTAAAATATTACTATGCCTGAAACATCACTGGTGTCTGAATATTTGGGTTATCGGCGATAAAACAAATTTTATTATTTTTGCTTTGCTTTAAAAATATGCTTATTTTACATCAGCCCCTTCCAGTTTTCATCACAGAGTAGTTATTCAAATGTATACTAACACAAATAATCAATAATAGAATATGAGCCAACATAATACAAAAATACATTAGGCCTAGATTAAAATAATCTGTGCTCTTAGGACATTCCATTCCAGAAAAATAATCTGAAGTGTGACTGAGCATAGAATTTCACTTATCTTTGCTAAGGTGCATAGATAGATAATCAAATGTAATATGCATGAGAAGAATCTGAAACATTATTTTCCAATAAATGAATGATTTTGTATTTTGAAAATGTGCAAGACTGGATAGCCTACTTCAATAAATCACTGTGGTTTCTATTATGCTGAATGCAGATGCTAACTGGACCAAAGTGATGGCTTTTAGAGTTCATTGGGGATCATGGTGGGGGGTGGGAGAGAGAAAAAGAAAGAAAGCAATTTGCCCTGAAAGAAGTGAAGAAAATTTCCATTACCAAATTGCACTGAGCTCTAACCGCAAGGAGACACTACTGATTTTCTTAAATCTCTCTGACTTTGTGAAGGGTTTGGTGAGGGAGGGAGGAAGAGAGGCCTTTGCCTGTATGTCATTTATGAACTAATGCAGAGAGTGTGTATTATTAAAGGATTTATCTTTAAAACAAGCAGGGCTTCTAAAATTCTATGTAAAAGTGTAAAGATAATTTCTCTTTGGGTTATATGCTCATTTTAATTTGATTTCTGACAATATATTAGCACGGAACAGGGCTGTCAAACTCACGGCCCACAGGCCGGATGCGTCATGTGCTGGCCACGCCCACGCCCATTTAGCAAAGGGGAAAAAGTCCGATACATCACGTGACGACGTGAGTTTGACACCCCTGGCATAGAACATATCAAGATAAAGCTGTTTGTTTACATCCCACCAAATCCCACCATTTTGCCTTTTTTCCTCCTGTAATTTTTAAAAGTGTCTTATTAAGGCTGTAATCCTGTACTCATTTCTCAAGAGCAAGTTCCTTTGAAGTCGGAAGTTTAGTTGGGAATGAACATGTGTAGAATTTAATGTTCATGATGTCATGGAAATAATAATTTCCAATCGTTTGTTGCCCAGCTGCTGTCTCAGTTAACCAGACAATGATAATAAAATAACCAATATTTATTTTGCAATTCTAAAACAATAAACATTGGATCCAATGTGGGGCCTCTAAGCAAACAGGTGAAGGACCCCAACCTAAACTCTTATGCTAACAAATATGCAAATATAACTGTGTCATGTTTTCTATGGTGAAATCAGGCTATCTCCAGAAGTAACACTTTTATTATTGACCTTTAAGTTTCAAGGCTTCATCGAACAGTCATGAATGTACTTACCATTATTTAAATCTACAGAAAGTCTAATTTAAACCATCTTTAAATTGGAATTATATATAGTATAATATATATAGTATAGTATATATAGTATATAATGTGTAGGATAAGCCAATAATCATAGTTGCAATTAATACATACACTGCTGCCGCCACAGGCATGCAGCATACAAATTTGCTTGTCCCATGAGAAGTCTGTGTAAAATAAGCTCAAAATTGGTCCTTTAGTGATTTCTGCTTTCTATAATCTACTACTGTCCTTATCTTAGGTATCAAATCAAATGTCAACTGTGTTTATTTGAAAACAAGATGCTTGTAATGCTAGATATGTGTTTAAAGCCCTCTGATTCATGATCAATGTGGGCAACATGCTACTAAGTTATGTTAAATTAATTTTTTTATTAATAGAATGTATGCATTGCTTCTCTGAAAAGTATACATTATTTAGCACCCCAAGATGCATATAAAGAGCATTCTTAGTACAGAGATGTCAGTTATTTATGTTGCTGCCTGATGAGATTCATATTTTTGAATAATATGTAAACGATAATGAAGTTTCTCATATTGAAGGATAAAGCGACAATGTGTTTTCATGAAATTGACACCATAATTTTTGTTCTTATTTTGCATTCAAAAGAATACATGTGCTTTTCTTCTGTAGGGGAAAAAAGCTTTAATAGAAAGATGAAGTCATTATAGTATAGCCAGAAAATAGAAAGCGTAAAGTATAATAGAAAAATAACAAGGAGGCAAGGCTCAAAATAGGTTTGAAGCTTTTCTTGCAAGGAGCAGCTGAAATTGACTACCATGAGTTAAATAACATTAAATAACATCTATTTAGGAAATGCTTTATTAAAATATTTTTATTAATTTTTAATGACTGCTTGATTATATGAATTATAACTATTTGGTTATGTTTATTATGAAAATTGATATATTGTGCAACATTCTTTGGAATTTGAGAGTATTCTACAGACGTCATTTGCTTTGTTCTCTTTTATCGTATGAATTTTCTTACCCTTCATTTTCAGAACTGATTAGGTGTGAGTTAGAGTTTTCAAACTTCAATCAGTTTCTAACCGTGATTATAGATTCTGTCTTTGATATAGAGAATGACTGTTAATATTAGCACAGGAATATCGTTGCATCATGTTCATAAAGCTCCAGGGTGAAACTCTGGCATATCTAAGGAGAGTAAAAATGTCTCATTTTGACATTCTTGACAATTGATGCCAGCCAATACAGAAAATATAAAATACCGTATTGATCTGACCTGGATATAAGGCCTGTAATTATTTTTAGAATTTGTACTCTTGCTTATCTTGTAACTATAAGAAGAAACTTGGCTCACTGTTGAATTGTCAGAAGCTTCAGATAAGGAATGTACCGTATGTTCTGGCGTATAAGATGACTTTTTACCCCTTGAAAATCATCTCGAAAGTCGGGGGTCGTCTTATACGCCGGGTACTGAAACTTCGGAGCCGGGGGGGAGCTGAAAAACGGCCGCGGCTGCATCCCTGCCATTCTCCAGCCAAGCGGCCGAAGGAGCCCCGGAGCCCCGACGCTGCCCTGCATCTTGGTCTCCTGCTGCCACCGCCAGCTGCAGCCTTCCCAGCAGGTGGGCGCACACAGGAGGGATCGCGGAGCAGAGGCGCCCGGCGGCTTAAGGCAAGAGGCAGGCGGGAGACACGGGCAGGAGCCTGCTGCCGCCGATGCCACTTCTGGCATCCCTGCGCCTCTCGCACCGCTCGCCGGGCGCCTCTGCTCCGCAATCCCTCTCGCGCGCGCCCACCTGCTGGGAAGGCTGCAGCTGGCGGTGGCAGCAGGAGACCAAGATGCAGGGCAGCGTCGGGGCTCCGGGGCTCCTTCGGCCGCTTGGCTGGAGAATGGCAGGGATGCAGCCGCGGCCGTTTTTCAGCTCCCCCCGGCTCCAAAGTTTCAGTACGATAGCAGTAGCGGCAGCGCGCGCTGTCTCCTTCCCTCCCATGCGCGTTCACCCTGCCGGCGCCGCGGTCGGGGACTCAGTCAGGTGGCTGGAGTCCCGTGGGAGATGGCGACAGAGGGTCCTTCTTCCTCCAAGGGGAGGGGAGGGGAGCAACCCACCCACCTACCTTGCTTCCACTTGGCATCTTGGAAGAGGGCTGGGCGAGGGAGAAAGGAGCCATGGTGGGGATTGATAAACTGCTCCTAGCTTCTAGGGAAGCAATATTGTTCAATATGTTTAAGGGCATAACTTTCCTTCAGAAATTAATGATTCTCTGACAATTGTTCATTGAATTGCCTGATGGAATTATTGTATTTTATCATATTTTATATTTTATGATAGCTCTTTTTTTATTTTGCCTATTTCCCAGAGAGTTATTTTGAGAGGGCTTATAAATCAAACAATTTGAGTGGGTGTATAAATCAAACAATTAACTAAATAAAATATGCTTTTTATAATTTGGTACAAGTTTCATGCTTGGGTTATCTCCTGCTTTGGGTATGAGAATGATTTCTTCCAGATAAGTTCTTTTTGTCTTGGTTACCTTCTTATGGAAAATATGGGTTAAGCTTGGAATTGTTTTGGATCTGTTTTCCATCTGCTACAGTTTTCTTGTTGGATGGAATACATCCCTGATTTGTACCCTGTAAATTGACCCTCAGTTTAGCATTCCACCAAAAATATTTCAAGCTAAGTTAGATCCTTAGTGTCACATTCATAAGGTCAAGTCAGGAAAGAAAGAAAGAAAGAAAGAAAGAAAGAAAGAAAGAAAGAAAGAAAGAAAGAAAGAAAGAAAGAAAGAAAGAAAGAAAGAAAGATGTTAGGAAGGAAGAAAGACAGAAAGAAAAAGAAAGATGGTAGAAGGGGTAGTCTTATACAGCGAGTATATCCCAAACTCTATATTTTAACTGGAAAAGTTGGGGGTCGTCTTATACGCCCAGTCGTCTTATACGCCGGAATATACGGTATACCTGTATATGTAGAGATATACAACTTTTGACATTATAATGCTGTGTGTCCACAACAAAATAATTTCTTATGGTCAAGGTTCCATTTGTGTTTAAAAATTGAGCTACAGTAATTTTTATATCTGCATGGTGAAAAAACCAGAACTATTTTCTTTACTTTTTATGTTTGTTGATTTTATTTAGACTGATACGTTTATTTGAATTGTATTTAATTTTTTTTGCAAAGATTTAATTTTCATTTGCAGTTTTTATTTTTTTAAAAAACCAAATCATCGTTTAAAAAGCAAGACAAACTGTCCAACAGGGATAATTTATTCATTAATATTCTATTTATTCCCTGTTCTACCTGACTTTTTTCCATATTTGAAATTTATTTTAAAAACAAACAAAGCTGATACAGCAAGCAATAGCCTACAGTTGCCATCTTTATTTCCTAAAAAAGCATCTAGATTGAAAACTGGCACAATAAACTTTCTTTAAAAAATAATGATTGGGTGGCAGAATTCCAATGCTTTGCTTGGAAATATGTTCTTTTTCCCAGGAAAAGGAATAGAATAGAATAACAGAGTTGGAAGGGACCTTGGAGGTCTTCTAGTCCAATCCCCTGCTTAGGCAGGAAACCCTACACTACTTCAGACAAGAGGTTATCCAACATCTTTAAAATCTCCAGTGTTGGAGCATTTACAACTTCTTGAGGCAAGCTGTTCCACTGATTAATTGTTCTGTCAGGAAATTTCTCCTTAGTTCTAAGTTGCTTCTCTTCTTGATTAGTTTCCACCCATTGCTTCTTGTCCTGCCCTCAGGTGCTTTGGAGAATAGTTTGACTCCCTCTTCTTTGTGGCAGCCCCTTAGATATTGGAACACTGCTATCATATATATACAGGATACAGGGATGGTAGGTAGAACTTATGGGAAGAGAGGGGAGTGGCATTCTGATAAATGCTTTGTAACTGCTTATATTTCTGTGGCAACCATTGTAACATTTTCTCAAAATTCCAGATATAATATAAAAAATAGTGCACCTCTTGTAGTTTCCAAATAAACTACCTGTTGCTGTAAATACATTTTATAAACAGTAATTGTGACCCAGTATCCCCTCACCATTTCTTTAAAAAATAAAGAAAAAGAAAGGCTTTAGTTAATTACGAAATAGTTATTGGCTTTGTTTGTATAGAAATTCTGTTCACATTTGAAAAAAGAGCTATAATGATGTGATCTGGAATTCATTCTGTATCCTCAAAAAGGGAGGGAAAACCCTTGGATGCTATTTTTGCCTACAGGCTGCTGAGAGCTGATTATTCTTCTAATCAGAGCCGCTACAATCAGGGGAGACAATTAGCTAGGTTAGGTCTCTGCTGATTTCTCATATGGCCCTTAGCATCAGATGGCCTTGAGCACTCTTGAATCACGCCAACAAGTGTCCCTGTAGTCTGTATTCAGTTCCACCTGCTGTCATTAATATTCTTTTATCCCTAAGGGGGTTGATTTTGTGTATACTTATTTATATAAAATTCAGGCTGCAAGAACCTGCCACCTTCAGTAGAAAGAGTACTCTAGAGTTGACAGTAATACATGAGTTTAAGCAGCTGACTTTGGCTGCAAATTTCATAATCTGAAATCTGTGATATATGTCTGAACTGTCTTTTTCTTTTTTGTTTATAATACAAATAGCGTGTTTCCCCGAAAATAAGACCCTCCTGTCTTATATTTTTTTGAACCCTGAAATAAGTGCTTGGCCTTATTGCCATGCACTCAAAAGCCCAATTGGGCTTATTATCAGGGGATGTCTTATTTTTTGGGTTGGGGGAAACAGGTAGCATATACTTAATGTATATAGTTTAAAATATACTGTAGCAAACAGGGATTAACAATTTCGGCTCAAGAGGCTTGCAGAAATAAAAGATGTACTCTTCTACTTCTTCGCATACTACCACTTTGGGACAAGAGAGATATTATATTACATAGTAGTTGCAGCCATGGAATTAGTTACAGAGGCCTCAGAAACTCACAGCATTTTCTTTTAAGTCCAGGAACCAATTCTTCATGGAGGGTGGGCACATGGGATCATCCGAGCTTATTGAAACTAAAAGAAAAGATAGGCATGGATATAATTGAGAGAGAAAAACACACTTGCTCCTTCCTCTTCACGGAAACATTTTTTTTTCACTCTCTGTTATCATACAGCAACATAGTAATGATAAATCAGGCTGTAGTGCTGCATTATTTTATCAGGTTATTCTTCCCATTGGGTCCTCTTCAGAATGTTGCCAAAACCCACAAGAATATCTACATTTTACTCCTACTATTCAGCACTACCTTCTAGTCTAGCTCTTCAGCACTAGCATCCTTTCACAGGCTGTTTATGATATATTGCCTTTTTTCCCCCTTGAGGCCAAATAGAAAGAATATGTACAGATAATATCATATTTGGCAGCTTAGTCTGAAAATGTTTTGACTTCCAATTATTATTTTTACTTTCATTGCTCCAAAGTAATCTAACTTCAAACCCTTCTTGAAATGCCCTGAAATTGAATATGTGGCTGGATATCCAACAGTCAATCTCACATTTTGTTACATCTCAGTTGTGTCACTTTGCACATTGTTGTGTTGTTTAGTTGATGTCAAGAATAAACATGTTCTTGGATGCATGACTATTTCAACAGTTTTCATTTGTGAGGGTACATGATATAATAGGAATCCTGACTCTGGGTGAGACTAAATGATATAGATTCAACATGCGGTATTAATTGATCCTGAGGGAGTGGATAAATTGCATGCATATTCATGTACATATCAGGGATTTTTGTATCTGTTCCTCTCCAGCTTGTGCCTCCTATTTATGTTAAAGTATTGGCTCCCACACATGTTGGCAGAACTTGATAATCAGATTACTAATAACTTCTTATCCATGTAACAGTAAAATTGTGGATACAAAAATGTTTGAGCAAACGGTTGTGCTCCTTCACAGTTTGATTGGACTAATATCTGTGTAGGAAACGAAACACATTGTACTGGAAAAATCAGCATAACTGAACAAGGAAAGTAAATCTGACTTTTCCTTTTCTGCATACAAAAATAACAAAAACAGTTTGCAAAATCAAAATTGCCTTTATGTCCTTGCTTCCAACCTCCAAGTTTGTTTAAGGAGAAAACATTTAGTCTTTTGAGAAGAAAAACATTATTTCCATATAAATTTCAAATTAAAGGAGGTTTAACTTTCAAATAATACTTTGTTTTTTTCTTTAGTTATTGGTTCTAGTTGAATTAAAGAAGTATAAACAGATTTTCTTTACATGCAGGATAATTCTCCCAGCTTGTGTTAGGCAACAAAAAACCAACCTCTCAGGACTTTGGCATTCTGCAAAATTAAGCATTAGAATCATACTTAAGAGCGATTTTTAGTTCAGGAAATGTTCCTTTGTGTTTGTTTTTTAAACTAGGGCAGTGATGGCGAACCTATGGCACGCGTGCCACAGGTGGCACGTGGAGCCATATCTGCCGGCACGCGAGCCGTTGCCCTAGCTCAGCTCCAGCGCACATGTGTGCCCCAGCCAGCTGATTTTCTGCTTGCACGGAGGCTCTGGGAGGGCATTTTAGGCTTCCAGAGGGCTTCTGGGAGGACAAGGGAGGGCGTTTTTGCCCTCCCCAGGCTCCAGGGAAGCCTCTGGAGCCTGGGGAGAGCGAAAAACGGGCCTATCAGGCCCACCAGAAGTTGGGAAACAGGCCGTTTTTGCCCTCCCCAGGCATTGAATTATGGGTGTGGGCACTTGTGCATGCGTGATAGCGCGTGCGCACACGTTTTTGGCACCCGAGGAAAAAAAGGTTCGCCATCACTGAACTAGGGTTTCTTACAAGGTTACGTGGATGAAAGTCTGCTCCACTTTCTCTTCAGTAATATGCTACATATTTCTTTCATATAGCAACCTTCTGAACCTTAAATCATGTTACACTGTTCAACGGTTCTTAACCAACAGATTAAAATATATTTTTACCTTTTATTGCGAGCTACTTAGAAATTAGAAGACAGCAATATTTACAGGGTGAATCTCTGTCTAATATATGTGGAAGTGGCTCTTAAAGCATCCTGTCATCTTCAAGTTATAGGGTTGCCATAATTTTAAAAAAGAAATGTAATGGCTATTGTACCGAATATACTTTGGAAATAATTGGGAGGGGGGACTTTTGTTGTAAACATTCCCCCCTCCAAATCTGTTCAAACTGGATTTATTCATCACATACAAAGAGCTGACAATTTGAGATGATTATTAGAATATGTAGCTTTAATACTAAAATTGCTTTCATTGTATTTTATGGAATGCAGAAAAGACTTTCAGTGAAAAGTCTTTCTAAAATGTGTTATTCAGTAAAAAGTCTTTCAGTTTCTTTCTTTTTTTTTTTCAAAAAGTTTTATTAGTACAAAATTACATGAGTAGTAGCAAAATATTAAATATAAAGTACAAACATTTTTTGTTTTTTTCTCCCCCCCCTGAACCCGCCCCCTTCCCTCCCCACCTCCCCCCCCGGACTTCCCAGAGATAATACAGGGCATAATAATAAATTTAAATTGTTAATAAAAAGAAAAGAAAAAAGAAAAAAAAGAACACTATTTTTAAAAAAACTTCAACTCCAGATTATACACTAATAATATATCGCATTTGTATACAATAGTAAAGATACAAAAAAGAATTAAAAAAAAGAAAGAAAGAGAAATCTCTTTAACGATACAAACAAACAAACCTCCTACCTCCTCCCTTCAATCCTCTATCTAATACAAAGTAAATGTTATATAAATAATAACTAAGTATAAAATACAAAAATCTTAAACTAATATTTTGTGATAGACTTTACACATTTAGGCTTATGCTTAAACTGATATTATTGACATTAAAAATAACCTCTAAGATAAAACTTGACTAAATGTTACATAAGTAATCATTAAATATTGGATTTCATCATAATATTAATAACATAATATTATTCTAAATTAACTTACTAACTTCAATAAACAAAAAAGAAAGGGAAAAAAGAATAAACAAATCTTCAACAAACTATATATATCTAATATAATTAACATTAAAAGTAACCTCAAAGATATATAAAACTTAGCTAAATATTGCATAGGTAATCATTAAGTAGGGAAAAGGAAAAATGCAATCATATTAATCTCTATCCGTCCAATATATTTCAACATCACATCGTTTTGTATCTTGATAGTTCATCTTTTAATAGTTCAGTAAATTCAGATTTGTCGACTCGTCTCCCATCTGATCCCAGATCTCCATCTCCTTTTCCCCAGCTATCTGGTTCTGGCACTCCTTTTGTGTTTTTGAATCTATTTCCTTTTGATCCATCAAAGATGGCTTCCCCTCCTCCTCCTCTTTTATTTTCATACATCCTTCCTCTGGAATCTTGGATATATCAGCCTTTAAAACATTGACATAAAATTCAGTAACTTTTTTTATCGTGTTAAGCCGATATCTTTTTCCAGAAAATTTGACTGCTACTCCAACTGGCGCTTCCCATTTATATTGTAAATTTAATCTCTTAAATTCATCAATCAAAAAAGTATAGCTTTTTCTGGCTTTAAGCATTTTAGAGGGGATTTCTTTCCAAATCTTTAGTTCCTGACCATTCACCATAAGATTATTGTTAAACGTTGCTTGTATAATTCTATTCCGTAAAGCTCTTGTGGTAAAATATATGACAATGTCCCTTGGTAAATGCTTTTGTTTAGCGTACCACGAATTGATTCTGTATATTTTGTCGATTTGTGTAGCCAATTCCACTTTGGAAATTCCAGACACCTGATCCAGTACATCAACCATCCTGCCTTTTAAATTTTCATATAATCCTTCTTTCAAACCTCTGATCCTTATAGCAACTTCCATGGATCTGAACTGTGTCATCAAGACCTCTTTTTCAAAGATTGCAATATCATTTTGGATTTTGTCTATGTAATTCACCGAGGTTGCCAAAGCTTGTTTATTTGTTTCAATACGTTCTGCCAAAACTTCAATATTTGTTGCTAAACCTTTGCAAACCTCTAACACATCAAATCTGAGTTGTTGATTCATATTCTTCAAAGCAGCCTGCATTTTTTTGTCTATCTCGCTTATTTTCTGATTAAATTCCAAAGTAAGTTCATGTTTCATAATCTTTAAATTATTTAATAAATTTTCAGGTGTCAGAGGCTGTGGAGGTGTTAGCTCAGTGTTAAATTGCATTTTAGAAATATATCCAGATGAATAGTCATTTCTTTTAGTCAAAACAATCTTTCCAGACTTTGAAGCCATTGGTGTTTCAAAAGAGTACGAAAAAGAAAGAAAGCCAGGTGCCTGTTAAAGTTCTTTCCAGTTTAAAAATCAGGTAGTCTTTTATTATTGGAAATATTTCTGTTATAACTTTAATCCAGAGTTAGGAGACAGAGAAAGAAAAAACCATTTTTCCAAGTTAAAAGTTTCCATAAGAGAGAGAGAGAGAAAAAAAAAAGCCTCTGGGGAAACGAAAGTCACTTTCACTTCTCAATCGCCATATTGTTACTCTGTTTCCTTTGTTCCCTTGCCGAAGTGAAAGCTTACCCAGGAGTTGAAAAAAAAAGAAAAAAAGAGGTTTCAGTACTTGCCCATCTCACGCCTGTTTCTCTCTGTCTTCTTCTATAGTTTAAATGTAGTTATAAATCCCATTCTTGAAGCAGCGGCTGGTCACTCCATCTAGCTCCGCAAAGACGGAGGTTTCCTGATCTTCGGAGCTGGAGACAGGCTGCATGGGGAGCTCTCCCTTCGCGCCCTACCAGATGGCTCCTAGGGCGCTGGGGGGGCTCTACCCCACCTGTCAGGCTCTCATCTCTCCCCTTTGCCCGGGGAAGAGATTTCAAAGCCGCCAGACAGCTGTTCTGGCGGCTTTTAACAAAGATCGGAAAGGCGTCCAACGAAGGGACGTCCGCGATGGAGCGCTCCAAACCGGAAGTCAAAAAGTCTTTCAGTTTCTTATTGGCAATAAGAAACATCTGCAGAATCCAGAGTACAAAAAGGGCAGAGCTTTTGTCATCATGTCTCCAATGCAAATTTCATCATAACTTAAACCCCCTAATTTGCCGACCCATGTAGGTAAACCTTTTTCTCTCTCTTTCAAAGCTTTGCTTTGGCATTCTTAAAATGAGCTGCTTATTGTATTTTTCTCCAAAAATATATTTCAGAACTATTGTATCTCCTTTTATTGGCGAGAAGTACACATACAGTAGGGTTGTCCTTTCACTCCCTTTTATTTATTTGTGTTTAGCGTGTGCTATTATGTGCAATATTTAGCATGTTCAGTCAAACAAAATTGTGAACTTGATTGTTTGATAATTATATTCTATTAGTTCTGGTCTGCAAGAAAGAAACTAAAATTCCTGTTCACCACATACAACTAACGAATAATGGTTGGATCTGTTCTCTAATTTTTCCACAGGCAGAAAGATTAAGCAGGTTGCAGCAGCACACTTGCTATTGCTGCATTATACAGCAACAAATAAGGTAGTGGAAAAATAAATGTAATGTTCGTAGAAATTTTCATAACACAAATCCCATTGAATTCAATTGATTGTGATTCATCAATAATGGTTTAAAAGAAAATGAAAGTAAAAAATTACAAAAGGGTGATAGCATTTGTATTGATAGAAGCTACAGAAACAAAGTGATTTTCAGCCCGTATCTATCAATCACCATGAATATCAGTTTTCTGACAGTGAAAAGTAAGACCTTTCTTCAGATGTTCCCTTGTTCACCATATCTATTAATGGATGTCAGTGAATGCCTCAGGACATGGTTAGCAAATATCAGTCTTAGCTGCATTCCATCAAATCTGCTGATCTGTACTTTTTGAGTCAGATAACATGGTTAACACATCTTACATGATTCAGATCTGCTTTATTTAACAATATATACATAAATGCTTTTTCATATTGTAGTTAATATTAAATAATGTTAATTTAATAAACTTAATTTATTTTAGTAGAATCAGTAAGTTTTAATAGTTTACATTCATGAAATCATTTTTTTCTTTTACTAAAAATACATAATGAATACATTTATAAGTCTGTTAGAAATAATTAATGACAAGTTAAATTCTTTAGGCTAGGCTCTAAATAGCAAACCTAAAAATGTTACATAAGCATTATACAAACTAGTTAAATTGTTTTTTTTATTACAGTAGATACATTTTATTAATTTTTGGAAATGTTAGTCATATACAAAAGTTCCATGTACTTAAAAGATATAATACTTTAGTATAATGCTTTAAATACTATTTCACACTACATTACCAAATCAAATAGCCTGTTCTGCGTGTAATTCCTTGCTAGAATATCAGTTTTGCAAATCTGAAAATTAATCTTTCCAAAGCTTAATGTATACATTTATTGTACATTAAAACTGCATGTTCTAGAATGTTTTAGACACTAATTTGGGAATCTTGTTTTAAAAATTTACAAAAGGGCAGTAAATTAGAGAACATGAAACAGTGACATCACCATAAAACAGATTAATATTATCCAGGGTTTTGCCATTGTCCTTCAAATTGAGTCAATTTTGTGAATTGGACACCAAATCTAACAATTAGGGCTGATGCTAAGGAAGTATTTGGACAAAAGTCTACCCAATATCTGTAAATTACATGGTCAAAGAAGCTGGTATAATTTGGACTGTTACCTTTATATCAACTGGTGACAGACTAAAAATCCCTGGCTGACTTTAATAGCTGCTGGGAAGAGATACCCTGCAGTTTATGAGACTCAGTATAAAGTTCAGTTGATAAGTTTAATTGATGTCTTTGACAAAGTAAGAACTTTTCTTGTACAATTGCCCCCACCTTTTCTTTCTATCCTACTTGCAAAGTTAAATGCCTACAGCAATGGAAAATCAATATTGCTAGGTGGAAGATCCTACTTCAGGGATTAAAACTGTGGAGTCATTTTGAGAGTTTGAGGATAAGAGCCTCATCTCTGGATTTGGTGGTTTGACATGTTGCACAGCATGAATATGGCCCTTCTTGCCCTCTTTCTATATTGTCTGGGGGACTCTTGAAATTCCACATCATGGACAAGTGTGCTATTCTTAACATTGTAGTAAGAATTTTAACAGGAAGAAGTTTATGTGTACTTCCTCTAAAGGATGGCTGTCTAGCTTATGCATTCTATTCCAAAGTGTAGTTTTATCAAAAGGAATAAAGAAGTTGCAGTATTGAATTAAATGGTACTAAAGAGGTTGGGATTTATAAATGGGAAATGATGTTGTGTTTGTGTTTTTTATGGAAATATTAAATAATTTTATAGCTATTCTATCTTAGTATGTTTGCTTCTTTTTCTTAGTGTCAGCTATAATTCAAGAGACCACTGTATAAAAATCAAAGCCTTTATAATTTGAGAAATAGATCTACATTTTTGAAAAGTGACAGCATGCAGATATGCTCTTAAAACCATTATATTGAGCTTTATGCTTGGGTTTCTGTTTTACATGCAATCTCAGACTGTAAATTTCCATTAAGTTACAAGATTTTGATTGAGATATATCTCGGCGTTTTTGAATTTTGCAGTTAAATACTGATTTGTTTTTCTGATCAAACTAAGCTACTTTCTGGGTTGAGATGTATGAATTGTTCCTGTTTCTTAACTTTTTTTTCTTCCAACCAATTCCTTAAATAGCTGAATGGTTTTGTCAAAGTAGGGCATGATAAATGGTGCCAACCAGCAGGCCATATGTGAGGCAGGAAGTAGCATAATTTGTTAACACATGAAGAAACCTTGGTTTAATTGGAGATTGAATTCATACCAACTGCTTGGCAAACTTCTTAAAAACTGTATACTAGACGTCTCACAAATAACCTTTATGAAACAAACTTTCATTAAAAGATTAACACCAAACAAACAATAAGGCAGAAAACAATACCCTAATCAAGGAACTACCAAGGAAAAACACCAACCTCCACCAACATTGGCAGTGTAGATACTGCGTATAAACAGGGAACAAATCCCACATTCTCTACCACTGGTGATGCTACCTAGTCAGGTAATGCAACATGCTCAGCCAAACAACCAAGCTCAGAGACCATCAAGGACTCCAAAACGCTTTCATTATCTCACTGGTCTCGAAAGGGCAAAGCCATTGCTCAGATAGCATATTCTCATATCAGCCTTTAGTGGTTATCTTAAAATACTATAATATCCAATTGTACTGCTAATCTATCTGTAGGGTGTCAAATTTGGGAAAGACTAAGCTAAACAGTGCCATATGTTTTAATGTATCTATTTATTTTGAAGCTTTTAGTAATATGAAAATATATCTTTGTTTTAAGTGTATCTAAAGATGAAGATGTATGAAATAAGTTACTGCTGCATTTTTCTTCCATTGCTGTGGCTTGTCTATTCAGTTCTATGAAGCATTCTGTAGAACAGCTTGATATTAATTCCATGGCTTTTTGGTATAAATGGAAAATAAGATGGAAAATTCTGTGCAAGTGTAATCCACTTATTTTAATCTATTATGAGACAGCAAAGCCAAGTTCTATCAACTCTTTCAGGGACCTGATTCTACTCAGCTGTATAATAGTGGTGGCAGTTGGCCAATGAGAGCAACAGCTTAGGAATAACCTTTGGGAGTTTTGTTCCAACAGAGTGAGTGACAGAAAAAAGTCTGAGAAGTTACAATAATAAGCTTCAGTGCCTGATTTGTAATGATCAACTGAAAGAAATCTTGGCTTCTTACGGAAGCCTAACTATTACAGAGCAGGTACATCTCTATGCCTGGACTGTATTTTATTTTGATCAGGTGCAGCATAACAGAGACAGGTAATTATCATAATCTTGCAATTAGCCTGGCATTCTTTCCCTAAGTTTAATTACCCAGATAAATAGTAATTGAATACCGAGGGTTTAATGACAAAAGGAAGACGTTTTCCCCTGTCTTAGACATTGCTTTCCAGGTTTGAGCATGATTTTTATATCATTATTATGTTCACAGTGTGCCATTTTACTTTACTTGCAGAAGTACTTTTCTGCATATTGTTAAAATTAAACAAGAAAACCTAAAGATCCAGGCTCTTGCTTTAGCCTGCAAGATCCTTAAAATAAAACTAAGCTATTATACAATACAGTTTTCTTCTATATGATTACGTGCACCTAGAAATTGAAATCAATAGTTTACCTGGTTATGTATTACACTGTTCTGTAAATTTGAACAATTAAAACTGTTTTCAAACACAAATCTGAGGAAAGGAGCATACAAATTTGAAAAAAACATAAAACAATTAATAGCTATTTCTGAATAATGATTTAACATAATTTCACTTTCAAACATGGAACCAAGCACTATTTTTGCAATGACTGTAAATATTTTTATATTTTAATGTATCTAGTCAGTAGTTACATAAGAAAGAATATTGAAGGGGGGAATCTAATTAATGCAAATTTATTAATGATTTAGAAGAACGATGAATTTAAGTCCAGAGTTCAGTTTGAATAATATTTTAGTGCACATATTGGTTGGTTTCTGACTTTGAATTCATGAAGTCTGCAAGTATTATGCTATATCACTAGAAATTATTTATGAGAAGTATAGTAAGTGATTAAATGTTGATTTATACATTAAAGTAAGAGCTATTTAATTCTAGGCTGGAAAAAACACAGACAACACCTAGAGGGTAATAAAATATATACTAATGAATCTTTTGCTGCTCTCTAGTGATCATCCAGATTTTTGCATCACAATATTAGTGGCTCTAAGAAATCTATAATTTAGTAGTAATAATATTTTACTTTTTTAACCATTTGGTCACATTAGAAATGATGCCAGGATATCATGCAAAGCTGCTATTGCAAATAGCTTCTACCTACTCTGGATACCACTGTTTTTCATCAACTTCTAATTTTAGATTTTACCCAATACATGCATCTGTGTGTATATGTCTAATAAATAAAAATACAGTTGCTTTGCATCGGCAATATAACACTTTAGTTATTAAATCTTCTGTCATCCTAAATAAGTTGGTATATGTGGTTCTAAAACACTGTTTGTTGTATATCCAGGGAACTTTCAAATATACCTTTGGCCGTTTCCCACCCTCCCCATTTCGTTCTCATTGATAGTGAGCATCAGCTCATTGCAGTGGTTTGAATATGTATCAATGTGTTAAATTAGTTGAAATTGTTTATAATGCAAATTATCTGCAAAAGGAGAAAATTTGCTATGAAACAGAAAATAGAGTGTGTTCCGTTCAATTAGAAGTTCTAAGCCTTGCATTTTAAAATTCAAAATGTGACTCAGATATATTTGATTTATAGGGAAAAGCCCCAAGCAGGAGCTATTGTCCTCCCCCCCCCCATTCCCAACTATCTGATAATGGACAGTTAGTGTCTTGTTATACTTTTTTAATGCCACAATTTTATGGTGTTTCTTTTTTTTAAAGAGAATAATATGAAAGGGATTAATACACATAACATTCTGAATAGTTAAATAAATTCCCTCTTCAATATACAACCAATATAATTAGAGTCAAGTCCTGATTTGCCTTTACCTCAGAAGTACTCACAGTCATGAAAAAAGACACATAATACCGATTTTGCATACATATTAGTTTGGAGGAGGCAGTGCAAATTGTTTTGTTTCATTTTTAATTTACTTGCACAGTTCTTTAGGAGTGTTTTCAAATGCATTAGTAATTTAGCTTACACATGTCTGTAAAGCAGTTCACATTTTTATGGCATAAAAATATAACAGGTATACCTATGCCTGCCATACAGCACTCTTGTATCCAGCATTACGGTTTGAAAATTGGTGTTGCTAGCATGTGAGTATCCTGAACGAGTATCTGGATGCAGCGATGGGGTTTTGAGAATTAATAAAGTGATATTGACTCCTGATAGGGTAATCTGGAGAGGTGGTGGTGAAAGTTCATGGATTGTCATTGAGATTTTTACGTGATGTGCTCTAAGAAAGAACAGATACCTAATTTGGGGGAGAGGGATAATGTCATCACCATCACTGGACCATGACTTTCATACCTAGGAGTACCAACCTTCACTTTGTATTCCAGTTATATCCTTGGAATAGACTGGCAACCTAGCTACTAATACATTCTGTGTAGTAATTAGCACTTAATCCAAGTTCAACTAGTGCAGAATGCAGCAGCTGGATTGCTGAACTATGTTGGCTTCTATTTAGTTACCAGAAAAGTCCTGGTTTTTGGTTATGGTGTACAAGATGCTAAGCAAGTTGAGATAAGAAGAACTGCTAGACTTTCGCTGTTATAATTGTGGTCAGTGACAGAGATAAGCAAGTGGTGAAAGAGGGGGAATGAGGAGAGATACTACACATGTGCCAAGAGTTGCCTTCTCCCATCTGGCAGATGCTTGTGGAAGTGGTTTTTATATGGTGGGACTTGTGCTCATAAATGCTACCCTCCTGAAATTCAGGAGGACCTACTAGAAGCTCACTGAAAATGGTTTTTTTTTAATCTAGGCATCCCTGGTATGAACGTTAAATATTTTTGCATTACTTTTTAATGAGTTTACTTTTTGTTGACTATTGTTTACTATGGTGTTATTTTTTAGCTGTTTTTATTGTAAACTAGTCTGAGATGCTTTGTCATATGAAGCAGAGAATAAACGTAATAAGTAGACTGTTAACCAAAGCAATTTATTTCATGCAACATTTTTATAGAGCGTTATTGGAGTACTATGATGAGGTCTGTAGCTTAAAAATCAAAACAGTTGTGGTATCAGACTTACTGTCAAGATGGAAATTTTATTTTAAAAAAACACCTGTTTGTCTTTTTGTGAGTGTCCCCAGGTGAGATGAAGGCAGGGAATAAGAGTTAATCATTTACTATATCCTTCCAAAAAAAGGGGGGGCTATTTTGTCTAATTTGTAAAATAGAACCATTGGGAACACAATAGCATACAGGTACAGGTAGTCCTTGACTTATGACCACAATTGAGCCCAAAATTTCTGCCTAAGCAAAACAGTTGTTAAGTGAGTTTTGCCCCATTTTATGACCTTCCTTTCCACAGTTGTTAATGAATCACTGCAGTTAGTAACATGGTTGTTAAGTGAATCTGGTTTCCCCATTGCCTTTGCTTGTCAGTTCGCAAAAGGCGATCACATGACTCTGACACTACAACTGTAATGTACTGGAAGGCCACTAGGGGGCCACTCTAGGAGCGGGAATAATTGGAGTCCATGATTGGCTGATCCGTTTGACAGCCGACTATAAAAGGGAACTGTCAAACGGTGCTGGCTAAATTCTAGTCAGGCAATTAGTTTGGAGTTGTTGTTAGTTATCGAGTTATTAAAGTTATGTTGGAACAGCCACGGAGTCTCCTCAGTTATTACACCCATCGATCACGCTACATTTCAGCAACTGTCATAAATGTGAACCAGTTGCTAAGCATCCAAATTTTGATCACATGACCATGGGGATGTTGCAACAGTTGTATGTGTGAAAAATAGCCACAAGTCACTTTTTTCAGTGTCGTAACTTCAAATGGTCACTAAATGTTGTAAGGGTTACCTGTAGTCCTTGACTTACAGCCATTCATTTAGTGACCATTCAAAGTTACAACAGCCCTACAAAAAGTGACTTGCACACTGCTTAGCAACTTGTGCATATTTGAGATGGTTGCAGTGTCCCAGGATGGTGTAGTTGCAATTTGTGGTCTTCTGAGCCAGCTTCCAATAAGCAAAGTCAATGCAGGAGGCTGGATTCACTTAATGTCCATGCCAAAACGTTTTTAAAATCAGGTGGAGTCACGTGATGGCTCATTAACAACTGTATCACTTAGCAATGGAAGCTGTGATCCCAATTATAGTCATAAGTTGAGGACTCACAAAACCAAATAGCAATATTTGAGAAAGGGAATTAATAGGAAATGGTTAAACCTTCCTTTTTTGTATAGACACAATCTTTTAGAAACAATCTTTTCCAAATAGTTTAGTTTAATTTATACATGACCATAAAGTAGGGCAGAAAGTTGATCTCGCTACTTCCCCCACCCCCTTTTTGAGAAAAAAAAAGAGAAGTGCTATTGGGAGTTAGACTGATGAAAAACTCTATGTCTAATTTATGTTAATATTCAAGACAAAGTAAATTCATATAGTAGTGTACCATGACAGAATTGGAATTTATCTCAACTTTCTTTTGGTACTTCATCCAAATTTTGTTAAAAACCTGTTTTTCAAAAGCAAAATAATGATAAAGGTCGAATAGGTTTCTCTGCATATATCCTTGGAGAAGGCAGTATTATTATTGCTTTTCTTCTCAAATTAAATAGAAGGATCCAGTTGGCAGATTTCAGATCCATTAGGTGCTTAAAATATGTGCCTCGAGTGACAAGGATCATTATAGTTAAATATGTCACAGTGTCTTTATTACTCTCTGTGTACTTGATGGATAGCCGGCTGCCAAGGAATAGAAGCCACAGATAATGATATGGTAGTGATGACCAGTAAATAGAGAGCAGGAAGGATTGTGTCTGCAATAAATAAATAAATTATATCTATATTTTCTGTATTTATATGCCATCCATGGCGTGTGCATTATGTGACATTCAAATAGTCTGCCTTTCATAAATATCATACTATGCCTCTTATGTATTAATAAAACAAAATAGCTTCTGTGTTTTTGGTAAAATATGGACTGTGTGGCACAATCATAATCTGTTGGCTAATTGTGTTTACATTTGATTAGTGCATTCCAGTGCGTCTTTTCTAGTTTTTAGATGTGCTTTGTATGTTTAAAAAAATTCTTGGTCCATTTACAAATTCAACCTGCAGTATACCATATCAGTAAGAGTTGGAAATGAATTGTTTTAGCTTTACCCAGCACTATTATAATGACAGCAAAACCAGCCTTACAATTGTTGCAACTAATACTGCTGCTGATAAGAAAAGTGCACTAGTAAAAGTGCCTTGTACTGCCTTTCTCATCTGGCTCTCATTCCAAACTGTCAGGTGAGTGCTGATAATTCATAGCCTGGAATTCTTTTATCTGAACAGCAGTATCTCTTCTCTGTACTTGGCAATGGAATTATATTGCTTTTTAAAAAATATTTCAAAGGCACACTAGAGCTTTCTTGGATCTTAACTCTTGCCAGCTGTAAGGAATAAGTCAAGATGAGTGAGTGTTGTAGGAAATGTGTGTTCTTGCAATTAGCTTTGGTTGTGATACAAAAAAATGCATCCCAATTTGTTGGCAAGCAGGTATTTATACTGTACTTTACATATATCCCAAACTAATCCCTGTTTAATTAAAAAAAAACCTTATAGAACCAAAGTTTCACTTCTGAAGTAAACTTGATTGAGGAAATAAACTATTGTACAGATGTAAAAGCAATTGTATGACGGTGAAGGATCTGACTGGGTGAAGCCCTTTCTTTAAAGGACAGTAAATTCAAAACAACTGATCAAATTATTACTTACATTATCTCTGAAGGAAAAAATGTTGCATTTGGTTAAGGTGTAAAATATTTTTTAGAAAAATTACCTCAGTTGGTTTTGTCTTGATTTTATTTTTAGATTCCAGCGAGGGGATTATCATATCGATGTCTGCATCAATGACTATTTGGATGTTTTTTGTCCTCATTATGAGGATTCGGTGCCAGAAGATAAGACTGAACGGTATATACTTTACATGGTGAACTTTGATGGCTACAACTCCTGTGATCATACCTCCAAAGGATTCAAGAGGTGGGAGTGCAACCGGCCTCATTCTCCCAATGGACCATTGAAGTTCTCAGAAAAATTCCAACTCTTCACTCCCTTCTCATTAGGATTTGAATTCAGGCCAGGCCGGGAATATTTCTACATCTGTGAGTATACGGAGATTTATCATTGCTCTGTAGAATCAGGAGACTGTGGTGATTTTGACCCTTTGCAGTGGATACATTTTATGTTATGAAGAAGCACCTAATTAGATTCTGTAAATCACCATGGGTTTGGGGAATGTACATATCTAGTTGTATCCATAGGAAATAAATGAGCACTTGAGTTATTAACAAGGATTTTCCCTTTTTACTCTGCCCCTGTATTGCTAGAACAGAATTATTATAGCACTGTTTTTCATCTGTGGGAATCACATACAGTGGACTTTTTTGGTTTTAGTAAAAGTAGACACTTTTAAGCACTGTGAAAATAGAAAAAGTGAACTGAAGATAGCCACAAGGGAAGAACTTTTGATATTATTCTCCTTTAAAGATTTTTTTGTTCTATTTTGTACTTTCAGAATAGAGCAAGATAAAACAGTACAGTCCATTATACAAACAAACCTTTATTTGAGCATTATTATGGTTTAATTTAATAGTTATTAAATTCATTTTCATTTCAATTAGTTCTTAGTATGGAAATATTGTGACAGTATGGAAATAGAGACTATGGACACAGACAGATGCTATAGAAATAGACAGTATGGAAGTACTTCATAACTCATTTAAGATGACAGAAACCACAAGAATCGTTTCAGATTTATATGATTATTTTGTTTTTCAGATTTTATACTGAAATACCCTTGGTGCCACTAGAATAATATCAGTGAAACATGTTATCTTATTTGCATATGATATCTCCACCAATGCTGCATGCCTGCAGTATTGAATACAATAGCAGTCTTCTTAAGGCTGAAGTGTCTTTTAACTCATTGTAGCTATTCTTGAGTGTAAAGAAGATACAAAATACAATTGGAGCAAATTTCCATGTAAATTGCCAAGAAAGAATCTATACACATGCATTAGTAAATTACTGTGTAGTAAGATAGGCGGCTAATAAATTTTAAAAATTAAATAAATAATGCACACTAGAAAATAATGGTTTTTTTCTGTCTTACTGCATCATCAGATAGCCTGCCAGAGGCCCCATTCAAAATGACCCATTCCCTGCTGATTAGTCACAAAAATATTACAGGTCTATGTGAGGAATATGCTGCGTATCTGGCACATACAGTATAGCTGTTTGGATCTACTCTAAGTTAAATTTTGTCTGGCTGGTCCTATTTCCTAGAAGGTGGTTGATCTTGTGACTTTTGAGGAAGCAGACAGGAGTCTTCTGACTGTTAGTCAGTCCACTTGTTTAATTAAATATGTTAGTTAAGATGTATAGGAGTTGATGTGTAGTTGGAGTCATGCAGTGATAAAATCATCCTTAAAAGTGAGTGTCCAGTGATTTTGGAAAATTTTCATTGAGTCTCCAATCTTCTCTTTTGGGATGAGGTTGTTGACAAGGACTACAATTCCAGGAAGCTCTGGAAGAAGCAGATTATCTGTTCCTATTTGAGTCAGGTTTTGAGGTGGAATATAGTGTGGAGACATTTGATTGTACTTTTGGATGCCCTTTGTTGAAAGAAATGATAGAGTGGTTTGTATTTAATTCTGTAGAATATTTATACCTCAACCCAGATTACGTCATTGTGATCCCAGGTATTGTATAAAACATCCAAAAACAACACGGCAAATTAAAGCCGTACAATGTTAGTAAAAAAGAAGTTCATCAGCTGTCCCATCAAAAATCACACAGCTCACCAGTTTTACCCTCCCTCTCAGAAAAGAGGCTCATCTATCATCCTGACCTAGTATCTGCAGGAAAAACCCAGTTTTTAAAACTTTTTTGAAGGCTAATTCAGTCGGGGCCATAGAATATGAGGGAATGGGATTAGTCTAAGAGCAGATATTGCAACAGAAGAGGTGTTTTCAAAGAAAGGACCTGGACCATGCCTATCTTATGAGCTGTTGGGCTGTTCCCCAAAGGCTTTGGATCAGAAGTTAGGTGTGCTCTGTTAAAGATTTTTTTTAAATAAATGGGGACTATTGCTTTAATTTTGGGTGTTGTGTTTCAGTTGTGAAATTGTTGCTGTATTATATGTCATCCAGAGTCATTGGGCCCTATTTATGAAGTACATAAATAAGTCATACGCCATGTAGGACTTTATAAATGACAACAAATATCTTGAATTGCATTTGGAAATCTTTTGGAAGCCAGTATCATTCATAAAAAAATATGTGAGATGCTATGGTAAAGCCATGACTATCTGCACCACTGAATTTTGGATCAAATACAGCTTCCATATAATGTTAAAAGTCAGCATTAGTCCAATCAAGGAATTATTAAGGCAGGTCCTTTTGATCCAGGAAGAGACATTGTTGGCACACAAGATGGAATTCTACAAAGGCTCTCCTGGGTTATACCATTCATTGAGCAGAGACTCCAAGAGCCCCCCCCCGGGTGAAATTCAAATTTTTTCCCTACCAGTTCTGTGGGTGTGGCTTGGTAGGCGTGGCAAGGGAAGGATACTGCAAAATCTCCATTCCCACCCCACTCCAGGGGAAGGATACTGCAAAATCTCCATTCCCACCCCACTCCTGGGGGAAGGATACTGCAAAATCTCCATTCCCACCCCACTCCAGGGGAAGGATACTGCAAAATTCCCATTCCCTCCCCACTCCTGGAGGAAGGATATTGCAAAATCTCCATTCCCACCCCACTCTGGGTCCAGCCAGAGGTGTTATTTGCCGGTTCTCTGAACTACTCAAAATTTCCGCTACCGGTTTTCCAGAACCTGCAGAATTTCACCCCTGCCCACCCCACCCCCGAATTGCATACCAGTTCTGAGTGACAGAATACAGTGTCCTTCCAGAACCAACATTAGAAAATACATTTAGAGTGGTCAAACCCTAAGCTACTGGCTTTTCCTACGATTGAGTACATGTGTTTTCCTCCCTATCCAAGCCCTCACAGCTTCCAGATACTGGGAAGCACCTTGACAGTATCACCTGGTTGACTCAGGGTATAAATATACAAGTGAGTTTCATCAGCTAATTATGTTGATACTTCACCCCATTCTAACAAAAGCCTTCATTCAGTAGTTCCATGAACAACCGGAGAGAAACTAGGCATTCTGCAAAGCAAGTTGTAGGGCAACACCTCTCGTCCTCTATAGCAAATACTGGAATTGATCCTAGAGGAAAAAAGAAAACTGTGGCTGGTTTTGGTCAATGTTGGAAAGAGGTACAGGTTGTTTCTGCCTTCCGCATAAGAAATTGACAAAGTTGGTGTGTTTTGTTTTCCATCCATTAAACAATATCAACTGAGGGAAAATAAGATGTGCATCTGCCCCTTGGAATAGCATATAGTTCAGACCAGTGGTGGGTTCCTACCGGTGCTGTGCGGGATGCTACACCGGTAGGAGCCAGGCGATGATGTCATTTTCAGGCACTTTTTCTGGCTTCTCCGCGTCCTGAGCTGTCGGAAAAAAGCCCTCCCACCCGCCCTTGTTTCAATACTGACCTTTATTCTTCCTCCGAAGCACAGCTGAGAAGCTCATCAGCTATGTTTCGGCTTGTAATGTCGTCCTAAGCATGCGCGGAAGTGAAATTGCCCGATGGAATGCGAGTTCACTTCTGCGCATGCTCACGATGCGCACCGGTAGCAAAAATAACCGGAACCCTCTGCTGGTTCAGACTGATATATTCAGAGCATGTTCTCATACATTCAGACTATAGTTCAAAGGTTCAGACTTCTCTGACCACACAAGCCTGTAAATGATCTCTGCAAATCTCTTTTTTTCCTCAAGCTCTGGATGGATCAGGATGTACCTTTCTGGTGTAGTTTCTTTTTTGGTTAGAATTCCTTGCATTATGTTTACCTTTATGTTACTTATTGTTTTGTTTTAAAGTTTTATATCTTTTAAAATCTATATGCCAGTCAAAGTGTTGAATTATTCTATTAATCTAAATTATAATCAAATGAATCAATAAAAAATTGATTCCTATCCATAAAAAACCCTATCACAGCATTTTCCCACAAGATTTGAAGCCATTGTTTTCCATGTCAATATCTCTTCTTTCTCCTAGACCAGTGGTCACCAACCAATGGTCTGCAGACCACTGGTGGTCCATGAGAAAATTTTGGTGGTCCGCAGAAAAATTATTTGCATTTTTTATATTGAACTAAATCAGGGGTCCTCAAACTATGGCCCCTGGGCCGGATATGTGCAATGAACATTTGTGTTGTAGCCAGCCCGGGTGCTAGATCGGCCCCTGCAAACTCTGTCTCTCGAGGAGCTCAGCCGAAGTTTCGCACACCGCTCGCTGAAGTGCCTGGACTCCCAGTGATGGGATGGGGTCCTTCAGACACTTAGTTTTGCCTCCTGTTTAGTAGCTCCAGCCCCTCCCTCTGTCACAGGAGATCAGACACCTCAGCAAGCAGTGCACGAAACTCCCACCACCCGGGAGAAGAAGAGTGTGCTGGAGCCCAAATGCTGGGCCTCGCCAGACTCGGAAACCAGGGATCCTGCAGGCATCCTGGCCATGTAAAGGCCGCCTAAATCCCCAGGTTGTTCACTCCACCCACCTCCCCACCCACCACACCTGGGCATGCGGGGCACCGTCCCTCCCAAACCAAGCGACAGGGAGGGACTGGCCAGCCGAGGACAGTGTTCTTCTAGCACCCGCCATCCTGGCAAAGGCGAAGCAGAAGCAGGCAGCGGCGGTAACCCGATACTGGCTGCCAACGCTGCAGGCATGAACTAGCCATGCTGATCCCACTTCATGGCTATGCTGATGGACCCCATACCAGCCGTTTCTCTCCACTGTAGTGCTTCCCAGATGCAGCTTACTGCTCCAAGCCCAAAGTGGCGGGAGGCAAGGGCTGCCTTGGCGCCACCAGCTGGTGCAAATGTACTGCGACGAAGGCAGAATGCTGTTGCCACGCAAAGGCAAGTGGCACTTTGCTCCCGCACACTAAGGCTCCGGCCATCACCACCGCCGCTTTGCCCCGCCTGCGCCACCCCCCCTTGCCCCAACAGCAACATTACCTCATTCCAGCCGGCGAGGGCTGCACTACTCCTTGCACATTGCACCATTTGCAACATTCCACATACGGAATTCCTCTACGGCGGAGATTTCCAGCCCCACCACAAGCTGCCCAGCTGATCCCATATTCCAGAGCTCTAGCCACAGGACTGGTCCATTGTCACTCATGTCGAGGGGCACTCACCCTTCCCCGCCCGGGCTCCTTTGGACCCCAACAGGAAGCAGTTGTTGGAGCTAAGCAGGCACCATGAGAAAGAGTTGGCAAAACAGCTGGCTCAGTTCAAATTGGATCTGACCGAGAAGGAGGCTCAGCAGAAGCACCTCACTGAGGACTATGCACATAGGCTTTCCAAGCAGAGGGAAGACCTGCGGGAGTGCAAGGCCAGGTACTTGGAGGCTCAGTGGGCTGAGATGGTCAGCCAGTTCCAGGCCATGATGCAGTCCCACTGGAACAAGGCCCTCCGGCTCTTCTCCACCAGCGGCACTTCCCTCCAACCTTCACCCAAAGCCCCACACCAGGAGACTAAAGCAGACCCCAAGTCAGAATTTATGCCTCCGTCCAACCCGCACAAAAAGACCCTGAAGGGAGAGATTTTCTGCACCAATCCCGGCATGGGCGACTGCAAGGAGCTGGCGTGGCCCAAGGTGGGACTGCTGCAGCCCATCCTCCAGCAGCAGAACAAACTGCAAGGGAGATCAGGGCCAGGTCGTGAGAAGTCCCATGCTCCTGGGAAGATGGAGAAGAAGCTCTCTGGTTCGCTGGCCTCCCACTCTGGTGTACCTTGGCAACTGGACTGTTTTTCTCCACCCACCCTTGTCTGCTGGGGGACATCAACTTAGGTTGACACTGGGGTGCTGTGTGCTCGGACCAGGTGCTTTCTCTTGGCTTCCAGCCCATCTCTGTTTCTGCGAGGCCTCTGGGTGGGAGGCCCGAGAGAAAGCACCTGGTCTTTCCTCCCTCCCTCCCTTTCTTCCTTCCCCCTTCCATTTCCTTCCCTCTCCTTCCTTCCTTTTCTTTCTCTTTCCTTTCTTTTCCTTCCTTCCTTCCCTCCCTCCCTCTATTTTTCTCTCCCAAACAACCCCAAGTTAAATCCTCCCCTTGGCCATTGTGCGTGCGAGTATGTCTCATCTTCTAAAAATCATAACTCCCCACCCCACCCCAAACACCCAGTACCACCCCCTTCCCCGTACCACAGAAGATCCCAGGTGCCCAGCCTCCTGCGCCCCCCCGGCAACCTGTCCGCATGCCCGTCTCACGATGTGGCCTTCGCCCTCGCCTCCTCTGCCCACCTAACACACTGCTCTCACTCATCCCTGCGATGCCATCTTCCCCTGCCCCCGGATGGATAGGCAGGCATGACACACCACCAGGTGAGGAGGGGGCTTTCTAGCTGTGCCTGCTGGGTACAGGAGTCCCCCCTTCTACCTGGCCTCGGTCCTCCGAACTGCTCTGTGCCAAGGAAGGCAATTCGGAGGGTGCCAGCACTTCCCACAGGGGAGGGGGGTGTTTCCTGGAAGCCCCTTGAAGGTGCCAGTGGGGAGGGAGGGGGAGAAGACCCTCCCCCATGTGCATCTGTCCCACCCCCCCTCCGTTGAACACTTCTGCAGTTTTCTTTCCTTTCCAGGCTCTGTTTGGTCATCCAGTTGAGCCGGCCTCGGCGAGGAACCAAAATGGCTTGTGTGTTTGTTTGTTTGTTTTTGCAACCAAATACAAACCAGGTTTGGGGGAACCGGTTTCAAAACCTCACAATTTTCCAAACCTGGACGTTTTTGGCCACGCACGCACACACACACACACACACACACATAATGGCTCAATGTAGGATAGATTTCCTACCCACCCCCAGCACCTCTTTTCAAACACGCCCCTCTTCCTCGCAGACAGAAGCGCATTTTAAATTGCCGTAGGCAGAACCCAGAGGAGCCGATGTAGTCCCGCGGGGTGTGTGCACTCCCACCTCTCGCTTGCTCTCGCGGCCAGGAGCCACTCTTTCTGCGGCGGGTACTCTTTTGGCCAGGGGAGAGAGAGAGAGAGAGAGAGAGAGAGAGAGAGAGAGGTGGCTAAGCGCACACCCCGCGGGACTGGCTCGGCTGCTCTGGGCTGCCTCTGGCAGTGTTTTCAAACACGCTCCTCTTCCTTGGCCAAGCCACCAACAAGACAATCGGCGCACCACCCCGCCCAGCCTTCCTCGATGGGGGAAGATGGTAGGAAGGAAGGAAGACAGACAGAAAAAGGAGGGTGGGAGGGAAGGGAAGGGAGGGAATAAGGAAAGAAAAAGGAAGGAAAGAAAGAAAGAGAGGGGGGGAGGGGGGAGGAAGAAAGGAAGACAGAAAGAAAGAAAGATGGTAGGAAGGAAGGAAGACAGACAGAAAGAAAAAGATGGTAGGAAGGAAGACAGAAAAAGAAGGGAGTGAAGAAGGAAAGAAAGAGCGAGGGAGGTGGGAGGAAGGAAGGAAGGAAGAGAAAAAGAAAGAAAGAAAGAAAGAAAGAAAGAAAGAAAGAAAGAAAGAAAGAAAGAAAGAAAGAAAGAAAGAAAGAAAGAAAGAAAGAAAGAAAGAAAGAAAGAAAGAAAGAAAGAGATGGTAGGAAAGAAGGAAGAAAGAAAGATGGTAGGAAGGAAGACAGAAAGAAAAAAAAAGAAAGAAAAAAGGAAGGGAGAGAAGAAAGAAAGAAAGAAAGAAAGAAAGAAAGAAAGAAAGAAAGAAAGAAAGAAAGAAAGAAAGAAAGAAAGAATTATGACCACAATTGAGCCTAACATTTTGGTTGCTAAGCAAGAGCATTGTTAAGTGAGTTTCACCACATTTTACAAGTTGCCCATGCCCACCCGGTCACCTGACCACCAAGCCACACCCACCTGAGAGGGGTGGGGGTGGGGGGCGGTGAGGATGAATTTGTAGCACCAAGGGGGCAGTGGACTGAAAAAGTTTGGGAACCACTGATTTAGACCAAATGATCAATTATTTTGCCATGTATTAACAAAGAGTCCACTTCATCTATCTTACCAATATGAAGTTAAAAAAAATCAGTAAATTTCAGCAAGTATGCTTGACAGATACTGTTTATTTATTTATTTATTTATCTAATTCATCAGAGCCTAAGTGGCTTACGTAAATACTGTAGTTGCATATAGTTCATGTTTACCTATTGGGTTATTATCATTTGTTCAAATTTAGATATCTTAGAAATGAATAATAGCAAAATTAATCTTTATGGAATGTCAAAACCTGATATCTACTCAAAGTGATAGTATGTCAGCCAGGCCTCAGAGGAAAAGCACTATGAGCATGTGTGCATTCATTCTCATTTATACACTCATACTACATGCCAACTAGTAATGAAAATAAATTGAAACAGTAACAGTTGACTTGTTTAAGTGCTAAGTTCTTGAGTTTCACATGAAGACATGTCAAAATTAAACTTTGGCTCATATCCTGTGAATAAATATGAAATGAATTTGAAAAGTGGAGATGACTATGAAACACTTTAATCTAATTCACGTAGTACCTACCTCGCTTATGCCAGCAACTCAGTGGACTTTGAAAAACTCTGTGTCTCTATTCATTATGCAAATCTATATTTCTTTGTAACAAGCTACACGTTAGGTATTTTCTTAATGTGAATGTTAACAATAGTTGTTTAATGTTCTGTCTGACAAGCCAGAGAGCTCATCTAATATATTTAATTTTAAGTCTATGCTTAATGTTTCCCATTTTAAACTTTGCATTAAATAACCCTTCATTACAGAACCCTGAATTACAGATATATGTATACATGCCCTCTTTTTAACTAGCTTTTAGAAACAGAAAAAGCTCAATAAATATATAAACCATTTTATTGAAACTATTACACTGAAAAGTGGTGTGGAATTTCAGTATGACCTTATCCTTTAATAGTTGGCTTATCATGAAATACAAAATGCACCATATTTATAAAAATAAGTTATTATTAGCATAAATATTAAAAATATTGTGCAATGCTTACAATTATGTTTTGCGTAAAAGTTATTAAAAGCAATAAATTGCTTTAAAAATTGTGTCCTCCTCAAATATCGCAAATATAGTTTTCTGAAATTTATATTAATGCCAAGAATTCCATCAAGGCGATTGTTTGAAAGTGATTGAATGGATCAAATTTTGTATGCTTTTTAACTAAGTTCACTAGTCCTTTTAAAGTGCAAAATTGGGACTAACTGTTTATTATTAATTGTAAATCTGAATTTAGTGAAATTAAATATTTGAAGATCTAAATTTTTAATTTAGATTGAAAATGTGAAGAAAAACAAAAGCTTATTTTATTTCATGTACTATTATAGTCCATCTTCATCAGTTATGGAAAGTGTCCAATGAGTATTCCTATAGACCCATAGAAAATCGTGGTTACTCAGACCTTCCAGAAACCACATCACAAAAATGCCCTATTCAGAATTTTTTGGCAATCTTGTTTATTCCACTGTCATCTTATACATATTCTAATGTTTGTATGTTCTTCTCATATCTCGGTGCTGTAAAAAGTGCAATTTTCTTCAGAAATCTTCCCATTTGTACCATCATTTAAATGTTGAAACATTTCACAATGCTTCATCATTTCTGATAGGTGGCCTCTTTGGGATATTTTATAGAACAAGAATGAATAAATTAACTTTTTAATACTCCCCCTTGAGACTCCAGTTACTGTTAAAAAACAGAAGAGGTATAGTATCTTGCCATTTTCAGGAAGGAAATTATAGACGTTAACCAAGGCTTAATGTATTTAAAAAACAAAAAGATGTCACAAATCCTATCCCCAATCTAGAAACTCCCTGTCCACAAATACTAGTCCTATCCAATATCTTGTTCCAACAATGCATTCAACAACACACAAAACTTGTTAATTATATTCCTGAGCCATCAAATGATGGCTCACAGTGTTTTATCATCTTGATCTGACAAAAATTGTTTATCATACTGTTCACATATAGGTCTATTGGGAGAAATGAATTCCTGAATGAACTTTTAGGAATGAAAAGTAAATAAAATAATTTGACAAGATCTACTTAGCAGCTTTAGAACTTTTTATTTTACAAATACAGGTGGTCCTTGATTTATGACCACAATTCAGCCCAAAATTCCCATTGCTAAGCAAGACTAAGGGAATTTTGCTCCATTTTGACAACCTTTCTTACCAAACGTAGGGTGTGTCAAATTTTTCAACTTTCAATTTCCAAACATTAGGGGGGAGGCTCAAAAGTTGTGACATGCCTTGGGAATTGTAAAGATATTTTGGTTACTTTAATATAATTTAGATGTGTTTGGTAAGTAACTACAATAAATATCATTACTTTGTAACATTTTGTTTGTTTAATTTAATGTTAAGTGAAGTACTACATTTCTTAAATTGGTTACACAGTAAATCTGGCTTTCCATTGATTTTGCTTGTCAGAAGGTTGCAAAAGGTGTTCACATTTATTTATTTATTTATTTATTTATTTATTTATTTATTTATTTATTTATTTATTTATTTATTTATTTATTTATTTATTATTAGATTTGTATGCTGCCCAACTCCCGAGGGACTCTGGTCGGCTAACAACACATGACCCCGGGACATCTCAACCATAATAAATACAGGCCAATTTCCAAGTGCCAAATTTTGATCATATGAGCATGTGGATGCTACAATGGTTGTGTGAAAAGCAGTCATAAGTTACCTTTTTCCAGTGCTATTCCAGTGCTTTGAATGGTCACTAAACAAATAGTTGTAAGTCAAGGACTACTTGTAATTTTTATTTTTATTATTAGGCATCCTTTAAAGTTTTAATGAAGATTGATTCTGACACGAACATGAATGCTGAGGGCTGTCAGCCACCAATGTAAAGCAAGGGACCTTGACCTTGATATTAAACTCAACACAGTTGCTTTTACTATTCTAGGTGAAATCAGAATAATTGGAAGAATTTGGTAGATTTGCATGCTTATTTTGTCATTGTTTGATTTTTTTGGGTAGCATTGATAACGAAAGACTAAATGGACAATCAAGGTGACTTTTAAAGAGGATTTTTTTTCTTAATTTAGTATGCTGATTAAAGAGCTAGTTGTTATTAGAAGAATTAAGTGCTGGTCTTGAAAAAGAAAAGCTGGAACAATATCACTGTTTAATAGTTTTTGATGTCAGAAGTGTTCTTAAAACCCTCAAAGGGAGTGTTAAAAGCTATTGCATAATTTGCAGCTGAAGAAATAGCTCTGTAAGAAAATGAAGATAGAGACCAAGTAGCACTGGCCTCTATTATTTGAGTGTCCTTTCCCCTAAATGCCTATCATATTACAATTTGAAAAGAGATTATTTGGATTCCTGCTGTTCAAAAATTCAAGTATCATTAACACACTAGAAACAGAAGTATTTAAAGGAATGCGCTTGTAATCTGCATCTCACAAGTATATTATAAAAAAGAAACTCTTGGCCTTTGCACCTGGATAAACAAATGATTTCCACTGTTAATGTGTTCTATTGGCAACTGATTTTTGGAAATGTTTTGTTTTACTTTTCAACTTAAATTTTAAAAATGCTAGTCCATCTTACAAGAAAATTAGCAGCATCCTATAACCAGTAATGGCTTATCAAAGGATGAAATACCGTATTTTTCGGAGTATAAGACGCACCTTTTTGCCCCCCAAAAGAGGGTGGAAATGTCGGTGCGTCTTATACACAGAATACAGCAATTTTTTGGCCTCCTGAAGCCCCGCCCCTGCATCCCATTTTTGCAAAAAATGGGCCGTTTTTCACAAAAATTGTGTTTTTGACTTCCCCCACCCCCTAGGAGTGCTCTGCAGGCTTCCCAAACCCTCTGCATGTCCTGTTTTTGCCAAAAAAAAAAAAAAAAACCAGCGAAAAACGGGCCATTTTTTGCAAAAACGGGGGTGTTGGGATAAGAATTACTCTTATCAGAGGCGAAATGAATCTTTTCCTGGAACTCTGACATTGTCAAAATAAACCGCATTATAATTCTAATGTATAAGATATTTATTTCTTAACAAAAATAATAAATCACATTCTTGCTATAAACATAGGTGTTGCTTCATCAGAAGCAGAGAACAAAAGGGAAGAATCAAAAGGAAGGAATGTACACATGCGTACTAGGAACATATTAATCACGTGCTCAGGAATAAACCATTATATTTGATAGGGATGCATCTCCCTGCATATACATGTAACAGGCAACATAAAATCACTGTGTGACAGGGGGTGTTTTTGCCTTCTAATTACCTTATCTAGCATGACTGGAGGAGGAATTCTGGGAGTTGAAGTCCATTAGTCTTAAAGCTGTCAAGTTTGAAGACCCCTGGGTTAGGGGTTAGGGGTGCAAGGGTCTTCAAACTTGGCAAGTTTAAGACTTGTGGACTTCAACTCCCATTCCTGAGCTAGCATGACTGGAGGAGGAATTCTGGGAGTTGAAGTCCACTGGTCTTAAAGCTGTCAAGGTTGAAGTTTGTAAAAAGTGTACATGGTTGTAAAAAGTGTAGATGGTTGTAAAAAGTTTACATGGTTGTAAAAAGTATTCTGCTACACTGGAATTTTATTAAATAATATATTACTACACCATATGGTTCAGAATACTTTTTTCCTTGTTTTCCTCCTCTAAAACCTAGGTGTGTCTTATACTCCGGTGCGTCTTATACTCCGAAAAATATGGTAATACTTAAAGAAACTATATTATAACTGATTACTTGGTGTTTGATAAGTGTTCATCTTTCTGCTGCATGTAATTATTCAAATGTAGGAAATGTATATAGCAGTGTAGCATTATATGTACTATAGATATTAGGGTTACCTTTTATGGATACCACAAAGAAGAATGACAGAATAAAAATAAATAAGTCCTATTTAATATAATTCTATATTTGAAGCCATCTTCTGTTTGGAGAGCTCTTTTGACTAGGTCAGGTTTTAAGAAAAGAATCATAACAAGGAATAACAGAACTGTCAAGAAATCTAAGAATGGGTAGCATAAATGGAGCAGGCTAAACAGCTTCCAAGACCCAGCTGATCAGTTTTTCCCATTGTGATGATATTTGGTATTCATATTTAAATCAGGACCAAGTGACAATGCTTAACTTTTAAAATTGAAAATACAGATATTTTTTTTTTGAAAATTATTATTTTTTTCAAATAAGAAAATATAGTAAGTTTTTCTACATAAATATTATGAGTCAAATTAGCATACTCATCTCTCTATTCATAGTCTACGCAAAAGTTCAGGGAAGCAGTCGATATAACGTGCTGCTGCCTGGACGATGTTAGGGTCTGGATGGGAATGAATAGGCTCAAATTCAATCCTGACAAGACTGAATGGCTGTGGATATTGCCCCCCAGGGATCATGTCAACTTCCCCTCCTTGGTTCTCGGGGGAGAAAAATTGACTCCCTTGGAACGGGTTCGCAATTTGGATGTTCTCCTAGACCCACAGCTCAAATTGGAGCAACATCTGTCAGCTGTGGCTAGGGGGACCTTTGCATAGGTCCATCTTGTGCACCAATTGCGACCCTACTTGGAGAGGGAGGCTTTACTCACAGTCACTCATGCCCTTGTCAGCTCACAGCTGGACTACTGTAACACGCTCTACATGGGGCTACCCTCAAAGAGCATCCGGAGACTGCAATTGGTACAGAATGCATCTGCGCGAGCTGTGGTGGGTGTTTCGAGATACACCCACATAACACCTATTCTCCGCCAGCTGCATTGGTTGCCTATTAGTCTCAGGTCGCAATTTAAGGTGTTGGTTTTGACCTTTAAAGCCCTACATGGCTCAGGACCAGGTTACCTCTGGAACCGCATCCTACCACATACCTCCCTACAACCAGTGAGGTCCCACAGAGTTGGCCTCCTCCAGGTCCCATCAGCCAAACAATGTCAGTTGGCGGGTCCAAGGGGGAGAGCCTTCTCTGTGGGAGCCCCATCTCTCTGGAACCAACTCCCACCAGAGATCCGGACTATCCCCACTCTACTGGCCTTCCGTAAAGCCGTAAAAACATGGCTCTTCCGGCAGGCGGGGTGAAGAAGATCGGATTCCCCCATAAATGAATGGTTTTAAAGTTGTGTAATGTTTTAAAATTATATATTATTGTATTGTTCTTATGCCTGTTGTACGCCGCCCTGAGTCCTACGGGATTGGGCGGCCTATAAGAACTTTTAATTTAATTAAATTAAGTTGTTTTTAATATAAAAATATAAATCTGGGCTATGTTATGTTTGAATAATACATTTTCAAAAAAAGATCCATAAAAATTATTGTTGATACTTCTGTCAAGGGCTGCAGAAGGAATATTGAATTATTCATTGATGTCTTTGAGGGCATCCCTCACTTTCTGGGCCAAAGATTGTATGTAATCCATAAGATACTGTATATCTAGTAGAAAAGATAGCAATTCTAAATTGGCATCTGATACAATTCAGTTTATTCAAATATCAATGGCTTTAAAAGATTCCCTCTATCATTGGCAAAGTACGTAACTACCTTACATATGAAACAAAGTAATATGTGTGCTGCTATCTTTCTAAGTCTTATCCTTAACATCCTATTCTCTTAAGAGTAAGTGATGATTATCCTTTTCGCTGAATAAAGTGAAACAATTTTTTTATATTGGAATTACTGTTTTGAGAAGAATAGATAGGCATGCAAGCATTTGACAAAATATGCAAGTGGATTTAAGTTTAATGAATGATTTAAGAATCAAATCATGAAAATCAAGTTAATGCATTAAGAACTTGAAGAGAGAATATTCGAAATTTCTGGTTACTGGTCTCATAGTAACAAAATGGGTAGTTTCCTAGTTAAATTATTGACAGATTTAATAGTATGATATACTTTTAATTATAATACTGGATGCATCTTATCATTACTGCATTGGGTTTGTTCAGAAGAGACACTGACCTACACATCAGTAAGCGTTATTTATTTTTTTAAAAATCAAGACAGAAACTAGGATAAAAAGGAAAAGAAAGAACAGAAAGGAAAAGAAAGAACAAGAAAAAAGAAAGAACTTGGGAGTATACAGGAACATATATATACAGTCTTCAGTAGAAATACACATTTAGAAATATATATGTGTATGTGTGTGTGTGTATGTGTGTGTTTTCTGAGGTTTTCGCGGGTGTTTGTATGTAGGTCTTTGGTTATTCGGGTTTTCTCCCACGTGAAATTGGAAGTGTCTTGGCGACGTTTCGATGAAGTCTCATTTATCATCATCAGGCTGGTGTCTTCTTCCTGCTTCTAGGAGCAATGTGAGATTGCTGCTGTTTCTTCCTTTTAACTGCCAGTGGGGATTTGAACTGATAGGGTGGGAGCTTGGCTGTGTTCTGATTGGTTGGAGGTGTGTTCTGATTGGTTGGGGGCTTGGCTGTGCTCTGATTGGCTGGGGGTTGGCTGTGCTCTGATTGGCTGGGGGTGTGCTCAGGTTAGTCTGACTTGCAGGGGGATTTGAGCTGGTGAGCTGCATTGCTGTTTGGCTTCGAGTTCGTGGTCATGCCACATCTTCATGGAGGTTGTCAGTTTGCTTCATGTATGGATTGGAGGGGTTTACAGTGGTCGTGCCTCATTGGTGTGGGTTTGGGTTTGCTTATTGCGTGGATGTGTGGTGGTGACATCCTGTGTGGTTTTCGTGAGTGTGGGTCTGGTGTCATTCTTTGTGTTAGGGACTCGTTTGTCAATAAGGGCGGGTTTCCAAATGGCTGGTAGGCAGGAGGTGTCATCTCGTTTATTCATGCTGTGTGGGCGTTTTTCTATCTCGATGGCTTCTCTGATTATTCTGTTGTTAAAGTGTTCAGTTTTGGCGATAGTTCTGGTCTTTTTAAAGTCGACTTCATGTCCTGTGGCTTTAAGATGTTGGACCAGGGAAGAAGTTGGTTCCTCTTTTTTGACTGAGTTCTTGTGTTCTTCAATGCATGCACTTATTCTTCTGTTGGTTTGTTCAATGTATGTGGTGGGGCATATGAAATCCCAGGCACCGCCTGCCCTGTAAAATGCCCCTGTAAAAAAATGTTACAGATAGATATAGATAGATAGATAGATAGATAGATAGATAGATAGATAGATAGATAGATAGATAGATAGATAGATAGATAGGAGAGAGAGAGAGAGAGAGAGAGAGAGAGAGAGAGAGAGAGAGAGAGAGAGAGAGAGAGAGAGAGAGAGAGAGAGAGAGGCGAAATACCACTCACGCATCATCACAAAATCTCCAGAACCGTAAAGCCTACAAACTTGAAACTTGGCACATAAGTTCCTCTTGGCTTTTAGGTGCTCGCTAAGAAAGGATTTTTCAAAATGACCATCAGATCATTAGTTATTTCTTATATTATTATTAACACGCTCTGATGCTAAGGAGTTAGATGTTCTACTCCCCCTCCCCACCTGAAAAGAACTCTGTGCCAACTGCCAGTGGATGTGGCCAGCGCATGACTCATCCAGCCTGCGGGCTGGGAGTTTAGACATTCTACTCCATGCTAAGAAGTTCATTTTAATAGCGAAGCACGGGTATGTAGCTAACTAGTACTAAATATTTTTTATGAATGACATTTCTATAGAGAAAGGTAATCTATTAGGAGAAAAGCCATTTTTCTCCTACGAATGTTTATCATGTTTTAAACTTAGTTTAAGTTTAAGTTTAATCAAATTTATATACCGCCCCTCTCCAGGGGACCCAGGGCGGTGAACAGCCAAGTAAAAAACACCAAAATACATCTAAGCCAAGTAAAAAACATTAAAATACATATTAAAATAAAATATTCAATGTGGCCCTAATTTAATACAATTAAAATTTAGTAAAATCTTAAAATTTTAAAAACCCCAAAAACTTTTTCACGCCAGCCCGGCTTGATAAAAATAATATGTCTTGAGGACACGGCGGAAGGTGGACAGGTCGTGGATGGTTCTTAAGTCTGGAGGGAGCTGATTCCAGAGGGTGGGTGCTCCCACAGGGAAGGCCCTCCCCCTGGGCGTCACCAGCCTACACTGCTTGGCTGATGGCACCCCGAGGAGGCCCTCTCTGTGGGAGCGCACTGGTCGATGGGAGGCAGTTTGTGGCAGCAGGCGGTCTCGGAGATACCTAGGTCAAATGCCATGGAGCGCTTTAAAGGTAGTAACAAGCACCTTGAAGCGCACCCAGTAGACCACCGGAAGCCAGTGCAGCTCGCGCAGGAGGGGTGTTATATGGGAGCGCCAATTAGCCCCCGAAACCACCCACGCGGCTGCATTCTGGATCAGTTGGAGCCTCCGGGTGCTCTTCATGGGGAGCCCCATGTAGAGAGCATTACAGTAGTCCAGACGCGACGTGACCAGGGCATGGGTGACTGTGCACAGGGAATCCCAATCCAGAAAGGGACGCAACTGGCGTATCAGGCGGCCCTGATAAAAGGCCGCCCTGGTCACAGCTGTCAGATGGTCCTCTAAGGACAGCTGTGGATCCAGGAGGACACCCAGATTGCGAGCCCTTTCGGCAGGGGCTAGAGACTCGCCCCCGATAGTCAGAGATGGAATCATCTGACTATATCGAGACGCTGGGAACCACAGCCACTCCGTCTTGGAAGGGTTGAGCCTGAGTCGGTTTCTCCCCATCCAGATCCGCACAGCTTCCAGGCACCGGGACATCACTTCAAGGGCATCATTGGCTGTGCCCGGCCCTGAAACCCGACTGGAACAGATCTAGGTATGATGATTCCTCCAAGTACTGGGGAAACTGTCGTGCGACCACACTCTCAACAACCTTCGCCACGAAGCGAAGGTTGGAGACAGGGCGATAGTTAGCTAAAATTGCTGGGTCCAGGGAGGGCTTCTTGAGGAGAGGCCTCACCACCGCTTCTTTCAAAGCCGTGGGGAAATAACCCTCCCCCAAAGAAGCGTTAATAATTCCCTGGAGCCAGCCTCGTGTAACCTCCCGGGTAGATTAGATTGAACTGTTAGTAAGATGGTATAGAGAATGAGAAAGACTATTTTGATGGAGATATGCTTAGGTTCTGAAACATCTTTTGAGTCCAAAAAACCCTCCATAATTTTGGAAGTTGCTCAGAGAGGTATATGCTTCCCTAATTTAATGGGATATAAGAAGGAGGGGAAGGATACCAAAACCAGACTTGCAAGCTTTAGTGATTCTTAAAATCTTTGACTCAATTACCCCGTTTTCCAGTCTTGAATAATGCTATTACACACACACACACACACACACACAGAGAGAGAGAGAGAGAGAGAGAGAGAGAGAGAGAGAGAGAGAGAGAGAGAGAGAGAGAGAGAGAGAGAGAGAGAGAGAACGAACAGTTGTTTTACACAAATATCTTGCAAGTGGCAGTCACAAACTGCTTCCTTAACTCACAGGCATTTAGAGGCTCCATTATCCATGTGAAATGCTTTATTCCCCAGTTTAAGTACCACTGTTACACCTAATGCCATTAAAAGTAGAATTCATGTGGAGTTGATTTCCTGGTCTGGTCTGCTAGTGGGGCATCTAAAACTATTTTCAAATCTTGTCTTAATGGCATTTATATTAAAGCTATCTTTACAATAGCAGTGTTAGAATATTATATAGCAACTTGCCCAAGGCCTTCCAATAAAGAATTATGGAGGACATTTTCTAATAGACCTCAAGCAGTCAATTGTTCCTGTATATGTATGTTTGCTGTCCCAGTTTAGCTTGTATTTGAGGAAATAAAAATCATTTCTATCTTTATGTGCCATAAGTGTTTGTGATAGGTTTCTGTGTATGTTTGTGTATCCAGCACTTATATTGAAAAAATGAGAGATTATATTTGTGTTTCATTTTTCTACCAGAAGATTGTTACATAATGCATATATATCTCTTTGTGGATTTGTTGGCACTGTTTATATCGGTATCTCTCAAACTTTGCAACCTTAAGATGTATGGACTTTAATTCCTGGAATTTTCTAGTGAGCAGGATGGCTGAGAATTCTGGGAGTTGAAGTTCACACAACTTAAAAGTTGCCAAGTTTGAAAAATGTTAGTTTATATGAATATGTTCACATGTGATTACACATCCATTCTTAGCAATAGCAATAGCACTTAGACTTATATACTGCTTTATAGTGCTTTACAGCACTCTCTAAGCCAGGTGTGTCAAACTTACGTCGTCACGATAGCATCACGTGACGTATCGGGACTTTTTTCCATTTCGTTAAACCGAGCGTGGGCGTGGCCAGTGTGTGACACAGCCAGCCCCCAGGCCAGGAATTTGACATCCTGCTCTAAGCGGTTTACAGAGTCAGTATATTGCCCCCAACAATCTGGATCCTCATTTTACTGACTGTGGAAGATGGAAGGCTAAGTCAACCTTGAGCTTTTAACCACTGCACCATCACGGGTCTACATACATGTATGAATGCATGGATGTCAGGAATGAAACTTTGAGGCACACTGTGGTCTTTATAGTAGACTGTAAAACTTTGAACATATTAGTATTACCACCATTTAGCCTTAGTTCAGGAATAAATGTGCATAATTACAAAGAAAAAAAGAACAAGAATACAGATAGCTCTCAGTTAACTACAGTAATTGGAACCAGGAACTCCATTGTTAAGCAAAGCGGTTATATAACGTAACAAGCAAAGTCAAATGGGGAAGCTGGCAGAAGGTTACAAATGGTGATCACATGACCATGCTGACTTATGATGGAGGTTCCAGTTTCAGGTGAATCCTGCATAATTGTTAGATGTGATGTCACATGATTGCCATTTGTGACCACCTGCAAGCTTCCCCATTGACTTTGCTTGTTAGAAGCTGGCACTGTAGATCGCAATTGGCAATCATGTGATTGCAGGAAACTGCACTGCAGCTGTCATAATTGCCAGCCATTTGCCAAATGCCTTTGCAATCACATGATCATAGAGGGGCTATGAGGAAAATTTCAAGGACTGGCTGTAAATTTTCTCATTCACCACCCTTGTAACTTGAAATGGTTGCTGAATGAATGGTCACTAACCAAGGATTACCTGCAAATGAAAACAGGATAACAAAACTACTACTTAGTTTTAAATTCTCTCCATTATATCCCAATTAATATTTACATTAATATCTACATTAATATGTTTTAAATGTTGGAATTATTTTTTGTTTCAGTTATTACATTAATTGTTTTCCCCTTAAAAAGCACACTCTTAATATAATATAACTTGTGTGAAATATGATACCTAGGGCAGCCATTCTTGATTCAATTTGGTCAAGCTTTAATTCTTACATTTTTAGACACAAGTTATACAGGCTTTGAAACAGTAATGAATAATCATTTAATATTTTGTAAATCTACAGGTAAATCTTGTGGAACATTGTATTTTTTGACAGAAGATAGAGAGCCAATGGGAATAAAAAGAAAGAAATTAGAATTAATATAAAACTCTTAACAGCAATATAGGAAAACTAACAATATGGCCATCACACTTTCTAGATCTGTCGGCAAAATACATTTTGCCATATACCAGATTTGGAAATGTTTGTTTCATTGCTTTAAATGTAGGCATTACTAAAATTCGTAATTTATTAATTTAATTTGACATTTCTTTCCTCCTTGAAAAGAATTGATTTTCCTTTTTTAAGACATTGGAAACTTTAGAAAGGAGAAAAGTGGATGATCAAAACAAACCCATAAAGTTCAAACTGCTCGCTACAGAAGATACAAACAAGAAGTGGGAGGTAGGGAGAAGCTCATTATGAAGAGATTAGAAAATTAATTGATCCATGGCTTTGACAGTTCCCACTGGACATCTGAGGATTCTGCAAGAAATGAAATTACAGTCTTAAACATGACATTCTTCTGGATTATTTCATTTTTTTTCCTTGACTAGTGACTTCTCTGAAGGATCATTAAGTTCCAATTATTTTCAGTGAAATATTTCACAGGAAAAGGGCATGATAAAAATCTGTCATGACGGTATAATTCCCTAGGGAAACCTACTAAACCCGTTATTGGGATTTTACAATAAAAGATTCCTATGCAGCATAAAATGTAGAAGCCTTGAGAAGGTGCACTTCAGAACACAGTGACAGCCTGGCAGGGGTGAAATGTGAAATTTTTCCCTACCGGTTCTGTGGGCGTGGCTTATTTTGTGGGTGTGGGTTAGAGGTCAGGTGGGTTTGGCTTGAGGTGGCATGATCATGTGGTCATGTGACTGGGTGGGCATGGCCAGGTTGTCATGTGACTGGGTGGGTGCGGCCAATTTAGCAGTCCATTTTGCCAGGGAGCAGGGGGTTGGACTAGATGACCTCTGAGGTCCCTTCCAGCCTTTGCTGTGTTGTTTCAAAGCATCCTCTGAAGCTGCGTCTAGTGCCAGCCAGGTTCATGGTCCTCCCTCCCTTCCTCCCTCTCCTTCTTTCTCTCTCTCTCTCTCTCTCTCTCTCTCTCTCTCTCTCTCTCTTTCTTTCTTTCTTTCTTTCTTTTGTGAGAAGCAACCCCCTCCAAAATAAAATATTACTCATAATAAAAGGCTCACAGAAAAACAAGGAAAATCAAGCTGCTAACAAAGAACCTGCCTGAAGATCATTCCACATTCCTGCCCGATAGAGATGATGAGATAATGACCGTATAGAAAGTGGAAGCCTGACGTTTGGCTCCATTCACACAAGCAGGCAAACAGATCCCTAGAAAACCCATTCAAGATGGGATATTTTGAAATTTCCCCATGGCAAGATTTGGCAGCTAACAAAACACAGTAGTAGAATCAGAATAAGCAGCCCCACACTCAAGACCCGACACAGGAAGGAGAGAGGGAGGGGAAGTAGGTAGAATCAGAATAAGCAGCCCCACACTCAAGACCCGACACAGGAAGGAGAGAGGGAGGGGAAGTAGGTAGAATCAGAATAAGCAGCCCCACACTCAAGACCCGACACAGGACGAAAGTCATTTAGCCACAATGGGAATCACTCAACCCCTTTTAGAAACACAAAGCCCATATTGCACAAACCCCAAAACTTCAAAAACATAGAACCGTACAAGAATCCTTCCTTTTATCCACTGCTGAATGTCACTTCGCTTCTGCAATTAAAAACCTCCTTCTGAGCAGCTTCTGAAGGCTTTTCAATTTAAAGCAGGAGTCTCCAAAGTTTGCAACATTAAGATTTGTTCAACTCCCAGAATTCCTCAGCCAGTAATGTGGCTAAGTTGGAGACTCCTGGTTTAAAGCGACAGCATTTTTTTCTTCTTCTTTGCTAAGCGATCTCCCGGCTGGGAAGTGAGTCCTGATTTTTTCCTTCTAATACCTCTCTCTTTCTTTCTCACTTACCTTCCCTTCCCCCTCCCTCCTTCCCCCCTCTCTCTTTCTTTCTTTCAGGGGAACCGGCAGGGAAAAAAGGTTTTTAAAAGTTTTTTTTAAAAAACCAGGAAGTGAGGATGTTGGGGCGGGTGGGCGGAGCCTTGCGCTGCCATCCCGGTTCTCTGAACCAGCCGTTGCAACCCCTGCCTACTCGGCCGAACCGGGAGGATTTCACCCCTGGTGACAGGTTTTAACTTCTTGATTACTATCAGGTAGTGGATGAATTCAGTGATAGTAAAAGTAAAGTCTCTCCTTTGTAGATAGAAATGAAATCTCTATTCTGTTCTTATTTTAAACATTCTTCCAGCTGAAAATATTGAAATGAAGATTTCTGATGAGGTTTAAAAGCAACAATGTTCTTTTAAGGAACTATAAATGCAAATAAATACAAGGAACTACCGTATTTTGTGGAGTATAAGATGCACTTTTCCCCCCCTAAAATAGGATGGAAATGTTGGTGTGTCTTATACACCGAATACAGCCATTTTTGGCCTCCTGAAGCCCCACTCCACATGAAAACTGCTGCTCAGAGGGTTTGGGAGGTCTGCAGTGTACTCCTGGGGGCTGGGGGAGGGCAAAAACTTTTTTTTTCTTACTTACCTCTTCGAAATCTTGGTGCCTCTTATACACCGGTGCGTCTTATAGGTCCGAAAAATACGGTATATCTAAAACTTTTCAGACTCTTTTAAATAACTTGTGGATCTTTTGTTTATTGTAGCAGACATTCATTAACAAAATATCAGCCTGGAAAATCTATGACGATATCTCAATTTAAATTGTTTTCCAGCAATTATCATAATTTTAGCTATTTATGTATAGACTGCAATTTCTGGTGGTATGGTAGGGGAAAAAAGGGGAAATTTGGATTATTGGTACATTTTTCTTATAAAAAGCAAAAATAAAAACAAATGATCTGAACTTCCTTAATTCTATATCTGGCTATTTCTCAAATATCATTTTTATACATAATATAAAATTTGTGTTACATTCTAATATGATTAAAAGTTGTATTTATTTTATTAATCCAATTTGCATGTCTGCCCAATTGTTTTCCAGCAATTATAAAATAAATAAATTTTTTTCCAGCAATTATCATAATTTTAGCTATTTATGTATAGACTGCAATTTCTGGTGGTATGGTAGGGAAAAAAAGGGGAAATTTGGATTATTGGTACATTTTTCTTATAAAAAGCAAAAATAAAAACAAATGATCTGAACTTCCTTAATTCTATATCTGGCTATTTCTCAAATATCATTTTTATACATAATATAAAATTTGTGTTACATTCTAATATGATTAAAAGTTGTATTTATTTTATTAATCCAATTTGCATGTCTGCCCATCTCACAAAACGTGACTCTGGCTAGCTTACAACAATCACAAGTATAATATAGTAGTATGTTTAAAAAGCAATATAATGAAAAGGAACACAGTTGAGAAGAATCAGTTTATCCTAGGTATTGAGGCAGTAGATTGAGAGAAGTTTTATCTACCACCAAATAATATTCCTCAAATTGCCTCATTTTTTCCTGAATGCAGGAAAAGATGACACATTCTCTAGTAGAGAGAAATTAAATACCTTGTGTGAGTAAATTGATCCTGCTCCACATACTGGCTGACATGTGTATTATGGTTCAGTATTAAAAGGACAAATTGCTGCAAGCCATTCTTGAAACTTAGATTTCATCATGTCATAATTTAAGCTTAAGCATTAGGTTTGCATTTGGTTCTAATTAATGACAACTAGATTCAGTAAATATATTTGGAGGTGAGGCTTCTCCAAAGTGTACAGTTATATTTCTCTCAGAGCTTCATTAATTATTCCAAAATTTATCGAGATGCTGAATTGTTGACAAGATAACCTGCAGAAGTTGATCCGTGTTTGCCATATACAGAATTCTCCAGAGTGAAGACAGGTAGAAACTGGAACGATTGAATGTTTTTGCCTGACCAATATAGCCGGTCTAGCCTGACCGATTGATGCAACTACTTAGCATGTTGCAGAAAGAATATTGAAGTAATATATTGCAGGACTGCTCCAGGGTTCAGTGCCCTTGCTAATGTTTTTTCTCACTGTCAAGGAAAATAATGTGGTAGTGATGGTAGTTATTGTTGTTAAGGTTGTGCAAAGTGCATAGCTTTTGAAATTGAAGCATGTAGTGCTTGCTTGGAAAATGTTGGACAGCAGCAAGCTGGCCTGCTGTTTTTACTGCTCTCACCCATCCCTGACCGATTATATTTTCTTTGACTCTGGACAGTATCATAAACTCTAAGGATCACTCATCAGCCATGTCTTCTTGGGTCTTCTGGCTCCTCTTTCTGAGTGTTAGAAGTAAGAAATGATTATGTGTGACTGTTTAGGCTTAACAGCATCATCTTCAAGGTAACCAAACAGCACCCTCCATGTGCAAACCTAAAATAAACAAGAAGGCCACAGAGCTGCCTACTCTCCAGCAGAAATGTGGCAAATTCATACATTGCATTACTATACAATATGGCTTGTTTGGTTTTGAATTAATACGATATGTGAATCACTCATAATAAAAACACAAGGGCATATGGACAGTCTCTTCTAAATTTATACTTTGCACCAAGCCATAATCAGGTTTTCTTTGTTGTGGCTTAGCATGCAATGTAAACCATACTTATAAAATAAATCATGCACATAAATGGAGTAATCGTGCTTATCTGTCCCTTTGTAAAATGGGCCCTATTACCATATACATTTAGTATTAGTGCTTGGATGGGCATTTTAGTAATATTATTTCAGTTCCTGTAAAAAAAAATCCAAATTGTTAAAAAAAAAAGTACTTAGCAATTGCAGTATGCCTTTGTTTAAACTAATCACAAGCTGTACTATAAATATTTATTGTCAGATCTATATGTTATTGAAACTTTTATGATGTACATTATGTACATGTCATGATTGATTTGATTTATAATTAATATCTGGAGAAATATATATGCATTCTATAAGTTTTACAAACAAATAATTGCTTAGCATTCATGTAAATGATTAATAATGTTTTATAACTAAAATTGTTGTGGATGCTTGTGTTTGGTATAAGGCAGTGCAGTTGGAAATGGCATCATGGTGGTCCTGAGAGTTCAAAGTACTTATTATAAAGTATAATTTCTAGCAAATGGACAGTGGTTTTTAATGTGGTGCTGTCTTAGTATAATTGTTTATTAATATTATGGAAGGGACAAGATCGTGGAAACAGATGTTTGAAGAAGGAATCATTTGTTACAGGCAGTCTATTTTCCATAACATAAGCCAGTGATTTTGAACTATTGTTCATTAAATGCACATAGTTGCTTGATTTTACTGTACATATAGTACAGGATACATATATTATTCGTCCAAAAGCAAAGATAGTATACAGTATTGCAATTTGGTGTTAGGTTTTTTGTCTCTACCCTTTAAAGATAGAAATCTAAATAAAGTTCTGTATGCATTTGAAGATGGCCAGGAGGCAAAGAATTGGGGAGGGGAAATAGAAGAAGGGACATGTGACAAAATGTGCATGACAATGCCAGCTCCACTTCCATAAGGGCATGTGATGTTGCAACAGAAGTACAAAAGGGCAGAACTTCATGTTATGACCCCACTATTTGCATCCTGTCATATCGATGTCATATGCCAACTTTTTTTTCTTCACTTGTGCAACCAATTTCATCCAAGCTCTTTACACATTAGGATCTGAAAAATATACTTTGAAAATGGAGAATGCACCTTTCATAATCAATTGCACATATCAAATTGGAAAATAAATAATAATGCAATTCTGTTGTATTTGTTGGCATCATATTTTCCCATATATGACTCTGTGTGTGATAGATTAGGAAGCTGGGAAATTGCACTTGATTATTTTGTTTTGTATGAGACTTTGTGTCTGCCAGTAGATGCACTTGGATCGGCTTAATAACGATCACAGTTTTAGAGAACTATTTCCTGAAATTCATCTCATATCAGAGACCAACACTAAGCTTTCTCGCCTTTTAGGAAGTGAAGTAGTACAATGTCTCATTCTTAATTTAGAGCTGTAAAGGAAGATAATGAAAATGTTACAAATATATGAAATTTTCTTTCTTTGACGCAGCTGTGGCAGTCGCTCTGCCTGCTGTGCTGCCTAGCACACTGGCCATTTGTTGGCAAGTTCATATTTCACATGATAGGGAATTGGGAAACTAGGCAGACAGGCGAAGAGTTTTATTTGCAGTAGCCTATGTATCCCTAGACTCTGATTTGACATTAAACATCTGCTTCGTGATCTGTTTCAAGGCTACTTCCCTTCCACCAACAAAGGTTATGACTTCAGGCAAGCTGTGCCTTCACTGGCAAGGAAAATTTGCCTGAAGTCTTGATCTAGTCAGAAGCAAAGCACCCTGCCTCTGGAATCTTACTTTCAATTATTTTCAAGACTGACAGGCAGCAATGTATTGATACAGGAAAGGTTATCAGTAGGGAAAACAAGTGTTTCCTTTAATGTGTGCACTTTTTGCAAAGATTTGCATAGTTGTTAATAAAGCAAAAAAGCAGTTTTTGCTTTTGGACACACACACAAGCCCTTGATTTAAATGTATTTCAATATTTGAAATAACATGTGATATTTTTAAACCTTTCATATTGATATATAAATGGGCTTATATTGAATTTCAATTGAATTTTATAAATGAGAGTTTGTATTCAGATATTAATTAACATACATACTCTAAAGCTAAAGAAATAAACCATATCCTGAAGTAATCCAGTACGGTTAGTTAATTGTGTGTGTGTGTGTGATATGAAAGTTTAATTGCTAATTTTACATTACTATAAAAAACATACTTTAAGCATTTTGTAAAGATTTGTTTCAAGGATTATTATTTTATTTCATCCTGGGACCGAAATCTTTGTTTCCTAATTTTCGGTTAGGTAGTTATTCTTGATCCTGAATTAATATTGATGATAGATTATCATTCATAGGATTTGCTATTATTGGCACAAAGTCTATTTGTAAAAATATTTTTTGCTTTAGAATTTCCTGCAGCTAAAAAAACTAATTGAATATTTGCATATCTCCAAGGACCTATGTGAATTAAACTCTGTATTTGTCATTTGTTGTTCTTAGACCATTTTCATTTAAGAGATAGAGTATTGCTTATATGAGGCCTCTTTTTCTATAAAGTCAAAACCCCTCACAGCGGTGCATAGAAAACTAGAGGTATAAAGCAAAGTCTTTAATAGAGAGAGCTAGGTTGTAAGTGTTTTTGTTCCCACAGAGCAGATGTGTTCTGGAGCATCTGTTCCATATTCATAACAAAATAGCTGACTTACAGGAGTTTCTTCGGAATAATCTTCCTTCCATTCTTCTTTTCTTCCTTCCTTCTTTCCCCAAATCAAAGAATATAATCATTTAACTTATACAAAGAGAAGGGGGCACTTCAGACATACATTTTTCTGGCACTCAATTTTAGCACATTTTCTTAACAAATTTTAAATAAAATCTTTTATATATTTTTCATAACAGTTCATCTTCAGAATTACTTTTCATTTTACTTGTTAAGAAAAAAAGGAGAGAGACTTATTTAAAAGACAATGTGAGAGCTTCATATAAGTACAGGTTAAAAACAGATTCATGCTGTTGTCACTTAATTCTCAATGATGGAGAAGTATACATTAAAAAAACACAAAATAATTGACATGGAAATATGGGATTTATTGAACAATTCACTTTCAAGACATTATCCCTATAAATTCTGTAGGCTATAGTTATCTTTTTAAAGAAGGAAATTCTGAAATATTTTGAAACTGAAATACATTGCACACACTCAAAAAATAATCTGTAGATTTGCTGTCCCATGAAATGATAATACCATTAGCTTAGTTGCCTTAAAAGGCAATTTATCAGATTCATAAAAATAGTTAGTAAAGTTTAAATATGATCAAGTTGATGTTGTTCTAACACTGCTGTATCATACCAAGAATATAGCAATAGCACTTAGACTTATATACCGCTTCATAGTGCTTTTACAGCCCTCTCTAAGCGGTTTACAGTCAACATATTGCCCCCAACAATCTGGGTCCTCATTTTACCCACCTCGGAAAGATGGAAGGCTGAGTCAACCTTGAGCGGGGTGAGATTTGATCTGCCAAATTGCAGTCAACTGGCATTCAGCAGAAGTAGCCTGCAGTACTACATTCTAACCACTGCACCACCGCAGCTCAATATAAATATTGTTCTACTTGAAAACATACTTTCATTGATATTGACATTAAAACTATACAATAGTTTCTGCTAACAAAACATTACAGTCAAAATTTACATGTGCTTTACAACTCTATCTAAAATGTGCTACACTTTGACTAATTGTATACCTTTATGTCTTTAAATGTAAAAGACTAAACAATTTCCATGTGAACTAAACATTTATGCTTTGGGCATATTGTTTCACAAAAGCATAATCAGTCATAATGGATTCATTATGGGCAAATTCAGTCATCATGGTATGTAATCTATGGTTTATGATTAAGTGTGTTGGATGAACCCAACCAGCTGTGATTTATTCAGTAAACTACAGTTAAGCAAATAACTACAAAAATAAAAGTTGAAAATGATCATGATACTTGCATTCATAGCAAACAAGTGCTTATAGATAGAATTAAACAAAATATGTTGGTTTATCAGGCACATAAATGTAATTCAAGGCCAGAAACTCATTGATGGTTCACATGAAACTATAAATATTTCTAAAAACAATTGCTAACAGGAACTGTGAGTCTGAAGATTTAGTATGCCGTGCCTTGAAAAAGATACTTAGGATGAATTAGGTTTTCCGCAGATATTTTTTAGGTTTAATTAAACAATGTTAATTTATTTAAGCAGAAGAAATAATATTTTAATTATAGATAAATTGTTTCTTTAATTTTGTATTTTAATATAAAAATAGAAAAAAAGTATATACTAATGAAAATAGGAAAATAGAACTCGAGTTCATGTATCTCTTGGAACGATGCTTTATTCTTATGATAGCCAGAGTTGAGTTTGGGGGGCAAAGCAAACTTCCAGCACAACATTTAATAAGAACAATGGTTCTATATGATAAAACATTTGGATGTAGCTTAATTCAAGCTACGTGATGGTGGGTCTACCTTGTGATTTAAGCACTGTATGAAATGATGTAAGAATTGTTTCTTTTTAAAGACACATTTTTTGGTATATACTAACAGATTTGCTTGCACCACTTCACTAGACCTCTTTTTTTTCTTCTACTCTTAAAGGGAAGAATATCTATTTGGTTATATAATAGGAACAGACATGTCTCCTAACTTGTAGGGCTCAGGCAAAATTGTTTTTGGATCAGGGATCCTAGCTTACATAGAGCAGAGTGACTATGCTTAAGATAAAACTGGATTTTGGTTCTGCTAGAATATTAATTTAAAAATGCCAGTGTTAGAGAATGCTGCAGGTGGCATGAATATGACAAAGGCTGATAACATAGTCTACATATTCACCATATCACTAAGAAATGTTATGTTAAACACATTATTAACCCAAACCATATTGAGCAGTACATGTTAATATCTGTGAGTTAGTTGGGTGATAATCAGGAGATTTGAAAGAATATAAGAAGAGTAAAATTTGAAAGATGAGAGAGAGAAATGTGGAACTGTGAAATAGTGAAAATGATGAGACTTTGCAATTGAAGATTATATGTAGGAAATGAAATTGCACATTTAGTTAGGAATGAAGGACTAAAATGTGTATCAGAGAGTATGATAAAACCTCATCTAGATTGTTACAGCTCTTTCTAAAAATAAGAATCCGTAGGTTTATAATAGTCCTGTATTATCTCCAAGTAACTATTCCTAATGGAAGAACCAGAGGTTAGTTATGGTACAAGTTGTATAATATTGTTAATTAATGCAAGCCAAGTTACAAGAAAAATGTTTTTACATGAATGAATGGATGGGTAGTAACTATATAACATACAGTACGCAGTGTCAAGAATAAATAATATGGGGACTTATAAAGTTTCTGCATTGAAAAAGACCTATTTTCACGAATACATGTACATGAATTAAACAGTTATCTATTAATTTGTGCCTATAAAAAAGGAATGGCTCAAAAAGCATGATTGATCTGAATATTTATGAGGAAAAATTGTGAGATAATTAGTGAAGGTCAGAAGGATTACAGGTGCTAAATATGGGACAGGACATTTTTTTTAGTAATGTGATTGAATGTGGAAAAAAAAACCACACAGAAGAAGAGATATGAAAGTAAGTAGAAAGTAGAACCAGAAGAGAGAGTATGAATTGTGTTATAAAAAAGTGTTAGGAGATGGATTAGTCTCACAGTTGAATTAATGGAAGTGGACATCAAGAAAAAGAAAGTACAAGATACTTGGAACAGAGTGAAAAGAATTACATTGCATTGTGCAGCAAAAATATATATCATTATGGAATATGAGACGGTGTTTGGTGGAATGATGAAGTGGATTAATACTGTATAAAAGTAAGCAAACTATTATATAATGTGTTTACAGAAAAAAGTTGTGGCAAAAACACACAGAGAGAGCAAGGAATTGAAAATACATTATTTATTTTTACCCATTGCAATTGAGCCCATACTATTAAAGATTATATACTGTATAGAAGTATAGAAAGTGAAGAATAATTAGTTTGTTAGAAATAACAAAGTTTTAGCAGTATAGCGAATGAGTTTGATCTAGTGATTAAGGCACCAGGCTAGAACTAGGAAATGATGAGTTCTAGTCTCACCTTAGTCATAAAACATTAGTTGGGTGACTTGGGTCAGTCACTCTCTCTTAGCCCAACCCACCTCACAGGGTGGTTGTTGAGGGGAAAATAGGAAGCGGAAGGAGTAGTATGTATGTCTGCCACCTTGAGTTATTTAGAAAAATAATAATGGCAGTATAAAAATAAATAAAAAATAGGTGCAAGAAAACTAAACAAGGCGCTACTGGCAAAGGGAATGGAATTAAAAATAACTGATTAAATGATTTGGGATGAAACTGAAATAATGAATTCTAGAAAGAGTATTTTTGAGATTTGTATGGAAATAATATTGATAAGTTGAAGAGTGGAACTAAAAGAAATGTTATAGGTGTTAATGTCTGTGCGAGAATTTTTAAAAAAAAGAAGCTATAAATGCTGTGAAATTATTGAAAAATGATACATTTTAGGTATACGTGGTTTACTTATAGATTGGCTGGGTGGCTAGATGTATCATTTATCTGTACAAAAATAATAATAATTAGAAGTAATTACGCCGCCCTGAGTCCCTCGGGAGTAGGGCGGCATATAAGAAAACCAAAATAAATAAATAAATAAGTATATATAAGAGTGTATACTCCTATACTTCTATATAGGGTAGTATATAGTAATATCTGTAAGAAGTATAGGAGTTTAAGGATTTTTTTCAACTCAGCAAAAGTAAAATTATCTAAAGTAAATTATCTAAAGAAGTTCAGAACTGTTTATCTTGGTATCAGCTGGAGAATGGGACAGGACAGGACAGAACATAATTGTTTATTGGCCAAGTATGATAGGACACACAAGGAATTTGTCTCCGTTGCATAAGCTCTCATACCTCTAAAAAAAGGGAAATACAGTGCTATTAAATTTGGTAGGAGAGGTTGCTCAAATGTCAGATTGGAAAATGGACTGGATCCACCAAAGGACTTTAGAAGAAAAAGAGAAAAAAAAACCCAGAAAAAATCTTCAGTGCTTTCCTTACTGACACCCAAGGTAACAGTGTTCTTAATGCCCTTCCACCTGTCATGTGATCCACACTGCAATATATACAGACCACTCTCTACCCCTTTGCAATTTTAAGATATGGACTTCCAGAATTCCCAAGTTAGCATGGTTGGAATTTAAGTCCATATATCTTAAAGGTTGAGAAACACACACATATATACAGCAATGAGAGGAGAACAAAAAAACCAAGTACAGGTAATCCTGTGCTTGTTAATTTAATGATGGTTCAAACCTACAATGGCCTTATGACCTGTACTCACACTTACAACCATCACACCACTCATGCAGGCCACGTGATTGCAATTTAGCCACTTGGCAACCAGCTCACATTTACAACTGATTGCAGGATCCTGTCCCATAATCGTGATTTGTAACCTTTTTTGCCTATTTCCAGCAAAAAGGGGGAAAAATGCCAGTTGGGGAAACTGGATTTGCTTAATGACTGCATGATTTGCTTAATGACCACAGTAAAAATTGTCATAGAATTAGGTCTGACTTGTTTTACAACCACACAGCTTACAACAGAAATTCCAGCCCCAATTGTGCTCATTAGTCAAAGATTACTTCTATATATGCATCAGTGCTGACTAGACTATATTATATTCCGAAAAGCCATTAAGACATGGCTCTTCCTGCAGGCAGGGTGATTTGAGACTCCCCCACGTCTGTATGGTTGTGTATATTTTTTAAAATTCTTTAAAATTGTTTTTAAACTATATTGTTTAGTTGTTCTCTTAAATGTTGTACGTCGCCGTGAGTCCCCAGGGAGTAGGGCGGCATAGAAGAACAATAAATAAATAAATATGCACATCCTTATTACCGTCTCACATGTACACACAGGCAACATTTATACAAAAACATGGCACGAGTGCACACAGATACACAGAGGTGCAACACATTACTTCTTTGTAGTTGAGATTCTATCAGTATCTCCCATGGCTATTACTGGGTAAAAGCATTGGAAAGAATTCCAGAAGCCATGCTTTCCTTATCTTTACTTTTAGGGTGTATGTAATGCACTCTAAATGTAGTGCCTGCTCTGTGTTTTATATTCGATGAGGAATTTCCTCCTTTTGGATCGTATGTGTGTGTTCTTCCTGGTGGAGGTTAAGAGGAATATTTGTGTGAAAGAATCACCATGTTTCCCCGAAAATAAGATCCTGTCTAATATTTTTTTGAACCCTGAAATAAGTGCTTGGCCTTATTGCCATGTACTCAAAAGCCCGATTGGGCTTATTATCAGGGGATGTCTTATTTTGGGGCAAACAGGATAGGAGTTTGTTTTGCATTTACGCTTGTTTCAAAATGTCCCCATCCTTTGCTTGTTTGCTTGTTTATTTTGGTGGCAGGAAAGAAATTGTGGATCCTACACTGTATCTCTAACCATTCAAAGTAAGAATATTTTTAAAAGGACTTTTGATGTCCAAAAAAAGTTCAAGAAAGTCTTTGTTTTGTTTTTACCAGTAGAAGAAACTTTTGGTCCTGTGGTACCTTCAAACGGCTTGAAAATCTAAATATGATTTAAATGTGGGTCTTTTTTTATCAAAGATATAAGCTGAACCCTAAGGACACTTTGATTTCAGATAAAATTCAGCATCTTTTAAAATGGAATTCCCAGTTTTTGCTTTTTAAAGTTCAAAACTCTTTTGCCTTCATTGCATCAGTTGGCATAGCAATCTTTATATTGAAAATAATGAGAGAGTTAACTGACAAAAATGCAAGACTACAATTTTCTCTGCCAAATTTTCTAACAAAGAAAATATTAAATGTCTGAGAGTCACAGAACAGGATTTCAGTTGTATTAAATGATATAGGATTTAGATTTAGTTAGTGAGTCTTAGGTTGGAGTGTTAAGAAAGAATATGGTGAAACAACAGTTGATGTCCATATATTAATTCAAAATTTCCAAACAGATCATTGACTGAAGCCATTACGATGTTGCTTGCTCTTGGAAAATATCTTATTAATCAATTCATGAAAATACTGATGGACACTGGCATCAATATACACATGCATATACACATGTGTATATATACACAAATACTAAAACATTATTACCATAAACTATCATAGCAATATCTCAACTGCCTGACAGCATTTTCCCTTCCTTCCATCTTATACCAAAGAAATCAAGGCTTGAGTTTCTTTCTCTTGCTCTCCTGGATTAAGGTCATGATGTTTTTCCAGGGTCATCACAGGTAGTAATAAGAACTATCAAATTTAGGAAAGAGTGCCCTTGACAATTTAGAAAATTCTTTAGAAAATAGTTAATGTCTTTGCCTTTTTTATATTCTGATATTCATTAGCATAGGTATGCCTGAAATTATTCTCCCCAACCCAATTAATCAAATAAACTTTATATCTATTAATTATAACTATTAATTGACACTGTCATTTCTATTCTGTATGAAAATTAGTTAAATCTAGCTAATACCAAGATTTGACGGAAGTAATACCTAGAAGTCATTTGTTCAGAATTTTATGCTATATAAGTTTTATTAAAAATAACAATAAAAAGTTATAACAGTTGTTCAAATTCTGCAGCTCACTCAATTTCCTTGAGGTTCAAAGTTTCTTATTTCTTTGACTGATTTGTGAATATTCCCTATTAACACCTTGGCTGAGTGTCCAAATTATGCATCTCTGAATTCTCCAAGTAATTCTCAAGTTTCACTAAGATGAATACTAAATTTCCACATTTGTGTAGTTCTTTTCTGAATGCTACTCAATTACACCTTCTCAAGTCTAAAAGAAAAAGTTGTTTAATTTTTTTATTCTTTTAGGACTGAACCTTAATACCCAAGGATTATTGGCCTATTGCTTTGGGCAAAAAATAAGATACAAGTTTCTGTATCCTGTTGGCTTTCCCATTTCTACTGTGATTTTTCCTTTCATCCCAGAAACAAGATCCATCAAAGGGCTATCTCTCTGAAAATATAATTATTCATCAAACTATCCTTTCTAATCTAAATCTTAGATTACCATTTTAAATACTTTTCAATAAAACTCCATTTTTGAAAATATCAGTTCTTATCTCCCAAACACATTGTATTGATTCTAGTAAACAGTCTGAATATTTGTGTTCTCTGTGGTATTTTAAAATTCTATTTGGTTAGAAAAGTAGCATCCTGTTTTTAGGGAAATAGAGTCAGAGGTCTCAATGCAGACTTGAACTAAGTTGTCCATTTCCATTTATATTCAAGGTGGACTGTGTATAGAGACATGTATTATAAGTTACTGGAGTAACCATGGCAGTACAAAACATTTAAAGGAGAACTCTAAACTATTTATTGGGATGAACCCTACCCTTAAAGCATTGAGACAGCCAAGCACTTCAGAAGAGTCAGCCACCTTCATGAACTGACAGCCACAATCCACTGAGATTCCTAGTGGAATGAAACAGTTGTATCTGCATGTATGGAAACCAGTTGTGAAAGTCATGAAAGCATCAAGCCCTCTAAACTACCTAACTGTCTTTGAGGAGGAATACTTCTGTTGTGCCCGGCCAGCAGAGCTGGCAGCAGACTCGGACAGTGAGGAAGTTGGGGAGGAATATGAGCCAGTCCTGGAGTCTGGGGAAGGCTCTGATGAGTGCTCTGCGTCGAAGGCAGAGATGGGACCAGGGCTGTCAGACAGTTATCAGCTACCTTTGGAGTCGGAGATAAGTGGGGCAGAACAGCTGGAGCCTGTTCCCAATGTGTGCATGCGCAGAGTTGTCAGGAGAAGGGAACAATTAATGAACAGAGGTCGACTCGGAAGTAAAGGCACAAGGGGACACTGAATGGCCCCTCCCATAGGGAATAAATAGGAGCGAAAGGGGAGTGGTGTTTGCAGGAGACAATTAGTTCGTTTATTAGTGTGAAGATTTGCTTATCTGAATTGATGCCTCACAGAGACTCTTTGCCAAGTATTTCCTTGTTAAGCGTTGCACCTGGAAGCTATCAGCCTGGGAACTCTCCAAGGACTGATAAGGTCTGTTGTTGCAATTTACCCTTGAAAGACTATTTGCCGGGACTTTGCTGGATGTGAATGCTAGGAATTCACAATAGCCAAATAAAAATGGGTTTTGCCGGGACAAGGAGTCTGTTTTGTGATTTGGTGAAGCCTAGGTCAGAACAACTTCATTCGAACCACGATGCTTTGTGAAGTGCTCGTTTACACAGTTCCAACTTAACAATATGTAATATTCTTTCAACTATTCAGAAATTAATTCAACATAGACTTTAGATATATTGGAAGATGGTGAATTGTGTCTACTGGGCTTACTTTCCTGTATATTCAGTGTAACATTTGCATAGAAAAAGTTCTTCATACTTGGGCTGGAATGTAGAATGAATCTACCTGAGGGAGGTAGCTAGTCCTTACCCTCTTGCATCAGCCTGAGGCAGAGTAAAAAAGACAAGAGTCTGTAGGGCCCAAGCAATCCTATTTATTTTTGTAAGATGTACCGTCCTTGTCACTTTACATTTCAGTTGCCCTCCTGATAACATCGGACAATTTGAAATATGCCACACATGGTATTTTTAAATTTGATGGCAAGCATTTAAAATTTATTTTCACTTCCATGAAAAAGCACTGTAGAATCTGTTAAATTAGAAATATGATGAATAAATGAAATAAAATTTCCAATAAAAGTTAGACTTTGGGTCCACTAATTAAAAAATTAAAAAATATAAACAAGGCATTGTAGCAAAGCACATGAAATTTTCCCAGCAATAATGCAATTGCACCTTCTGTAGCTTGTGTTCCTTGCGTCAAGATGTTAAAATCCCCCTGCTTTGTTGGGAACAACCTATTTGAAAATTAAATGGAGAGAGCAAGATCAAATGTTGCCAGCAAGCTGAGTAATTTGCTACAGTTGTTTAGCAAAGGAATTTATCATAGAATTTGTAGGGATAAACCACATAACCAAAAATAAGCACATAATAAACATGCAAGACTAAGTTTCTTATGAGCAATTAGATTTAAACGCAATTGACACTGCATTGAAAATGGAGCCACAGATTTCTGAAAGATGGTATTACTTTGTATGTAAAATACGTGGTCTAACTTACGGGTTTTATAATATATGAGTATATAATTTAAAAATACATTTTGTCAGCAAGTTTTTATTTGTTTTTCAGCATATCATATGCATGAAAAATTTCTCTCAGTTCATTAAACTTCAGCAGTCTCTCAGTAGCGTTTTTGTCAATGGTAAATTCTTTCAATTTCCATTGTGAGAAGAATATTAATGTTTAAACTGCATTTACCTTCTAATCTACATATGTTTGTGTTGTGGAGTAAATCACACCAAGTCATGTAGGAGAAAGGCTCAACTCTGCTAATAGGCTAACTTTTCCTTTCTCTTTTTTTCTTTGAGTCCTACAAATTGAGAAATATTGCCTTTGGCAAACATAATGGGAAACTGCATTTTTAATGCTTGCACACAAGCTCATTTCTTTACTAAGCATGAAGCAGATGGCTGTTCTTAAAAATGAAACTTCCCAAATCTCTACAGCTGACACACAATATTAGAATGTTGGTGCTTCTGGCAATTAGAATTTAGATCTGAGAGATATATAAGGTTATGTGGATCCTGGATTTGACTAATAAATATGGCATTGTGCTGAAAATGGTTAAAGACAATTCTCTGCTTTGTCACACACTTCAAAGGGCTTTTCCATATACTATGTTAAAAACACTATCTGTACTTGAAATTTCAAACCTGTCTATATGGGGCTGCTTCAGCTTCCTTCTTAACCACAGTTAATCTTTGGGTTATGATGGCGATTGGGACAGGAATTTTCTTTAAATCAATAAAGCATGATGTTTGACAAGCGCTATCTCAGCTGGCCTGGTTGCTGTCATAACCCCAGGATTGCTCAGGTTGTTAAGTGAGAAGTGGTGAGAGTCCCAGGCAAGCAGGCTGCACGTGAAAGCTGCAGACAGCTGAGGAGGGAGTGCAAGGGGCAAATGCACTCTGTAGTGCAGGTGGGGGTGTGTGCTTCGGTCAGGTGCTGTGGAACATGGGCAGGTGGGCGAAAATGTGGGAAGATCAACTTCTGACTTCCTGCCAGCTTCTCCATAAATTTTGCTTATAGCAACCCAGCAATAAGATTAAATGTAAAGACCAAACACGGCAGAAAATACCGGTAATCCTTGTTTAGTGACTGCAATTGGGATTGACAATTCAATCATTAAGTAAGTGGTTGCTAAGTGAAACCACAAATGATCTTCAATTTTCCTTTGCTTTACAGATCTGTAAAGGTTCTAAATGCAAGATCTGGTTGCAAAGTTATTATCTCATCACTGTCATTACTGAACAGTCACTAAATGAGGCAGCCGCTAAACAAGGAGTACCTGTACTGCAACTAGCCTTAGAATTGATAAGATGTTGAAGTGCTGAATGGCTTCTGCCTTTTATTAACAGTAAAGCTGTCAAGAAATATGCAGCAAGCACTTGACAGAACAGTAATGAAACCCTTGATATATATACTGATGTTGAATGTCTCTATGCAAGTAGTCATCAATTTACAGTCATAACCAAACCAATCACATGATCAGACCTGATTTTCCCCCATTTTTTGCAACATTAAGCATATGCCATAGTCATTTTCCCCAATAAGTTTTTTTTTTTTGCCAGAAACCAAAAGTAAACGCCAAAAAATCCTGGCAAAAATAAATATATTACAAATTGTGGTCACGTGACCATGATATGCTGCAAAGATGAGCCTGTTGCCAAGCGTCCAAAATGCTACTGAGGGAGGAGGGGGAAACGTAGCTGTTGTAACTTCGCATCAGGGTGGATTTGATTTAAATCAAGTTGATTTAAATCACTATTTAAATCATGATTTAAATCACTAATAAAAAGGCTTGGTTTAAATCAACTCGATTTAAATCATAATTTATAAAGAGCAACTATCATCTCTGTCCCACAGTGGCTCCTCCTCTCACCTGCTATTGACTCACCGACAGTCTCAATATTGCAGAATATATAGCCTAATGCTGTGTAACTAAGCTCCATTTCATGCTGAATAAACTAAATTATTAATGTATCAAGTAGAAAACTATCTTTAGATAGATTTTTTTTACTTCAAAAGCATTTTATTAAAATAAATTCATAACATGTTGTGAGCCGCCCTGAGTCCCCAAGGATTGGGCGGCATAGAAATCCATTAAATTAAATTAAATTAAATTAAATTAAAAATTAAAAAACATCCGATTTAAATTTTAAAAATCCAATTTAAATTTTAAAAATCTGATTTACATTTTTTTTAAAAAAATCAATTTTTATCCATCCTGTTTCTCATGGTCATTATGTGACCGGTCATAAATCAAGGACTACTTGTACCTACAAAAATCAGACCCTAGAAATGGTTTTCTCTATGATGCGCTATGGAAATGAAAGTTGGACATAAAGAAGCAGGATTGATGCTTTTTAACTTTGGTTGAAGAAAGCTCCTGAGAATTCTATGGATAGCCAAACCCCTCCCCTCCCATCAAATAGTTCAGCAAACAAATCAACCATTGGAGTCGGTTACGGTGACAATGGCTGCACTGTTAGATTACCTGAAAGACCACATTGAGAAGAAAATATGGTCACTAAGAATCTGCACTGATTAGTTGGTACATAATCAGTCAATGAATATATTAAGAGTGTAATGGTCAAATATAAAATTGGAAGAGATGAAATAAGACAATCATTTATAATTTGGTGTTCAAGTTAATTTGCAAGGATGTTCAGTTGGGAATCTGATCTGTCCTTGGTTCTATCTGAGCTTGGTTGTTTTCTTGCAGACATTTCATTACCCAAATTAGATAACATCAACTATCACTTATTATGTTACTTAGTTTCGGTCATGAAACATCTGCAAGAAGGCAACCAAGTTCAGAGAGGACCAAGGACCCCTCATTTCAATCCTGAGCTACAAATATTCTCCTTTACTAGTTGGGAATTTATCAACCAATTGGAATATAAGCAATGTTTTAGGGACGTTACATTAAGATTCTTTTGAGCTGGTTTTATTAATGATGAGTAGTATTTAGTCACAAGAGAGTTTCACTATTTGGGGTGGACTATATGTAACAATCATCGCAGTTTTTAAAACTTTTCTGTGGTCATAAAAGTTAGAATTGTATTTGGAGCTTTTCATTGCAAGGTAAATAATTTGTAGTCTGAAAGCAAGTTTATGGAAATTCTTGCCTTACTGTTTTGTCAGAAAGAAAAATCCACTGTATAATGGATTATCATATACTGCTTTGCAAAAGCACAGCTTCCAATGCATAAATATAACAATTTACATCCTGCCTTTGAATATGCTTTTATGCTTTTCTGTGTCATTTGTAAAGGCAATTAAAAGACAGGATGGCATAGAAAGAATTGCACATTTTGGTCATTTAAGGCAATGAGGAAGTTTCTGCTGTACCTGTATTCCTGTTGTTAGGTAGAGAACACGATATTTCTATTTTATTAAGCAACCTAATCTGTCTTGAATAAGATTTGTATATTCATCAGAGGCCTCTGGAAGGGGGCCAGTTTCCTGCATGCCTCCACAGAGTGCAATACTTTGCCCTGTAACACATTCTTTACAATAAATGTCAGTAAAGGCTTCCCTCATATTTGATTTATTGAGAGCACACAGGGAAGCCAGCTGTTAGCACTTCTTAAGTATTTGTCTTTGAATATGACTTAAAGCTGAGAAACATCATAGTGCAATTTTGTTTACGATTAAAAGAGGCAGACTTCTTATGCTTCTTAATCTTTTTTTTTTTTGTCTCGGATTTCCCTCCCTCTTAACCCAATATTTTGTCATTTGAAAGCAAATATGTCTTTAAATCAATGCTCAAAAGAGTTCTGCCTATATCTATATGCTTTCCAAATTAGCATCATTTTGGGAACAATCTGAAATGCAGCATTGCATGGTGAACAATTGTTTTATAAAGCAGCATATCATTTTTAAGCAATTTATCCCTTAAATCCATGTAAGTCCTACCTACCTTGAAATTTAATATGTGGAGTATTGACTGGCTATACACAGAAACCACTGATTATCAACCTTAAGTTCGCGTATGACACTAATAAGAACTTTCAGAACTATTTATCAACGTATTTGCTCAATCTTCATGAGGCTATCTCTGCAATTTTCACCAAGTCAAGTGGATCATATATACTGTTCCCCTCTTTGTGGCAACATCATAACATTTATTATTTTTGGAGCATCCTCTATGGCCTTCTTGAATTTATATCACAATCTGCAACAATTTATCTTAATTAGCATTGTGTTATCTCTATATTCCAGATACACTCTTAAATCTCCAATCTTTGGTAGCCTATTATCTGGATGACATAGAATCATAATTCATTTTGCTATGCTGCATAGTAGGTTCAATTAAATAAATAAACCTATAAATATTGCCAAACCATTAATAACATATCACATACATTAATTTATGAGCAAACAAAATCAGTTATTTACAGACATTATTTGTAGTATTCAAAAGCATATTTTTTAAAAAAATCAATGATAATTGCACATCAGGTTAAATAAAGGCCTCCAAATTAAATAATCTATGAATGATCCCTGATAAAAAGTTCAAACTTCTGAACTATTATAGCAATGTCTCTTCACCAGGGCATTTAGTGATAAAATTCCTCCACTACCTTTACTCCTGGGACTATATGGTAACTGAATCATATTTTCTCTACTCTAAGGTATTCCCCATATCGTAATAAAGGATTGAAGAATGTGTCTGCTCATTGAAAAGAAAAGTCCTGTTCAACCTCAATAGTGTCAAGAATAATTTATTTCTTATGGTTTCCCTCCATGTGCTTGTATATAATGCATACACATTTACATTGTTCTGATTGATTATGTGCCGTCAAGTCAGTATTGAGTCTTAGCAATCACATAGATAGATACATTTGTTTACGTTAGTATATTACTTGGACACAAGCTCTTACAATAATGGCCCAAACCATCAAATACTTTTGCTGAAAAAATAGAAGGAAAGTTAATTTTGCTTATGTGGATAAATCACAATCTCTTGGAATGTCCAAATCAGACAGATAGCTTACTTAGAACCTTCATTCCAGACTAGCTAAGTTATACATAGAGCTTAAGTCCAGGGAGTTTATAAGAGAGAATTTAGCAAACATACCACATTTAATTTTAGGTAGTACAGATTTATAATTTTCTGTTATTTGTCACTGAAGGTAGATAAATAATATAAACTCAGCCTTATACAAGAGTATAATCTATGACTGCTTGGTTTTTAGAATCAGCTCCTAGAGATAGTCCTCGACTTAAAACCACAATAGAGCCCAAAATTTATGTTGCTGAAATATTTGTTAAGTGAGTTTTACCCCATTTTATGACCCTTCTTGCCACAGTTGTTAAGTGAATCACTGCAGTTGTTAAGTCAATCTGGTTTCCCCATTGACTTTGCTTCTCGGAACGTTACAAAAGATGATCACATGATCCAGAGCAGGGGTCACCAACCTTTTGGACCTCAGGGACCACTAAATTCATAATTTTTGGGGCTCCCAAGGAAAGACCACCAACTTAGCCTTATTTGTTATTTATACACATTGATGTTAAGAGATAGAAAATTTGGCTTATCAGTGGTGTTTTCATTCCCACGTTTTGGGAGGAAAGCAAAATAAATGAATAACAAAAAGTAATGATATACAAAAATACAGCAGAACACTGGATATTTAGAAATTTTGTTTGTTATTTGAATGGTAGTACTGTATGTAGATTGTGCTATGATTACATACAGAAGGAAAAGAAGAATGTTGGATGTTGTCCCTTAAGATGAAGAATAACTATGCTCTGCAATCTCCTATTTATTTTTTAGCATCTGCAATCCCTGATCATGGAAGAAGAGCCTGTTTAAAGCTGAAAGTCTTTGTACGGCCTGCAAGTAAGTGCTTTATGCCTTGCTTTACAGGGCGACTTTATAGTGCATGCTTCGGTTTAGCAAACAGCAGTATAAACTTCTTTTAACTTTTAAAATCCTATGTGGTGTCTCTTCTTTTCAGCATCACTTCTTTTGTTTTTGCCATATCTTTTAATCATTTTTCACAAAGCAGTTTTCTTATTTGTTTTTCATATGCATCAGTTGCTAACTTGTTGTTTCTTAAATTGTGGTACAAAAAAGAAAACTACTGTGGTGTTTCAAAGCAGGCCACAGTTAAGTTATAAATATATGCCTATAATAGAAATAGAAATCAGACATGAAGACAGCAGCACAAAAAAAAAGGAAAATGGGGATTTTAAGGGTGTCTCACTAACTTATTTGGCTGTTATCTCTATTTTTGTTATAGACAACTGTATGAAAACTATAGGTGTTCATGATCGTGTTTTCGATGTTAACGACAAAGTAGAAAATTCATTAGAACCAGCAGGTTAGTATGCTTAGAGACTCTCTTTTAACAAATGCCTCTGTCTTTCTGGAGCTTTTGCGTCTCTTTCTTTCTCTTTGCATGGTTTGCACGGTAAAATTATTCTGCTTTTACTCATTTCTTGCAGCGCTAATATTGCTTATGGTATATCTAATTTGCTAATGCTAGAATTCTCTTTTAAGATGTTGAGAAAAAGTATGCTTTTTCCATGACAATCTGCTTATTCAAACATGGCACCTCATTTAAAAACATAGTTGTCGTAATCCCATTCCCACTCCATTTTTTTTGGTGTTTCCATTCAAGAGATGAATATTTAAGGGGGGGAAATGTCATGTATACCTAAAGACACACATATATATGTTGTCATGAGAATTTAAATGTAATTTATCTAGTTGCTACCCTGCCCCAATATATAGATGAATTTGGACAGAATTTTACAATGTCCAAGAGGAAAATATATGCACTGTATTTTGCAGTAAAATGCAGTAAGTAATTATGAGTAACATAAAATTGATTTCAGGTTTAAAAAGACGGACAACTGGACAACAAGAATATAATAATATTCTTGGCACATTTATGTTAATAGCAGTAGTGGGTTCTAAATCCTGTTGCTACCGGTTCGCTCACGCGCACATGACACTTCTGCGCATGCACTGAAGCATCCAGGCGGGTAGGTGGAGTCTCCCACTGCCCCCCACCAGTTCGCAGAACCGGGCCAAACCGGGAGCAACCCACCGCTGGTTAATAGTGTATTGTAGCTACAATACTTATTATTATTATTATTATTATTATTATTATTATTATTATTATTATTATTATTATTATTATTATTATTATTATTATTATTATTATTAAATAAGAGCAGGTGAAGCTTATCTCAATGAGGATTTATTTGTGTGCCTGCTGGTTCTGTTTTAAAAATAAAAATATTGTAAGAATGTTAAATACTAAATAGTCTGCATATTTCTCTGGACATTGCATTGCTTTAGACATTCTCTTTACATCAAGGTCATGTCCCCCATTTCTCCCCATTCTTCCCACTGGGGAGAAGACGCAAGATATATTCAATTTCTTGATTTCAGAGTGTCCTGTTCTAGAGCTACCTGAGGCCTACAGAGGAAGTCAAACAAGGTTAAGGCAGAGGTTCTCAGATGAAGGAAGCTAAAGGGACAGCAGGCAAACAAAAGTCCCTCTGATGAAGAGAGAAGCTGACAAGGAGTGAATCCAAGGCAGAGACCCTCTGGCAAAGAGAAATGTCAGAAACTCAGAACCTAAGATAACTCCCAAAAGGAGTAGGAGGAAGTTTTCAAAGGAATACTCTAAAGCTTGTTATAGTCACTGTCAGCTCTATCCCCACTCTACTAATTTGTACTACATCCCTATCCTCTAAATCAGGGGTCTCCAACCTTGGCAGGGGTCCTCTAAATCAGGGGTCTCCAACCTTGGCAACTTTAAGACTTGTGGACTTCAATTCTGAGAGTTGAAGTCCACAAGTCTTAAAGTTGCCAGGGTTGGAGACCCCTGCTCTAAATTTAGCAGAATCAAACTTCTGCAGAGATGTGGATTTAGAAATTACTGAGTACAACATGTTTATGTCCTTTGGTTGTTGGGGCTCTTAATGCAAAATAGATTGTGCTTCTCCTAATGAAACAACCAGAGCCTTACCTTCATTTTACATAGTGAAAGATATACACTTTCAGGGAATTGTGAGGCTCATATTCCTAAAAGAGACATTCCCGGTGACTAAACTGAATGTTTTCAACATCAAGTTAAATGGGGTTTTTTTTCTTAATCATGTATTATAAGCTGTATATGTTTTTAAGATTAGATATTGTTTTATGTTATGATTTTCGATATATAAACAGCTATGAAACTTTTAGAAGTAATTACCGGTATTATGACAATTGAGATGCATTTGCTCATAAACATAGAAATTAATTTGATTTAGGATAGGGAACACAGTGACTTTACAATAAATGTCTCTGAATAGTTTTAGATCTTAATCAAAGCTTCTCATAGTTAACATTTTAATTTTTCTAGGTAAGCATTTTCCTACTTTACAACTTAGGTGCTATGGATAACTGATTTATACTGAAAAAAACCATTTGGGTTTTTTGGTCTTACTTCTAAGCATTCTTATTTTTACAAGAGAGAGATGAAGAGACTCTATCACTATTTCTTAGAAATGTCAAAAAACAGACGAAGACATTCTGCATAATTCCTACTTGTGGCCATCTTGCCATCTCTGAACATCTTTATGATGTGATTTTTTTTCCTGCTTTCTCAAATGATGTGTCATATTTTTAAATATGGTATAATTTCAGAGTTTTTGTTGTTATCTACTGATAGTCAGCTACAGCCGCTTTTCATCTTTGTGCTTAATTGCTTTCACTTTCCCATTTTTCTAACAAAATCATAATGTTCTATATTTTAAGAAAACAATATGCATTGATATAATTGTTCTCTTCAACAAGATCTCTGATCAAGTCAGTCTTCCTACAACCCTCTCCTCTTCGTTTAAATTTTTATATAGCCATATTTTACTGGCAGAAACTTTGGAATTCTTTTGGAACTGGTAAATCATCATTTGGACATTTGTTGATTTTCTGAACCCTAACTACAGAAGACAAATAAAGATCTAAAATTAATTGAGAGAACAATGTCCAACATTTCAGCCAGTGTTCGACCTGGTTTCATTAAGTTTTTTTTAAAAAGTGGAACACATGGTATTTAACCAAGGAACTATTAAAAAGTTTTAAAATAACGTATGTTGTCTTTATCTTTGGAGGGGAAAAAAATACAAATGTGTGCTTTCTATTTGAACAGATGACACGGTACATGAATCGGCTGAGCCATCCCGTGGTGAGAATGCAGCTCAGACCTTAAGGATATCCAGTCAGCCTTTCACAACTATACTGTTCCTTCTAGCAATGCTTTTGACGTTATAGCACATATTCCAGCAAGCTGCCACAGTCAACTTCAGGATCTTGGAACATCAAAGATCCACTTAACTGCTCATCCCAGCAACGGGACTTTGTATTGGTTTGCAGAATGTTGGTTTGTTCTCCTTCCCCCGTCTTCTCCCTTTCTCTCCTCTGCAACCTGAACTTTGAGCAAAAATTGAAGAGGAATAACTAGACCTCTTCCTACTCCCAAGCTTTTCCCTGGCTTTCCTTGATCCCTTCTAAAATAAATGGACTCCAAATGAAAATGCCAAATTTCAATATTGACACTAGTGATTCTTACTTTCCTCTGCAGCCTCTCTTTAAGATACTGCCTAGTTAATTCACTGGGCCATCGGTATATGGAGAAGGAAGAATAATAGGAGATGCAGTTAGTAGAAGAATAAGGAAGTTATTTGAAAAAAAACCAAGAGAAGTTTTTTACTCTTTTCAGTAAAATATTTATTTCTCCTTGTTCAGCACTGTAAGACGATCATGCAATGCACTGTGTCACCATGTCAGGACTGGAGGGAAGATATTAAGAATAGATATATCTCAGTGAACAGGCTCCTCAAAGAAAAGACTATTTCTTTTCCTCAAAGAAAAGAATATTTGTATGCAACTGCCTTGAAAGGTCCTTGACTGTAGAAGTTATGCTCCATAGCAGAAGCTCTGTCATTAGGGGATAAAAAAAGTGACTACTGACATGTAAGGTCAGGTTTAGGAAACTATGTTGAAGTGATAGTACCTCTGTTATCGCTCTAGATGGATAGTGCACACCAAATTACTTTTATTTTAACTCAGATACCATGGTGCTACAACAATTTTTGTTCAAATGCAAAAAGGCATTTCTGCACTTCTAAAATATCTTTTCTGTGTGAATAAAGTGACCTTTTCCCAAGGCTGACTTAGTAGCCAATAACCTTGGATTCAGCTCTGGGTGATGATACATACTATGTTGATAACAACTCAGGGTGGAGTAAACCTGGTGAGTGATACAGAATCCCCAGTGTCATGGATAATTCTGCCTCCTTAAAAGTTTGGCAACTCTTGAAGTAAAATACTGCCAGAAAGGAACCAGGACTTTGTCATAGAGGGTGGAGGGGAGTTCTGCATGGGAAGAACAGAGTACAGGAAGATTGTTTTGAACTGTAGAGTGAAAGTTGAGGCATTGATCTCATCTCTCTCTTCTTTTACAACACAGTTGAAAATTAGTGTAAATGTCTTCATTGGCAGGAGATAAACTAGACAGACTCCCAAAGACTTTTAACTATTTTGTTGCTTTTAAAAATCCACTAGAGTAGAAAATACATTATCTAGATATACCTTATGCTGAAAATAATTATATATGCTTGTCCTATATAAAGATGATAAAATGTGGTAATTTGTGACAAGATTATAGGATGCTGATTGGTTGAAATCGGGGGTGAATCCTTAGGCAGCTGTGATATAGCCTCATAAAACATTTACCAGGAAATGCCTTCTTTATAGTATTCCATTAACTTAGGCAGACCAAATTTAGATGTACTAAATAAGAGAGATCATGAAAGCTACTTAGCAAACTTAGTTTTCTCTCAAAATTAGTGAGAACAAAACTTTTTTAAAAATGAGGTTAGGCTTCACTGAATTTTCACAAGATAGCAAAAAAAAGTTTAATACTAAAACATAATGCAAATGGACAAAATTTTGAAAATGCCTCTTTGTATTATGAAAAGAAAGCATTTTTTTTCTTTAAAAAAAAAGTTGCAGAATTTCAGGATTCAAAAATAGCCTGAATAAAATGGTAAATATAAGGCGCTCTGGGCTTGCCTGATACCACAAAGTCTGGGCTGTATTTGAAAGCACAGAGATGTCTGATATAGCACACAAATACAAAAAAAGTTTCATAATCAGCACTGAGGAATGGCACTGCTTTCCTCGGAATACAATCAATCAGTGTCCTCTCTTCAACATGTATTTTGGGTGCATATGTAGGAAGGGATGACCTTGAAAATAGTGATCAAGGCAAAGACAATGTTGCACATGAATTAAGATCCTACAAGTGTAACCTACCAATTGCAAATATGAGTCGCACTGTTTGTTGTCCTAACAATGGCTATAGCTGTTTTTTCATCATTTATCTACCAATAATAAAAGGCTGGACTCACTTGCCTCAATAGCACGCTTTCTAAACCACAGATTGTCACCACAGTGAATTCAAATTTTTTGCTTTGCCACGGCGCCACTGCTAATCTAATGAATAAAAGCAACACTGTAATTACAGTTCAGATGCTAATTGCTACACTGCCTCAAATGCAGATTTGTCGGCAGTAGGTTTACAGGACCTTCGGATATTTGATGGCATCAGGCAATCTTATTAAGCAAGAAATGGCCATGTTCACAGGACATAGCGAGACATGAGACTTGATTAGTATAAATACTTCTGAACAATGCAGATACTAAACCATCCATTTGTATGTTCCATCTGAAAGCAAATCATAACACCTTATCAAAGAAATTAGCCATAAGCAAGCCATAGTTTTATTCTATGGTATGTGCAGGCCATGAATTGTATCTCCTTGGAACTGATATTTAACAAGGTTTGCTGCTCATGCAGGAGCACTGATGCTAACCAAGCCTTATGGTGCATTCATGCAAATGTGGCCAGTGCCTGAAAATGTTTTACTCTTTCCCACTTGGGTATGTGTGTGTGCGCGTGTTGTCCTGACGTCTTCAAAAAGATGCCAGTATGTACGTTTATAATAGCCCCTGTTCTCAAGCATGAAATATGAGATACAACATTTGGTCCCCCTCAATTCAGACAATCTGCCCTGTGCCATCCAGTCCGAGTTTGCTAAGGGCTTTGCAAAGGGTAGCAGGGAAATAAGGATTGATCTGTGTGGTGGATACTGTGTATCCTTTAATAGACAACAAGGTAACATTTTGTGTTAGTTTAGAAATATTGTTTTGTACTGTACTTTCTCAGCTGGCGAAGGAAAGACAAGTTAAGACAAAAAAAATGCTATGTTCTTTAAATTCTGTATTATTAGCAGCCTCTGTTGTACATAGTGTTTGATAATAAAGTATTAATTTGATTATTATGTCTTTTGTAAGTGAGAAGAAAATAGATTTTCGTGATATTAAAATTTAAATAAACAATTCACCTTCTGAATATATCCCACCCCCCAAAAAAATATCCATCATGGCTACTGAAGATGTAGCCGCCACAGGTCACTCCCCATACAGGATTCACACATGAAAGCCATTCAGCCACTCTCAAGATTTCACAATGGCAGGACTTGGAATATTGTGGCATCTGGTTATCGATGTTTTGTCCGTGGAGTTAATGGTCTATTGTTGGAAGCCCATGGTATTTTTCTTTGGGTGTTAGGTTTTCATTAGCATGTGGATTCACAACAGCTTGTATTTTATTCTTCCTTCTTGTGAGAACAATTTTTTCCCTTCCAGTTGTTTAATCCTCTTTTCATGGGTGATTGTTTCAAAAAGGGGCCTTCCCAGCTACATATGTGATAATGTACAGTGACTTGATTCCTCACCCCATTGAACACCAAATGTAGCAGGGGGTTATATGTAAATAATTTTCTTTCCTGTATAACCATTGAAGGAAAGAAACAATAGCTACCAAGGGAATATGTGTGTTTGGAGTTTTTTCACATATTTTATGAAAGCAGTGGCTGAATCAATTTTTGCAAATTTTGAAAAACAACCTTTTTCATACTTTTTTCCATAAGTCCAGTTATGTAAGTTTAATAATCTTGTTTCCACCTACTGTACATCAGATTCCTCTTTCTCTTCCCTGCTACCAAGTTCCCTTAAGTTCTCATTAAAAGTGGAGCGGTAAATGGGCAAATCTATTTCTGACTTGCAGTGCCCTACTTTTGCCATGCCTTCACCCATGTTTTTCATATTTGAGACTAATCTCCCTGCCAAAATCTTACTGCCATTATCTGAACAGTTTAATAGATGCTGGCGTAGTGGAGGTTGCCCACGAGCCTACAGAATCTGCTTTCCATGGTTACCCTTGATGGCCTAAAGAAGCCACTGATTGTGTCCTTCTGGGTATGAAAGTCCAACTCAGTGTGGTCCTGTCCTTGTACTGCCCTGCTTTGCAGTTTCTTTGCACTTATTTATTGAGTGCTGTTTTTAAAATGCTTACATTATATGAATTTAACAAAAAGTGTTAAAAAACAAACCCATAAAATCTGTATTTGTATATACACGTGTCCGTACAATTATATCTGAATAAAAAATTAAAGATTTTCATCATTTTAATAAATTCTTTCAGGCTACATTTTTATTTTCTGAATGATGCCTTTGGTTCAGGGGCTTTTTTTCCATCTTAAATATTTAGGGGGAATGGAAGCCTGCAAGAAATACAACACTGAGCAGTTCTGTAATGCTTGGAATGCAATTTCTGCACAGATTAAATACCTGGAGCTGTCACCACCATGATCCAGTCTGATCTATATTCTGGGTGCTGTGGTATTCTTTTTTCCCCCAGCCCAAGCATCTGCTTAAGAATAAGTTGTTAGCATGGTTATTCACACCATCTTCTACACCAGGGGTGTCAAACTCGTATCGTCACAGTGGCGTCACGTGATGTATCGTGACTTTCCCCTTCGCTAAACCGGGTGTGGGCGTGGCCAGCACATGACACATCCGGCTCATGGGTCGCGAGTTTGACAGCCTTGTTCTAGACTGTGACTATACAAATAAATATTTTTCTGATGAATGGCAATTTGATACAGAATAAAGTAAGATGTTCTGCTAAGCGTACACTGGGGTGACGTAAAGGACTGCAAACAGGGCAGACAATGCATGGCACCCCTTTTTCCAGTGTCCCTTCAGCTAAAAATCCATGAACTAAATGAGTTTAAAAGGTGGAGAAAAGTCTGTAGCATAGCTGCAGATCTCCCCAACTTTTTAAAATCAATTTGAAATGCGACACCCCCGTTGCTTGAATATTGTGTATTGGAAATGGTGCACAGCTCTGCAACAAGTTATCAACTGGTTTAGTATGCTTCATTATCTATTAATGGTAGTTTTGTTTCATCACTCCTGGAGCATTGAAATATCAACTGTTGTGTGTATATTAAAACTCCTAAGAGCCATAGTGAAAAAGAGTCCCCTCCCTGAACCAAGGTATACTTAAGGAAATCTCTCCTCACATTTCATTTTTGCTATGGTCAACTAACTAGACTGGGAGGCTTCACCAGCATTAACTATCAACCCTGAAGCTGGCCTGACTGAAGCCATTTTGAGATTTCAGTGCTGACACACTGGAGGGATAGGGAGGGGGGGAATAGAGATAGTTGGGGTGTTGTAGTCAAAATACTTTTCTCTTGGGAACCAAGGACATTCCTGCAGATGCTCGGAAGGAGGGGACTGGAGTCACCTAGCAACTGGACAGTATCCTGATTGGACCATGTGACTGATTGTTTTGAAAAAGTGACAAATTTTTACTTTATTGGCAAATGTTTTTGATCAATAAAGGTCATAGGTGCATAGAACATCACCTAAAAATAAGGTGAGGGATAAAGAAACAGAACTATCTAACTCACCACACATTTTTCAAATCCAAACTTTAATTACATTCATGTTGGCATTAACCTCCTTGAAAGCTTTTTATTAAATTTAATTGGTTAACAGGGTAGCAAGTACTAATTATAACTTGCTTTGACTTCTCTTTACAAATTAGGAATGACAGCCTACTGTGGAGAGAAAGAGAGAGAGACAGATATATGTTTAGTACAAAGAGCTGATGTGCTGAACCCTTGTTTCTAGAAGTATGAATCTAAGATCATAAATAACATATGCTTGGTTTAGCTTAACAAAACAACCTTATTTTTTTCAGCTTTAACAAGATTGGTTATAGTTCTGATGGGTCACTTTTAATGTTTTATTTAAGTGGTTTTTCTCTTTTCTCTAGTTATATCCTAGATATTTCGGTTCCCATAGACTGCACAAAATAATGTAACATTTTAGCCTAACTTCAGAATGTTACAAATTACTCAGGCCTCTGACAACATTACCGTATGTGCCGGCGTATAAGACGACTTTTTACCCCTTGAAAATCTTCTCAAAAGTCGGGGGTCGTCTTATACGCCGGGTACTGAAAATTCCGAGCCGGGGGGAGCTGAAAAACGGCCGTGGCCACATCCCCGCCGTTCTCCAGCCAAGCGGTGGGTGGGTTGCTCCCCTCCCCTCGGAGGAAGAAGGAGCCTCTGTCACTGTCTCTCGCGGGGCTCCAGCCACCCTACTGAGTCCCCGACCGCGGCGCTGGCAGGGTTAAAGCGCATGGGAGGGAAGGAGAGCGCGCGCTACCGCCGCCGCTGCTGCTTTCGCTGCTCCGATATTTCTTCGGTGGGCGCGCGCGGGAGGGACCGCGGAGCAAAGGCGCCCGGCAGCTTAAGGCAAGAGGCGGGCGGGAGACGCAGATCGGAGAGTTGGGGGCGCGCGAAATGTTTACTTCTTCCTAGGGGGGCGTAACAGAAAATAATTGAGAAGCACTGTCTTAGGCCATTGGAGGGAAAGTAGAAAGGAGGCCTCAGGAGCATAACAAGGAAAATAAATGATTGTTCAGAAAGGCCATAAGTGGGTCCATTCACAGCTAGATAAGAAACACACACACACACACACACATACACATTCATTAGGAGTCCAGCTAAATTCAAATATATGCAGAAAAAAAATTGCATATATTTTTTTCCTATTTTTTCAAAGATTGATAGAGCTTTCTCTATGACAGTTTACCAGTCTTTTTAAATGGTTGGTTTAAATGGACATCAAATACTCAGTCATGAAATTATACCAATTATACTCTCCACTGATTATACTTTTTAAATCCCAGTTATACATAATATTGAACACAATAATAATTGTTTCTTCAGCTCTTTATGTGGCCTAAACTCAAGGTGGGAGGGCTTATTGCCAAAAAGTGGATAGATTCACATCATATGAAGTGGGAATGAGATGTTGAAGGAATTGTGGGAGGTCTACTTTTATTATTGTTTTAATCTGTGACTATAACAGAGTTCATCAGCTTTCCATTTTTAGAAAACATGGTGGAATGTGTGTGGCTTCAGGGGTCATCTAAAGAGACCATCATGTACTACTACTCATGGTTGCTCATCCGTGATCTAAACATGAGATGCAGAAGTGTTGTGGAGAACATACTGTATCTGAACTGAGCAAAGGGAAAGGTTAATAGGATTAAATCAAACAGGATATTGTAATTTGGCATCTCCAAAGAAATTCTTTTATGTCTTTTCAGTAAGTTTAACTTCCTCCCACCCCAAATTCAAACAAGAATGTAATAGAAAAATACTAACTGGTGGTTGGTCAAAATCCCTACTTCTAGTTTTGATTCTTTTTGCCACATGTTGTTTGAATGGCATGTTGATTAAATGGACCACTGAACTGTTCCATTTGTGCCAACATCAAAGACATATCTTCATTTACTTGCTAAGTGCAGCATCAGGTCTGTACTGAGTTGGATGAGTTGCTAATAGAAATGGGACAGCTATTCTTTGATTCCTTTAAATATGCTGGCATCTAACACTGGAATGTGAGCAGAAAGATACAAGCCTTTTGGCGTTGCAGCTCCTCTCTCACAATTGTACTCAAAGCATTCATAAATAGAATAGAACTTTCTACCGAACAGAAACATAGGAATTCAATAATTTGAATCGTGTCACAATATACATGTTTTATTAAAACTTCAGCTTAACAAAATTCAATTTAATGAATTTGAATGGAACTATGTCTAAGTTAACCCCTATTTACTGGATTTGCCTGTTAAATCAAGGGTTGCTCCCTTAAACTGAGGTTAGTACAAATTAGGCCATTTATTTCAATAACGTAACTGAAGCAGGTATGTAATTGGCAAAAATAACATAAATTTGGATTTTTTTAAAAAAATTGCCTTCCACCAAAATGGTCCATCATTTTGAAGTTCTACTAGGTATATGTTAGGGAATATTATGTAATAAGAAAGTTTAAAAACAATTTTTAATCTAAAAATGATGCTCACATAAGAAAATAAAATCCAGGGGGGAAAACAATCAAGTGTTCACTTTTCATTGCATACTTCTAAAGAAAAGTCTTATGTTTTTTACTTTGCAATAAGCAGTTCAAAATCAAGCCTTTTTATGACTAAGTCAATTTTTATTTTTTATTTTATTTAGCAATAGCAATAGCACTTAGACTTATATACCGCTTCATAGTGCTTTACAGCCCTCTCTAAGCGGTTTACAGAGTCAGCACATTGCACCCAACAATCTGGGTGCTCATTTATTTATTTTATTTGTCAAAACGTGTACAAGATAACAGGTATGGTATAAATAAACAAAAGCAAAGTAGGTATAGGTAAATTTGGACAGTAGGACAGGGATGCCCCTTACAGACCTCTTAGGAATGGGGTGAGGTCAACTGTAGTGAGTCTAAGGTTTATTTATTTATTTATTTTGTGAGATTTATATACCGATGCCTCACAGTGCAAGCACTCTCTAAGCGGTTTACACCAGTAAGCAATGTATATTGCCCCCAACAATCTGGGTCCTCATTTTACCTACCTCGGAAAGATGGAAGGCTGACTCAACCTTGAGCCGGTGAGATTTGAACCGCTGACCTGCGGATCAGTGTCAGCTAAAGTGGCCTGCAGTACCTGCCTCGGCTCATCGGTTAAAGTTTTGGGGGTTTGGGGAGGAAACAACAGAGTCAGGTAGTGCATTCCAGGCATTGATTACTCTGTTGCTGAAGTCGTATTTTCTGCAGTCGAGTTTGGAGCGGTTTACATTGAGTTTGAATCTATTGTGTGTGCATGTGTTGTTGCGGTTGAAGCTGAAGTATTCATTGACAGGTAGGACATTGTGGCAGATGATTTGTAATTTTCAATTGTAATTTTCATTTGTAATCATCAATTGTAAATGTGGGCGTCAGCCTACAAAAATTGGCAATTTCCATTGTAAGCTTACTCCTACAATGGCTTGGCTCCATGCTACAGATAATGGCAACCACAGTTCATGGCAAAGAGGTCTCATTTCTTTCACTCAATGAGGATGCTAAAATAGAACAAATGAGAGCCTTATGGCTGTCATGCCAAGGAAATCTGCTGTTGCTATTTTTATTTCTCTCCCCCCCTCCATTTTTACATATAGAAATTAAAGCAACTTTGTCTCCAGGTATAAATGGACAAACCTGCCTACAGTTCCTGTGTGCTGTACTCATTAGCCAAACTTTTCCCCTCTAAAGAACCTTTGCCAAAAGGTTAAATGGAATGCATACAGCTGCAAATGTTATGAATATTTATGATTGGTGTGAGACTGAGATTTTGCATCAATGAATAATAAAGGGTTTCCCCCTCCCCTCAAGTAGAGATAACGAGATGGGGACAAAACGGTGATGTTGCAAAGTGTGGAAACCCCACTGAGAACAGCAGGGGCAGCCCAATTCTTCCCACCCTTTTCTGCTTGAACTGAAATCAAAAAGTAGGACAGAACATACAGATTTTTTTTAAATAAAGCTTCATAGCAAAAGGGGGGCTTTATCTACTGTGTATGTCACCATCCCCTCCTGTGCACTTCATTAGCAAAAGCTTGGGGCATGGGGTATATGTCAATGATAAAGTCACCTTCCAGTTTGGAACACAAGATCTTATTTGTGAAATTCTCAGGGTAGCCGTTACATATTAAGCAGTGGCTGAAGGAGCTGCTTTGCATTCTCTTCAGGAGCAATTGACGGGAAAGTCTCTACAACAGCATCAAATTTAAGATCCATTGACTGTGTAGCTTGAAAACAGTCTGGTTTGCTTTGGAAGAAAAGAAGCAGAACAACCAAGCCAATCCTATTTATTCCAGAAACGGGCAGGTGAATAATATTGAAGCGATGTGCAAGTTCTGTTTCAAAACACCCTTACTAAAACTACATCTTTAGGGGGTTTTAAAACCAAGAATATCACACATGAAAGAAACTTCAATTTTCTCAGCAAATTTTGAAACCAAGAGACTCCTCCCACACTTAGTCATGCTAGCATGAAAATGTCTATGAAGATTCTCAATCATCAAGATCATGGTTGTCCCAAAGGTGCTTTTTCAAGATGTTTCGCTTCTCATCCAAGAAGCTTCTTCAACTCTGACGGGAATGGAAGGATTTATACTCCTTGCAGACATCTAGTCATTTGGATTCTTTTAACGATTCGTTAAAAGAATTTAACCACCTGGAGGTTATCTGTGCCGTCAGGGTCACAGTTCCAACAAGATTCTACACCCATTTGCATCACTCAGGTGTCCCTGACGACACAGATAAACCTCTAGGTGGCCTTAAAGACTCTCTAAAAGAATGCAAATGACCAACTGTCTGCAAGGAGTATAAATCCTTCCGTTCCCCACCATTCAGTCAGAGCTGAAGAAGCTTCTTGAATGAGAAGTGAAATGTCTTCAAAGAAAAACCAGAAAGTCCAGTTGCCTCTTGAAAAAGCACCTTTGGGCTAGTGTGCGGAAATGTTATGCTAAATGTTGTACACTTGGGAGTTGTACAATTTCTTAGTAAAGGAGCATTGATTAATACTGCCCTTTGTTAGTATACCCCACATCTTCAGCTCTTTCTGACCTAACACACTTGTTATTATATTGAACTTGACCATGATCACCTTTCCACTGATCAGGGATCCTATCTACATATGCCATGAATGCATAAGTAGCTGCCCTAATTATGCTTTGCAAAACATATCCATAGCACCTTGAGGATCAGGCCTTTTGATCCCATGAAATCTTGTCTGCATATATGTGCATTTCTATGTTGGATGAGTCAGAGAGTGGAGTGGAAACTCAGGTGCTAATTGTTTGCCTTACAACAACAAGACAAGAAAAATGTTTTCATTGTCAACATCCCACGCTATTTCTTTATTTATTTATTGGCCACTGAGCTCCAATAGATTTGCTGGTGTCATTGTACTACTGCTTCAAACAATGTAGTGTTTTCATGGCCATGGCAGGTAGAAGAAGCAACTAATAAGTCTTGGGTAATACACAAACAAGTGTGAAACATGATTGCATTTTACTGCATCTTAGGTTTCTGTTAAACACAATTTAGGATGATGAATCACTGGTGACAGCTATTACTTTTACCACTTAAACAATTTTCTCTTCATTATTTGCCATTAAAGTAATTTTCCAGAGAGCAAATTATGTGTTTGTATGTTTATTTTTAAAAGCATTCTCTGTGCTGAGGAGACTTAACAGTAAGCATTTGCTTTTTTTCTCACTTTGTGTTCCACAAAAGATTACTGGCAGGAATGGTCCTTCTACAAATCAAATATCACCAAGACAAAGTTCAACTAAATGAAATTATATTTTCATTTGGATTCCAGGATGTGAATTACTGCTTAATGGCAATGCTTTAGCACATGTTATCTCTGTGGGGTGGGTTAGACTGAAACAGTGTGACTGGCTCAAAGTTGCTCACTTTTAGTTAATACCTAATAAGTCATTGCCCAATCAACCTTTTCTTTTTGTGGCTAATCACTTTGTTTCTTGTTTTTGGATGCTAGATTATGCCATCTTTATTCAGTTTATTTATTCCCAGAAATTAACCTTGTTTCAATCTTCTCTCACCAGGAATCCTATTTTACTTGGGGAAAACAATAAAAAATGTATTTAAATAATTATCCAACAGCAGAAGTGTGCAGTAGTGTAGTAACAATTATATCCTTCCTCCTCCTCCTTCCCTTTATAAAAAAAGTGTTTTAAACTATGAGATACGTCAAAGAAACAGTCAACTAATGCATAGCATATATCTGTTTTAATTTTTTCTATGATAATTCACAGCATCAAATTACTGTATACCATTGGTTAAGCATTATATTATACCCAAACGTCCTTGCCTATTGAATCATACTTCACACATTCGTTTTCCAGATTCAATTTCAACACTTTATAACCCTTGACAATAACATGTTCATCATTAACACACAATACAATTTCAATTCAATTTTTTTACAGATTCAAAACCCATGAGTTTTTGCCTAAATTAAAATTTTCCTTCAGTTTAAATATGTCAGCCAGTGACATACATGTTTTCCTGATTCCAACCCTTGAAATCAGTTTCACCTTGATTAAAAGATATTATTTGATCTTAATTCCACCAGTTTGGTCTCACCATCATTTCTTTTCTGAAGAAAACTTTCAGAGTTTTCAATCAAAGAGGTACCTTAAGGGAGAGCCTTATTTTATATTTATTCCAAATCCTTAGGATAGCATGCCTAACAAATGCACTACCTGACTCAGGTGTTACATCCTCAAACTCCCATAACTTTAATCTTAAACTGTCTACCGTGGACCTCACCCCATTCCTAAGGGGTCTATAGGGTGTGTGCATAAGCGCACCACAGGGGCGGGTTGCTCACTGATGCCGGTGCGCTACGCGCGCATCTCCACATTTCAGGTGCGTGCGCGCTTGCTATGCGTGCGTGCCCCCTCGCGCGATTTTGCTTCTGCCCATGTGTGGAAGCAAAATCTCGCCAAAATCTCATGAGGGGACGCGCGTGTGTGCGCGATTTTGGTGCGATTTTCGCCGAAATCTCTCTCACGCGCATCCCCTCGCAAGATTTCGGTGCAATTTTGCTTCCGCGCATGCGCAGAAGCAAAATCGCCCAAAAAATCTCAGAAAAAGATGGTGACGTGCACGACAGACCGGCAAAGACGGCTCCAGAGCGGTCACGCACAAATTGCACAATCGGCCGCTGCCTACTGGAGCTACACACTGGATAGCTTCGGCATGAACCCACCACTGGCACACCAGCATGCCTACCGCCCCAGTCCTGTTGTTCCCATTTATTCGTACTCATTTCTTATGCTTATACTTATACCTGTTTATACTTATATGTTTATATGTTATGTTTATAGTTATACTTATTTTCTCATACATGCTTGACAAAATAAATAAATAAATAAATAAATAAATGTTTCTTAAAGTCAGTATTCATTTTAATCTTGTCACACCATAGGTAGGTGTGCTATCCAACTCTTACCTCATGACCGCCCAGTTCAAGTAATCTCTTATTTCTAAGAGTCACCCAATCTTTCATCCATACCTCAAAAAGTCCATGCTTCCACCATTTGGCTTTTATCACTGGCTTTGTGTTGACTTCATTTAATTTTCTTTCAAACTGATCCATGCTTTTCTGATTGATTTCAATTTTAGAGCTTTTATTGGCTTTCAAATTTGGGTGGTTTGATTCATTCTGTCTTAACTGTATTCATAGCCACTATGAGTGTGTTTAAAATTGAAAAGCAGGATTAGACACATTTGAAATAAACTAAGGTTTTTGCTCAAATTGCTTCAGACACTTCTCATCATGTTCCGAGAGCAAAGGCGGGAAAGTATTGCTGTCCCCAGTAGTTTCCAGGGACAGCTGCCAAAAGGTTGAGGTTGCAGATCTAAAAATAAAGTAAAAATAAAGAGAAGTGTATCATCCTCTGGCTATAAATGTTTATATTCTGCAATTTCCATCGGATTGATGGCTGACCTTGTTTTCTGCTGCAGTCCGTCCCATAATTGTGGTTTCACCTTAATTCTGTACTGTCATATTACATGAATCTTCCACCAACCTCATCTGTTGTGGAGCACAGTTGGGAGGCTAAAACCACTTGTGCCTCATGGCACTTCCAGAAACACTCATCACAAGACAAACCACTTTCAAAGATATTCTGTCAAGTAGCATCTTTGAAAATCTCTTCAGTGGATTTGGAAAATATATATGTTCAAAAATACATGTATTGGCTGAAGTGCAACTATCCTTCAGATCTGAATGAAGAATGAATGAATGAAGACTAAAGAAGCTTCTTGGATGAAAAGTGAAATGTTTTTAAAGAAAAAAAAACCCCAAGAAAGCCCAGTTGCCTTTTTGGAAAAAGTACCTTTGGGAATATCATTCAGATCAGATGTTAAGTTGCTTAAGAACTCTGCTCGAATTCCTTACTGTAAAGTGAATGTTTAGTCCAGAGGTGGTATTCAGCCAGTTCTATCCGATTCGGGCAAACTGGTAGAGGCGACTGCAGGTGGCTCAGTAATGACATCCCATTTTCCACATTTTTGAGGCTCTGCGCATACACGGAAGGTCGTGTGCTCACATTTGCGTGCTCACATTTGCAAACCGGTAGTGAAGGTAATGTTGTGGCCCGCCAGCAGTCCATGCAGCTGGTAGTGGATCCCAATAGAGAAGAGGCTGTTGTGGTGATGTGCCAGTGGTCTGTGCAGCTGGCACCTGAGTCGAACAGTGAGGAGGCTGGGGAGGACTCGGTGCCAGAGGCAGAGATTCAGCCAGGGCCTTCAGAACTTCCAGAAACTCCCATCAGTGATGAGGAAGAAGAGGAGGAGCCTATTCTTAATGCATGGGCAGGCAGAGCTGCCAAAAGGCAGGAATGGTTTCTCAGGAGGAGGTCTCCTCGGGAGTAAGTCTTGGGACTAATTGGCCACTCCCCTAGCCTATTTAAGGGATGACGATGACGGCAGCCATTTGCAGGAAACAACGTTCATTCATATGCCTTCGTGTCTTGAATTCAGAAACGTCTGCTCAGCTCTTGTTCTCTCTCTTGGCATTCTTCCTGCAAATTGCTTCTGGGTATTTTGCCAACCACAGTAAGCTTAATGTTATCTCCAAGACTGTTGGCTCAGACTTGATTTATTATTTCATGGACTCGTGCTGGCTCTTAATGAAGCTGAATTAACAGCCGGTGTTCAGAAAAGATTGCTTTAAATTGTATTTGTGTTTGACGACTACTAAGAAAGCTCATTAGTAGTCCTTAATTTAGTAAATGAAGGTTTGGACAGAATTTGTGTGTGCTGCGTTCTTTGTGGGCCGTAGCTGGGGCAGAACAGGTACGTGAATACCACCCCTGGTTTAGTCCCATTTCATACTTTCATACTCAAAAGGCTGGAAATTCTGAAAAGTTTCCATTTCATTAACTTGGAAATTATTGAACTCAAGAGGAAGGAAAGGTAAGAATATAATTTGCATATACCTGTCTTATGGCAAGGCTTTGCTTTGTACAGAATGATGGATCAGGCTAAAGCATCACATTTGGAAATTACAGAGAGAACTATTCATAGTGGCAAGCTTGCTTCCCAACCTATAACTTAGTGGAAATGCCCTGCAGTCTTAGATCACATGGGAGAGAGTAAAAGGACTCAAGATTAAACAGAAGATACAAAACTGAGAACATAAAAGGGAACTGTGTTTGAAATGTATATGAAGATAAATGGATAGGGAAGGAAATCTCCATCAATAAATTAAAATCCAAAATGGTGGAAAGTTTGGAATTTGGTAACATTTTCCCTTGACTTTGAAATTGAATTGTTACTTTTAAACAAAAATCTTAAAAGCTAGATGTTATGATTTTCAGGGAGAACAAAAATAATGTACCAATTCAAGTTGAAATTTAAGAAAAAATAAAAGTTTACTTTAGTAAGACTTTGAAAACTCTTCCTGATCTAGCGCACGCAAATTGTAGACCAATCATTTCTAGATGGATAAGACACCAAAAGCTATTTTAACATCATGCATTGATAGGAAGCCTTGCACTAATGCAGCAGATGAGTAGGTGCCATTATGTTATTAACAATCACTGCCCAATAGTATGCCTGAGCACATCATTTGGAGAAGGAAGTGCCTTTTTGAATCTATTCTTTAAAGCAGTGAAGCTGCAGCCACCTAAATGGAGTTGCTTCAAAGCTTTCCTTCTCAAGGTCTTCTGAGCAGATTACCAGCACAGAACTGAATGCCCATATGTCTTTGGGAGGGCCTCAAAGCAGCCATATATCTGTTCCCAAGCTTTGAAGAACCAATGTAGATAAATTTTATTTGTTTCTTTGTAAAATTTATTGGCCACCCATCTTAATACCAAGGTATTTCTGTGGGATGCTTCATTCCCAAGTAAAGCAACTTGCTTAAATGATTTGCCCAGTCTATTACACAGTCAGAACTTTGCAAAGACAGTGTAATGTTGGTCGGACAACTTTTGCTTGGTGCCCTGTTCCAAAGGTCTGGGATGGAGTAGATTTTCTGGATCCTTTGCAGCTGAATTCAGACCAGATTATAGTACTGAGATGGCATTAGTCACACTTGTGCATGATGTCTGGAAGGCTTAGGAAAGGGTGGGGATGATCCTAACCCTTCCAGATTTCTCATTAGTTTAAGTATCATTGTCCATGATGTCCTTCTGGACTGATTTAGAAGATTGGGAATGGAAAGTTTCAGTGGTTTTCTTCCTTTATTTTCTATATTCAATTGGTGTTGTGGAAGGAGAGAAGAGATCTAGGCCTGTCTTATGTGAGATGCCTCAGGACTTGGTTTTTCTCACCAAACATCTACATGAAACCATTGTGTGATGTCATCCAGAGGTTGTAATACTGGTAATTTCTAATCCCAGGCTGGACAAGTGATGCTATTTAGATGCTTACCTGGTGTCAGGCTGTAAATGTCTGGATGAGAAGGGACCAGCTGTAATTTAATCCTAGCAAGAGAGAGCGGCTTTAGGATTTGCAGTCCCCTGGATTTTGAGAGTTGTCAGCTTTAACTCTTGACAGGATAGTACTCCATAGACCAGAATTAGTATGCAATTTGAGAGTCCCCGTCAGTGTTGGGTTGCTACCGGTTCGCCCCGGATTGGGCAAACCAGTAGCAGCGGTGGCAGCAGCGGGAGGCTCTGCCCACCCACCTGGGTGACTCTGCGCGTGCGCAGAAGCACCTCACGTGTGCGTTCCCAATAGCGAACCAGTAGCGCCAGAATTTGAAACCCACTACTGGTCCTCATGGACACAGGTCTTTCTGGGCATTTCATGAATTCATCTTATGTGCCAATTGCACCTAATCCTAGACTGGGAATCCTTATTCATGGTCACTTATGTCCTAGTCATTTCCCATTAGTCACATGATTTAGCTTCCAGACACTTTATCATTTTTGTTGCTTTTCTCTGCTTTCTGGGGTCTGAACTGATGACACGAAGAACCAGATACTAACTTTGATGACCAACCCTCCCTTTCAGAATACTTCAGGAAGTGCTGCTTTATCATCTCTTTCTCTCACTTGTTTGTTAGAATTTGTTTCTAATGGGGAGTATGCTCTGATTTATTTATTGCATAATGGATATAGGGTAGTTGCTTAATATCAGAACACTGGAAATACTACATGAAAATGCTTTTCATTATTTATTTATTTTAGAAAATTTATATTGCCACCTATTCACACATGGCGACTCAAGGCAGCTTACATGAATATAAAAACATCATATATAAAAAATAAAAGTAATAAAAGAAAATAATAAAATAATAAAACAATAGCACCCCCACCCATCCCACCTCGGTGACAACATATCACACAAGCCATTTAATGGGCTCCATCCCGCTCTGGATTCCCCAGGCCTGCTGGCAGAACTGGGTCTTCAGCGCTTTCCTAAAGAGTGTTAGAGTTGGGGCCGTTCTAATCTCTGTGGGAATGATGTTCCAGAGAAAAGGAGCCACCACGGAGAAGGCCCTTCTTCTGGGTCCCACCAGGTGATCTCCCAAGGCCCAGGGGATGGGACCAGCAACATTCCTTGCCTTCCCACTGTAGTGGGTCAGGTAGTTATACATTACTTGTATAAGAGTAATAAACATATTTCTCAGGTTATTTCTAAAATGTTACACAAGCAACAAATATTTATTTTCAGAAGAAGCTAATTTGCTGAGGAGCCGTAACAATACACCTTCTAACGCAGAAAAATCAAATGCTCAGGAAATGATGGTGTCTCCAATCACTTTTTTACTACTATTATTAAAACTTTACTTTTTAAACAACCTATAAATTAGCTTACTCCCCCCCATCCTTGCTATTTTTATTATTATACTGATTTTAATAAATTTTGAAATCTATTTCATCAATGAATTAACTGCTTGAGTTTATTGATTTATGGACACTTCTGCACATAATAAATCTTTTGAAAATGTATTGCAGTGAAACCCTTGAAGTTACTTTTGGTGAAACCCTTGAAGTTACTTTGCAAGGCCTATTCCTCTAAATCAGTGTTTCTGAATCTCAGCAACTTTAAGATGTGTGGACTTCAGCTCCCAGAATCCCCCCAGCCAGCATATTGATGATCTACTCATCTTGCTATTTTCATCTCTTTCTGAGAAAAACTGAAGCAGCTATGGTTATTTTGATAGTCTATGGTTTATTTTCTATAATCAAATCAAACTTGATGTTGGAGTCTGTTCAATTTTTCTTCAGATCTATTAGGCAAATGGAAGCTGACAGGTAAACATTTTCTTTTTCTTTTTTTTTCTAAAAATGATCAGAATTAAGAAGTTGTGTGCACAGTATGTTTTCCTGGATCCTTTCCTGAATGAAGAGCTCTGCTCTTTTATATATATAAAAGATATTACAAATGCACGTGCACACACATATGTGTGCGCACACACACAAACACAAGTCTGTTAAAACTTTTGGTTAGAACACTAAAAGGTAATACAAATTAAAAATTAAAAAAGGAAAAAGCACAAGAAAGCAAATAAATACATAAACAAGCTCTTCCACCAAGACAGTGACTTCCCATCCTCATCATGATGTGTAAACCAGGGGTCGGTTCCACTTACCATCGCCACCAGTTCGCATCGCAACATTTTGCACGCGAGCAATCGCTACGCTCACGCCCACGCACATCCCCTCGTGCACTTTTGCTTCCGCGCATGCTCAGAAGCAGGAATCGGCCCGAAACACAACTGAGGAGCTGATCAGCTGTGCTTCGGGCGAAGAAATAAAGATCAGTACTAACACGTGGATGGGCAGGAGAGCTCTTTTCAAGCAGCAGAAGGGGAAAAATTAGCAAAAAAACAAAACAAAAAAAGATGGCGGCGCTCACAGACTGGCACCGACAGTGATGTCACCAGCGGGTCGCTACCAGTTTGGGCGATCCGGTCCGAACCGGGAGTAACTCACCCCTGGTGTAAACCAATTTATGGAAGGATAAAAGACATACATTTCCGAATTGTTTTTTTCTTGAAAAAATAGTAGTGCCAGTGCTTAGTTTTAAAAAAGAAAAAGCTGGGGGACTGGAGAAATTTTTAAAATTTATTTTAAAATTTGCTTTCCACCCATGTTAATGTTACTCTTTCATTATTCTCTTGTGGTTCAGATAGCCTTTCCCCTTCCTAGTATTACGATGGAGTAAACAATGGTATTCCACATTATATGAGATGGCACATAATAATTCTAATAGACTACTGATGGTGTGCTGTAAAGCAGGGGTCCCGCAACTCCTGGGCTGCAGCCAACTGCTGGGTTGAGGCCTGTTTGAAACTGGCCCATGCAGGGGTGGGTTCCACTTACCTTCGCCACCTGTTCACATTGTGACACATTGTGAGCGGAGCGAGCGTGCACGCACGCGTCCCCTCATGCAATTCTGCTTCCACGCATTCTCAGTAGCTATAATCAGCCCAAAACACAGCTGAGGAGCTGATCAGCTGTGCTTCAGGCAAAGGAATAAAGGTAAGTATAAACCCGGGGATGGGCGGGGGGGCCTTTTTCAAGCTGCAGCAGAGAAAAAAAACTTCAATACACTAAAAAATTCGGAAAAAATTCCAAAAAAAGATGGCGGCGCTCTCAGACCGCCACCAACCGAACCGGATCCGTGATGCCATCGTGACATCACCAGCAGGTCACTACCAGTTCGGGCGATCCGGTCCAAACTGTCAGGAACCCACCCTTGGGCCCATGTAAGTGGCGAGCGAGTATGCATGTGCATGCAGTGCCAATCACACAAGCAGTTGATGCATCTGCCACTCACATGCAACCATCCCTTCTCTCCTTCTGTGCTGGGCCACTAATCCATAAAGGTTGGGGATCTCTGCTGTAAAGTACACCACCATTTGCAATTTGGAATGGCACTCAACTAGTTGTTAATAACTAAAGCAACTCTTTTCTCACTCTTTCTTTCTTGTCCTTATTTTGTGTCACACCCAGTCCTAAATGATAAGACCCATATAAAGATTATGATGTTCGTCCATCGTGTTCGAAGAGGACCTTGACACCTAACGGGTTGTGGGCTGTCCATGATGTGTCTGCAGGTGGCTGGTAAGGCCTCTTACGGGCACAAAATATTTTGCCACATATTGGGCAGACATATGTAGGCACCATTGTTGCAGCATTTGCAGCTCTGGCTTTGTGAAGTGCTCGCTTCTCTTGTGCTATGGTTGTTCTTCTGTCCTCAGATGTCTGGCAGCCTTGGTGGATCAGCGTGCGCCATGTCGATCGATCTTGTGCCAGGGTTTTCCAGGAGGTGGTGTTGATATCCAGGGATTTGAAGGAGGCTTTCAACGTGTCTTTGTACTGCTTCCTTTGTTCCCCGTGCGATCGCTTTCCTTGAGACAGCTCACCATAGAGGAGCTGTTTAGGGATGCAATGGTCTGGCATCGTCTGCAACATGTTGCAAGGATGCCATATAAAGGTACAAAGTTAGGAAAATTGCCCTAACAAATTATCCACCTGTAGATTTTTTCATCCAGGGTGACAAGTGACATGTTTTGCAATATCACTTTTGGTAAGAGAGCTGGCTATCTAAAGCTAAATAAATATTGCAAAGCATTTTCCCCCCGCTTCTATACGTGAGTGCAATGGCATCATGCAAGTACAAAAAGACAGAGCTTGACTCATGATTTCACAATACACGTTTTGTAATTTTCAAACTATAATTAGGAGCAGGCACCTATATCTTCATCTAAACAATAATTCTGTTTGGGGTTAAGTGGAGGAGGAATAATAACCCTTTTTAAAGCTTCTTCTGATCCGTGTTTTCTATTACAGCATGCCTACTGAGATTGTCCAATCACTTCCTTGTTCATATTACTAATGACAGGTAAAACCAGGACTTGAAATTGAAAACATTCTCTCTTTGCCATCCTTCTGGCAGATCTACTGTATTTCTACTGTTTTCTTCTTTCTGCACTCTGCAACATTCTTCTTTGCCAGATATCTGGAATTATTTAACATATCCATGATGGTCCATGCTGACTATCTCGCATCTTTAATAATTACTTGGTATCATCTTCTCTGAATTTGGATTAAATTGTTTCAACTTTATTATAGAATAGAATAGAATAACAGAGTTGGAAGGGATCTTGGAGGTCTTCTAGTCCAACCCCCTGCTTAGGCAGGAAACCCTACACCACTTCAGACAAATGGTTATCCAACATCTTCTTTAAAACTTCCAGTGTTGGAGCATTCACAACTTCTGGAGGCAAGCTGTTCCACTGATTAATTGTTCTAACTGTCAGGAAATTTCTCCTTAGTTCTAAGTTGCTTCTCTCCTTGATTAGTTTCCACCCATTGCTTCTTGTTCTACCCTCAGGTGCTTTGAAGAACAGCCTGACTCCCTCTTCTTTGTGGCAACCCCGAGATATTGGAACACTGCTATTTATTTATTTATTATTTATTTAGTGTTCTTCTAGGCCGCCCTACTCCCTGAGGACATGCTATCATGTCTCCCCTACTCTTTCTTTTCATTAAACGAGACATACCCAGTTCCTGCAACCGTTCTTCATATGTTTTAGCCTCCAGTCCCCTAATCATCTTTGTTGCTCTTCTCTGCACTCTTTCTAGAGTCTCAACATCCTTTTTACATTGTGGCGACCAAAACTGAATGCAGTATTCCAAGTGTGGCCTTACCAAGGCATTATAAAGTGGTATTGACACTTCACATGATCTTGATTCTATCCCTCTGTTAATGCAGCCTAGAACTGTGTTGGCTTTTTTTGACAGCTGCTGCACACTGCTGGCTCATATTTAAATGGTTGTCCACTAGGACTCCTAGATCCCTCTCACAGTTACTACTGTTGAGCAATGTACCACATATACTGTACCTGTGCATTTTGTTTTTCTTGCCTAAATGTGGAACCTTAATTTTTTCACCATTGAATTTCATTTTGTTAGATAGCGCCCAATGTTCAAGTCTGTCAAGATCCGTCTGTATTTTGAGCCTATCTTCTGGAGTGTTGGCTATTCCTGCCAGGTTGGTGTCATCTGCAAATTTGATGAGTTCCCCATCTACATTGAGTGTGGTTGGTCAGCCAGTTACAAATCCATCTGGTGGTGATGCTGTCTAACTCAAGTTTTTCTATTTTATTTAGTAGAAGTTATGGTCTACTTTATGAAATGCCTTACTGAAGTCCAAGTAAATTATATCAACAGCATTCCTCTGGTCCACTAATTTTGTCACTTTGTCAAAGAATGCAATAAGATTAGTCTGGCATGATCTGTTTTTGACAAACCCATGTTGGGTTTTGGTTATTACTTTCTTTGCTTCTAGGTGTTCGTTGATTCGTTGCTTGATTATCTTTTCCAGAATCTTCCCTGGTATTGAGGTCAGGCTGATAGGTCTGTAGTTTCCTGGATCTATTTTTTTCCCTTTTTTGAAAGTGGGAACAACATCAGCTCTTTTCCAGTCGTCTGGCAGTTCCACAGTGCTCCAGGATCTTTGAAAGATATAGTTCAGTGGTTCTGAGATCTCTTCTTCCAGTTCCTTCAGAACCTTGGGGTGTAATCCATCTGGTCCTGGTGATTTGAACTCATCTAGGGTAGACAGGTTTGTTAAACTCTGCTAACAACTGATATGAAGCATTTGCACATCCTTTTAAATCTTGTGTGATGGTTATGACTAGGTATCAATCAGTTGCACTACTATTAAATCAGCTGCTTATGATAGACTGCCTGACACAAGGGCTGAAACCCAACATGTTACTATTGTTTCCTAAATTACGGTATTTAGTGGGTTAAGTTTCGGATTAAATTTACAAAGTCCCACATTGAGATCCATTTCCAGCCGCTCTCACCGGGTGCTTTGAGGTTTGTCATTTTTTTCATAACCTAACCTACTTCAAAAGTTGTTACTGTGTGGGGGGAAAAGGAGGAGAATGTGCCACACTTCAGGAAAAGTAGGATGGAAGTAAAAAAAAAGTAGATAAACTGTTTGCTCATAGTATTTTGCTTAAACTATGGATTTTCATATATAATTCTAGCCTCAGATTTAATTGAATAGTGAATTTTAACAGTCAACATAAAGGTGAAATTGTTGTAAATCAAGCAATTAAACTAAGGAATTGTTTTTAGGTTACCTACAGACCCCTTGCCAAGATCTCAACAGAAAAGCTCTTTGGGCCTAAGTAAAATGTGTCAAGGGATATAGAGGCCCTTTAAAAAGAAAATAATGACCTCTGACATCATTCACTATGACATATTGTTCCTTGTGAGAGAATTAGTCTGAAAGAACCCTCCCATTAAAACTAACAAAAACACAAAGAGCATCCTCAGTTGTGTTTGCATATGTCCCATATGTGTATAAATGGAAGGTAAATGTGAAGATGGATATATGTGAATTAGTATGGATCTATGTTTGGTTTTGACATTCCTCATTGATATATATGTAATGCTAAGAAGGGGAATGGAAGTCCTTAAATGACTTTTCTGTCACCTTGATATGAGTTCTTCAGGAACTAATTAATAATTTTGAATTAACTGAGACAAAGTGATGGAAAACAGAGGTCATTGTGAAATGTGATTGTGCATGTTGTTTCTATTAATATATGTATGAAGTTAAGTTGTTTGTTTATTTTTTGTCAGAGTTCTTTATCCCAGGTAGGGATGTTTATTCTAGGAAAAGTATTTTCTTCTATCTCAGTATTTCTCAAACTTAGCAATTTTAAGATGTGTGGACTTGAACTTCCAGAATTTCCCAGCTGAGGTTGAAATCCATACATCTTAAAGTAGTCAAGTATGAGAAACACTAATCTGAACCATTATACTTCACAATAAAATCAGAAAGAATATTGATGATGTAGGCAGAGAAATGATTTGATTTCAGGAAAGAATGAAAATTGTGAAGCTGAAACATTGAATGGAAATTTGTTATACCAGTATTTATTTCATTAATCCTCATAAAACTGTTCCACCCATGTGACAAATTATATACAGAAGTTGCAGAAATGAAGCGAGTGAAATGTAACATAGATTGAAAGAAACATCTATCAGTAGCATTTGTACTAGACTATTTGATGTGAACAGAAGTGAGACATTAAGCCCTAATCAAAAATGACTTTAAATCACAGCAATTTTACAGGCCCTTTTCATTCAGCTTGTGTCCTAGCCATTAACATGTCTGAAGTAGTTCAAGATGAAAGACCTCACATCAGTCTTGTTAACACATACACATGTACTACTTCCTTAACTTATAGAGTTGTAAAAGCAAGAAATGCTATCTGTAAAGGTTGTGCAAAATTGTGGATTTGTTCTCCAAGAGATCCTTGGAAGATGTGGGGGCAATGAAAAATAGCATCCTTCTACAATACCTCAAAGCAGCTGCCCCTTATCCTGCTTCTGAAAACAACCACACATTCTTTAAAGTTGTTGCAGATACCAAAAGTCCTTTCTGAGATCAAAGCCAAAGCACCACAAGGAACATTTATATCTATATGATGGACCCGCCTTTTAGTTAGTGCTATTTCAAATGGGGTAATAAAAACATTACACAAGTACCAGCTTTTGAATGTCTGGTTAGCTTTTGCAATTTTGAAACTTCCATTACCTGACTTTCCTGCCTTTGATCACAAACCCTTCTTTCAGCATAACTGGTGAGGAAGACATGACCTGATCAGGAGAAGAAGAACCTTTTCTTGTTATGTAAGCCTCACCTACTGAGTGAGCTTTGGGAGGGTTGTGTTTGATGCAGTAAAGGATCCATGGAGCAAAAAAATAGAATAACAAAATGAGTTCAGCACAGTTTGCCCTAGGGGTCTGACATAACCTGGCTTGATGAAGTTCCACACAGAGAATGGCTTTTATTTTATTTTTAAGGCACTCTATCAGCGGCGGGTTGCTTCCTTACCGGTGCCGGTGCGCTGCGCGTACATCTCCATGTTTCGGGGGGCGCATGCTCGCTACGCACGTGCGCCCCCTCATGCGATTTTGCTTCTGCGCATGCATGGAAGCAAAATTGCGCTGAAGTCTCATGAGGGGGCATGCGCGTGAGAGAGATTTTGGCGCGATTTTGCTTCCGCGCATGCGCAGAAGCAAAATGTCACCAAAATCTCTCTCGTGCGTGCATCCCCTTGCGAGATTTTGGCGCAATTTTGCTTCCACGCATGTGCAGAAGCAAAATCGTCCAAAAATTCACAGAAAAAGATGGCGACGCGCACAACGGACCGGCAGAGAGGGCTCCGGAGCGGTCGTGCGCAAATTGCGCAATCAGCCGCTCCCTACCGGAGCCGCGCACCGGACAGCTCCGGCAGGAACCCACCTCTGCACTCTATCTAGGGTTAGCAATGATAGTGAAACAGTAGGAGATAGTTTGTCTTGATAGCTGGCACTTATGCTGGAAAAGAATTGGAACAGCATATTTAAACTGTCAGACCTTAATTGTTTCATTAGGCAGTGGTAACTCCCTCAGAAAAGGAGCAAGTGAGCCACTGAAAGAATGAGTGATGATCAGCAATTCTGAGAGGACAAGAGGCACTGCAAGCCCCCCCCTCTCCTTCTCCCCTCCCCTTCCCTCCTCTCTCTCCTTCTCCCCAGTTCATCACTCTGTCAAGAAGGCAAAGATTCAGGATGGTGCTTTTACTTTTACTTTTTAATTGCAATTGTTATAAAAAGTCTGCATTCTGATCCGATGGCATAGATCTAGCTAATGGTAAACAGATCTAAACCACCAAATGCTCTGGGTCAACTTTCAAAGATATTATCCTGTGTTTTAAGGAAAAGAGGCGAGGTTCCTATTTCTACCCTTAAACAGAACTCAGCTTTTTTTTTTTTGAGCCTTCAAGTAGTTTTGCATATAATAATTTTGAAATACCTTTTTTCATATTAACATCTCTATATTATGAAATAAGACCCTCAGGGCATAGATTAAGTTTCAGAAAGCTTTGGATATGGTGTGGAAAGTAATTCCCATGTATCCTTCAAAACTATAATACATAGGAGCTTGATAATTTAATATTCAACCTGGCCTTTTTAAAAACCAGGGCTTCTAAAAAAAAATTCCTTAAATCAACCCCAGAAGTATAATTAATTGTGCCTTTACAAATTCATTCAAGATCTTAAAATCTTAAAAAATAAATCCTGATAAGGTACAATGAAGACTATTTCATCATTCAAATTTTGTAGATTTGCATTCGTGACCACCCAAGGCTCTTTTCCAAGCCATGCGTCAAATGAACCTTGCTCGTGTTAGTGCAAACAAACAATTGCAAGGAAATTGAATTCACTATTCTGTCGATTTGATCTTTACAACATCAAGATGTTTGAAATAGGCAATAATTCCCTCTAAGATATGGTAGACATTCAAGTCTGGCCAAATGTTTCCAGAATTTCCATAAGTTGTGCTTTTTTTTCCTTTTCTTTGCAAAATGTGTGCCCTCCTTTTAGTACTCACATCTTTGCGGGCTTAAGGAGAAACCAAGAAGCAATATGGAATCTTTCTTTGGTTTATTCCCACCTACCATGTGAAAGAAAGGTTCCCAATATGCTTCCCATTTATGTCCTTTTAGGGACTTAATGGCTCTTTGTGCAAAGCCTTAGTAATGTTTTGTCAAGAAGCAAAACAGAGAAGTTTTCTTTCAGTTTAAGCTCAGGTAGGAGTGTGCGTGTGTGTTTCAACTGTATTTATCCTCTATGAAGAGGGTTGGGTTTTTGGTGGGGGGGGTTTGGTATTTCTTTTCCTCAGGTATAAACAACTGTGTGTGATTAATAGGTTCTTCAAGAAAAAACTTGCCTGGAGTGGGCAGCTACAAATGGGAGCATTTCTCACAGGTGTCCTTTATACTTCTGGAGTGGGAGGAAGGCTGCCAGCCATAGGCTGGTGAAGGAACTCAAGCAGAGCTTTTGTGCTTCTGCAGATGGGACTGTTGAGTAATTTCAATTTATCTGCTTTAAGGAGTGTTGTTTAAGCAGGTTACGTAATTCAGTTCATCTTCTGGTTCAGGCTTAACTTCATGCTAATGACTTTCAGCCAAGGCAATGCCTTTCCTCAAAGCATTTGTGACCAGATTACATGAATTGCAGCTTTGTATTTCCCTCATTTTCGTCATTTTGGTATAACATGGTAGTTTAGCTTATTGAACCCTCAGGAGAAATTTACAGTTCTGTCTAGTACAGGCCTGTAAACACAAGTGCCAGGCCTGTTCCTGCAGAAGCATCCAAAAATGCTCATTTTGATTGTGCCAGGATGTTCCTTGTGGCTACAGTACCATTGGACAGCAGCCAGTGAGTTGGTCTCTTAAACATGACAATACTTTATTGGATTTATTAAAATGTTTTAGTGGAAGCTTAGAAGGGGAAAGGTCCCAAACTCTGATATTCCAGAAGCTTTTGAGCCCCATGGAGCCAGAGTTACCATCATAAGCAAATATTTATTTATTTATTTATTTATTTATTTATTTATTTATTTATTTATTTATTTATTTATTTATTTATTTATTTATTTATTTATTTATTTATTTATTTATTTATTTATTTGGTCGATTTTATATGCCACCCCACTCCCGTAGGACTCAGGGCGGCGATAATAAATATTATTATCTTGTAATAAGGGAATCAACAGCTGTTTCCCAGGCAGAAGGATACTAAGATCAATCACCTTTATCTTCTTATGTTATTGAAAAATTAGGTGGATTTAGAGGATTCAACAATTTTAGAATAACACAAATATTTGTTGAAAACTCTTCACAATATTCCTCTAATTTAGTAGATGAAGGAAATGGCAAACTTTCTCAGAGAATTCCTTTTGATGAGATTTGAGAAATGTGAGTGTGAGCCAAGAAGTCCAACATCAGATCCCTTCTAATAAGTCATTGTGCCATAGCCAAGCTAAATGTTCTTGCTTCAGTGATTTCATCTGCATCAGTGGAATAATAATACTTTATTTCATTAATCTCCCCCAAAACCAATGTTTTTCCAACTTTAACATGTGTGGAACTCAACTCCCAGAATTCTGGAAGTCTACTTATCTTAAATTTGCCACGGATGAGAAACACTGGTTTTAAAGGTTCAGATGGGAATCAAATTGTGAAAATATTATTATTATTATTATTATTATTATTATTATTATTATTATTATTATTATTATTATTATTATTATTATTATTATTATTATTATTATTATTATTATTATTATTATTTTTATTTATTTATTTATTTATTTTGTCAAGTAAGTATTTGATAATATACATAAGTATAACATTATTTGAATACATAAGATGGGTACAAATAAAAGGGCAGGACAGTAGGCACGCTGGTGCGCTTATGCACGTCCCTTACTGATCTCTTAGGAATGGGGTGAGGTCAACAGTAGACAGTCTAATTGTAAAGTTTTGGAGATATGGGGAGGAAACCACAGAGTCAGGTAGTGAGGTCCAGGCATTAACCACTCTGTTGCTGAAGTTGTATTTTTTGCAATCGAGTTTGGAGCAGTTCACTTTGAGTTTGTATCTGTTATGTGCTCGTGTATTGTTGTGGTTGAAGCTGAAGTAGTTGTTGACAGGAAGGACGTTGTAGCAGATAATTTTATGAGCTACGCTTAGGTCATGCCGAAGGCGACGTAGTTCTAAGTTTTCTAAGCCCAGAATTTCAAGTCTGATGGTGTAGGGCAGGGGTAGGCAAAGTTGGCTCTTCTATGATTCATGGACTTCAACTCCCAGACTTTCTGAGCCAATCATGCTAGCTCAGGAATTCTGGGAGTTGAAGTCCACGAGTCATAGAAGAGCCAACTTTTCCTACCCCTGGTGTAGGGTATTCTGTTGCGAGCAGAGGAGCGGAGGACTCTTCTTGTAAAATATCTCTGGACATGCTCTATTGTATTAATGTCTGATATGCAGTGTGGGTTCCAGACAGATGAGCTGTATTGAAGGATTGGTTTGGATTGGCGAATGTTTTGTATGCTCTGGTTAGTAGTGTAATTACTGGAGAAGAAGCTACGTAAGATTAGGTTCACAACTCTTAATGCCTTTTTGGTGATGTTGTTGCAGTGGGCTTTGGCACTTAGATCATTAGATATGAGTACTCCTAGGTCTTTGACAGAGTGAGGGTGGTCTGCAAGGTCATGTCCATTCAGATTGTATTTGGTGTTCTGATTCTTTTTGCCAATGTGTTTGTTGGTTGAGATTTGGAGTTGTCAGTTGTTCAACCATTCTGACACAAAGTCGAGGTCTTTTTAAAGGGTAGCAGTGTTGTCGGTGGTGTTAAAAAGTTTTACAATATCGGTGAAGAGAACGTAGTTGCTTATAATGTGATCGCAAAGGTCATTTATATAAAGTATAAAAAGTGTTGGTCCTAGTATGCTGTCTTGGGGAACACCACTGTTAACAGGTATGGGATTTGATAGGGCGCTCCCTATTTTGACCACTTGTTGTCTGTTTGACAGGAACGTAGCTATCCAGTTATGTAGGGGTCCAGAGATGCCATAGGATTTTAGTTTCAGAAGTAGTTTGTCATGTACCACTGAGTCGAAGGCTTTACAGAAGTCTATATAAATTCTGTCTATTGTTTTGCCCTGGTCAAGTTTTGCAGTCCATATGTTTTTGCAGTGTAGTAGTTGTAGATTGCAGGATAATTTTTTCCTGAAACCAAATTGCTTGTTTGAGAGTATGTTGTTTGTTTCTAAGTGGAGGGAAATGGATTGGTTTATGATTGATTCCATGATTTTGCAGATGATGCAGCATAAACATATTGGTCTGTAATTTTTCATTAGGCTGGGATCTCCCTTTTTGAAGATGGGGATGACCATGGCTAGTGGCCATAGGTTTGGTAGGGAGCTGGTCCTGAAGGATTTTTCAAAGATTATGCTTACTGGTTCAGCCATAGCAATGGAGAGCTTTTTTAGGAAGTATGCACATAGTCCATCAGGTCCGATTTATAGAGATGGTTTTAGGCTGTGTAGTGCTTTTTCAATGTTATCTTCTGTGAAATCTATTTGTGTTAAATCATTGTAATTATTTGTGGTATGACTAGGGAATTTTGGGCATGAGCTGTTGCTGTTTACAAAGATTGAGCCAAAGAATGTGTTGAAGAGATTGGCTTTAACTGTTTCATCATTGCATTCTTTGCCATTGGGTCCTTTTAGTGGTAGGAGAGATCTCGAGTCCTTAAGTTTGTTGTTTACAAAATTGTAGAAGGCGCAGTTGGTTTTCGTGTGCAGAAGGTTTTTCTCTTGTTTGCTGTGGTAGTTGGAGCATTCAGTCTTTATTTGTTGGCATATATTTTTGTAGTGGTTTTTAAAGTTTGCTACGTAGCCAGCTTTGTTTTTCTGCCAGATTTTTTTTGGACTGAAGCTTCTTTATTGATATGGGCAGTTTGCTTTTCTTGGTTATGGTAGTTATTAGTGGTACATGTAGTCTGATAGTTCTTTTGACTTTGAGCAAGAAAATGTTATAATGGTCATTGGCAGTGTTACAGCCAGAGAATAGAGTTTTCCAGACTAGAGATGAGAGGTCGGCATCTATGAGTTCATAGTTGGCTTTTTTGAAGTTGTAATTGGGTATCCCATCATTAAGGTGATTTTTGCAATGGTGTAGATTGAGACAAAAGTCTATCATGCTGTGGTCACTGTTGGAAAAGGGTTCTTTTATTTGTAGTCCATAAATTGAGCTTAAGCTGTTGCAGAAGATGAGATCAAGGCAGTTGTTGAGTCTAGTGTTGTTAGTTACTAGTTGTTCTAGTCCCAAATTAGTAACAGCGTTGTATAGGGTTGCATGGATGGATTCAGTCGTACATTCATTTAGGGTCCATAAGAGGTAGATTGAGGTCACCAAGAAAAATAAGAGGGTATGGGCAGGAGGCTGCCCATGTTAGCAGTGAGGTTAATTTGTTCACATGTGTAATGTCGTAGTCAGGGGCTCTGTAACATAGTAGGAAGCGAAATGTGGTATTTAAGGACAATTCACAGACGATGGTTTTGGGAAGAGTGAGTTCATGTGTAACTTGAATATTTTTTAGGTTTAGTGTCTTTTTGTAGAAGATAGTTAATCCACCTCCTCTGTGGGTTTCAAGGTCGGACCGATAAACAAGGTAGTTTCTTGCTGTGATGATGGAGTCTGGGAGTGATGCATTTAGCCATGTTTCACAAACAAATATAATGTCGAATGTGGCGGTATTTAATAAGAGGAGGAGTTCGGGCATTTTGTTAACAATGCTTCTTGCATTAATTAGTTTGCATTTGAGATTAGTATTGGATTGTGTTGAGGAAGTAAAGGGCGCACTTACCTAGTTTTGATTGATGGTGTGTTGGATGTTGGTTTGTTGTTGGGGAATGGTGGGTTGAATGTTGGGGGATGGATTGCGGGTCTTGCTTTTGATGCAGTCGGCGCTGTAATCTATGTATAAGTCAGTGTCACCTAGTTCTTGACGTCTTTTGAGTTCTGCACTGAGTTCCCGGGACTGGATACTTTGTAATATAGATAGATCCGGTCTTGATCTAAGTTTGCTGTGGATGGTGTTGGATCTGGCAATGGAGTTTATGGTGTAAATAAATTTCCATTTGCTGGACTCGTTTTTACATACTATTCTGGAGAATCAGGGGGCCACCGACACCTTGGGATTTCTGGAATGCTCCAATATTTCATGAGAAACTGTACAAAAATAGTTTGGCTTCTGAAACTCTACTAATTTATTCAGTTTTAGCAACAGTCCTGTTGACTATAAGTCACACTCATGTTGTTTTCTTGGCAGCAATATTGAAGTGCATTTTTTCCCCAAATTCTAGGTTCATTTACATCTAGGTGATTCCCTAGTGGTCTCCCAACCAATTCTAATCAGTTCCAGTACCATTTAGCTTTTTCAGAATCAGTCATGGTCTTTTACATTCTGACACTTGCTGTAGACCAGTATTTCTCAACCTTGACAACTTGACAACATGCTCGCTAGGGAATCCTGGGAATTGAAGTTTACACATTTTAAAATTGCCAAGGCTTAAAAACATTCACTTAATACTTTAAAAATTAGTATTAGATTGATGATTAACAAAACATTTAATATAATAAAACATTCACAAGGATTTTTAACTAATCTGAAGCAGTCTATCCTTAACTTTATGGACAAATGCACAATATCTGGTGCTTTAAAACTTTATGTTGTAAAGAACCTGACTTCTAACTATGGCAAAAAAAACTGTGCACAGAATTATGGTATATAAGCAGTTTCCAAATTGAGTTAAATATAAATCTTATTGTTTAGACACAAAGCTACTTTTGATACTGTTGCATACTCAAACCAAATAAAGTTAATTTTATTAAAGTGATGTAGAGCTGATAGTAAGATCCTCTAATAAGTTTAGAGAGTAAGTTAGGAAGATTTTGTGGGATAAAAATCTGATGGTTAATGACATTTCTGCTATATGTGGAATGTTAGCAGTGGGCTTTATACGCACTTATATTCTTTCCACAACTAGAAAAATTAATAAAATATTTCAATACTTTGACTGACAGGGCAGTGATAGATTGTATTTTCTGCTGCGCTACTGTATATTTGTCTCCTATTTATGACTATTTTGTAAAAAATAATTCTATTTACCTTTGAGAAATATCCCATCACCACCACTTGAAAAGAAAAATGAATTCAAGTTGATAACTTTCATGTAATGTCAATGTAGATTTATTTTAAAAAAGATAACTTCATTTAGAGTTGGGTGGTAGGTGGCTGGAATGTATGCAGTGAAAACCAACTGTGAATATGACTAAACGCATATATGAGTCATCTTCATTGCTATAATATTTTCTGCCATGTTTAGTTCTCAGGCTATTGTCCAAAAATTAAAATATTTGGTGACATATTCCAATTGAGACAAGTGAAATCTTAATGGGAGTACTTGCTAGTGATTCTCTAGTTTGAGAATACCTTTCTATCTGTCTATCTATCTATCTATCTCTTCTTTCTTTCTTTCTTTCTTTCTTTCTTTCTTTCTTTCTTTCTTTCTTTCTTTCTTTCTTTCTTTCTTTCTTCCTTCCTTCCTTCCTTCCTTCCTTCCTTCCTTCCATCCATCCATCCATCCATCCATCCATCCATCCATCCATCCATCCATCCATCCATCCATCCATCCATCCATCCATCCATCTATCTATCTATCTATCTATCTATCTATCTATCTATCTATCTATATACCTACCTACCTACCTACCTACCTACCTACCTACCTACCTACCTACCTATCATCTATCTATCTATCTATCTATCTATCTATCTATCTATCTATCTATCTATCTATCTATCTATCTATCTATCTATCTATCATCTATCTATCATCCACCTATCCATCTCTCACATTTTAGTATTCAGTTAAGCATGTGAAAAAATGCAGTGGCATTTTGGAACATCTAACTGACAGGAAAGGAATTTTACTATTTCTCAGCGGAAACATGAACATCCTAATGCAATGTGACAATTGTGAGAGTTTTTTTCAGCGTGGCCTCCATGAAAGGTCACAAAGCACATTCAACTAATTTTAACATTTGAGTATTTCTTTATCTAATTTAAGTTATAGGCCACCCAGTTTCCAAATTAGGAGTTATGTAAAATATATATAAAACTCGAAGACCCAATGAGAAAAGTATTTAAAACAAGGTCAAACAAAACAAAAAGGACAAAGGGTTCTCCATAACCAATTTGTTCCCAAGGCCTGGGAGAACAACTAAGTATTCAATAGTTTCCTCTGTGACATAAGGGTAGGAGCCACATGAATCTCTCAATGTTGCTGAATGATTCATGATGATGAATATTTCCTACTCTGACAGGATACCAATTCTGAGATTTCAAATCCTTTATGGTCTTGTTTGTGCATCTTAAAGCCTGATAAGATCTGTTCATACAAAGTTTAAACATCTGTCACTGTGGGTGTGAGCTACCTGTGGTGAACTAAATGGTCCATGCTGTTCTACAAAGATAGAGAAGTGACATTGTTATCTGTATCTGACTAAAAGCATGAGTCACTCTAGTTAATAATGTGTGCTTCCCACTAACTCACCTTGGGAGATAAATTTACTCATTCTAATTTGCTTCTTTCCATCTCTTTTGCTGATGTTTCAATAACTTCTATCTTCTGGTAGCATTTTTGCTGCTGTTTTTATGATTTTTTTTAATGATAACCTTTTTGAGTAAAATACTTTGGAATCCTTTCTTGTATTTCTTTTTGATGAGTGTGTGAACCACATAAGCCTTTTAAATTATTATTTACTCAAAATGTGTCTACTTTACATTTTTCATAGAAGCTTAGGACTATAAAAATAATGTAATAAAAAAATATTCTATCCACAGAATAGCAATAAATAAAAAGATTAATTTGTAGAAGTCAACATAAACAAAACATATTTTAATTTTTCTAAAGAAGGAATATATATATATATTTGGATTTCCAACTGAAAAGCATTCTGTAATTATGAGGATACTAAAGAAAAGATTTCATTCTTCATACATACTTTCATACATACCTTCATAGAATAATACAGATTATCCTATGATAATCTGTAGCAAAACCTTATTAAAAGTACACATGTTGAGATATATCACATCTCAAGCTCTTCAGAATCATAGCATTGAAAACTGCTGTTCTGAACCATACTTGGAGAACAAACTGGAAGCCAGCACAAATGCTTAAAAATAGGTAATCATGGGAATTTCAGACTAAGTATTAAGAAGCATGATATTACATTCTAGAGAAATTTTGGACATATTTCAAAATAATCAACCATGATAACTTGACCCCAAATCAAGAATATTTAAATCAGTTCATTGATATTTTATCCACAGACAATATTTTTGTAGCGGATTCCAATCCTACTTTGTCTCCTATTCTTCTTAAACATCTACGTGAAACAATTGAATAACAAACTTGGCAATTTATGTTTGTTTCATGTTGACAGATTTATATATTTTTATTCTTTTATATTTTCTGTCAGCACTGACAGCTGATTCTTATACAATATTTGTTCTAATGTCAGTCATAAGAGATTTTACTGAGATTAGGAAGAACCGGTTATGTAGTATACAAAGCTAAATACAACACTGGCGTTAGAAATGTGTTGTTTTTAACTAAAGAGTCTGTGGTCATTGATCTCTTAATCATGCTACAGTGGAATGGTTGGAAGAAGGCTATGCCCCAATTGGCTGAGGGCAATTTTGGGAAGAGAGAATTGGAAACATTAAAAAGATTTCCAGGATATAGATCAACAGGAGCCTGGAATAAAGAAGGAAAGAGGCTAAAATATCTCTTTCTGAAGGGGGAAAAACTGAAGTTAATGTGAATAGACTACTAGAAAATGTTTCTACTGATTTCCAATGACAACCTACCTTGTTTCCCCAAAAATAAGACATCCCCTGTTAATACGTCTAATAGGGCTTTTGAGTGCATGGCAATAAGGCCAAGCGCTTATTTCAGGATTCAAAAAAATATAACACAGGGTCTTATTTTGGGGGAAACACGGTACCTCCTTACTTTTTTCTGATGGTCTTCAGTTTGCCTATTTAGCTTATTTATACTATCTTCATTATACTGCACTCTGATACTGCTGTTGACACTGATTGTCTTACCTTGCTTCCAGAAAAATCAGTCATATGGGGAAAGGAGTTGGCTATCCCTGATTTCTGTTTTCTATTGCTAAGGAGGTAATGGAAACCTGAACAGGTTCTTTTGGGACGCATTAAGTGATGCAAGATGAAGCTTAATCTAGACAAGATAGAGATGTTTTGGGTAGCAATATGGTTGATTCTGAATGTGGGCTATATTTTCCCAAAGCCAATAATGCTTAGAAGCTATTTTGAAGACAGTAGAGATGATAAACATGGAGATGGTGGTGTTGCATATTGCCAGGAAAGCTTTGTCAATGTTCAGTGCATTCATTGATTGACAAGTGAAGTTTTAAATCTCACTATGATGTTTTGTGATTACATATAGGCTTGATTATTTTATGTGGCATTAAACTTTATTGTCTGGCCTATCTATAAGAGATGTGATATTGGTACCACTAAATACAGGTCTTTTTTTCTTGATGGTTCACAGTTTTTGAATAACTGCAAGAAAGGCAAGAAACTGCTTTATCTTGCTGGACTTCAGAAAATGTGTGGAACTTCTTTTTCCTTGTCTGTATATGATTAATTTTAGCATACTGTGTTTTAATTTTTTATTTAGTAGCTATTTGTTCTATTATGGAATATATATATTTTCTGTATATAAAATAATGGGTTTATAGTTTACAATTCAATGATGTATTTTCTATTTTTAAGTAGTAATCCAACTTGTGAGAATTTTACTTTGAAAAGTGAGTAATGTATTTTGTTAAATATAGGGGAGAAGAGAGAAATTGCTGTATGGCTTTTGTATTGGCATTCATTTTAGGAAGATGTGTAGATCCAAGTGCTTTTCATTAATGGAGACTAGCACATGGTAAATCATAATTTAGAACCCTTATTCTGTCTACAAGTTTAGCCAAGTTTTTGATTTGACCCATTTATATGAAGATTAAAGATTCTACACAATCAGTTTCAAATTTTTCATGTAGAATATTCTTATATAATAAGATTCAAAGTTGACACTAAACAGCCACTTGGTTGCTTCAACATGCCATTCTTGAAAAACCTATTTAGTGCAACAGCTTCTTTGGTTTTCAAAATCCAAGTCATTAAGGATTTCAGCAAGTCCTTCAAAGTTGTACATGTGCTATACATATTGATATATGAAGACTGATTGTCAGTGATTATTAAAAGCTAGTTGACATTATCCAGTAGTACATTTAAGTGTTTTTATTATAGAAGCAGTGACTGGGAAAGAGTTCCTATTGTTTTATTCAAGGAGAAAATTTGTAGCTCAGGGTTACAGGTTACAGGTTACAGGAGGGGTCCGTGGTGCTCTCTGAGCTTGGTTGTTTTCTTGTAACAGAATAACAGAGTTGGAAGGGACCTTGGAGGTCTTCTAGTCCAACCCCCTGGTGAGGCAGGAAACCCTATACCAGTTCAGGCAAATTGTTGTCCAATCTCTTCTTAAAAATTTCCAATGTTGGAGCATCCACAATTTCTGGAAGCAAGTCATTCCACTGATTAATTGTTCTGTCAGGACATTTCTCCTTAGTTCTAGGATGCTTCTCTCCTTGATTAGTTTCCATTGTAGATGTTTCATTAGCAGAACTAGGTAACTTCATCAATACTAGCAACCAATGCTGTTACCTACCGTATTTTTCAGAGTATAAGACACACCGAAGTATAAGACGCACCTTAGTTTTGGGGGAGGAAAACAAGGAAAAAAGGCCTCTGCCTCCAAGCAATTTGCCAAACAGCAAACAGCACAGATGATATACACTGTTTGCTGTGTATTTCTGTGCATGTGTGCTTGACCAATAGAAATAGCAAAAAATTGGAGAAATGTACATTATGCCAGAAAGTTTTCTTAAATGTAGTCACACTAACTCCTCTCAATTATTTAAATAGATCTACTCCAAGGTAACTAAACTCTAATACTAAACAGGACACTGTTACATTTCAGACTATACTTATATAGAGCTGTTAAAATTAATAAAAATTTCTGAAAGTATACATTATTCTCTATTATTTAAAAGAAGATACAATAGCACTGGGCCTCTTCAGAGCAAGCATTTATTTTAAAAAAGCTTCTTTATTTTGTTAAGTTGTCTAGATTTACAGGGATCTCCAACCTTGACAACTTTAAGACTTGTGGACTTCAACTCCCAGAATCCCACAGCCAGCAAAGCTAACAAAGCTGGCTGTGGAATTCTGGGAGTTGAAGTCCACAAGTCTTTAAATTGCCAAAGTTGGAGACCCCTGACTCTAGAACAATAATAAAGCAGTCTTTAAAAAATAAGTCAAATAATTTGAACATTCTACAGACATTTATAGTTATTCACTTACCCCCTTCCATCCAGTTCAGCAGAAAATAAAAATCTGCATGTCTCTTCCAGCTATTTGCCTCTTTGCAAGCTAGTTTCACTTTCATTTTCCCAGGTGGCAAATCAGCTGTACATCGGAAAGCTGCTAGTGACTTGCGTGGCTTTACAGGCTCTTCCCTCTTTCCTGCAAGCAGGTAAATTGCTGGAAGAGGGTGGGGGTGGCTGGGTGGGTGGGGCTGCATTCGGTGTATAAGACGCACCCAAGTTTTCACTCTGTTTTGGGGGGTAAAAAGGTGCGTCTTATACTCCGAAAAATACGGTAGTTTGAGTAGTGAAATGTCTGCAACAAAACAAAGCTCAGAGAGCACCAAGGACTCCTGATGTCTTATTCAAGCCCTGACACTATAGAAGATGGCTAAATATACTCAGAAAATATGATCAGAGTAGGGATGAAAACACAAAGCGTATATTGTCTATTCAAATCAGTCTCTTTTGGCAGCCATCCCATCTAAAATGCTTGAATACTAGAGTTATTTCATATGGTATTCTTATTTCCCTGCCACACATACATATGTTAATAGAAATAATTTGTGTATTCAGTTCAGTTTTTCATTTCCATTTGTTTGGATAAATGATTAGCGTTTACTTTATAGTCTCCAATAGAGTGATTTGGCTGTTATCATCCTTGTCTTACTCCAACCGAGCCGAGGTGGCACAGCGGTTAGAGGCAGTACTGCAGGCCACTTTAGCTGACTGTGATCCGCAGGTCAGCGGTTCAAATCTCACCGGCTCAAGGTTGACTCAGCCTTCCATCCTTCCGAGGTAGGTAAAATGAGGACCGAGATTGTTGGGGGCAATATAAATATACATTGCTTACTGGTGTAAACCGCTTAGAGAGTGCTTGCACTGTGAGGCTGTAAATAAATAAATAAATAAATAAATAAATAAATAAATAAATAAATAAATAAATAAATAAATAAATAAATAAATAAATAAATAAATAAATAAATAAATAAATAAATAAATAAATAAATAAATGTTAGGGTCACTCTTCCATGGGAGGTGGTGATGATTTTTGTTGTTATCTCTACTGTTCCATCTAAAGGCACATAAGCTAGCATAAACAATGGAACAACAACCATCCAAAATAAAAATAATTAAAATTGCTATAATTTATTTAATCTAATAAAGCCTAGCTAATTAGGACGGTCTTCATAAAAGCAAAAAATATGGGGGAAAGGAGCAAATCCTGAAGAACCAGCTGACCAGAGTCTCCTGGAGTGGGTGTCTCTAATAAAGTTAATGAAACAAACAAACAAACAAACAAACAAACAAACAAACAAACAAACAAACAAACAAACAAACAAACAAATAAAACCATGTAGCATAGTCAGTGATATGCTTAAATGCCTATTGCCACGAGGCATTCATCCACCTGTAGATGAACCTTTTTGAACAGCACTGAGCACTGGTGTGGATCAGTCAGAAGGATGTGAGAATGTCCAATGTTATTTAATTTATTATAATAGGGATTGCCAGAATAATATGACAAGCCTTCAATTATATTTTACAATTATATCTCTGTAGCAGCAATTTGTCATGAGATATTGCTACCAGCATTGCCCTAATTATTGCTAAGTTTTTAAAATCTATTGAAAGGGTTACGTAATGCCTCAAACATTATATGCTGCATAGGTATTCTGCATATTTATTTATTTATGAATAGAATAGAATAGAATAGAATAGAATAGAATAGAATAGAATAGAATAGAATAGAATAGAATAGAATAGAATAGAATAACAGAGTTGGAAGGGACGTTGGATGTCTTCTAGTCCAACCCCCTGCTTAGGCAGGAAATACTATACCATTTCAGACAAATGGTTATCCAATCTCTTCTTAAAAACTTCCAGTGTTGGAGCATTTACAACTTCCGGAGGCAAGTTGTTCCACTGATTAATGATTCTAACTGTCAGGAAATTTCTCCTTAGTTCTAGGTTGTTTCTCTCCTTGATTAGTTTCCACCCATTGCTTCTTGTCCAACCTCAGGTGCTTTGGAGAATAGCTTGACTCCCTCTTCTTTGTGGCAGATCCTGAGATATTTGAACACTGCTATCATGTCACCCCTAGTCCTTCTTTTCATCAAACTAGACATACCCAATTCCAGCAACTGTTCTTTATATGTTTTAGCCTCCAGTCCCCTAATCATCTTTGTTGCTCTTCTCTGCACTCTTTCTAGAATCTCAACATCTTTTTTTACATTGTGGCAACCAAAACTGGATGCATTATTCCAAGTGTGGCCTTACGAAGGCATTATAAAGTGGTCTTAGCATGTATATGCTGCCCATCTCCCTGATAAGGTGATTTTGTATACAGATATACGTATATATGCACAGATAACACTTTCATTAGGAAGTAACTATGTGCACACACATACAGACGTTCTGAAAAAATCTTGAAGCAGATGCACAGATCATTCTGGAGGGCATGGATGCCTCATTGTTTCCAGTAGTGGCATTTTGATCTTATCCATAAATACTCAGGCTGGATTAACATAGCTTAAATTCTCTGTGTAGCCTTTTTATGTGGTGGCCCATCAAATTGTGGGAAAGCTGCATGTAGCATGGGGTTGAAATAGTGAGTGGAAACATTTTGACTGCTTTTCATCCCTTCTAAACCACAATCAAGGAAACTCAGTAGGGTCTCTCTAATAATAGGGTGATTTTTATAATTAGCGTAGCAGGCTGTGCTTGGGTGGTCACTAAAAGTTGTGCTAACATTTAAGTCAGCACTGCTAACTGAATAATATAGTCTGCATATGTGTATTTGTGCCTGTTACTGTCACCCTTTCCCCAAAGGGTCTTTTCATTGTTTTGCACAACTCAAATATTCAGATTCTTCAGAATACAATTGTTATTTAAACGTTCATTTTGATAAAAGTTATCTTTGCTGGATCTGTCTCATCAATAGAATTATTCCTGGCAGATAGATACAAATCTATCATTGTAGATCTGTCTTCAATGTCAGTTTTTTGAGTAAACTTCCCTTATTAAATTATATTTAGCATTGGCTTCTTACACTTTTTTTTGTCTCTGTTTACAAAAACTCTTTTTTCAATGAACTCTCAAGCAAGAACTTTCAAATGGTAACCACATGGGTTGATAGAAAACCAACATCTTTGATTCTATTTAAATACAATGTGGAATATGAAGAGAGGATGCCACTTTGAATTTTGGTAGAATATTCTAATGAAGAAGTGAGAAAATTAAATGCTTTGAATGATGGGAGATGTGCCTAAACATGATAATCGGGAAATGAGAGAGAATATGCCTCCATTCGGCTTTTGTCTTTCTCTTCATTAAAATCAGTTAAAAATATCTGTTGAAAGCTTTTAAAACATAGAAATGGAAAATTACTTAAGCTGCTGAAAAGGCTAGATGAGGAATCAGATGTTGAACAGTATGCATATATTAAAAACATTTGCTGTATTTGTTAACTACATTTGTAAAATATTCAACAGAGACATGTTTGAGGTCAAAATTTTATATTAACACCCCTACTCATAATTAACACATTGAAAAAACATGAAATCTAATATTAAAAATAAACTGAAGTGGGAATGAAACTAAAGTACTGGGGGTTTTCTCTTTGAAAAGATTGTAATATTCTAGCCAGGTACAATAATGTGTGAAATAATATTTTAAGTAACTCGGGTAAGTTAAGTAAGCCTTTAAGTAAATTAATTCTCTATTTATGAAAATTTCTAAAAAGTATCTGAAGCACTGCATAGAAGTTGCCATTTACGTAAAATTTTATAATGATCCCATCATATGGGACAATAAGGTCATGCATAGGGCACCTTGCTGCTTGTTATGCAGTACTATGCCACCGGATGGAGTGACAGTCCAATGGTTCCTCTGCTACTCTGCCCTTTAATTTGTGACCTCTCAGTGCTAAACAAGAAGATTTACTCATATTTTAAGCATGCAAACATGCTCAAGGTACTAGAAGATTTAATTAATTAATTAATTAATTACATTAAGAGTAATTTAGTGACTAAATTAGTAGACTAGCGAAATGCTGTGGACATAATATACTTAGATTTCAGTAAGGCATTTGACAAAGTAGACCACAACCTACTCCTTGATAAGCTAGAGAAATATGGAATAGACAACATCACCACCAAATGGATTTGTACCTGGCTGAAAAACCGTACTCAACAAGTAGTCCTTAATGGTAATAGATCCACATCAAGAGAAGTAAGCAGTGGGGTACCACAAGGCTTCGTCTTGGACCCAGTATACTTCAATATCTTCATAAATGACTTAGATGAGGGAATAGTAGGGAAACTCATCAAATTTGCAGATGACACTAAACTTGCAGGAATAGCCAACATCCCTGAAGACAAGTTCAGGATCGAAAAAGATCTTGACAAACTCGAACAATGGACCCTATCCAACAAAATGAAATTGAATGTGGAGAAAAGCAAAGTTTTACATTTAGGCATTTAGGCAGGAAAAATCAAAGATATAAGTACAAATTAAGCGAGACCTGGCTCAAAAACAGTAACTGTGAAAGGGGCCTTGGAGTCCTAGTGGATGATCACTTGAATATGACACAGCAATGTGCAGCAGCCGCCAAAAAAGCTAATACAATCCTGGTTGTATAAGCAGAGACATAGAATCAAGATCACGTGAAGTATTAATACCGCTTTATAAAACCCTAGTAAGACCACACCTGCATACTGCAGCCAATTTTGATCCATACTGCAAAAAAGATGTTCAGAGAAGAGCAACTAAGATAGTCAAAGGCCTGGACATCTGGACATCTGAAGAATGGCTGCAGGATTTGGGTTTGGCTAGTTCTAAAGAAAAGAAGAATTAGGGGCGACATGATAGCAGTATTCCAGTATTTGAGGGGCTGCGACAAAGAAGAGGGGGTCAAACTATTCTCCAAAGCACCAGAGGGCAGGACAAGAAACAATGGTTGGAAACTAACCAAAGAGAGAAGCAACCTGGAATTAAAGAGAAACTTCCCAACAGTGAGGACAATTAACCAGTTGAACAGCTTGCCTTCTGAAATTGTGGATGCTCCATCACTGGAGGTTTTTAAAAAGAGACTAGACAGTCACTTATCTGAAATAATATAGATTCTCCTGCTTGAGTAGGGGGCTGGACTAGAACACTTTCAAGGTCTCTTCCAGATTCTCTTCTCTTCTCTTCTCTTCTCTTCTCTTCTCTTCTCTTCTCTTCTCTTCTCTTCTCTTCTCTTCTCTTCTCTTCTCTTCTCTTTCTTCTCTTCTCTTCTCTTCTCTTCTCTTCTCTTCTCTTCTCTTCTCTTCTCTTCTCTTCTTCTCTTCTCTTCTCTTCTCTTCTCTTCTCTTCTCTTCATGATATTTAATTTTCACATAGTAAACATGGTATAGCAACCCAATTTGTCAGATCAATATGTGAGTTCAAAATTCCTTAGAATGGTGCTTTAATCACTGTAATTATGAATTTTAAGGAAACTAAATGAACTTATATGATATGATTATCTTTACAGAAATTTTATTAAGAAACCAGCTTATCATTGATTGATGATGTGCTATCAAGTCATTGCTGTCTTTTAGCAACTTCATATATAGATTTTCTCCATTATTATCTGTTCCTAACCTGATTCTTCAGATCTTGCAATAGTGCATTCTTTACCACCATAACTGAGTCCATCTACCCTGCTGTTGATCATCCTCTCCTCTTTCCTTCCAGCTTTTCCAGCATTACAGCCTTCCCTGGAGAACTAGTTTTTGCATAATGTATCCAAAGTAGGATAATTTGAGCCTGGCCATTTGTGCTTCGAGTGAGAAATTTGTGTTAATAATCCATTTATTTGTTTTCTTGGATGTACGTTCTGTCACTTGTTCTTTTGTTTTAAATTTCAATAAAAGTTTATACATTTTAGGAATAACATGTCCATCATTTGTACTCAATTCCATTTTAAACTCAGTTTTACAATGTTCAAAACCATAAACTCTATGGTCTGTTTTAAACCTTTCTAATAATTCTAGATAAGAAAACCTATGACAACCATATCCCTCTACCACCAGTTCTTTTCTTGATTTAATTGTGTATATGTGTATATGTATATGTAAACCACTTAGAGAGGGACTGTAAAGCATTGTAAAGCGGTATATAAGTCTAAGTGTTATTGCTATTGCTATATCCTTTGACAAAATTCTAGTAGCTCATGATAAATTAGCTTTGTTTGCCTATTATTTCTCCTCAATAATATGCTTCTTTGGCTTAGAACCACAAAACATTTTCAGGTACAAACTAGGTTTGTATCTATTCCTTATTCCAAGAGATCCCTGGCTACTGAATAATATTTAAGACATGTTTAGTGTGGCCTTGCTGAAAACAAATTTATTCTTCTGTGATGGAATTAGAGACAAATCATTGCAGGATGCTAAGATGTCTGACTGCCTTCGCAGTGTTTATTGCTTTTTATGCAGTTTTCCAAGCAGCAAAAGGTAGAAGAAAGTAACAGCATTTTTATTGGTGAATTCTCCCAGTAAATCCTTAAGAACAGCCTGTTGACACAACCTAGATGAGATCACGTACCAGCCAGGGATAATGTCACAAATCATCCTGGCTATGTGAACTGGGTGAGATCATGTAGGCATGAGAGGCCCTTTAGGGGTAGGCAGTTTGCTGCACAACCTTTTACATGGCTCCCCCTCTACACTTCTGTTATTGTGGTTCATTGCACAGTCAGCCAGATTTTCAAACTGGACTTGGCATTTTTATCCATCTATCGAGTCTTTCTCAAAGGAACTGGGATAGGCAGATGTTGAAATTTTGTGATGTTAGAGGTATCATCAAAAAAAGAAGCTGTTCCAAGTAAAGCTGATTTTTGGAATTGACTGATAGTAAATTTGTCAATAATGATGGTGTTCAAATGGTGCTCCATGTCGTCTTGAGATTGCATCTATTACTACAGGTATTATCTTTGCTTTCTTTTGCCACAGCAGTTCTATTTCTATTTTAAAAAATTATCTTCTCCATTTCTTTCTCTTCTATTCAGCTGTCTCCAGGTAATGTCATATACACTATCCTGTCTTTTTTGTCTTTCTTATTGACAATTGTTAAGGCTGGGATGTTACGTGGCAGGTGCCTGTCTGTTTGGATTCTAAAGTCCCAGAACACTTTAACTTCTTCTGTGGCTTTCTCTATTTTATCACCCTGCCAGTCTTTGCTTATCAATTCTTGATTAAAACTGGTACTTAATAATTTCCCATTACTTACATGAAAAACAATTTGTCAGCTTTGTCCCTCCAGATGTACTGGAACTACAATGTCCAATTTCCTAGCCAAAATTTGGAGACCCCAGTGTACATTGAACTATCATCTTCACCAAAATTGTTCCTTCTTAGATTTTGCTTTTGTTACCTTACATCTTTATCAGCATAACATTTTGAAATGTTATTTCCATTTATTTGTGTTTGGAAAGTGGTGATTTGCTCTGGAAAGATACGCATAACAACAACAACAATGACAAATAATTAAAAGTGTGTCTGTGTGTGGAGGAAGATGACAAATATGTGTAAAGCATATTTCCATGTTATCTAGACATTGGAGCAGTTACTTAAGACTCCAGAAGTGTCATATTTAGACAATAAGCCACTTGGCCTCAGAGGTATCCAAGTATGGATTTTCTCTGCAGTTACTGATGATGTACCCAGCTGTCTCTATTAGTATGATTCAGTCTCCTGGATACTGTTACTGGTATCCAATTTGCTCAAGGCAGAAAAAAATATCTTTTTTTTTGTACCATTGAAGTTCTCGCATCCTCTGTGCTTTTCTTTGGTAGTCAAAGAACCTCTTGAGAAACAATAAGGTTTTGTTTTTTGAAAAATGTTATTTCTCTATTCTCTTTCTAGAAACCTCTAAAATACTATGAATATCCCATATTTGACATTTTAGCTAGGCTGAAAAAATAGATTTACAAGATTTGATCTAGATGTACTTGTACTTACAGGAGTTATATTGAGAGAAGTGAGAGGAGTTAACCATAAGTAAAATAAAACTGATGTATTAAAATGGTGTTTTCAATAGGTTAGGACAAAATGTATTATATCCAGGTGGATTTCTTTTTCTTTTAAGCCATTAGTCAGCTCAGACTATTGACATCTTTTTTGATTCATCTGCACTATTCTGTCATCCTCACTCCTCTAGAAACCTTTTTGTGTTGTGACTTAACATTTTAAATCTCAGAGAGTTTAAACGTATTTAATGTTGTAATGAATCCTTGTAATTAGATCTACTCTTTTAATCACAGATACAAAATAGTACTTCTTGTCCCCAAAGAAGCTTCTGACTGACATGATGGGTATATAGCTTTGAACGGATCTTTTTGTGAAATTACATGCTCATCCACTCTTCAGTTGTCTTTATTATTCTAAAATGATCTTCTTAGTTCCCCATTATTTTTATGAACGTTAAGGGAAAGATAAAAATCTTAAATTATATTATCCAAGGAACTCGGATGGTAGCTTACTCTTAATATGGCAGTACACTATAGAGACAATGTTCTTGGCAGAGAGAAGCCAAAACCATGGAATATATTATTTCCCTAATACTAATAAAGTTATAAAATGACTTAGAAATATTTTTTTTCATGAGTGAAGGCAAATATATGTGTCCCAGAATAATGATGTAGGATTCAATTCGGATTGGTCTCCAGGACCAAAAGTTTAGTCTTATGAGCTTTTGGACTCATGCTGGCACCCATCTCCAGAGAACTTCTCTCTACTGGAATGTGTGCTTTGGACTATTCTATATGTAGTATTTATGTGTTGCCTGATTCAGTATGGGATTGGGATTCCTTGTGCTAGCAAGTCCTCGGCTCATAAGTATCTGATAATCTGAGGTTAAGCACAAGGTGTTGTGTCCCAGCACAGGAACCCCCAGAAAGGACACGCACACAACCGTTTGCAAAAGAAATCAAGGAGTTATACTAATAAATATTCTTAGTAAAAAATCAGGGTTTAAAGTTCAGAAACAAATGGATCAAGAGTCTTGGTGAATATTATCTTCATGAGCTTTTTAGCCAGAGTTCAAATGTCCAAAACAAAGCTGGCAATTACTTCGTGCTTATCTTTTTACTCACTGGAGTTGGCAGGAATCCTGGAATCCAAAGCAAAGGGGATGATATTCCAAAATACAGAACTAGAGCGGGAACACTGGTGCAAAGAAGTCTTGAGTGCTAATAGAACACAGTTGTTGCTTCCAGCAACAACTCAGGCGTGCTTCAGGACTTAAATAGCATGAGGACGTGGCCAATTAGCCCTCAACTTTACATGCGAGGAGACCTCCGTCTGTAAAGCCATTCCTGTCTGCTAGCTGCTCTCCGTGCCCTAGCATCCAGCAGAGGCTCCTCCTCTTCTGATGACCCACTCTGCACCAGCTGAGAAAGTGCAGAAGGCCCTGAGTGGTCTTCCTCCTCTGGCACTGAGTTCTCCTCATTCTCAGACTCAGGTGCCAGGTACATGGGATGATAGTGCCATGCCACAGTCGGCTCTGGAACCTCCGGATCCGCTACCAGCTGCACTGGACGCGGGCAAGCCACAACACAAGGAAACAACAACCAATGACTTAATAACTGGCCATCAACACCCTAATCAACAACTAAAAAGCCACACACAACCACAAACTTCTGTTGACTGACAAGGGGCCTGTTTCCTGGACTTCAATCAATGAGTTCAGGTTTCTTCGTCTGACTGCTCACTTGTGTTCTTGCAATCTGGTGATTAGTTTCATCCCTCTCTGTCCTACGTAGTCACAGGGACAATGACCAGAACTCATTGGAAACCTCACATTACAACGAACAAGGACATACATTCAATTTCATAGCTACTAAAATTGTTGGCTGAGTAGGTACAAAAATATTTACAGAAATGATTGAAGCCTAGGAAACAGACCGCTTGTCAGTCAAGAAGAGTGCTGATTTACCACCAGCTTATCAAGACTTGGCAGCACAAGGAAATAACAACCAATGACTTAATAACTGGTCATCAACACCCCAATCAACAACTAAAAAGCCACACACAACCAGACACCACACAAATGCTATGTATAGAATGGTCCAAAGCATACATTCTGGTGAGAGAGAAGTTCCTTGAGTATGGGCTTGAGCACAAGTCCAAAAGACTCCTGTGACTGACCAAGATTGGATCCTGCAATATAATTTTTCTTTTTTAAAGTAAAGTAGTTAATTTTTTTTCCTTCTAAAGAAATATATTTCATCTAGAACTCAACAAATGCAGTCCTTTTGTATCAACCGAACAAAAATTAGGAACTGGTTTTTTGTTTTGTTTTTTTAAATTAGCAGAGTCTGTGGAGATCTTGCCTTAAAACATTCATTTGAGCACAACCAAATTTGTCATTTCTTTGCACTTCGCCTTCCGGTGAAAAATAATCTTGTGTTGATTTATGTATTTAATATTTCACGCTGGAAATGCAAAACTATGGTGGTTGTTTTATAGTGCCTGGAACAATTTATTATATTTATTATTTGGCTTTATAAAACTATAAATCAACAATATTGAAAATTAAATGTAGTTAGTGGTTAGATGTGGTTAGACTATAAGGGACAATTGAGGTATGGCAATGTTTTACATATGGCTTCTGAAGATATGATAAGAAAATGAATTATTCATGCAAGACCCTAGATATTCCTTCAATTTAATCAAATTAATAAAACAATTTTGTTTCAAGACCTATTAGCACTCAGCAGGAGCTTAGCAACAAGATACATTTATAGTTCATTTCAGAGTTGGTTTTTTTTTGTTTAGTTGTAAAAAAAATTAAAAGTTGTGTTCATGTGTGCATGTATGTATCATAACTTTCATGATATGATTGATACATTTAAAGGTTGCTTATTATATTTCTCAGTTAATAGCACAATAATTTTGTATAGAGTACTAATATTACTATGCATAAATCTTGTACTAAGCCAGGTAACATTCTGTCTACGAATGTGTTGAGATTCTGTGGTGAATAGAAAATAAATAAATGGTGGAATCATAATCCAAAGTAAGTGATGAGAGCCATTCTTTTTTGGGTACATTAAAAAGTTCAGATCAGAATAATAAAGAAAATCAAAGAAAACTTAAGCTTTAATTTATATACCTCCAAGAGATGCTGGACTGCATAATGACTAGACAGGCAATGCGATATGAGGAAAACATGGGTGTAATTCCCATACAGACTAAAGATTCACTGAGTGACTCTAGGCTAGTAAGAGTTCTTAAGTATAATCCAGAGGTGGTATTCAGCAGGTTCTGACCAGTTCTGGAGAACTGGTAGCGGAAATTTTGAGTAGTTCGGAGAACCGGTAAATACCACCTCTGACTGGCCCCGCCCCCATCTATTCTTTGCCTCCCGAATCCCAGCTGATTGGGAGGAAATGGGGATTTTGCAGTAATCTTCCCCTGGAGTGGAGAGGGAATGGAGATTTTACAGTATCCTTCCCCTGCAACGCCCACCAAGCCACGCTCACCAAGACACGACATGCCACACCCACTAAGCCACACTCACAGAACCGGTAGTAAATTTTTTGGAATCCCACCACTGGATAATCCATCTTCTAGCTTGAAAGGGGTAAGGAATTATCTTGGCCACCCTAAAGTATTTACAGGAAGAACGAGGAGAGAAAAATGTGATAAATAGAATAATACCTGTCATACTGTATATCCATATTGTATAGGTGACTGCACAAACACAGATGAAACAGTGCATGTATATATTAAATCAATATCCTGATCAATATTTTGTGTTTGAACTGATGTCCTGCAGTATATATTATACTGACCTATTTTATAACCGAACAACATTTATAATGAGAATTTGTCAAGTGATCAAAGCCATGTGATTTTCTTCTTCTTTTAAATGATGCAATGCTGCTGTAGTTTAATTTCACTTTCTATCCCTTTTCAGTTCACCTAATACCACAGTATTATCTCCTTTTTAGGATTATCTATGCCAGTTCAATTAAACTTATGGTTGATGAAAATATATCTGTTAAACAAGTTGAGAAACTGATCCCTCCATGAAAAGAAGTTTTAACTTTGTTATAGCAAAAGGGCTTGTTTGAGTATTTGTGAAGTGTCTTACTTCTAAACATTACAGCACTAACTTAAATAACATTTTTAATTTCTGTGTGGAATGTTACCCCATATCCCATTATTACTCAATAATAGATTTGCAGTGATAAAAGCTTTGAATCTTCAGCATTTTATTTTTACAATTCATTGGCAGTTTATACCAAAAGAAATATACAGTATATATGATGATATAGCTAAAATCAAGAGTCTGCAAGAACGGGTTACTCTAACAAGGATAATGAATGCATCTATTTAATGGAAACAATAATCTTTAGGAAGAACGGATCAGAATACAGTTTCTTCTAATAACCTGGCAAATTGTGTAAGACACAGTATAGCAAAGATAATATCTTACTTGAATCCAATAACTGGTGATTTCATACACAAATCCATTGGGAGTAGTTTACCATTCCTTTTTTTCTGATATATTTTGGCAGCCTTAGTATAGTTGGGTGGTTAGCAGTAGTGGGTTCTAAAACCCTTTGCTACCGGTTTGCGCTCGCGCTCACATGCACAACGCTTCTGCACATGCACAGAAGTGTCCTGGGCGGGTGGGCGGAGCCTCCCACCATCGGCGCTACCGGTTCACAGAACTGGGCCGAACTGGGAACAACCCACCGCTGGTGGTTAGGATTAGGGTTTGGATATTTGGGTGGTCTATCATCTAAGTACAACCGAGTAATGATAAGATGAATTTCCTGGAAAAATGAGAAAATGGGATTTGAAGGCCGTAATTCTTTTCCAAGGAGCACATTTTTACTGCTAACAGAGTATATCCTCAACTGTACATTTTATTTAGATGCTCTGCCTTTATTTGCTCTACTAAATGGAGCCACAAAGTTATGGTTTTTAATTTGGGCTTTTGACGTGTATTATATGATATATATGCATAGGCTGTTTTCAACCTTTGCTTTATACACAGATCTACAGTCCCTTCAGAGTCACCATGAAGCGAGATGGGTAGAAATCAAATCAAATCAAATCAAATCAAATCAAATCAAATCAAATCAAATCAAATCATGGATGGATGGATGGATGGATGGATGGATGGATGGATGGATGGATGGATAGATAGATAGATAGATAGATAGATAGATAGATAGATAGATAGATAGATAGATAGATAGATAGATAGATAGATAGATAATAATGGAAACCCAGTGTAAGTGCATATTGAATGGTATTTAGGGTTGAAGAAAGATTGGAGACTAGATCCTAGTCCACCAGCAATCACAAAGCTCATTAGATAACTTTGGCAAGTCACTTTCTCTTGATGCAACTTGCCAAACAGGGTTGTAGTGGGGAAAAATAGAAAAAGGAAATGCATTGTATGTCGTTCCAAACCCTTGAAAGACATGCTATAAATATAAAGATCTTGTAGTTCAGGGATCTTCTATTTTGACCATTTTGATTTTTGTGACCACGCAGGGACTACCCTTACAGTAACTCCTTTTGGCTACTTCAAAATGGTTTCCATTGTTATAAATATATTTACTTTTTCTTAAGTATATCAAATACTTAAGTATATCAAATACAGTATTCTAAAATGTTCGTAAGCAACCTTCCAACTCTCAGACTTTTGAGATAGACCAGACTTGAACATCAAATATATAAATACTAAAACTACTTTTATTACAGTGTCAAAGTAATGGAATATTGCAAATCTGAATGAACCTCCCCCTCCTTGCCTTTAGTCCAAAGAAAACTAAAGAGAATCAATGTGAAATATTTTCTCAAATTATGTTCCTGCTTTGGACTCAGATTACTCTTATCTGACAATTTTCTTGGCTACGGTCTTCATCCTGTTCCTCAAGTTATTCTCACAGCCTATTTATTTATTTATTTATTTATTTATTTATTTATTTATTTATTTATTTATTTATTTATTTATTTATTTAATCAAAAACATGTACAAGATAGTAGGTATTGGTATAAACATAAACATAAACACAAGGTGAAGTATTCATTGACAGGTAGGACATTGTTGTAGATGATTTTATGAACTACATTTAGATCATAATGAAGGCGACACAACTCTAAGCTATCTAAGCCCAAAATTTCAAGTCTGGTAGAATAAGGTATTCTGTTGCATGCAGAGGAGTGGAGGACTCTTCACTAACCTGTCCCTCTAAATTTCTAAAGGGACAGTTTTGCAAGTTTTGGACACAATACCCAGAAAACTGGGTTTGTGTAACACAGTTAACTTTGTCAAGAACAAAATTATCATGTTATGTGAATACCTGGACATGAGATGTTTCCAAAGTTTCTACCTCCCCAATCAAGCCATTTTATACAAATGAAAGACAACTCTACCCAATCATCCTTCAGGAAAAATACTGTCTATAGAAGTGTCTATTGGGTGGTTTAAAAATGAAGCCTCAAAACTGACTATCAAGTCCTGATAGCACCAAAAATTTCTTCCAAATTCTGATTGGCTGTATTGCCCAAACCATTAATACGGGGTCCTTCATGGTTAAGAGAGAAGGGCACAGTGATGCAATAAAGACTTGCCAGTATTTAGATTAAGGACTTATGGTGTGGTGGACTACCCAGACGGAGTGGGGGAAAGTGTGAGGATGGGGGCAAGCTTAAAGTCCTTGAAAAGCAGGAAACAACACAGATCTTACAACCCTCTGAATCCCCGAAACTCTAATTTGGCAGTTCCCAAGAAAACACAATCTGGCAAGATTCTTGTAAATAGGCATGCAGCAATTAAAGAAATAACTTGATCAATTGACAGTGTCGTTCTGGTTCCTTGTTCCTGACACAAGGAGATCAGGCTGGATTATATAGAGAGCTCTTTTTTAGTGCCTGACCCTGTTGCGCAAAGAGAGATCAAATAATATCATAGAACCTTAAAGTCTGACAAACACAATATTGCATAAAATGTTGTGGGCTATATGTCACTTCTTCAAATGCATGGCATGTTAATCTCACAGAAAAGGCATCTACATTCACCAACATGCACACATGGACAAACCATGCTTTGGAGGTATACACGCATACATATTCATTATATTCCCATTCATCTGACTCAAAGCCACAAATAGTTATACTGTAATCTGTTATAAATAGTCTTACAACGAAATCATATTGGGGAGTCCCACAATCCAATCACCCAAGATAGCCAAAGTTTCCTGACAAGGAAAACCTCTTTGTGTATGTAACACAGGAAAATAAATTCCCCAAACTCTTTGGAAAATAAGATATTCCATCCATTTACACTTCCTTTCCTCAAAGTTATCAGGATTGCCCCTAGATGTGAGGCTTGTGAAGCAGATATCTTTGGGCGTGAGAGATGCTGGAACCAGAGGAAAAGAGGAACTTTTCTGTTTGGTGTTCATTGCAATTCATGGCATGTTTAGGAAGGTGAAAGCATTAGTGCCCTGGAGATCATTTGCTTTCATACGCTTTAAACCAGAGCTGAAGAAGTTTCATGTCTTGATTCCTTTCCAACAGCGCTCACTCTCTCCCCCCTCCCTTTGTCTCAGCAAGGCACAGAGAAGCAAGCTGAGACATACTGATTGCCAGTAGAATCCTCCAACAAAAATTACCCTGTCTGATTCACTTAAACTAGGAGCGAAGAGAGAAGTTCTGCCAGTTCTCACCCATTGTGCTGAACCATGCTGGATGCTCTGGAGTGTTTCTGTTGGAGATGCAGTTTCTTTTCTTAATCAGTGTTTACTACTGGGCTATAATTAATGTGACCCTTGACTTTATTCATTTTGTATAATGCCTTGTGAAATATTGATTCTTTGATGTGTCATACTGAAGAATAAAGGACACACACATGCACGCACACACACACACACAAATATATATGCATGTCTTTGTGGGCAGAGAAGCAGCAGAACACACAGTGTCTTTATTTATGCAGTATATTAAATGGATAGAAAATAATTACTGTAGAATCCATGTAAACCCAAACTTTAGGGAGAGTGCTTCATTGTATAGAAGAAGGAGGAGGAGGAGGAAGAAGAAGAAAGAGAAAGAAAGAAAGAAAGAAAGAAAGAAAGAAAGAAAGAAAGAAAGAAAGAAAGAAAGAAAGAAAGAAAGAAAGAAAGAATAATCATACCAAAAAGTGGAATGGAAAGTGAAATTGCCACTTGATTGACATAGATAAAAGAATAATATAATAATAACAACAATCAAATATTCAGTTTAATTTATGGCAAACACAGAATGCTATCTTTATTCATATGGTTTTTTTAGAGTTGGATTTGGGATAGGGACATCAGATTCAAATCCCTCTCAGCTATGAACACTACTTTTGAAAGAGTTGCTCCATTTCAAAAGCCTGCCTGGAAATATCTGAGGTCCCAGATAGCTAAAGTTAATAAACTTGCTCTGAATGCTTTGTGCTGTTTGTGCTCTTCCTCCCAGATGCCATTTTGATATCTTTATTTTTATATCCCTCTTCTAAGGGTTTCTTCTGGGCATGCTCCTTTGATGCCCATTTTATCAATAGAAGATTTATCTTCCTTTTGTTGCTCGAAGCATTTTTTTTAACAGCCTGTTAATGGAGCTTCTTGATAATATAAAAATAGTAAATTAGCAATGTTTGCCAATTGCCTTCTAGGTACAGTTTAGGTTGACTATTCCCTTTGCATCCTGGACCTTGGGGATTTATTATTTTCTTGATAATGGCAAGGAACACAATACAGACATTTATAAGTGAACTGAACTATATTTGGTAATGTTCTGATACAATCCAATAATGGACAAATTATAAACTTGATTTCACTGATTATATTTTATTTATAGATTACAAGCCAATTGTTTCAAGGGAAAAAAAGGCAGAGGTAAAGAATTTGTTATTGTTTTACCCTGAAACTATTGCAAATTTGGGAGTGCAGTTACAGTAGTCTGAATCAGTTGTATATTTAATTTTGTTTGTGAAAACCAAAATTCTAAAAATGTCAGTCCATTTGTTCTTAGATCGGACTAGGCTGCATAGGAATGTATCCTGCAAGAGATCCATAGATAGACAATTTGTAAGGAAAAAAACCCCTTTCATACATGATTTTGTACTGTGTGTGTGTGTGTGTGTGTGTGTGTATGTGTACTGTATGTATATAGAGAAAGATAATACATTGGTAGTAGAAGAATTTGGTACATGTTTTTTTTTTTTGCTGTGAGTCTATCAGAGATGAATCTGATAGACTCAGCATGTAGAAAAGCAATTTTTCAGCTCATGTCCTTGTCTACTTCTGAATCAGCATATAGGGGAATAGACATGAATTTGAGGGCCTTGTTTATTCTGGAAGAAGCTATGTCTACATTAATTTTGGATCTATCAAAATTGTAATATGGTCCTCAAAGTCCCTCCTAGAACTGAGTTGTAAAATATTCTGCACTCTGATGCAAACATAATTAAGTACAGTAAACATCAATAATTATTAGAATGCCTTATTGGTGGATCTCTACGATGTATATCCGATTAGGGTTTGAGATACAGATTATGTGCTGGCCAAGAGAAGGAGGTAGAAGCCTAGGGCTTATATAATAACCCTGTCCCTATTACAGATGCTGATATGCGGACAGATTGATTTAAAAGAATGTTGAGAAGAATGGTTGTGTCGCTACACTTTTCAGCAGAAGAGGACCTTAGTTTGGCCTGAAGTTCAGACCACATTTCAGTTTTGACAGTTTGGCCTCCAAAAGAATGTAATTTCAAATAAAATACTTGCAAATGATGCTTCTAATTAGAAAGACTTTATTTAAGGGGCAGTGACAAAATAGTTCATATCTACTTGTCCTGCTTACTTCAGCACTTCTGCTTTGGATTAACCTCCTTACCTGTTTTTGCCAAAGTTTTGCTTTTGGTTTGATTTCATAATCTTGCATTTAGTGTCTTAGAATCATGCATGGACATTAGAACAATGCACGGACCACAAGAGAAAGGTAGGTGTTTCTTGGATTTGTTGCCTTTTCTTTTGTAAAAATGAAATGGAAGGGGAAGAAGATAAAAAAAGACCATAGCGCTATAATATTGTGACTTTTCATTTTGGACTGAAGGAATATATTTGACTTCCAGTAGCAAGATAGTTCACATAAGGATAATTTCTGGAAATGCACATGTATTTTATATTCAGTTATAGATAACAACTGTTTAATGTTAACTAAAATTTTAGTGTATCATTCTTGGCCTGTTAGAAAGGATTCTCATGCAGGGACAAGATGATCATAACTAAACAAACATAGGTGAGAGTGCTAATATGTGCAGATAATCACTGAAATATTTTCCCTGTATAATTTTTTTTATTTAAAAAAAGCTTACCTGCCTGTTTTACTACTTACTTCAGCTGGATAGAAATTTAACACCCAAAGTATTTGCATTAGAAAAGAGGCTTTAAATTGATTGGTATGTGTGGATTTTGTTTTGTTTACTGCCTACAATGCGGTAAGGAGGCCAGCAGCTGGTGGATTTGCAGAGCTGAAATAGTCTTACAATTATGGATGACTTAAGGAGAAGCTGAATGTTGAAAGGATGTCTGTTATTTAAAGATCTTGAATATTAAATTCCTCACATTTAAAACTCCGTTAAATGAAAAGGGGAAAAAAAATCTTGTCTCTAGTGGAAATCAATAAGCCTAGGAGTTTTGTGTCTTTTCTCCCTAAACAACTTGAAACAAAGGTTGCCCGGTTTGTTCCATTTATTGTAATGGGGTGCTAATGGCTTCAAAAGGCAAACCATGACCATTTAAATGCAAACACTATTAATCAAGCAGCTAAAATACAAACAGTTAGCTTGAGGTTCTGCAATTTAATTGCATGGGGCAGTTGGGTCCAATTTGAGGCTGGAAGAGAAATAATTAAATAAACAAAGCAGTTGAAAAGGCAAGGGATGAAAAATCTCAGCAGAAAATAAACAGAATAAATTAGGAAGAATAAAAGATGGGGATAGAGAAAGAGCTAGAGACTTAACGGAGGTTTTAGAAGTGTGCTTCTTTCACAATCACAAATCAGTCTTCCTGAAATGTTTAGCACAACAAGTGTCAGTTTTATGAAAACTTGGAAAAGTTAATTTTATAAAATCTGGTGTCATCTGCCCATTGAATACAAAGATATTTTTTAAAATCAGTTTCCATACTTAAATGAAGAGGAAAATTTTTATGAGGTTTTTTTTTTGCACGGATATCCTGAATGGCTTTAAAACAGACCCATTGTAGCTTCTTTTGGAATTAACAGTTAGAAAGAGTTATTGTCTTTTATGCTAATATCACCTCTTCTGAAATTGGGACACTGCTTACACAAGAATAGTGGGATATTTTTATTATTATAATTAGATTTTTATCCTACCCATCTGTGACTAAAGATGACACAAGGGTTATTAAGATTAATATGGAAAGGGTTATTAATTTTAGATGCTTCTGTTATCTTTAGATTCCTACCTTATAATATAATACGTATAATAACAGAGTTGGTCCAACCCCCTGCAACCCCCTGCATTATATAATACGTATAATAACAGAGTTAGTCCAACCCCCTGCATAGGCAGAAAACCCTACACCTCTTCAGACAAGACCTTCATTTCTTTCTTGGGATTAAAGTTGGAAACACTAAACCAGTGTTTTCAACCTTAGCTATTTTAAGATTGTGGACCAGAATACCTCAGCCAGCAATGCTCACATCTTAAAATGGCTGAGAAGGGAATGGGAATGGGAAACATTGGACTAATCATTGATACAGATCTGTCCCTTGATGCTCTACATTCCTCTACATTTTCCATCAGGCCGCCTACATCACCAAGAGGAAGTCCACAATCTCAAATGTGGGCTATTCTTTCAACCTTTCCTTGTCAAGAAAACGAACCCCCCCTTTTTTTGAAAATGAGAAGGGAAAAATAAGTGAGAAGTGTGGTTGAGATGGAAAGAACAGGAAAATTTTTGACATCTCTGTTGAATACCAGATTTAAGCTTGAAGTTCTCATGAAATCAAAAAGTAAGTCCAGGCAAAATAGAAGGACATCACTGCTATTTAAGTACACACAGATAAATCCCTGGTTAGCCTTGTGCTAAGGTTGTTCTTTTCTGTGTACTCCTAAGCTTTTGTATTGTCTCTGAGGTTTGTTTTATTTATGTAACTTCAGATATTGTTTGTTTGATACATCTCGGGACCACAGTGCAATAGTCTCCTATTTTATTAGAAGATCTGTTACCTCCGGGACCGCATTCTGCCTCATACTTCCCTCCGACCGGTTAGGGCCCACAGAGTGGGTCTCCTCCAGGTCCCGTCAGCCAAACAATGCCGGCTGGCAGGCCCTAGGGGGAGGGCCTGCTCTGTGGGGGGCCCCGTGCTCTGGAACCAACTTCCCCCTGAGATCCAAATTATCTCCACCCTGCTGGCCTTCCGGAAAGCCATCAAGACATGGCTCTTCCTGTGGGCAGGGGTTTGAGACCAGTCTTTACTCGAGATCTTCCCCAGTATGTATGTTGTTGAATGTCTTTTAACTTTTTAACTTTTTAATGTTTTAATATTGCTTTTAAATGAATTTTTATTGTTTAGTGTTCTTTTAAAATGTTGTACGCCACCCTGAGTCCTTAGGGAGTAGGGCAGCATAGAAGAACCTAAAAAATAAATAAAATAAATAAATAAATCCTGCAAACTCTAGCATTCTCTGTGATTTTAGCACCCTATATATATATATATATATATATCTTCCATCCTTGTTTTCACATGTGACTATTTTTTTTAGTAACAAAGGTTCTTTTCATGTTTCTTTTATTAACTAGTGATTTTATTAGCTCTTTGTTATTACATTCCATGGCTTTATTTGCAAAGGAGGGATAGGTGTAGATTTCCCTAGTCGCACATCTCAAAGGTACAAAGGGGATCCTCTATTTCTCACATGCCAGGTAAAGGCCTCACCCAGGGGATAGGTATGGACAATGGGAATTACAAAAATGGCTGCACTAAGGCAGAAGTCAAGTCTGAATGTATGGCTACCAAGCACGTCTGGCAGAGGAAGGTTGAGATCTGCTATCTTTGGACCCAAGGAAGTTTGGTCTCTTCCTGGATCAAGTGTGTCAGAGTATGAAAGTCTAGCATAGCACAAACTTTATTGTGGTCTTAGACTGACTACTTAGACTGTAGTATCAAGGGCTGCATTTTTTCTACCCCACCATTCCAGTCCTTTTATACTATTTACGAACTCTAAATTTCATTCTCCACTTTCTGTCCCTGCCATCCAGTTCCCAATTCCACTATTTATTTGTAGGCTCCATTTTGTCTGCTACAAAGTTCTACTGTATTTTTCAGAGTATAAGATGCACCTTAGTTTTTGGGGAGGAAAATAGGGGGGAAAATCTGCCTACCAGGTATTCATCTGGCTAATGTCCTTAGTCTGGTCAGCTTCAGCACATTATTTTATCCCCTGGTTAGGACTTAAAAAAACTTTCTTCGGAGAGAGTAACAATGAAAGAGCCTGCAAGCCAGTAAGAGCTGGGAAGATCATTAGCACCTGGTTAGGGCTAGAAAAAAATTTTTTCTGAGCAAGTAGAGCAATGAAAAAAACCCTGCAAAGACTTAGGGCTGGAAAAACATTCTTCGGAGGGAGTAACAGTGAAAGAGCCTGCAAGGTAAGAGCTGGGAAGATCGTTAGCACCTAGTTAGGGCTGGAAAAAAAGCTCAGAAAAAGCTACATTCAGAGTATAAGATGCACCCAAATTTTCAGCCACTTTTAGGGAGGAAAAAGGTGCGTCTTATACTCCAAAAAATACAGTAAATTTTGTTGCATGATCTATTTCCCTTTGTTTCTCATTTCTCTCTGTTTATACTTTCAGCTTAGGTTTGTTCCTACATTTTTCTAATTTCAGATTCTGGATTCCAAGTGCCAAACTTATTTCCTTGTCTCCCATGACAATCCCCTACCAGTTTGCATCAGTTTCATTCATTTCTGAACTTTATATAGCCTCTGAGTTAATACATATACATAATACCAATTCATAATTTTACATAAATGTTAGCCCTTTTATTCATAATTAAACCTATACATTTACTTCCCTGCATGAATCATCAATTCCACTTCAGATTAAAAAGCTCCTATTCTGATTTGCTGCATGTTTCTTCTTTCTTTTATTTATATAGACCAGGGATGTCAAACTGGCGGCCTGCGGGCTGGTTGCATTATGTGCAGGCCACGCCCACCCCGGCTCTGCAAAGGCAAAAAACATCATGATACGTCACAATACTTCACATGATGCGACCGTGTTTGACACCCGTGATATAGACCATCTTTTTCTTAATCTATTGATTCTTGCTCTTTGCCATTTACTCCTCTTGTATTCCAAGTTATAATTTTTAGTACATTGCAGTTATCTACACTTTGCCCCTTAAATATTAATATCCATCACCATCATGGTTTAGTCACTGAGGTTTTTCCATAATGCTTTTCAATAAGGTGTATTGACTAGATTACCAGTCTCATATCACATGCAGCTTCCCATGCTAGGGATCAGGACAGTTCCAATGACTTGAGACATCATTTTTGTGCTGATTTAAGTTAATAGAAATAAACCATTCCAAACAAAGCAACAAATTTAAATTCTAAGTATCTGTTATAACCCAGGTGGTCAAGGCAAGGCAGGCCTCTAGAGAGTCCTTTATTTCTTTCAACAAATGGTCCAGAAAATGGCCCTCCAACAACCAGTAAGGCTCCACCCCCATGCTACCATGAAGTTATTCACCCTCAGTCCCCCAAACAAGAACCCCTATAGCACAAATAAAGCCCACAGAGTAGGAGCATGTTCACAAGGCAAGGTCCAAGGTTCGAAGTCCTGTCTACAAGGCAGAGTCCAGGCACAAGGCAATGGCAGTCCTCAGGGAAAAGAAAAGGTCCAAGGCAAGAAGCAGTACCAAGGACACAAAGGCCAAAAGCAGTCCACAGGACAAGGGCAAGGTCTAAGACAAAAGGTGGAGAGCAATTTTCGAAGCAAGGCAAGGCAAGGCAAACAGCAACAGGCATGAGTTGAAGGCAGGGGACTGTAAGCCAAAGGAAACAATTGTTTCTGACAAAGACTAACTTCCCACGGTTTCTCCTTACATTACTCCATTTCAGATGTTCCTTGTGAGGAGGGGTGATGTGACCGCCTCCCGAGTAACCTTGCATCTCTTCTCTGGGTTTGCCTGCGCTCTGCACTCCTTGTCCTTGGATTGAGCGGATTAGGCAGCTCTTCCACATCAGAAGAGATCTGCTGCCTATAAGCACCACTGCCTGTCAGCAGCCGATCCTCCCTTGTGTCTGTGCAGGCAGGCAGCTCTCCGTCTGGTTGACCACCTCCCACAATGCCTGAGGGGTCAGGGACAGCATTGTCATCAGTCCCTGGCCTCTCCAAACCTGCCTAGGGAGACATGCCATCCCTGTCAGCCAATACAAGTTCCAACTCCTCCTTCTCCAAACTGGGCTCTGACGGGGCCATGACAGTATCCATACCATGCTAAATATTGAGTATGGCATACATCTGTTCTGTTTTGGAGAAAATCTTAAATCTCTGTTTTGGATTTATATAAAGAACATTCTTAATTCGCAATATGGTTGCCCAAATTTTAGCAGATGTTGTCTATGAAGAAAAAGGCACTCAGGGAACGAGTTCAAAATGTTTCAACTATCAAATAAAAAATAGTTTGTTGTATATATATATATTTCAGTCTGTCTACTGGTAGAATACTTTATCATCCAGCTTTCCTCATTTTTGAACAGTTTATGTACAGTGAACCAGGTGGAACTTGCATTTTGAGCTAAGTTAGTTACAAGATACATGATTATAGTATACAGGTATAATAAAATATGATGTACAATTAAAACTAAATTATTCTTCAATAAAACAACAAACCTCATTGTATAGTTCAATCTAATTAATACAATAAATGCAACTTAAGTATATGCATCTTCAGATAAATGCAACCTGCTGTTCTTTTAATGTTTCTCTGCTTAAATGAAATTTGAGAAAATGTATTTAGCAGGAATGAATTTGCAGAGATCATCTACAAAAGCTAGCTATCATACAAAAATTTGTCTCCCTCAGGCTAGAACAGGGAAACTTGTGAGAGCATATCTTCTCCCCCCAGTAGCTTCATTTGAATTAAGGAGGTATACCATTAGGATGTGAAAGATTGTCTTACCTTGTTGTTGCCACATTAAGCCCTCCTTCAATAAAATATGTATTGAAAAGGAGGGGTGAGTGTGGGTGTGAGAAAACCAGATTCTTTAAGGACGTGCAATAGATGAATTGAGTGCGCTCACATCCGAACAGCTAATCATTTTTATCCACCTGAATTAGGTTTATGTAAAAAGGATAATTGTTCTTAAACTCCACATGAGAGCATGAAAAAAGACACAATATCAGCTTCGGGACCTAGTGGATAAGGCTAGGAAAATGTTGATTAAAAGAGGCAATGATATTAGCTTTCTCTGGCAGAGCTGATATATGAAGTGGTTGCTGTTTTGAGAATCTAGAACAGTTTTTCAAAGCTGGCAACTGGTTGGATTTCAACTCCCAGAATTCCTCAGCCAGTTGCCAACTTTGAAAAACACTGATCTAAGAAGCTCCCTGTTGAATCCTTGGCTTGAAATCATGCCGGCTGATTGGCTGATTGGCTGATTGGTTGGCTCTCATTGGTTCCTCCCTGGCAGCCTCCTTATAAAGAGGAAGCTGTCAGCTCTATTCTGTGTGTTTTTCTGTCGAACTGCATTGTGTGAATAAACAGCAATTTTAGCCCAGAGCCCAGAGGCTCAGAAGCATATTGGTGCTCAGAGTCCTAGTTAAACAACTTTCTCATTTAAAGAAGTAGACACATGACAGATGGCACATGGATATAAGTATGATCATTGTCATAAATTTGCTATGCTTTCTATAGGCATATTTTACTTATTTATATATCAAATTTAAAATCCACCCATCTCCCTCACAGAGGGACTCTTGAAACAATTGATTTCATAACTAAGTTCAATTTGTTGCTTGTGAACATCTGCCCTTAAAACAGAAGACTGAAGAGAAAAGAGCCATTTTAAAACTGTATATATGTTCAGCCACTGTTGCTCTGCTGATGTGGGAAATGCAAAAACCAATTTAAGTGTCACTTGTAACTGTGGCCTTTGTCTTTAATAGTCATGTTCTGTGGGAGCTACACTGAACCTGTCAAGTTAAAAGGTTGCTAAAAGGAGAAAAATATGACTCTTTCTTGGCAAAAGAGTAGAGCTGTTACATCTAACAACCGGAGGAGATGCCACAGAACATTAATCTTGCTATCCCCAGAAAAAAGCCTGCAACTCAACTCTTTGATATTACTTTCGAAAGCCATGTTTACTTCAGAAGACAATGGAGAAAAAGGAGAAAGCCATCCTTGCCATAATGATAAAGTAAAAAATAGAACAAAATGGTCAAAATAATTGAAAGAAAATCCTACTATTTGAACCAAGAGTCTAAATGGTTTTATTTGGGATGATAAAACATGGATAATATGCAAATGTTTTATAATTAATATAATGTACAGTTCCTCCAAGTATATCAATATGTCTTTATAGAGAAACTTTGATTTATCAAATAGATTCACAAAATCATAGAATATAAGGTGGAAAGTTATCTTAAAGATCATCTAGTCCAGTTCCTGCCCATTCCAATTCTTTAAGAACTACAGCAAAGAAGATTCCACCAACTTCCAAGGCAGGTTGTTCAACTATTCAACTTAATTCAGATTATTTTTCCTGATGTTCTGCCTATATCTTCCTTGCATTTAAGCCTATTTTTTTCTTCTGTTTTCTGAAACAACTCTGGATAATTCTGCTCATTTTGTATGTCACAACTTTCAGATACCAGAAGGTATAGAAGATAACAAAAAGTGACTGAATAATTTTTTCATTAAATGGCTCTCATATCTTCCTGAATTTGAAACTACCTTCTAAAGTTTTTGCTATTCTACCTTTCCTCTGTGTAATCTACAAATTTGATAATCATGTCTTCTAACAACTTATTTATATACTAACATAATTGCAAAACAGTTTCCTATGAGTTAATAGGAATCAACTTCTGTTTTAAAAGATATGTTGAATAATACAGGGCCTATGATAGCCCTGTGTATACTAATCACCAGTCCCCTCCAGTTTGATCCACAGCTATTAATAATGAGCCGTGATGGTGCAGTAGTTAGAATGCAGTACTGCAAGCTATGTCTGCTGACTGCCAGCTGCCAGCAGTTCAGCAGTTCGATTCTCACTGGCTCAAGTTTGACTCAGCATTTCATCTTTCCAAGGTCAGTAAAATGAGGATCCAGATTGCTGAGTGCAATATGCTGACTCTGTAAACCACTTAGAGAGTGCTGTAAAGCATTGTGAAGTGGTATATAAGTCTAAGTGCTATTGCTATATGTTTCTTGTTACAGCACACTTTTTTCACCTTCTGTAGTAGATCTTTAAAGGAGATTGTCAACTTTTTTGCTGAAGTTAAGATTATTAATTATTAACTAAACCAGGGGTCTGCAACCTTAAACACTGAAAGAGCCATTTGGACCTTTTTCCCCAGAAAAGAAAACATAGGGAGCCACAAAACCTGGGTGGGCATGGCCAACTCATCACTCACTTCCACCAGTCACATGACCCCCAAGCCATGCCTACCCAGCCAGTCATTAGGGCAAAGAACGGATTGTTAAAAAACACCGGGAACCACAAAACCCTTTTGACATCTCTCTCCCTCCCTCCCTCCCCTTCTCTGTATCTCTCTCTGTCTCTCTATCTCCCCCTCTCTCTATATCCCTCTGTCTCTGCCCTGGCTGCTTCTCCATCCCCCACCGTTGCCCTTACCTTCTCAGGCCAGGCGAGGAGTGACTGGGAGCGGAGGGCGAAGGGTGGGACCAGCCAGGGAACCACAGCAGAGGGCCCAAAGAGCCACATGCGGCTCCGGAGCCACAGGTTGCTGACACCTGAACTAAACTAACATTTTTTTTAAAAAAGGAGATTGGTTGATTTGCCATGATTGATTCTTGACAAATGCATACTGGCTCCTGTAAAGCAATGCTGTCTTTACTGATTAAAGAGAATACTTGTAGTTCAGGGTTGAACAGTGGGTCCTTGGTTCTCTCTGAGCTTGGTGGTTTTCTTGCAGATGTTTCATTACCAAATTAAATAATATCATCATTGCACTGCAAGAAAACCACCAAGCTCAGAGAACACCAAGGACTCCATAATGCAATGTTTTCTAAATGCTCACTAACTGACCACTATCTGTTCCAGAGTTTTTCCCACTATTGATGTCAAGCTGACTGCTTTAGTATTTTTTATCTTCATTTTCACTTCATTGTCTGAAATTATGGCCACATTATGAATCACAGAAGGTTTCAAGCTCCAAGCTTTTTCAAGTCTATTGGATGTAATTGGTCTGGTTGGGCTACTGTTAAAGCATTTCTAGAATTACCTTGGGTTGCCATTCTCTTCTTGTCTTGATCATTCTACTTAGATGCACTTAAACATCTTCCCACTGGGGAGAAAGACTAAAGCAAAATAGGATTTGCCCTTTGCCCACTATCTGTTACTAACTTAGCATCTTCTCTTACAAGTAGGCTCATTCTTTCTTCTTTTTCATTTTTTTTTACAATGGATAATTGTAAAGTGTGGAAAGTGTTTGCTTTTCACACTCTATAACAGTCACAGAAATGGTGTGACATAATTTATTCCTCCCCATTTTTATGTGTTCATTACTTTGTGTTTTTATGTTCATTTATGCAATATTGGCTTATGAGATGCTATCAGTTTTCAGAGCAATAACAGATTGTTTCACTAGGTCCAGATTTTCCACTGAGTTCATTCAATTCCAAAGGGAAAAAAATAGATCCATAGGAGAAGCAGTACAGTAGTAAATGTGTCTGTTTAGTATGATGACTTTTTGACATTTTTATGTGTGTGTGCAAGTGTCCAATTTTCTTTCCACTGTGGACATTTTTGAATGCAAAACCCTGACCACTTTCATATTTGACTTCAATAATTATAGAGCCAGTGTATTATTATGATTACAAATTTGGATAATTGAATTTCAGTTTTATTCGGATATTTTTTATCTCATGAATTTTTTATGAAAATGTAATCCACTTTAAAATCTTTTCTACTGTGAGTGAATTTAGGAAATGTTGAAGCTAAAACTATCAGCTTCTCTATTTGGATGGTTCTCAATTTATATTGGTGTCTTACAGACAGTTGTGCGCAGCTATGTACAAATAACTTCCATGCATTAGAGCTTTCCTGTTGGGAACCTGTTATCAGGGGGATAGGTTTTATTAATATTGACATGTGGTACATATTTCCAGAAAATATGACATCCAAACAGACCTGTAGGTATAGCAAGAAACATATTTTTCTGTCCCTAGAGTTTCCTAGCCTTTCAAAATCTCAAAAGTGGATATATTCTGAGGGGGGGGGGGAGCTAAAAAGGGTTGGGGAAACCCAATCCTTTTCTGGTGTCACTGACAGAAGCAATTTCATTAGTGGAGTAAGACACTTAAGTTTAGTCAAATTCTACAAATTAAGATTTCTTTCCTATAAAAGGTGTACTATCTTGGGTTATTAATGTCACTCTAGGTATGAATTATTCTTTTGATATATATACTTTAAAATGACCTTGAACCTGAAGGTTTGCATAAAAATGAAAGGCCAAAATCATTTTGGCAAAAATGTAAATGGATGACTCATGCCAAGAAACTAGTCTTTTGTGTTAAAATATGCAGCCCATGCAAAATGGCAAGAGTTCTCATGTATGGAGAGATAAAGAGTATAGTAAGAGGCTGGAGTACATAAATTTAAAACTAGGCTGTTCTTGGGACATCATGATTTTATTTAGCATTGTTAATTCTGTGGAATTTGGTATCCTCATCTAAATTTACTAGGAAAAAAAACACCTGTTGTTTATAAAGCATACAAAGTTTTAGCCTAGATCAGTGATGGCGAACCTATGGCACGGGTGCCACAGGTGGCACGCGGAGCCATATCTGCCGGCACGTGAGCCGTTGCCTTAGCTCAGCTCCAGCGTGCATGTGCGTGCCTGCCAGCTGATTTTTGGCTCGCACGGAGGCTCTGGGGGGGCGATTTCGGCCTCCGGAGGGCCTCCAGGGTGGCAGGGGGAGTGTTTTTGCCCTCCCCAAGCTCCAAGAAAGCCTCTGGAGCCTGGGGAGGGCAAAAAATGGGCCTATCGGGCCCACTGGAAGTCAGGAAACGGGGGAGTGGGGGGGGTCATGCACGCATGCGCAGGGGGGTGGGGTGAGTGGGGGCTTTGAATTATGGGTGTGGGCACGCACGCACGTGCGATAGCGTGCGCACACACTATTTCGGCACCCGAGGAAAAAAAGGTTCGCCATCACTGGCCTAGATAATAAATCACTATTTACTTTTGGATATGTTACCTCAACCACTCTACATTTGACAGAGAAGGTATTCTCAAATGTCCTGCCACATAACATAAAGTTAGCTTCCATCTTGAGGAATTCTTCTCTGAGGGCGTTTTGGCATCTGAAAGATCAGGGGAAATAGCTATAGGTATGATTTTAGAAATAAATGAATATATAATATTTATTTTTAGCACTCCTATCAAAAATAATGTCCCAGCTGCATGGCAAGTCTCCAAATGATCCACTTACCAACTGATTGTAGCACTTACCAACAGATTGTAACAGCTGCAGTTTTAAGCCGTTTCCACATGAGGGAGGTACCCTGAAATCTACCTATCCATTCAATAAGCAAAAACAATAAATGTTCTTATATCATCATTAGGCACATGCTTGATTTTTAAAAGTAGGCAGGTTGGTTTCTGGCTTTGATCCCGTGCATCTTATTGCCAGGCTGCATGCACAGTACTTGAGCTGAATGGGGAATTGTAGATGTCTCCCTCATAGGCAAATAATCTTGCCAGCTTCAGCAGAGCCATTTCTTGCCTGACAAATAGGAGAGACAATACACAACAACCGTGGCTTCCTTGCAATGTAATACAAATTATGATGGCTGTCTCTTTAGTAGGTGCATTCTGGAAGACATGTAATGTTTTTCAGGAAAAGAAAGACATGCATGGAAAGAGATTATGAGTGTATAAATTGTATAGAAATTCACATCAACGGTGACTAACAGCCAACTTCTGCTGTGATTTTAATTCTTACCATCAAATACTTTGTGCAGATGCTAAAACAACGTCTAAATTAGCAACAACTTTTGAAGTAAGCAGTTATTCTGAAATTAATGGTTACCTCATTCATCTCAAGATCACAATATTTAAATCAGAATGGGTTCCTTCTTCTAGTCATTACCAATATGCTTCTTACCTTAATAAGAACAATAAATACATTCCCACTATATTATACAGGTATTTTTTTTCTACATAGTAATTTCCTTCAGGACCAATATCAATGCTAATACAGCATTAATAAAGATAACAACATAAAACAATGTTGCAATAAATTTTTCTTCTTAGACACGGAGGCACTATTTCCACTTAAATTTACCTCAAGACAGTTTAATGTTTTTTCGTGCTAGAGTTGCAGAATTAGGGCACATTGCTAAGAAGACCTCTATTACATCCATTAATAAGATTTATAAGAACATTAATAAGTAAATCTAAAGCTCTACTCTATCAGCACTAATGCAAATTAGTACAGCTTCAACTTTTTAAATACAAGTACAAATATCACATTTATTTATACACATATATAACAAAACAATATTGCATATAAAATGCATATAAATATTCACAATTTTTATTTTTATGGTATATGCATGTTGAACAGATGTCAATTGTTAGTATAGAATTAGCTGTGATTGCAGGGAAAGGTTTATGTAATATCATTTAACTACTATGATTGGCATCTCTCTATTCTACCTACTTATAGAGGCATAGCTTTGTAGTTAGCTTATCCTATACTCTCTGTTCAAAGCTCACAGTACTATGTACTCATTGGATACTTATCTCCATTATCTGTCAGCCTCAGTCCCATTTCCAATAAGTGTATACTAATACTATTTTCCCCTCTGTAGTGCTGATAGTATATCAACTGAGGTAGTATACAGTATGTTAAGTGCTTTGAGGGAAAATATGTTTTACTCTCTTTTGTTGTTGTTATCATACTATAATTATAGCCAATATTATTATTAATTTTAGTAACAAAGAGTTCAAAACTGCAATTTAAATATTTTTTGCAAAAATAGGAGATTGATTACAAAGTCTTATGACAGAGGTTAAAGCACCAACCCAGCATGCTAGAAATTAAAAACGAATAATTAGGAGTCCAGAGGGTAGCTATATCCAAATATTGGAAGAATTGTCATAGACGGAATGAGCAAGTTGTTCCTATAACTATAGTGCATAATCTCCAATATAGCAATTGTTTAAATATGAAGCATTGTTTGGAAAAATGTGGAGGGGCAACAAAGAACTACATTTTTCTACTACCCCTTAGTAGTTGTAGGTAGCCCTAAGATGGCTACCTATGAAGAACGTTAACTCTGCTAACTCTTAAGATTATAATTAGAAAGGTTTTAATTTTGCTTAACTGGAACATATATTTTCTACAAGTGTTTCCGTTAACTGAAATGAAGAATATGTGAAGTTTTCCTACCTGAGGCTTCAAGGCAATATCAAATTATTGGTTGTAAATCAAAGCTTTAGTATCTTCTCTGCTTAGAACTAAGCTGTATAAACAATGATAAAAAAGCTTCTTGAAAGGAAAATCACATAAAGGTTGATCTATGCATCAAACCAACCAATCTTACTGTCATGGCATTTCAAATAGCTATCTCACTGCTGGGTATTTTTTTCCTGAACAGGGCCTTAATGAATGAACCATGTTGCTTACATTACTGATGAATAATGAACCTTAAGAATTATGGTTGTGAGAAAGTGACTTCTTGACCCTGGTGCTTTTAATTCCTTATGGGAGGCCAGGGTTATTTCTTTTCTAGGGAGAAATTTTAAAAGAAAAGTATCCCTTAAGACTAAATAATCTCAGGTGTTTATCTAAATGCATTGTCTTTGTTATGGTCTAAGAAAGGAACATCTATAAAGATTCTATACTACTCCTAACAGACAGCATTGATTTAAACTCATCTTGCAAGTTTATATTGTAGCAGTATGTCTTTATGACAAATTATCATTTTTCTATTTTTTATAGCAGAAAGAATTATTCAAACATATAAGAATTATTATTATAATGTACACTTAAATCTCTTTCTTGCTAAGCAAGAAATATAAATTGAAACCAAAATAAATATTCTTTCTAGAACTGTTCAGCATTTTTTTCTTTTTTTATATTACCTATCCTGTTGTGAAATAGTAGAGATGAATGCTAAGCTGTTATTATGAAATGCAAGATAATTCTTTTAACTTCATAACACTGATTTTACTAAATATCCCCAAACTTCTTAAAACAGCTGATTTTGTGTGTGCATAATTCCCTATAATTCCCAGGTTATTCTTGACATGCAAATGTAGAACTGTTTTATATTTTATAACTATTTTTCTCCTTCTGTAATATCATTAAATCATTTTCAATACCATTTCTCCAATGCATCAAGATAATTCCGAACTGCCACGTAGTTTCATGTCATCCGCCAATGTGATAAGTACGCTTGCCACTTTTTCATCCAAGACATTAATAAAATGACATACCTAATGTCTTGCTCCTTCACTCAAATTAAAAGTAATTGAGTTTATGAAAAATCAATAACATTAATATGCAGTCCATTAAATTACATGGCATTTTTATAGTGATGAGAAAAATGTATTTGCACTCTGTTAAAATGTGTTCATTGGGTATGGTTTTGACAGCGATATCCACTCCCCTACATAGTCCCTGTGGGATAAAGCTCATTTTACATGGAATAGAGAAATAGTTCATAAGCTGCTGTGCAAAAGCACCATGGACACAGGTCTGGCCAAAAAAGGCATTATTTGAAAACCAATAGTAAGGCACTTCAACTATCTGCACTCTCTATTTGAACAGACAACAAGGTGGCTGTTTTTCAGAAGAGAAATTACAAAGACCTTTTTCATAATGAATTGAGCAAGCAGACATTCATTAGAATATTTACAACAATTTGTCAGGGACTAAACAGAGAATAAGTTTTTATATCATACTAGTGTATTAATCACTTCATCAGTGCAAAAATATACTGTATGATATGATAACAATCACTGTGTTTGGGCACCTTTAAGGCACTCACATATACTTTCAGTATTTGCCTAAGCTATCTCTTGTCTCTCGTCCTATTCCAACAACAGTTGTAAGATAAGCATATACTATTTAAATTCCTAGTATAGAACAATATTCCATGTTTTTCTGATGACACAAACCTGAATCCTTGATTACTTATACTATAATATGTAAGTTGTATTTAACATGCTTCCATAATTAGCAAAGGCTTATATGGATACCCGTCTGAAAATTGTAATCTTTCTAACAATTGTATCATTTTATCAATAAGATTTATAATTAACTTTTAAAGGAAAACCTGATGAATATATAATTACACATGTTGCTGCAGTTTATCAGTTTGTTTTGTATGTATACAGCATCATTTTTTTCAGAACAAAGTATATATATATATATATATATATATATATATATATATATATATATGATAAGTGTTGTATTTTTATTAGTGCAATAATTATGATAATAAAGCAATAGACTTTTTCCTCAGTAGGAAAGGATTTCTTATAAAAGTTTTCTGACCATATCAGAATTATCAAATAGTTATTATTGGGCAGAGGTATTACTGATAACAAATTTAGGCATCAATCCTTTAAACTAATTTAGAATTGTTCGTGATCATTATTTTGACAAATTATTTTGCAATAATTCAGAATATTAATCTGACAATAGCTTTTTCTGATATAAGAAAATAAGATTTAGAAATCTATCAAATAAAATTACTACATTGAACATTGCTGCTTTTGCAATAAATTAACAATGCAGTTTATAAGAGAGCTAATTCAATTTCTGATGTTTGTTGAATTCTTTTTAATGATAAAATGAGTAAAAAAAGGGTATTAAGGACAATTAGGGACAGCCTGATACAAAACAATTTCATCAAATTAGTAGCTATAACAAATTGAAAACAAGGTTCTGTGTATGAGTGGTGTAAATTAATGACTGGAGGTGATATAGACTGTGGTTGGGTCCACTTGGGGAGGAATGTTTCTTACAACTTTCCTCAGTCAGGAGGTAAAAGAGCTCTTGACTGAGGGGGGACAGTGCTCAGTTGACCACTGGGCATTAACATGATGGATGGTTGTCTCCTCAAGGCCAAAAGAATATGAATTATTCTGTTGATAATATTTTGTGTCTTAAGTGAAAGAAAAAATTAAATAAGTAGTAGGAAATTGGAATCCAGATATTTTCTTGATATCCTACTTCCTATAGGAGAGGAAGAGGTAGAGCCCGGGGGGTGGAGTCAAGTGAGGAATCTGCCTAAAGACTAAAAGATGAAAGAAATGCCCAATGGAAGCTTCAAAATATAGAAAGCCTGGAAAAGAGCTAAAATAATTTGAAAGGTGATTATTGGGACAAACTGCCTTTCTTATTTTTATTTTAAACCCCCCTGGATTTTTTTGACAATTAACTGTTTTTTGGCACATTGTTTAATGTTGGAATTGGGAGCAGGAGAGCCACCTACTGGAAGAAGAAGAGCACTACAGCATGAGAAACCAGTGAAAGTGAGACACATAAGGCAGCTTGACCCAATTCTATTCTAGAAGGCGATTTGTTTGGAAATACTTAGTGAGTTTCTTTGAAGACAATTAAGACAAATTAAATTGCAAATAATCAAAATTCTATTGAAACTATTGGATGGTGGATTTGAAAGATTTGAACAAATTTGGTGGACTAATTTGGATTTGGATTATTAATGTTATTTGACAGAACATGCTATGAGGCAAAAGAAAAAAGGTGATAGAAGAAAAGACAGAAGAAAAGCTAAATAATACTTTAAAATTTGGGCAATTGGGAAGACAAACAACTGGAAAATTAAAAATACTGTAAATTACTAAAGAACTTTAAGGACTATAAATTTAGGGGATTTGGGGGTATAATTATGGGATTGATTAAATTGTATCAATAATTGGCTTTGGAGTTTTTAGATATTGGGATGTTGAAATTTTAGAAGTATATTGAGTAATTTTTATATCAAATTATTACAAAATGACTCAATGGGGTAATAAAAGTGTATGAAGAAATGTTATTGATGCTTAAAAGTATACACGAAACAATAAAGAATAATGAGATAAGAGGACTGTCTAAAGATAAAGAAGTGAGTGTAGAAGACCCTCAACAAATGGAGGGGAGGAAAGAAACCAGAAGCGTTGTGGTGAGACAGTCTGAAAATAGCCGGCTCTGATGAGCCCCGTGAAATTCCAGGCTGACAAACCACTGTCGGGGGGTCTTCGGACCGGATCCATCCTGTAGGGACAGAGAAAAAGGAGAGGCACCTCGAAGCCCAAGAGGAGTAGGCAAACCCCTTGGAGGTCAGAGGAAAAGCTCTTCAAACCGGCAGTGAGGGCGGTGGCCATGGCGACCATCACAATTTGGGGCAACCAGAATACGTTTTGTGCAGGAGCGGTGAATTGAGTGGAGTATCGACACCGGGTGAGTGATTTGCCAATGCATTTTCAAAAAAAAAATCTATTTAAGGAACTTTAAAAGTGATCCCGGCGAAGAATTAGCAGCTAATTTAGCGTGGGGGAAAATGAAAGAGGTGAAAGTTTAAACACTAGCCCAAAATGGAGAGTGAGATAATTAAAGCATTTTGAGAAGGAACATGAAAGAAAGCAGTTGCTTAAGAAGATTGGAAGTAACTTTAAATTTGGAACATTGAAAGAAGAATAAAGAAAAATGTAAAGTGTAAAAGAAGATTTAAAAGAGAGCAGAGGTGGTGCAGCAGTTAGAGTGCAGTACTGCAGGCTACTTTAGCTGACTGTGATCAGCAGTTCAGTTGTTCAAATCTCACCAGCTCAGGGTTGATTCAGCCTTCCATCCTTCCGAAGTAGGTAAAATGAGGACCCAGATTGTTGGGGGCAATGTAAATATACATTGCTTAATGGTGCAAACCTCTTAGAGAGTGCTTGCACTATGAGGCGGTATATAAGTCTCACAAATAAATAAATAAATAAATAAATAAATAAATAAATAAATAAATAAATAAATAAATAAATAAACAAATAAACAAATAAACAAATAAACAAATAAACAAATAAACAAATAAACAAATAAACAAATAAACAAATAAACAAACAAATAAATAAATACTAAAACTGAAACGTGGATTTATATCTAAAGTAATTTTTTTGCTATTTCATTGACTGGAACTGTGGAATAGAGAGACACCTACTGGCAGGAAAAAGAATTGCAACAAATAATTTGGGAGCTGTAAGACTGCATTTGTTTTTCACATAGTGTCCTTGGATTACTGACTCTGAGAATTTTTAAGGAGGATTTGTTTTTTGTTTAAGTTGTTTGGTCCTGGCAACAGGACGTGGATTTACAAAACTTTAAATTGAAGTCAGAACATCATGAAAACAACAAAATGTCCAAGCAAATAATTGAAATGATTAGGGAACTAAAAGAAATGATTAAAATGACACATGGACTATTTAGGCTTTATGAAACTGAAAGCATGCAAGAATATATTCAAATGAAGGAAGAAACAATGAAAGAGAAGAAAGAACTCAGCATTGAAGAAAAAATATTGATTTTGACATTGGGAGTAATAATGTAAGAAAGAGAAGGATTAGGAGAAAAGTAATTAAGAAAAGGAAGCAAATAAAGGGGAGAAAGGGGAAGGTTAATGATTACCCTGGGGTTAGCAGTGGTGAAAATGGAGAGGGAGAAAAGAAACAAAGAAGAAAGGAAAAGGGAAGAGATTAGGTTCAAAAGAGACAAATGAGTATACTGGGAATAACAGTGGGGAAATGAAGAAGAGGAAAAAGGGAAAAGAGAAGGGAATAGATGGGACTTTAAGGCAGAAGAAAAGATATAACAATTACAAAACTAAAAAAAGAAGAAAAGAAAGATAAGAAAATGTGACGATGCGAGGAAAACAATAAGAAGCAGAGTGTATGGGAGACTAAAGGAAAATGGTTAAAGGAATAACTAAGGGAAAGAAAAATGGAAATTATGATATGTACAAATGGATTGTGTTATGACTAATATATATAATTGTAATATTTGAATATGATGATATGATGAATGAAATGGGAAGAAGGAAAAGAAATGTAGTATGTATTTGAAATTGTTTGAATAAGTAATATTAATGATTGTAATAAATGAAAGTAATGAAAGTAATATCTATAGGTATAAGCGATATATATTTAGATTAATATTGGGGAATGTAATAGGTGGTTAATTGTTTATATGATGACATTGGAGAGTTGGAAAAGAAGAATGGGAAATATGATATGTAAAACTAAATTGTATTATGATTAATATGTGCAACTGTAATATTGGAATAAGATGATATAATGAATGAAATGGAAAGAAGGGAAAAATGTTTGAAATGTTTTATAAGATGATGCTAGGTAGATGAAAAAGGAGATGTGAAAAGGGAACAAGAAAGTTTTGGGATAAGGGCAAATGGTGAAACTGTTTAAATGTTAGAAAAGAAATAGGAGGTAAATGGAATTAAAAAATAGAGAGAAAGAATATTATGGCAAAAATTGGAAATAGATAAAATTGTGTGTGTGGATGTTATAAGCTGTATAAAATTTTGACTTGATTGATACTCTGTTCAGAGAAAATATATTGTTTGTATGTCTGTATGTGGTTTAAAAATTAAAAAATGTATTACAAAAACAAATGGGGGGGAAGATGAACATAATATTCAGAAAACAGATGAGAAACTAGAAGAAGTGGTGGAGGAGACAAATCAAAATAAGATGCATGAAGAGAAAGACAATGAAGAGAAAGGAATAATAAGTAAGAATCAAATAGACAATTCTTTAAGAATTTACAATACAACAGAGGGAAAAAAAAGAAAAATCTCCTCAAAAAAAGATAAAGGTTTATGGATGGGTGCTCAAATGATGCAGCAGAAGGAGACAAGGAGTAAGCCGAAGGGAATATTTAGTGGGTATAAAAGTGTTAGAAAGAGTGATAAGACTCCAAGAGAGAGAAATAAAAGGGTGACCAAAAAGTCAATAAATGATGGAACTTCAAAAAGGTTAAGAGACGATGGATGGAGATAAAATACATTAATAGGGTGACTGTATAAAAAATGAAAGAAAAAAGTAGAAGACATAAGTAGGGAAAATAGTAGTATACATATTGACAGATAATAGAATTTATTAGAATCATAAACAAATTTAGGTTAGAAGGTGGAAGTCTAGGATTAGGCAATCTAATTGTATTTTATTATTGTTATTGTTATTGTTATTGTTATTAACAGTGTGTAAAAAAATACTGAAAACTAAAATTTGTAAGGATTAGAAATTGTGGGGACTTTGAGATATAATCCCAGGACTGATTAAATTTTGTTAATAATTGGCCTCATTAGTGTTTCTAGACATTTGGGATATTGGAAATATGGTGGAATAATGAGTAACTTTTAAAATATTAAATATTAGTGATTCAGCAGGGGACAACAAATATATGGTATAAAGAAATGTTATTGATGTTTAAATGAATTTATGAAAAAAGTGATAAAGAATCATAAAGAGAGAAAAGTATTGTTGAAGTTGGAAGATTAGGACTATGTATATTTAACTGTAATAATACTATTAGCATTATGTAAAAAGGATATTGACCCAGTCAATACACGGTCTACAAAATATGTATGGTGTTAAAAGAAAACTACAAATAAAACATATATTTAAAAAAAGGAAGTGGAAGAAACAAAAAAAATGTAACATTAAAAATAGAGTTTGCCTAAGTTATGGATTCATCCAGATCTTGGACAAATCACTTGATATCCTCCCAATGGTTTGAATTATTCAGATTGGGTTTGAAAACTAAAACATTTGGAGTTTCCTGTCCCTGATTAAAAGGATGAAACAGAAGCAATGACAAAACAAAGCCTGAAAAGTTATACGAGTCAATAGGCATTAACTTAGGTAGCTCAAAACCGAATATTTACTTGTCAGAAATTTGGATAATTCCAGTGCTTCAAACTACTACAGGCAAATATTCACACATCTGGTCTATAAAATTGAATATCTATGCCTTTTCCATAGTCATAAATTGCGTATACAACTAGTTTCTTAGTTAAGTTCTAGAATCCTTAGTCTCTAGCAATTTCTGATTTCAGCCTACTGCTATAAAATGAATGACATTCTTAATATTTGGGTTTGGTTATTCCTTTATCAGAAAAAAATACATATTTATAGCTTTGTCTATTCTCTTGGGGCTTTCGGAGCTCTTGATAATAGGCATCTTTTCATTTCCCCTCTTTTTTCTTTTCTACAATAATTCTATTTTCATTTGCCATTTACTATTGTGTATACCCACTCCAAGCTGTTCTGCTCTTGGGAAGGTCAGCACTCCAAACATCTTCTGTCTGAACTTCTGGTTCTCTTATAAGTGACAAAGAATGGTAATTTAGCCTGTAGGATTGAGTTGCTGTGAGAATACTTAGTGAGATAATAGAAAAAATGCACTTACAGCCACTTCTGTGTATTTTAATTCTTGAGAAAATGTTCAGAAAATAAAAGATGCTTAACATCTCTTTGTGAGCAATTCTCTGCATTGTCATAGAAACGCAGCTGAAAGTTCATCCAGATGGATCAGCTTTCAGGGTGTAAGCCCCAATGTTCTGAGTGAGTCCACTGACCATGTGCCTCAGAGAAACAAATGCAGCATTTATAATCATTCATTGTAAATAATAATAATAATAATAATAATAATAATAATAATAATAATAATAATAATAATAATAATAATAATAATAATAATTATTATTATTATTATTATTATTATTATTATTATTATTATTATTATTATTATTATTATTATTATTATTATTATTATTATTATTATTATTATTATTATTATTATTATTATTATTATTATTATTATTATTATTATTTATTGTCATTGTACGTATATACACAGTACACCCATACAACGAAATTCACATAACGCTTCAAGACCAGTCCCAACACACATAGCAGTCCCCACCCGCCACGAATTCCCCACCCTGAACCACTCAAACATCCATACAACAGACCAAGTAATACTATCCAACAGCTCACTGATGGTGACCCTTCAATTCATTATTAAGTGCAATTATAGCTCTAGGATAAAAACTATTCAGAAAGCGTGTGGTCCGAGTTTTGATTGTTCTGTATCTTCTGCCAGAAGGCAACAGTTCAAAAAGATTGTAAGCAGGATGAGAAGAGTCTCTGAGAATATTGTGCAACTTCCTAGAACAGCGAGATGCAGAGATATCATCCAGGGCTGGTAGCTGGAGCCCAATGATATTCTGGACAGTTGTAATTATTCTCTGTAGAGCTTTTTTGTCTGCTGCAGAGCTGCTTCCATGCCATGCTAGAATACTATATGTCAGGACACTCTCAATGGTGCTGCGATAGTAGGACAACAGTAGATGCTGAGATAGATTTATCTTCCTGAGCATTCTCAGGAAGTACAGCCTCTTCTGAGCCTTCTTCACGAGCATGTTTACATTCATAGTCCATGAGAGGTCCTCTGAGATATAAATACCCAGAAATTTAAAACTATATTAAATTTATTTATTTATTTATTTATTAAATTTATATATTAAATTTAAAACTATATTACATGTAGTGTTTTTATTAATATTATGGGACATTGTTTCGCATGACCAATACTGTAAGAACATGTGCATTATATAAACAAATACCGGTAGTAAGAAATAAAAATCGATGGAAATTTACATCCTCCATAATCTGCTGAATTACAGCTTTTAGAAATTCTAGCCAACATGAACAGTTTGTCTTTCCCAATTCAGGAAATTATTTAAACATCTTAACCAAACAAATGTATGATCCTTAAGCCATTGGTAACCAAGGAATACAGAGCAGTTTTCTTTGTCTCATATATAAAAGAGAAATTAATGGGTTAAGATTAAGGTGTTTCTTTCAAAATATAAATTATTTTATATTTTTTGAAAAAGTGATTTGTTACCCAAGTTACTAATAAGTAACAATATTGTTTTGTGACCATAACTAAATGTGGATGAATTTATTTTTTTAATTTATTTTGTCTTTTTTGCAAAAACCAAATAACACAATAATAACTAAAACTTTAAATATGATTAATAGAATTCATATAAGGTTAGATAAATAATAATCCTGGGGAAAAAAAATCTCAGTTTGTACTTAACACATTCATATGTGGGCCCATTGTTTGAAGAACTAGTCCTAGCCATACAATAGAAGAAATGGAAGAATCTAGATTTTATCAATAGTTTTTGTTAAGAAGTTGTATTCAAAGCAGCCCTTATAAAGATAATATAAGACTGTGCCATACATTTGATTCATTACATTTTGCTTATCTGAAGAACTGTTCTATAGATGATGCACTTTCTTATGTGCTTCATCTTAGTTTGGCGTACCTAAAAGAGAAGAATACTCATGTGCAAATGCTGTTTGTTGATGTTAGTTTAGCATTCAACACATTCATTCCTCAGCATTTGGTGAACAATCTGGGCATATTAAGTTTTAATACTTCTTTATGTAACTGGATACTTTATTTCCTTATTGATAGGCCCCTGTTTGTGTGAGTTGGAATAAAAGTTTCCAATTTTATCTCCTTGAGTACGAGTTTCCCACAGGGCTGTGTCTTGAGTCCGTTACTGTTCACCTTGATGACCCATGACTACTGTGCCAAGTCTGCTATGAATCATATTATGAAGTATGCAGATGACACAGCAGTGGTAGCTCTTATCCGGGATGACAGTGAAGATTCTTATAGGGAGGAGGTGAAGGTTTTGGTGGACTGGTGCAATAAAAATAACCTGGTTTTGAATGTGAATAAAACAAAGGAGATCATTGTTGATTTTAAAAAGAGCTGGCATAATCATACTCCACTTTGTATCAAGCTGCAGCTGTGGAGGTGATCAACAGTATTAAGTATTGGGGGTGCAGATAACTAGCAATCTGACTTGGTCTCTTCATCCGTTATCTTTAGTGAATGTGCAAATCAGCATTTGCATTTCCTGTGTCGGATGAGTAGAGCACATCTTCTTCTTTCTGTCCTGGCCACTTTTTACAGAGGCACAATTGACAGCATTTTAACAAACTGTAACACTGTTTGATTTGGTGGTAGCAGTGCTTCAGATAGAAGGTCCATACAAAGAGTGGTAAGGACAGCTGAGAAGATTATAGGAAACTTGCTTCCTGTTATTCAGGACACTGCTTATAAGCACTATGTGCTTAGAGTTCAAAGCATTGTTAGAGAACCCACACACCCAATTCATGGTCTGTTTTTATTGCTCCTGTCTGGGAGGAGGTTTTGAAATATCTATAGCAGGCTACTAGATTCTGTAATAGCTTCGTTCGTTATACCATCTGTCTTGTAAATTTACAGGATTCTTCCCCCCACCACCATGTATATGTATACATTCAAACTAGACTGCGATGTTTCTCTGTGTCATATATGTGTGTGTATGTGGGTATGTGCATAATGGTTATCTTCTGAGAGCTGAATGCAATGAAATTTCATTTTAATATATGCTGATTAGTGTACATTTCAAGTGACAATAAAGTTCCATTCCATTCCATTCCATTCCATTCCATTCTATTCATAGCAGGAGCAGAAATGTACTGTTTTCCTGATCAGTAGACCATCATTGGCTTTAGCCACTCCAATTCCATCTTTATGGGCACCACTGAACTTCTGGATTACTTTCTATCTCAACTAGTCTCTATGTTTTACTTTTCCTTCCTGTCCAACAGATTTTTTTCCCCCTGCACTGATGTGACTTCTTTTTAGAGCAATTCACAAATGACTTAGGTGGCAACAAAGGTTGGGACCAAAGACTCGAAGGAAGATCAGAACATCTCCTGTCATAATTGAGCAGGAGTTGATAGAACTGTACCTGCAACGTTGCTTCCAGTTGTACTGAATTAAGATGTCTAACGGTTTTGCTTGGTATAAAATATGGTCATCTTTTATCTGTCAGTTTTGGAATACTTATTATATTCTTTATTATACAGTATGAGGAGTTATTTTCACATCCAGCCTAAACAATTGAAATCAAAAGACTTGATCATGCCAGAATATCTAATGCCGTCCTCCATAACTGTCTACAATGATCATAACTCAGGTGAATGGATGAGAAAAGGAGTCTGTGCACAAGTGTTCTCAGAATTTGTTTTAATAATTTTCCTTGAAGCCCTTAAAATGTGTTCAAGCTTTTGTAAATAACATCCTTCCCACAAATGCCAAATTCAGAAATGTAATGAGATACAGCAAGAAAATTCTCAATCAGCACCAGCTGTTGCCCAATTAAACTCAACAGTTCACAGGTGTTCACATGAGAATACAGAGTTTTGCCAAAGCCAATTTATGTTCCTTAACAAAACCTTCAGACAGAGAAATGAAATGGATTCATAGGGTGTTCTAGATGGTTTCAAAAAATAGAAAAAGACACATATTTCCTGCTTGTGTCAAAAATTTGATACACAACAACCACATTTCAATTAATCCCAGTTTAGCTAAAACAGAAAAGTCAATTGTAATGGTTGAGATATCTGCCTTCTCATTTGCCTCAGAATACTTGGATTTTTGCTTAAAATTCTTTAGGAGTTGTCCATTGAACAGAGACACTTCCCAACATATGAAAATATTATCCTATTAAGTATATATTTCACCATTTTTGAACTTAAAAAAAATAGAAAATTATGAGAAAATGTTTTTATTATTCATTCTTTATAGAAAGACACCTTGGAAAAAGTTTTAATAACTACACTTGTAGTTATTACTTGTAAATTAGAATAACATTTCCAGCAGTGGATGATCTTTCTCCTCCAAATGGTTTATTTCTTATAAAGAATCATATTCACTTTCAAAAAGATTTCACAGTACCTATAATTAAAAAAAATAACTAATGCATTTCTGTATATGCACATTAATAATGCTGTAGAGTTCAAAGAGACACTAAAACAGATTGTTTTTGTTCATAGTGACATAAACTCAACTAAATACCGCTTTCCCATTTTTGGAAAAGAGAGCTTTGAGCATACCTTGATTCTGAAATTACTATGATAGAAAAAAAAGACAAACCCAAAGAAAATGCTGCCTTTATGCAGGACTTGATAGTTTATGAGTCTATGAGTTTATGAGTCTGAGGCCTAACACATTTTCTTTTAATCTTTTTTTTGTGTCATCCAGATTCATTTTGAGCATTCTCAGTGATTGTTAACAGTAATATTAGTACATTGTATAATTTTAGACAGGAAACATGTAAACTTTACTGCAAGTCCTAAAATATATTTAATACAGTTTAAAAATGAATAAAAAACCAATTCCAAGGCTTTTTCCAAAATCATGAAGAAAAAAAAGAAAAGAAAATCTTGGCTGTTCAGCCACCACAGTTCTTGTTCCAAAAAATCTTTTAAGAATAGACTATTCGTGCTCAAAAGGATAGGCCAGCAACAATAATTTGTGGCAAGCCAGAAGTTGTACATAAGCAACATATAGAATAGAATAGAATTTTTTATTGGCCAAGTATGATTGGACACACAAGGAATTTGTCTTGGTGTATATGCTCTCAGTGTACATAAAAGAAAAGATAAGTTCATCAAGAATCATAAGGTACAACACTTAATAATAGTCCGGGTACAAATAAGCAATCAAATCATATTAGGAACCAGTCAATATAAATTGTAAGGATACAAGCAACAAAGTTACAGTCATACTGTCATTAGTTGGAGAAGATGGGTGATGGGAACAATGAGAAGATTAATAGTAGTGCAGACTTAGTAAATAGTTTGACAGTGTTGAGGGAATTATTTGTTTAGCAGAGTGATGGCGTTCGGGAAAAATTGTTCTTGTGTCTAGTTGTCTTGGTGTGCAGTGCTCTATAGCGTCGTTTTGAGGGTAGGAGTTGAATTTAAACATAACATAACATAACATAACATAACATAACATAACATAACATAACATAACATAACATAACATAACATAACATAACATAACATAACATAACATAACATAACATAACATAACATAACATTCACCTTAAGAACAAACCAAGAGGTACAAGTGAAAAGAACACATAAAAACTGAGCAAACTTAAAAAAATAAACGGAGCTAGAAACTCTTTTATACTAAATTTATAATCTTATTCTTGTCCAGAAACATCTTAGTTTGAGGATGTGGGATCAATCCAGAATCTAAGACAGTGTTTCCAAACCTTGGAAACTTCCAGATGTGTTCATTTCTGTTCCTTGAATTTTCTAGTCAGCACAGCCATTACTAAGAATCCTGGGAGCTAAAGCCTGCACATCTGAAAATTATCAAGTTTGTGATACATTAATCTCTAAATTGCCTGAACAGATATTAGAACAAACAGTTTAGCCTTTACAAATAGAATAGATACAGAAAAAGGTTCTTTATACTTTATCTATAGTAGATTTAAACTGATGTAATACAACAGCTGTTATCAAGGTTTAGTTCTCTTCTAAATCCTTTAGATCATAATGCAATAGAATGGATTGTGTGAAACTGCTTAAAACTGTTTGAACCTAGTAATGAGGTATGAAATTCTTTCTCAACAATCCTATGTAAAAAAAATAGAACTTTGATGAACTAATATTTATTATCTTTGCACACTTTAAAAGAAATATTTGGTTTCTAAGGATGAAATATGTCTCAAATTCAGAAATGATAAAAGCATTTATCAATTATTAGAAGTTTGGAAAATATTTACATAAATGTATGAAATGCAATATGGCTGAAAACAGTTGAGTAATTATTAGTAAATATAACTGCAGGTATTTGGATCATGTCATTGGCCTACAAGCATTCCAATTATTATCTTATTTCTCTCTCTCAGCAAGATAATTGGTAATTATTCCAAGAAATGATGTAGTATGTGGATATACACATATATATGATAATTATTTCTTAAAGTTTGAAATGAATCCTTTTAACTTCCTGCTGTTTATTTCTCTTGCAGTTTAACAAGCATTTGATCTTTTATTTTAATTCTTTCAATCTTTTTGTTTTGTTCACATACCGTAATGTTACCAACACAAATAGTATGATTGTTAATAAACATAGGGTATGAGTAAATTACTCTAATTAATGTGTATGTCCTTGGTTAATGCAATTATCAAGGTGAAAATTGTTAGGGAGCAACACTAATTGTGAAAAATGTGTGTGATTTATACACCACCCCAGTCTTTTGTCTATTCAAGGAAATATGACCATCTGCTTGGTCTCCCTGAGTGTCAATCATAGGGGGAACCATTCCCTGGCTGCAGAGCAAGGCAATGCTGCTCTCTTCATGAAGGGGCATCTCTCAGGACTATTCTTATCAGGTTTTATAGGAAGACATGTGACATTGTGCCAATTGTTTTAATAACAGTAAAATGAAGAGGCATATTGTGTTGTAGTCTTCTCTCTTTCTGAAGATGCTTCTATCAGTTCAGTTTGCAAACACTGTAGATCAAATGCCAGTGAAAAATCACCAGGTGGACATCCTTTTCCATCCAGTCCTCGACTTACAACCACAACTGAGCCCAACATTTCTGTTGCTAAGCAAGACAGTTGTTAAGTGAGTTTTGCTGCATTTTATGACCTTTCTTTCTAGAATGGCTAAGTCAATCACTACACTTGTTAAGTTAGTAGCGCAGTTGTTAAGCGAATCTGGCTTACCCAGATTGACTTTGTTTTTCAAAAGGTCGCAAAAGTTAATCACATGAGCCCAGGACACGGCAGTCATCATAAATACATGTCCATTGCCAAGTGTACAATTTGGATCACGTAACCATGGGGATACTGCAACAGTTGTAAGTATGTGAAAGGGTCATAACTCACTTTTTCAGTGCAGTGGTAACTTCAAACGGTCACTAACTGAATGCTTGTAAGTCAAGGAGTACCTGTGTTGCATGTTTTCAGTTTGCAAAATAAAAAAAATGGAGATGCTATGTAATACAATCTTGAAGAAAGCCATACTGGACTTAAAGGGGTATATAGAATAGAATAGAATAGATTTCTTTATTGGCCAAGTGTGATTGGACACACAAGGAATTTGTCATTGGTGCATATGCTCTCAGTGTACATAAAAAGAAAAGATACATTTGTCAAGAATCATAAGGTACAACACTTAATGATTGTCATAGGGTACAAATAAGCAATCAGGAAACAATCAATATTAACATAAATTGTAAGGATACAAGCAACAAATTACAGCTATACAGTCATAAGTGGGAGGAGATGGGTGATAGGAACAATGAGAATACTAATAGTAATGCAGCCTTAATGAATAGTTTGACAGTGGTGAGGGAATTATTTGTTTAGCAGAGTGATGGCATTCGGGAAAAAACTGTTCTTGTGTCTAGTTGTCTTGGTGTGCAGTGCTCTATAGCGTCGTTTTGAGGGTAGGAGTTGAAATAATTTATGTCCAGGATGCGAGGGGTCTGTAAATATTTTCACAGCCCTCTTTTTGACTCGTGCAGTATACAGGTCCTCAATGGAAGGCAGATTGGCAGTAATTGTTTTTTCTGCAGTTCTATTTTTAGGTTAACACATATAGATCTAGTAACCTTGGTACCAATGAACTAAAACGTGTGAATTGGCATTTTACTAGCTTGGCAACCAAGGCAGGAGTGGGTTCCTACCGGTGCGGTCCAGTGCGCAGCTCCGGTAGGGACCCGCCGATTATGTAATTTGCGCACGACTGCTCCGGTACCGTCTTTACCGGACAGTCGTGTGCGTCACCATCTTTTTAAAAGAATTTTTTGGCTTTTTTTCTTCTGCGCATGCACGTAAGCAAAATCTCGTCAAAATCTCGCCAGACGGCACGTGCGCACAGCGAGCGCGTGTGCGCACGAAATGTGGAGATGCGCGCGCAGCGCACAGGTATTGGCAAGTAGGCAACCTGCCCCTGAACCAAGGTCATCAAGAACTGTTGAGATTCTCTCCTTATCTTTATGTTACAAACTCAAAAGCTCTCTAATGATATTTCTCTTTGCAGTTTCATGCAGAATCTTGAGAAACAGTTTGGTGAATAAAGTACAACAGTACAGCATTTATGGATGCTGTTCCAAACATTCAAAAAAGATGTTCTTCAGAATATGCTGACGTAAGCAAAACACCCATCCTAGAGGAGCTAAAGCTGCTTTGCTTAAAGATTGGGACAGTTGCTTTGAAGGTTTTCCCTAACTGCCTATGTACCTAGACAGATAACATTCCTGCTGGGGCTGTCAGCAAAGAAGGACAGCTAAGCATACATACCCCTGCACAGCCAGGAAAATACTTCAAAGCAGCTATGTCAGACTTCTGGAGGACATGGTTGTTTTACTGCTTTGAAGAAGGCGTTTTTGCTCTTGCAATATGCTTTGCGAAGCATCCTTTTCAAGTGCTTTACACAGCATTACTGTAGGCATGATAAAAAATTCAGCTAAATCAAAATATAATCTTAAACAACTTACAATTTTTCAGAATCGGCACCAGTTGCACCCATGACAATCCATTAATGTACTGCAAAAGGCTCTTTGATTCTGTAAAAAACAAAAACCTTATATTCACACTAACATACTGCATTTTCCCCCTATTATTCTGAATGTGAATAAATAAATGACAATATATTGCACACACAGATATATCTGATGACTGTACAATGCAAAATGGTATTTAGTTTTCAAAATATAGGAAGAATAAGATTTTTTCTTATTTATCTTACCTTGTATTTTCCACAGAATAGTTCAGGCTATTATTAAAGTAAGTTATTCTTAAATCCCGTCTTTTTGTTTCCTGCCAGAATAAATCTATCACTCATTTATATAGGGATTTTATTTGCATGTAGACTGTAAATTTGATCTGTTAATGTGAGAGATTTGTGCTTTCTAATAGGAAAGTATTTCATTTACGTGTATTGATTTTTTTGGCATTATCCCTCTTTTCTGTGTGTGTTAGCAACAAAAAATCCCGAAGAACCATATTAAACATGTCAGAGAAGATATAAGATTATACTTAGTTATTTTTCCTGAAGAATGTAATAAAGCACAATAAATCTTATTTCTCTGACTGTTGGATATTATAAACACAATATTGTGATTTCTAAACATTTCCTTTGTTCTTTTTTAAAAAAGAAATCTTAATTGTATAATTTATTATATACCTTAATTTTTAAAATTATATTTTATAAAAGATGCAAACATATTTCTTGGTCTAGTTGTAAGTTACTGATGAACCAGATGGCCACATATGTGCAATTTGTAAACATTATTTCATAATAAAAATGGAATTTTTGGACAAAAAATGAATTTTGTCCAGTCAATTTAAGTCTATTTAAGATTGTGTCTACACCTTTTTCTGAAATTAACAGAAATGTTCAGTGCTGAACTTGGCTAATATTAAGAATAGGACAGACAAATATCTTGCACAGGTATTTAGTATTATCTTTTGTTTACTCTATTGATCACCTGTTTGATAGGAAGTAATGCATATAAATGTGGAATTTGGCATAGAGTTGGCATGGTTCAGTTGGCTTTATAGGTTATAAGACAAATGTACGTGTAGGATTTATCATGGAACATGTAACAACTGTTTGTAAATAAAATAAAATTTTCTAATAAATGATCATGATTAAGGACAAAATCAATTGTCTGATCTGCAATGTATATAAAAATCTAACATCTCTGAGGAAGAAGGCAGTTCAACAATGTGAAAAATGAACAAACAAACAAACAAACAAACAAATAAACACCTACACTAACTTGGCTTAAAAAGTAATCTTGTTCAATTTCCATGGTGTTCTTTAACTTATCAATGGCAGAAACACAAACAGCACTTTCCTGCTTATGTTCCCGACAGCTGATCTTGAAAATCAAACCATTTGAATATACTGAAGGTACATTACTGTATAAATATTATGATGGGAAACCATTGATAGCCTCACAATCCATTAATTCCATCCCCTTTAAAACCATTCATTTGGAAGATAATTTATAAGTTAACCATGTAATGGACTTCTGGTTAATATGGCAATGCACTGAATTTATGAAGTCTCCCTTCTGTTAAGGGACAGTTACTCATCTTTCAAATGCTTTACTGCTTAATTGGTAAGCAGTAAATTGCAAATATCTTTCTTATTTGAAATGCTGCACTTTAGTGATGAAATATGGGTCCAATGTAAAGAAGTCAAAGAAAACAATGACCTCTACCTTATCTGAGGTAAAGCTTTTCAGGAATGGAAGAAAATCCAAATGCTGCAAATGAATTTATTTATAACTTGCAAAGGAAAATTAGTAACAGAGAAAGAAGTTATATGGAGTTTCACATCACTTCAAGTATTTCCCATAATCCACTCTATTTTAGATTAATTTAATTTATGCAGCTAAACACAGTGGTGAATTAGATAAAATCTCTGGAGATGAACCAGAGACTTGATACCTTAGATCAGATAATGGAAGAATTAAAATCGTGATGAAATAATACAAATCAGTAGTTTGAAAATTCTGATAAACAACATGCCATAGACATTGTAACTGTGTTGAAAATAAATAAGAATCTTTACAATGAAGGATCTATTTAAAGAATCCAGTTTTTAGAAATAATGTACAATTTTCAAACATTCAAAGCTAAACAAGATCGAAGTATAGTTGTCTTTATAAGAAATGTAATACATAAAGATAATGCAATGCACTAAAAGACCAGATAAACTGTTAACTATTCAATTGTCACAGCAATTTCTCATAGCATGAAAGGTTGGACATACCAAGGAGGAAAATGTTGTCAGACAAGTAGACCCAGGAAACCAAAATGAAGCAGGAAAATAACTTATTAGTTTCTGCCAACAAGAACATCACTAGAGTGCACAGAAATCCAATGGACTTTATTATTGCTAGAAGAATATCAAAAAGGTTCAGTCATGATAGCTAAGAAATAGCTAGGGGCTGACTGTGGGACAGATCATGAGTAGCTTGTGTGTAAATTCCTAGTTAAAGTGGAAAACCAAACCAATTTTTTTCTAAAGTAGAAAACCAAGATGGAAAACCAATTTCCAGAATATGAGTTTGACCTTATGTCCACTATTTCAAGGAGAACATCAGGAAATGCTTTCCACCATTTCAAAGAGAACTTCAGGAATTGCAGTAAAGTTCTGAAATTCATTGATTGGAACTAGAGAAACTATGGAACAAAATTAAGGTGTTAAGGATGAAAGAAGGAAGAAACAAGAAATATGAAAAAAGTGAATATTGTTGCTTAGATATACAGTATAGGAAATAGATGTTAACACTTTTTGATATTCCAAACATTAAGTGGTTTTCATTTTTGTGCATTAGCAGAGGGAGACAACAAAGGTTAATATTTAGAATATATTTCCAGGACACACTTACTGATATGTCTCTAATGCAAAGCCATATAGATAAAACTATGGAAATGCTTATTTGTGAACTCTCTCAAAAGAATGCTTGCCAACAGCCCCCTTTGCCAACCTAGCCAGAGTTAAGTTTCATTTTCTTTCAGAATACTGGAAAATATAAATTGTTGGTTTGCATTAACATGTATTTGTTTGGAATAGAGTTCTATGGCATTTCCTATGTATAAACTAACATTTGCACATCTCTTCACAATGCAGTAATTCCCACTGGAACTATGGTTGCTATTCACAGTGATATCTGTAATTCAATTGATCTGTGATATTTCTGTAAGATCAAGCCAGATTTATGAAATTTTATACAACCCCCGGACCATGTCTGGATTTAATTTACAACATTCCAGGCAATTTATAAGTCTATGTTGAAACTAGAGATATTCTTGTGCAACCAAACTTGTTAATAGCTTTGCTGATTTTCCAGTGTAGCTGAGTTGAATATGGACCAGCTGCAAATTCCAGATCAGTATGTAGCTTCCTAAATCTGAAATAGCTTTTACAGTGCAATGTTATCTTGTGTTAACATTTCTATGCTATCACTCCATAACTGTGTATCAAAGTAGTTGATTAAATTAATGTTTTGGTATATTCCCTTATTTGTTTTCTTGAATGTGATGCATTCATGAGGTAAGAAATGTCCATCCAGAACATGTTGCCCTTTATTCTGGGATTTATAATTATTACCTAGACAGCTAGTTTGGTGCAGTGGTTCATCTTCAAGCAAGAAACTGGCAGGCCTGAGTTCTAATTCCACCTTAGGCAAAAAGCCAGCTGGGGCCAGTCACTCTTTCTCAGCCCTAGGAAGTAGGCACTGGCATACAACTTCTGAAAAACCTTGCCAAGAAAAAAACTTCAGGGGCTTGTCCAGACAATCTCTAAGAATGGGACACAACTGAATGGAAGGAAAAAGAATACCTACACAAACAAGTAAACAAAAAATATAAAGTTCTGTTTTTCAAGCACTTGATCTGGCTGGTAGGGAGAATGATTTCAGTCTGGAATATTTTTTCAACCAGGGTTCTAACTATGGAAACTTAAAGGTACCCTCTGTATTGGAGTTTTGCTTGGCAATCAAGTTGACATCCGGCACCATACATAGCAGTAATTATCTGAGAAAAGCTTTAAATTTAACCAGTGGAAGAACCATACCTCTACATGAATTAAATGAAGGTTGCATAAAGAAATCCTCTGATCTCTGTGAGGTTTTTACAGGCACTATTTGTTAAGTTGGGGTGTGAATGAAGAGACAGGAGTCCCACATAGTGACTTCAGCTCTTTATTGCAAGTATAGGCAATACATCTCTCTCAGGCTGGCCAACAGCGCTCTCTTTTAAAGGGCTCTGTCAGGCAGCCTGCTCACTGACATCGTCTTATTTTTCCCACCGCTCAAGTAGACCAATGAGTGGCGGGATGCTAATCCTCCTGTTTAACTCGGACCGGAGTGAATCCTTTGCTTTTGGCTTGTTATAAAAATATTCCAACAAAAAAGGAACACAGACAAACCACAAACAATAAATCTTACTTTGAGATTCAGAGGTTTATTTCATGAGCAATTTGAAACATGAACAGCCATCACAACATAACTTATATCAATAACCCATTGCAATGAGGTCCACTGACATAGCTGAATCCAGCAAGGATTAGCTATGGCCAGAGGCCCTGAACTCATCCCAAGACATTCTTTTTATACTTCTGCACGCATTTCACAACTTACTTCCTCGTTCTGTCTTAGTGATAGATAGTCTCCACATATAACCGTGTACATCTCAAACCTCTATCCTTCATCTGGTTTCAGTTCCCTATTTCTCACAGTTTCAACGTTCTAATTCCAAATATTTCTCAAAACTACATACTTTGCAAAATCACATTTCACAGCAACAGCTCAGCAAGATTACATATAGTTCTGATACACTTTGCAATCTTTCTGTCTAAAACTTTGGTTCATGTAACTTTTAGGGCCTACTATCCTTCTGAGACCTATATAATCAAACCCCAGTTTTCCTCCTATCACAACTTCCTATTTACATATTCAACACCCAGAATGGAATTTACCAACCAGTGTAGGATGTAGTCACGTAGGTAGGTGGGGCATTGGTGTGTGCAAATTGACCTGCGCAGTTCATTTAACCCAGCGGCGGTGGCCTGCTGCTGTCCTCGAGTGAGTAGAAGGAACCGTCTGGAACTCCTCCTGGGGCGTGGCTGACTCCGCCCGGGCCGACTTCTTTGGAGATCCTCGCTGGATGCATGGCACTTCAGGTGAGTGTGTGCATGATCTATTCAGGCTTGAGAGTGAGGTCTGTTGTTTGTTAGATGGTATGTTGGCTTCTATGGGTGGTTTGTATGCTGTTCGGGGCGGAGCACTGTTTGTCTCTAAATGTGTTTGGGGTTCTGTTTGGGGCAGAGTATCATTTGACTGTCTTAGGGTAGAGTTATCTATTCTTCCCTGGAGTTAATCTATATGTCTTCTCCAAATTTTCCAGTCCTCTAATTCTACTTGATAGGACTGGGGACCAGTAATGGCGGTTACTCTAGCCGATGCAGCATTGCAACTTCTGCGGTGATGGCTGATGCCACATGGATGCCCGGTCCATTTCCTTTGTCCTTTGTTCTCCTCAGTATCCCACCTTCATCGCCAGTGTTAAGTTGGGATTTGAATGAAGAGGAAGGACTCCCGCATAGTGACTTCAGTTCTTTATTGCAAATATAGCAATACATCTCTCTCAGGCTGGCCAACAGCGCTCTCTTTTAAAGGGCTCTGTCAGGCAGCCTGGCCACTGACATCATCTTATTTTTCCCGCCGCTTGAGTAGACCAATGAGCAGCGGCATGCTAATCTTACTGTTTAACTCGGACTGGAGTAAAGCCTTTGCTTTTGGCTTCACTCCCTATTTACATATTCAACATTATTATTATTCGTGCTGTTCTTCTAAGCTTCTGGCTTTACTACCTTTTCTGGAATAAAATTGATTTTTAGCTAAAATGTCAGAACATATCAACAGAGAAATACAAGCCTCAACATTGTATTCATAGCAGTTTCTACAGTATGCACAATACACATTGAAGTTTGATGAAGCCCAAAATGTTGTTTTCAAAATGGTACCACACATCTTTCTGGATTTAAAAGGGATATTTCTTCTTGAATTATAACTTAAGCTCCTAAAGCTAAGAGTAGACTTGGTACAGATTAAAGTGGCCTGGTGTCTTCTGGGTTGTTGGATTGAAATTCCCATAATGCCTGTGACTTGCATACAACATATAAAATGGCATACAATTTAGAAAATCTGGTTGAAAGATATATAAATTTCTTAAATCTTTTGATGTAAACCTTTTTATGGTACTTAGATGTTCTTTTTGTTGGAAACTGCATATCTTTCACTTTCATTGGTTCTTGGTATTATCCTTTTCTAATTCCTAAGAACTGTGGTGGCCTTTCTGGGTTGCTTTAGAATCAGTTCAATTCTGTGTTTAAAAAGTAGGCAGAATATTTTTTTTCTCTACTAACAATTGCTTTGAAGCTCTCCAGGGAATCTTCCATAGGCTTGTTTAATCCTGGTATCCTGTTGGTGAACTAGTTTAAATCTCCCACTTATAGTTAAGCATATATATGATGGTTTTCTTCCCATGTGTCCAGCACATTATTATTCAGTGTGAATATGAAATATAGTGGAAGTATATTCTTAAATAATCACACCAAGTGAGTGAATCAATATACTTTTCAGTTGAATAAGAGAAAAGTCTTACAGAGTACTTTGTGTTTCTGTAAAATGGAAATTGGAATATACATCTAGGAACTCCGTGAATAATAGTTCTTTGCTGGATAGAAAAGGCATTTTTAGTGCTCAGTAACCCACTCAGCAACTTTTACTTACGTATTTGTCTTCAGTCCACATACAACATTACAGAGGCAGAAGTTTATCAGTTCATCAACTGCAAAGTTCATTTGCAGTTCTTCCTTGTAATTCTGCTTCACAAAAAAATTCCAAGACACATGGAAAAATAGACAAAATATTGTGAAACAAAGGATCACACGTTTGAACATTTATTTTTATGCATAACACAGTCTAATACCAGCATATTTTATTTTATTGTGCTTCACAAATATTGAATTTTTAGAAGACCTTCTGCCAGCAAAAAGATTATGACATGCTGAAAGCTCATATGGTGTTTCCATTTGTACATTTTTGACATAATGCTATTGCACACTTAGTAGACGACTATATAGCATAAACCAAACTTTCATTTGCACAGGGAAACCCAAAATTTTGTTTTGCTGCAATATTTGCTTTATTGCAGTCTGAAACTGAACTTGCAATATCTCCAAAGTATGCCTGTAGGAATATAATATTCTAATATACTAATTTATATTGTCATAAAGTTCTTACTTTTCCCTACATAAATGTATATACCAACATTTCCTCATGCACTGAAATGAGGAATGGAAAAAAACCCTTCCAGCTAAGAAGATATATTCCTTCCATACTTTTTCCTATCTACAAATTGTTCGTATTTCATCCACAGAGAATATGAAGGGTGTCTGAAAATGTATGTGTATTACATATTTGTAAGTGGGGATCTAGCACTACATTTTTCATACATAACTGTACAGGTCCTCAATAGAAAACAGATAGCTACACTATAGAATTAGGTCAGAAATTAATATTTGCTAATATTAAGTTCTCCAGTCATGTTTTATAGAAATAAACAAGATTCTTTAACACCTTTTCCTATGATTTTGAAACAGGTACCAGGTACGAATATGAAATCAGAGATGAGGAATGATAAATGCAAATATTAACATCAAATGGCAAAATCTTATTTGAAATCATCACATGTCTAGTTACTTCAATAACATCTGTGCTTAATGTTAGCCTGTGTTTAACATTAGACATCAAAAAGTCATCAATTAAAGAGCAGAACAAATGTACACATAGGCAAAAAAGAACAAAAAAGTACAAAAACACAAAGAAACATATGGATTTCTCTTTGCCAGTTACACGAACTCTGTGCATTTCCTCTTTGCCTAGAAATAGATTTTTTTGGACTGGAACCATCAGCACATTTCCATGTTTTCTTGATAAAGCAAAGCAGATGTAGAAGTCAATTTTCAATCAAACACAGTCTCATTTACAAAGCTCCTCATGCAAAAATCCTCATATGGATCCATTTCTCCATTGGGCTAGAAAGACTAGCTTGCAATCAGAAAGAAACTCTGCAAAAGCAAACTACTAAAAGCAAAAGGTGAAACACAGGTTTGTTGAGCTCAGCCAATATACATTGGAAAGTCTTACGGCATAGTGTGAAATTTTCTAAATATAACTCTAAAATTACATCCTAGCATGTAAGAGTTTAGACTAGCTGTGAGTCTATTAAATGATTAAGGACATTGCTGAGACTAATGACAGATACACTGTTTACTAAAATAGTGGTAGATTAGCACTTAACTCTATTCTATATGTACACTTAAATAATCTTCAGTCATCCACAAACATCTAATTTTATATATACCATTATTTATCAGGGATTAAAAGAGTAGTATTTTGACAATAGAGTTGTTGTATGTATAAACTATCATTAATATAAGATGCTTTCCAATGTGTGAGATGTGGGTGGGTATTTAATGTGTGTGCAAATGAATAAATAGGTTCATGTCTTTATTGATGTATTTTGTTGGTTTACTATGTAACACACTGTTTTGGGAAAGAGTGGAATGGAAACCGATGACATGCTGACTTTAGAAATTAGCTTTTGATGTCCCTAATTTCTCGTTTCATATGTGAAAAGAACCAAAAGTCTAGACATTTCACAATGTTGCAGAAGCATTCTTTTAAAAATCAGATGTGCTTCCTCAATGATGTCTCTTCTGGCTGCATGGCACATGGAAGAAAGAGAAAATATCTTACTGAAGCTCATTGGGTCATCTGAAGAAGCCAACATTTTTGGTTTGTGACAGTTCCCACTTTAAAACTGAAGGGTCAAAAAGCCTCAAAACTTGGTTTACAATAAAATGGCAGCTTATACTAACTGACCATTTGGCTTAGTGTGCTCTGCAAATACTGTCTGTATTTCTTCAATAACAATATACAATCCTATACTAGAGAAATGTACATGTCAAATAATAGGATATTTACATTTTAAAACAGTGTTATTTTACAGTTATACATACAGGATGAAAGCCTCCTTCCTTCCTTCCTTCCTTCCTTCCTTCCTTCCTTCCTTCCTTCCTTCCTTCCTTCCTTCCTTCCTTCCTTCCTTCCTCTCTTGGTAGAAAAATTGGACTGGAATATTGCCTTATTCATATAAAAATAGTAGGACAGATTTTTTAAAGCGATATTCACACTTTTGCAAATTCCTAGTGAAACCTCAGGACAGAAATAGATTATGCTGCATACAGGAACTCTGGAAGCAGGAAATATAATGGACATCCCTTACTTCTTTCAATAGTTGTTGGATTAACAGCTGAAAGCCTCTGGTAGGCCAAATACAATAGTATAACTCAGCAGAGAATCAATAAAAAGCTTTATTTCTGTAAATAAAATGGCAGAAGAAGGAATAGCCAAAATCTTGCATATAGACTTTTAAAATCTCCACATTATAGTTATCGGTACTTAAAAAGGCTTTATATAACTTGAGCAAGATGCTATTATGTGATGATCACTTCCTGGTTTTGCCAAAGTTGCTAAGTAGTGCAAAGCTATGAAAAGTTTTTAAAGTCACATGCATTTTGAAGGATCACTTTGGAAGTTTGAAGTGGAGAAGTTTTGAAGAGAAAGGACACCCATGGGGATAAATTCCTCTTTCCACCTCCTGGTTCAATAACTTTAATGTGGCAGCAAGCACGACACTCATTGCGTCTCACTGTATGTCAGAGATGCAGAAATGGCTGCTGCTGGCAATCTCCTGTGATGATAGACTGAGAAATGCAGCCAGGCATTCACAGCCATTGTAAGCTTGAGAGAGAGAGAGTGAAGAGGCTGCAGACATAATGACAAATCAGTTTCTGAGACTGATGGAAAAATAGAGCAATGTGATAGAAGACAGGCAGCCTAATCTCCCTTTAGAGGAGATTAACAGATGAGCATCTTCAGTGCTAGCAATTCCAAGGTAATATTCACCAAATTATCTGCCCAGAGAAAGAGAATATTCTTTCGAACAACATCTCATCCCAGACTAATATCTCACCCAACAACAGGCACGAGCCTATTGGCAGTGATATGTGTTTGAATATTTTCCTTATCTGCAGATCAGTTCCTTTTGATGCGGCAAAAATAATGAGACGCAACTGAAGTGCAAATACAGAAGGTAGAAATTTTCAGTCTGAATGAAGAGGTTTTCTGCTATTTAATCATACTAATGAAAGAAAGAAATCTATATTTAAGCATGTCAGGAAAACAAATGCAACAATACACAATGTCATTTCCTTTTGTCTCACCTCAGTCCTTTGCTTGTTACTGCTTTAGCTGCTGACATTGTGGCGAAAGGGAGGAAGGAAAATTTGAGATGTGAAGGGAAAAAGGGGGGAATTCTTGCATTAAGAAGAATTAATCTCTGTGAGGTCCTTACAGTTATAAGTGTCAGTTAAGAATGTATGGAGGTTGTGGATCACAAAGGCTAATTTAGAAATCTTAAGGATTTTCTTTTTTCCTCAGCATCCTCCACTTTTCTTCATAACTAACTTGGACAAAATTGGTATCGAGTTTGGAAGGAGACTTCAAATACGTAAAGTTAATATTTTACCTGTGGCAATATGTAGGAATAAAGGAATGTAGAAAAAAAAATGAATGTAAAAAACCCCAATAAATAAAACACTGTAACCTAAATAAAGTATCAGCTCGGACCACAGACTCTCTTGTGGTCAAGCATTAGAGATTGTCCACAGGGGAAGATATTGATCAATCTGTTCATTATGTTGACAGCCAATTTATAAACTGAGAGAAAAAAATCCAAGAAATCCAAGACTGCAAATCCAAAGAGATACTACATTTCCTTTAGAGCAAAATAATCTTTTTGCTATGTCTCATGATCAATACATTCATAATTCTGCATATATTGATACAATTTGAATCTATAATAAAAATCTTCAACTTATATTACTTCGGTTTTTTTGCATGTATGCAAAACTTTTTTGTATGCCAAACTGAAATGGAACGATAGTGTGGCAAGCCTATATTACATGCATATGTGTTCAATCTATAATTTTACATTTTTGATATAATGAATTTGACAACTAATCCTTTTAAACATTCAGTTACCCAATAAGAGAATAATTTTGGTTGAATTAATTTCATAAGATCCTGCCAAAATATTCAATTTTTAAAAAGATCTTTAAGCACTGATTTTAGAGCATGTGTATTCTAGCTTTTTGTTCCAAAATTCTTGAAAAATAATATTGTTATGTACTGACGTACAGAGTATGGATTTGCATAACTGCCGCTGATTGGCTAATCTAGTGGTGGGAGAAATAAACTATTGTCAGTGGCCAGCAGGCTTCAGGGAAGCCCTTAAAAGTGGATTTCCTGCAGCCTGCAGGCAGTCCGTTTTACTTCTAGCTAAGAGAAAATAAAGGTGCTGAACTGTTCCTATGTCTCGCCTCTTCATTTACGCGTGAATCTAACAAATATGAACTTTAATATTTGTAATTTCCTGAAAAAAAGTAGATTTACAATCATCCAACTCATTTTACAGTCCTAATAATAATCCAGGATTGATAAAAATAGCAGATGCTGTAATTGGTTCCAGTGAAATTGTACAATTCAGAGGCTTTAATTGACAACAATTCTCTGTATTGGGACAATTCAAATTCTCTTTTGTAATGACTCAAATTAAAAAACTTAATTGGCTATAAGCTGGTATGAAGTATGAATAAACTTACTAGCAAACAGATGCCTAAATTCTTAAATAAGTATTAATAAGGTGGTAAATTTCAAACTGGGATCATCCCAAGTATATATATTATTGTTTAAAGGATGTATTTACCCTAACAACTTCCTAATATGACTTGCAGCCTTCCATTGAAATGGAACGTGATATGATAAAAACAAAAATAAAACTGTCATAGTTTTCTAATTATGCCTTCAATAATTTCTAAGCTTTACCATTTGAATCTCACAAAGAAATAAAAGTAAAAATATGCACAAAATATACAAGTTTAAATTGTAATAATTGTAATTTTGATTTTAAAAAATAGTCTTGTTCCTCCTATAAAAACCTCTTTAATATCTCATCAATCCATCAAAAATATATTAAATACATTAATATCTCAAAATAATATTTTATTTTTATTTTTATAATATTTACTTTGACATAAGCTCTTTGGTCAATATTAACCTGAAATTAATGACCTGATTAGATTTATATCTATAAGTTAAATTTCCAGGAATAATTATTGCAAGACAGTTAAACGATTCTAAATACAAGATACAAGTCTCTATTTTGCAATTATTCATTATAGTAACAAAGTCTATAGAAAGCATTTGAAACTTGCTTCAGTTAATTATATAGCTAAATGTTTGACCAATTTTGCGTTATAATTTTGAATAGAACATTCATAACTATCCTTAAAATATGATACATCATTAACATCTAACAAGAGTTTCTTTTATACTTCAAATGTCCTTTGACACTATAGACCAGTGATGGCGAACCTTTTTGTCCTCGCGTGCCAAAAGTGCACACACGTGCAGGGCAGTGCGTGTGCGTGTGCCCATACCCATAATACAATACACACCCCGCCCCCCCTGCGCATGCACGCGTGCCCCCCAGGTTGCCCTGTTTTGGGCCTAGCAGGCCTCCCTGAAGCCTCCTGGGACAAAAAAAGGGGGTGCGGGGGGGAGAGCCACACCATCCCCCGCGCTTCCCCGCACGCATGCCTACTCTGTTACAGGTGTTATGTCAGCCTTGCATGCAGCTTTATTCCTCTCTAGCATTCATCTCCATTGTTCAGTGATGCATTTCCTACCTCTCTAGGACTTAACTCTATCTGCTCCTGTGAGGCATTTCCTGTTTCTGTTGGATATAGTTATACTGTCGATGCTTGTGTAGTGTTTTAACTGCATTTTTATTAAACAACAGCACTGCAGAGACCCAAAAATCAGCTGGCCGGTGGGAGGCGCGCACGGGCATGTGCAGTGGAGCTGGGCAACGGCTTGCGTGCTGGCAGAGAGGCCTCCACGTGCCACCTGTGGCACGCATGCCATAGGTTCGCCATCACGGCTATAGACCAAAGTTTCCATTATTAAATTAATTGTTAGACAATGTCCTTGATGAGTTTCATGAGACAGCCTGATGGATGAAGAAATGTTCTATTTATTTACCTGGCTGTATTGGACTACTATATTTTAATTCAATTAATAAAAGGATAGGATAGGATAGGATAGGATAGGATAGGATAGGATAGGATAGGATAGGATAGGATAGGATAGGATAGGATAGGATAGGATAGGATAGGAGAAGAGAAGAGAAGAGAAGAGAAGAGAAGAGAAGAGAAGAGAAGAGAAGAGTTGAGTTATATTTGGCTGCTTGCTACAAAAAGTTCTATTGTATCATATCAAAGTTCTTTTATGGATTCAACAAATCTACAACTGTTGATTCAGTGTTTGAACCAAAAGTGAACTGATAACACAAGTAAAACAAATAGCACTGGAATTAGCATTGAAGACATCAAAATGGTGGATAACTTGCTTTTAGGATCTGCCATCAACAGTAAAGGAACAAGCAGTCAAGAAATACACCATGGACTATCACATGATAAGACAGTCACAAGTCTTGGAAAAGATTCAAAGGACATGATATCTCTAGACCTATAAAGATTTATTTATGTTATTAATTTTTTTATGCTGCCCATCTTCTCCAATAATATCAGAGCTGTGCAAGTCATGGTATTCTCTCTAACCCTATAGAAATTAACATTAGACTTTATAAAAGCAGGATAGAAACAGTATTGACACTTGGGAACTTTGATATTGGAGAAGAGTGCTGTTAATATTGTGGACAGCCAAGCAAATGAACAAATTCATCATAACACAAATCAACTCAAAGTTTTCTTACACGACACAAATGAGAGGCCCAAATTATCCAAGTTCAAACATATTATGCAAAGACCTGGCTCTCTTGAGAAGGCTATAATATTGACAAAGTCAAGGGAAAGACAGGAGGATATGATCAGCAGCAAGTGGTGACAAATGAAGAATCTGTAAATTGAAAAATCTGTAAATTCAGATTAGGGATAATTACTGGTTTCTATCTGAAGCAGTTGATTATTAGTGTGGAGTGTTATGTAGGTATTCCTGATATTCTGCAGTTCAAATCAAGCAGATTTCCAGGAGAGGGAGTGTTTCCATGTGAAAGAAGACCGTTATTGTTCAAAATATTAAATAAATTATTAGCTGCTTGGAAATACAGTAATCCCTCGTTTTTCGCTGGGGTTACGTTCCAAAAAGAACCTGTGATAGGCGAAATCCGTGAAGTAGTAACTTCAGCTTTGCGCATGCGCAGAGGGCAAAAGAACGCAGATGCCGACATCCAGGTGGGCGGGGGAAGTGGGTGGGGGTAGCCCCACACCTCGAACGCCACCAGGTTGTTGAGTTGTGCGAACCGGGAGGATTTCACCCCTGGCCTCACGTGTATTTCACTGCTCTTGGCAAGCTGTTTTACCAATCAGCCAATCAGAATGCAGAACACAATGCACGATGCAAATCCGTGAAGCGGCGAGGCCGTGAAAGGTGAACCGTGATATAGCGAGGGATTACTGTAATCAAGGTATTTATAGATATTACAAAATGTCTCTGAATTGTAGAGTTTCAAAGAATGCTACATGCCTTTTCTTCTTTACTTGAAGAAAAATATTTAAAATTATTTCATGTATATCAGATAAATGTATAAGTGCCTCAGAACTTCACCTTAAAAAAAGCTATTTGGAGTTTAACAAGAATTGTACAAATGTATAAACCATATTTTTATATGTGTTCCCATATAATTAAATTATATTAAGTGCAAATAGTGTGCTTTTTCCCAGTATAGGAATGTTATCTATTGCAAATTATTCATGTTTCGGGATGTTCTTTAAGTATCTTAATATAACAATTCATTTAGAAATACATCTTTTTTATTTGTTATTTGTGTATAGTTTGCAAAGTTAGTGAGTTTCAAAATAATGAAAACCCACTTAGAATACTGCAGATTAGCAATGGAAGAACCCTTAATTCAGGGGTGAAATTCAAAAATTTTCCCTACTAGTTCTGTGGGCGTGGCTTGGTGGGTGTGGCAGGGGAAGGATACTGCAAAATCTCCATTCCCACCCTACTCCTGGGGGAAGGATATTGCAAAATCTCCATTCCCACCCCACTCTGGGGCCAGTCAGAGGTGGTATTTGCCGGTTCTCTGAACTACTCAACATTTCCGCTACTGGTTCTCCAGAACCTGTCAGAACCTGCTGAATTTCACCCCTGCTTTAATTGTGATAAAAGGATGCAGATCATATATAGGAAAAGTCTCTGTGAAATTATTGGATTACACTGGGAACAGACTTTTGATCTTGTGCAGATCTTATAGAACATTTTTTCCATTTGTTATGTGAGTCTGTAGAAGACTATGGCCTGAGTGCTGCCTATGCAAATCAAATTGATTAAAGGCACATAATTTACTATTGTTTAGGGCTGAATAGCAGTTGATAATTCAGGAGTGTAGGAGACCCCTTGATGAGGAATGGGAAGGTATATGCATATGAAAATACGTACAAGTTAAGCAGATGTTTGTAAATTACGGCATTTTCTAAAGAAAAAAATGTAATACTAAATTTAAGATATTTGTGCAGAATGAAGATTGAACAGAAAAAAATTCCTGTAGTAATTATATTTCATCAAATCCACAATGATCATTCCATTTAAAAGATAATTGTTTGGACAAATTTAAATCTTTTCAGATAAATGTTCCAGAACTGATTTTTTTTACACTACTTTGTTTAGCAAATTGCACGTGCTTTACTTTCTTAAGTTTTCTTTTAAATTTTAGGTCTGCCTTTTTTTTTACTAGAAGTTCCTCATCTGAGAAAAGCAAGATAAAAATACAATAACTATATATTTTAAACACTGAAAGGTAGAAAGGTATTAAAAACAGTGATAAAAATACAGAGTAAGCATTTTGAGCTTTATAATGCTTGCTAGAATCTCAGAATTTTTATAGGTGATATGCAGTGAAACAAAAATGCATTTCCCCCCCAAGATTGGCTTGTCAGCTTTTAAAGTTATGGGATTTGTTTTTTTTTAAAAAAAAAGTCTGAGGACTATGCATTACAACAGAATATTTGTTCTTCCTTCCCCAAGGAGCTGAAATCTTTTCCCATACTGCTACTGCTGAAATTGTTTTCTTAGGGATCAGCTAGCTTTGGTAACTATTTCTGATGTGATGCCAAAGGTCAAGAAGTATAGCATCAGATGTCAGTGTCCTTCACAGATTCTTCTCACAGTTCTTTTCCCACCCAAAATTATGCTTAGGGGCTTCAGGTGTAGTTGACTCTGTAGTACAAATAATTTCAGAAAAATTGATTTAAATAAGATTTTAACTGCATTTGCCAATCAGGTTTTTTTGAGCTCATCATGACTAATAAAAATTAACTTTGTGAGCATTGTAATGATGATTTTAATGTTTTTTCAATGTTAACAGAATAAGAGTTGGAAAAGACCTTAGAGATCTTCTAGTCCAGGGCTGTAAAATGGGATTTTGTATGCCAGAAGAATATATACTTAGCAATGAATTTGGAATAAGGAAACACTCAGAGGATGTAACTCTTTTTTACAGTAGATCCGATCAAGAACTGGGGAATCCTTGGTGCACTCTGAGCTAGGTTGTTTGCTTGTAGATGTTGCAGGAATTGGGTATGGCTAGTCTAGAGAAAAGAAGAACTAGAGGTGGCATAATAGCAGAACAGAACAGAATAACAGAGTTGGAAGAGATCTTGTAGGTCAACTAGTCCAACCCCCTGCCCAATCTCCTAATAATCTTTATTGCTTTTCTACATACACTCTTTCTAGAGTCTCAACATCTTTTTTATATCAAGGCAACCAAAACTGGATGCGATGTTCAAAGTGTTTTATATATAAACTGGACTTCCGGTTGTATTATGGCGCCTTCAGAAGCCTGATCTGCAAGCTCCACGGTCAGCTCTGACCTCTCCTTATCGGAGGGTCCAAATCAGGACCATAGCCACCCTGGAGGGCTAGTGAAGCAAAGGGGGACTGCCTAGCAGGTAAAGGGGAACCATATCTCCCTTCCCTGACTAGGAAAGCCCCCTCTGCCAACAACAGGGAGCAGCGGCAGCAAACATGGCTGCCATGAAGGCGAAAGACAGCCTGAATATCTAAGACTGAGCAGGAGAGGAAAAAGTGAGTGGTTTGTGAACTGGATAAAAGAACATTTTTAAACTGAAAATTACCCCAAGAAATTTAAGGGGGAAGCATATTGAAGCTATTTGCCAGAGGCGAAAAAGCACATTAAGAAAATCAGAATATTTAAGTGGAGATTTTTTTGAAAAAAAAATAAAGAAAAGAAAATTGAACTCTCAAAAGGAAGACGTGGTATTGAAAATGTATTTTAAAATACTGGAATTTGAACTGGAACTTGTTTTTTTATTATTGGTAACTTTGCCCTCCTATTAGATTTATAAATTTGAAATAATTGAAATTGGACTTTTAGTATCACGTGGAGAGGCAGTACTAAGCTGAAGCTGGAGTGTCAGCTGCTGTTAAATGGAGAATTGTGTAACTTTGGGACTTTTTGCATTTGCTGCATTACAAATATTTACTTTAAAAATACTGAAGAATAGTACAATAACAATATCTTTAACCAAGTGCCCCCTGAACATTGTTGAGTAAATAAAAGTGCTTTGAAGAGGAGTGGAGAACCCCCTGATCTCTTTTTCTGAATTGGATTGAATATAAAATGGAAACAAGTGGAGATAATAAGAGCCGAGGTGGCGCAGCAGTACTGCAGGCTACTTTAGCTGACTGTGATCAGCAGTTCAGCTGTTCAAATCGCACCGGCTCAGGGTTGACTCAGCCTTTCATCCTTCCGAGGTAGATAAAATGAGGACCCAGATTGTTGGGGGCAATGAAATATACATTGCTTAATGGTGTAAATCACTTAGAGAGTGCTTGCACTATGAGGTGGTATATAAATCTCACAAACAAACAAACAAACAAACAAATAAACAAACAAACAAACAAACAATAAAATAAATAATAAAATGGAATTGATGAACCAAGACATTAAGGATTCTACTGTGTTTCCCTGAAAATAAGACCCTGTCTTATATTTTTTTGAACCCTGAAATAAGCGCTTGGCCTTATTGCCATGCACTCAAAAGCCCGATTGGGCTTATTATCAGGGGATGTCTTATTTTGGGGTTAACAGTGTATAAAAGAACAACCCAAAGAGATGAAGGGAATGTTTGGTTGTATGGATTGTATAGATCAAAAATTGAATAATAAGCAAAGACCAGGACAATGAAGAAGGATCAGAAGTAGCAGAAAGAGCAGTGGAGACAGCAGAACTGGGAAATCAGCATGAAGAATAGAATAGAATAGAATAGAATTCTTTATTGGCCAAGTGTGATTGGACACACAAGGAATTTGTCTTTGGTGCATATGCTCTCAGTGTACATAAAAGAAAAGATACATTTGTCAAGAATCATGAGGTATAACACTTAATGATTGTCATAGGGTTCAAATAAGCAATCAGGAAACAATCAATATGAATATAAATCATAATGATACAAGCAACAAGTTACAGTCATACAGTCATAAGTGGGAGGAGATGGGTGATAGGAACAATGAGAAAAACTAATAGTAATAGTAATGCAGCCTAGTGAATAGTTTGACAGTGGTGAGGGAATTATTTGTTTAGCAGAGTGATGGCATTCGGGAAAAAACTGTTCTGGTGTCTAGTTGTCTTGGTGTGCAGTGCTCTATAGCGACGTTTTGAGGGTAGGAGTTGAAGCAATTTATGTCCAGGATGTGAGGGGTCAGTAAATATTTTCACGGCCCTCTTTTTGACTCGTGCAGTATACAGGTCCTCAATGGAAGGCAGGTTGGCAGTAATTGTTTTTTCTGCAGTTCTGATTATCCTCTGAAGTCTGTGTCTGTCTTGTTGGGTTGCAGAACCAAACCAGACAGTTATAGAGGTGCAGATGACAGACTCAATGATTCCTCTGTAGAACTGTATTAGCAGCTCCTTGGGAAGTTTGAGCTTCCTGAGTTGGAGTCTACAATAAGAAGATATTAGTAAAATTGATGGTGAATAAGAAACTAGAACAGGAGGAAAATACTTTAAAAGATTTGAAAATGAAATGGGAGAAACAGGAAGATAGTTCGAGAGGAGAAAAAGGGGTTAGAACAGGTAGTTATACAATTAGGAAGTGGGGGGAAAGGGTGAAGGGAGAGAAAGCTAGAGGGCAAAGTTCTAAGGCAGAACTAAAAGTATATGAAACAAAAAATTTAAAAGAAGTATATGGGAGACAACCTAAAAAAAGAAGATTAAAAATCTGGATTTGAGTGAAAGATGTGAGATTAAGGGGGAAAGAAAAGATGAAATATTTTATGAAAGCATTTAAATATGCATGAATATTAGGCTTATATAACTTGGATAACTGCTTTGTATGTAGTGTAAGAGGGAAAATTAGGTTTAATAAATATTAGTAATGTAGTAATGTAATGTATACTATTATTAGAATTATCTAGATTAGAAAATTAGTTTGTAAATTAGAATTTTATGAAAGCTTTTTAATAATGTGTATGAATATTAGAATATCAGACTTATATAAGTTGAACAACTGTTTGTATGTGTTGTAAGAGATAAAAATTACTTTTGAATATTTGTTAGGAATGGAAAAATTAGCTTGTATTTATAGTAAGATTACAAGAAATGGAGAATTGGAGAAAATATTATATACATAAAAATTGTGAGCAATAATGAAAAGCTAGAGAATAGATCATGATTCATATATGGAAAAATTGAATAATGAAAAAAGGAAAAATCACATCTTTGATTATTATAATGATAGTAGAAGGGGAAAAAGAGGGCTAAAATAGAGACAGAAATATGAGGGGAAAAAGAGTAAAAATAGATATTAAAATGATAGGAAATGTGGTAAAATCATGAGAAGGATTAGAATTGGAAGAGGATAGCAGACATTATGTGTTAAAATCAGAAATGAAAATGAATTGTAATTATTAAGAATAATATTGTTATGATTATTTGTATTGATATATATGAAACCCAGAAAACAAACCATTCATGACATGAGATGTATAAAAATAAAAAACAAAAAACTTTATAATAAAAAAGTGTTTTATATATAAGAGTCATTGGATACAATAGGGATGACAAATACATTTTATAAATAAATAAATTACAGCTTATCATTGTTGTCAGCAAGCCATGAATGCATGTGTATTAGCATTTAATTCTGCTTTAGCAGTAATTGATTTCTCTGAAAAATAGTTTGTTTATTTATATTTATTAATCAAATGTATATAGCTAATCATCTTACCAAGGGAGATTCTTGGCAGCAAATAACAATCAAGTTATTATTTGATTGATATATTTCGATGTTATGTGTACATGTATGTATGTTTGTATGTATGCACATACATGTGTGTATGTACATACATGTATATTTGGCTGATTTGCATTTTTAGAAGAATAAAGAAAGCATTACTTATGTTCTTATGTTCTTATGTTACAAAAAAAAAAAAAGAGAGAGAAGACATTACGGAAACCCAAGCACGCACTGGCCATTTGCGCTTCCTACTATAATAATGAAAAGATTGGCCTCTCTCAACATTATCCTGGGACACGCATATTTGCCTTCATTCATTAGCATCTCTGCTAACAATGTTTAGAAATGGAGTGACATATACTACTAAATAAGTACACAATCGAGTTCTTGACATGGACATTTTCACACCATTGTAATTGACTGGCATTGATTACCATTAATTATGTTGAATCCATAGTTGGAAGGAACAGAGTAGTTAGATAATAGGATCCTCAGGAGCACAGCTGGAAGTAATTTTTCTAGACAAAGTAGAATTATGGCAAATTGCTGAAATCTGCTCACACTCCATAGTACATGATAAAGAGAGGAAGCAACTAAGGGCACTAGAATGAAGACATAGTGAGCATCTGAACTTAAAGGCTGGCAAGATTTCAACTTCTGCGGCAGAATAATTAAGCAAGACCTAGAGAAAATAACTTGCACGTTCCTTTTAACTTTAATTGGCATAGCTTGCAACTGAGTTCTTTCTCTGAGGGTGTCTTTCATTCTGAATGGTGTATCAGATCCCTTGGACCAATTTGTGTTCACCTGTTCTCAATTACTTTTTGGATTAGATTGTTGCCACTGAGCCTTAAGGATGACCTGGCTACAAACTATGAAATATGCTATCTGTAAGTAGCTATTAATCTTGGACAAACTCTAACATGTTTCCCTTTCCTTCACTGTTGCACTGCTACATTGTGTCATAGCAACAGAAATAATAAAACTAGACACACTATTGGGAGGGCGTACTTGTAGCTGTGCTGCGCCAATAGCTAGAGAGTTATGAGATGTAAGCATTTACAATAGAAATATAAATATTTTAAAATAGATTTTTAACCTGTATATTGTAGACTATTTTTTATCAGATATGGTGTACAATCTCCTGTGCTGAACACAATCTTGCATAATATTCCTACATTTGCAAACTCACTGAATAGATCTATGATATAGATGTTCAACAAATTCCAAATCAGATACGGTTAAGGACAATTAGTAACACAATGTTATACATTGAGGTCACCCTTAAATGTTATGTAGTGTCAGAGCAGCAAATGTTATGCTCACCTGGAAACAATCTGCAAGAAATTTATATATATGTTATATATATATATATATGTATGTATGTATGTATGTATGTATGTATGTATGTATGTATGTATGTATGTATGTATATATATATGTATGTATATATATATGTATGGCTATCTGACGAGAGCAAAATAGCTCGAAATAGATCTATAATAGTCTCCCTTTATTTTCATTTATCAGCAAAAAATGTTACACATATAGACAATATAGTTTGTCGACTATAGAAAACTGCCTGGATGGTCCCAGGAGGGGCTGAAAGGCAAAAGGAAGCTGTGATGTTTCCTTCCATACACCAGGATGACTCGACAGAATAAACATATAACCCTTTCCTGGTGAAGAGCTGATTGGGAACAGAACCTTGTGGCTCAGAGGTTAATCTTCTGACTTTCAAGCAGACTGCCCAGGTTCAATTCCCACTACGGGTATGGCTATCTGACGAGAGCAAAATAGCTCGAAATAGATCTATAATAGTCTCCCTTTATTTTCATTTATCAGCAAAAAATGTTACACATATAGACAATATAGTTTGTCGACTATAGAAAACTGCCTGGATGGTCCCAGGAGGGGCTGAAAGGCAAAAGGAAGCTGTGATGTTTCCTTCCATACACCAGGATGACTCGACAGAATAAACATATAACCCTTTCCTGGTGAAGAGCTGATTGGGAACAGAACCTTGTGGCTCAGAGGTTAATCTTCTGACTTTCAAGCAGACTGCCCAGGTTCAATTCCCACTACGGGTATGGCTATCTGACGAGAGCAAAATAGCTCGAAATAGATCTATAATAGTCTCCCTTTATTTTCATTTATCAGCAAAAAATGTTACATATATATATATATATATATATATATATATATATATATATATATATATATATATATATATATATATATATATATATATATATATATATATATATATATATATATATATATATACACACACACACACACATACATGTTTACATGGAACCCATGCACAATGCATTGAGTAAATCTGCACAAAATTATTTTTACTGGGCTCCCAGTTGTGCTTTAACACTAGACCTTTATGGACACACTAACTAAAGAATTCTATAGCTTTTAAGACTGATAGCTATTCCACCTCAATTTATCTGGATATTTACCTCTATGAAATTCCTGACTTGATGCTAGATGAAACATCTTCTGTGTCTATGATATAATCATGCTTGAGAATTGTGATGATTTCTGTATTTCAATGTGATTAACACAAATGAAGGCATATCAGGACTCACACTGCCATATATATTAATCAACATATTTTGTCTCTCCTCAGCTGTGAATCAGGGGTGGGTTCTGCTTACCTTCCCTACCGGTTTGCATCGCGTTGGAAGTGCACATTTTTAACCTGCATATTGTAGACTATTTTTATCAGATATGGTGTACAATCTCCTGTGCTGAACATGTCGTGCAAATGACCCTCTGCGCATGTGCAGAAATCTCTTCATGTGCAGAGGGTTCTTTCCAACCTGCTTTTAGGAAGCAGCGAACGGAGGACCGGTTCAGGGGTGTGGCCAGCTGGCCATCGCTGCCAGTTCGGCGAGCAGGGGCAAATTCCTGCCACCGATACGGGCAAACCGGTCCAAACTGGCAGAAACCCACCACTGCTGTGAATGGTATAATTCTCTTGAGGTGGAAAGATACCCTCTACATAAATTGAACATGTTGTGTTGGATCAATCAGCATGTTGTGCTTCGACTTGGAACAAAAATTGACAGACTCAGAGTAGCATCCCAGATATATAGTGTCCAAGACCCACAGATATGAGGAAAAGCAAAGGATCAGGAGCTGAAAGAAGAGGAGAGAAACATTTGTTGGACTTTGATCTTAAAGTTATTATCATTGCATTTCAGTCCTGTAACTAAGCAAATAGAATTCCATTTTTTCAAATATTAGATTTTAAAATAGTGGATCGATGACTACATAATGAAATCTCTGATTGTGAGTATACATATTACTGTATATGCCAGTGATGGCGAACCTTTTTCGGCTCAGGTGCCAAAAGGGTGCGCACGTGCACGATAGCATGCGTGCACATGCCCAAACCCATAATGCAATGCTCTGTGCATGTGCACAACCCCCCTGCTGCCCCCCCCACATGTGCACAGGCCTCACAAGCCTCCAGACTTCCAGTAGGCCCGTTGGGCTGTTTTTAGCTCTCCCTAGGGTTCAGGAAAGCCTTCTGAAGCCTGGGGATGGTGAAAAATGGCCCAACGGGCCAATTGGAAGTCCAATTGTAAACGAAAGGAAGTGTAGCTGCCCTACTACCTGCCTTCAGATAGTTGCAATCAGGCCTCGCACACTTTAGCCCATTTCTTCTGCTGCTGGGAAGGCTTTCCTGAAGGCCTCTTTAGCCGATAACAAAGCTCCGGATTGATCTGTTATCGACTATGTAGGCCTTCAGGAAAGCCTTCCCAGATGCATAAGAAATGGGCCAAGATGTGAGAGGCCTGGCTGCAACTGTCCAAAGCCGAAGAAGTTCCTGAAGACCTCTGACAGCGAAAAGGAGGCTGAGGGTGAGCACACAAGTGAACTTCCGGTTGGCCCGGTGGGCCGTTTTTGCTGTGGGGAGAGCAAAAATGGCCAAAAAGGCCAAAAATTAGCTGGCCAGCGCTCGCATGCATGCTGGAGCTGACATAGGGCAATGCCTTGCATGCCCTCAGATATGACTCCGTGTGCCACCTGTGGCATGTGTGCCATAGGTTCGCCATCACTGATATATGCCATTCTGATCACTTAACTGTTTTCTGTGATACAGATATTTCCCCACTCAATGTCTTTACCAGTTGATAGTTGGTTTTTTCACTCCTGAATTATTAAATATCACAGAGGGAGGATATGCAGAGAAATCAAAATAATCTGCAAAGATCTGGATGACCATTTGGTTGTAAAGAAATAGCAAGTGCTGTTATCTATGGTTGTGTTGATTTTTGCAATCTGGCTGCAACAACCCTCTACTGCATGAATTGTATTGTAATTCTAGTTGATTTATTATGAGCCGAAGTGGCGCAGTGGTTAAATGCAGCTACTGCAGGCTACTCCAGCTGACTGCTAGTTCAGCAGTTCAGCTGTTCAAATCTCACCAGGCTCAAGGTTGACTCAGCCTTCCATCCTTCTGAGGTCGGTAAAATGAGGACCCAGATTGTTGGGGGCAATATGCTGAACTCTGTAAACTGCTTAGAGAGGGCTGTAAAGCACTATGAAGCGGTATATAAGCCTAAGTGCTATTGCTATTTATTTCAAAATATGCTTTTAACAATTGTAGATTGTAAATCAACTAATATAGAACAAAGTTTTAATCTTTGAAAAATCACCATCAGTCAATTGCAAAAGGCAGCTTATATCCTGTGATGACACCTTTAATACCATCAAACAACATTTCCTTATCCCAGCTCTTTGGGGAGGACTTAATAACTTAATAAAAGTGCCAAATTCAGTCTGAACATCTGACTGACTGTGCAATGAACTCCGTGGATACCTGCTTGTCATGGGGAAGGAGCTTGTGATGTTATGATGAGGTTGAGAGCTATGCTGGTGGTAATGCATTCTACAGAAGGGTCATCAATGCTAGACAGATCTCACTTCCACTGAGATGAAATTCACCAACACATTTAATATGGCAAGAATACAGAAAAAGAATATCTTACCAGATCAGTTGTCAGCTGAGTCAACAAGGATCAGGCCAGATGTTAGAGTTCCTAGGCATCTGTTGATAAGTGACCCAAAGAAGCTATGGCTCGGTAACCAGGGTTTACCCCAGTAATATTACTTATAAGAACAGCAACCACAGATAAGACAAACACATAGTGTGTTTAAAAATCACACCATTATGGCCTGCTATTATAAATTGGAATCAACAAGCAGTGCTACTTAAAGCAAATGTTTGAATATTGGAAAAAAATTATCCAAACATATTTGATTTATTTGGATGATATGAAGCTTTATGGAAAATTATAAATTTAGTAATTGACAAATGCTGTAATCTAGTAATTGACAAATGCTGCAAGAACTTTTGCAGCGATAGAACAATGGGATTTGGCATAGAGAAATGTGCTTTAGTAACAATAAATTAGATTAAAATCACAAAACAATAATGGAATTATAATGTTGAATGGCAAAACCATCAGGATGAAGTCTATAAATATCTCGGCATTTACAGTCGGATAACATCAAGTGTGGACAAGTTTACAATGTGATTGTAATCTACAACCTGTGCCCTGTTGGGTCATTGTTTCAAACATTGCTTTTCCTCAGATATTATTAATATATAGATGTCTAGAGCATGCCAAAATTGCACAGGACATGAATTGCACATGCAAGAGTAATCCCCAACCATTTCTTTAATTTCCCAATTCCCCGTTTTCCTTACCTTTGTCCATTTGGCTAAAAATACTTACAAGCCAATGACAAAAGCATATACAGCTTAATGATAGTAATTGGCACCGTGAACTCCAGCGCTAAATGATATGATCATAAAGTGCAACCTCATTGACTGTGCTAACTTACAGTAGCAGTAGTAGCAGTCCCAGTTGCTGTTGTTGGGTGAATTCCACATAATCTCAGTATCCTGCATCCTGCTATTTGCAGTCTCCTGACAGCTTCCTCATTGACTTTGCTTGTGACTTTGCTGGCGGTGAAGATTGCAAATGGCAGTCATATGACTATGGGACACGGCAATATTGTAATTGCTAGCTAGTGACCCAGTGCTCAAATTGTGATCATGAAAATGCAGGGACCCTTTGATGGCCACAATTTACAAGGACCAATCATAAGTCCACCTTAGTCAGTGCCATGGCTGTGCCATGGTAACTTGAATAGTCACTGAACAACTAGTCATTCAATGAGGATAACTGTACTTGTATTACATTATCAGGACTTTTGACCTTTCAAAAGTTTTTAATCCAAGTACCGTAGGTCTCGCTAATGAACTATAGTTGCACAAGGATTTATCTAAACATAGGAAGATAGGAAGACTGAAAGGAAAACTAGTGAAATAGGTTTTTCTATGTGAATTTTCACATCAAAGATAAGGTCTTTGTAATAGCTTTATTTTTGTCTTCACATTTGATGGGTTTTTTTTTACAATCATATCATCCATTTTTTTCCTTTTAATGGGTAGGCTGAACCAATGACATAGAGCATATTGTAGCTAGACATTAAAGGCATTGATAATTTATGCTTCAAGTGAGGCTACAATTATTCCTATTGTCATTCTTGGCATAGCAATAATTTAATTTATGACTTTGTTAAATGCTGATTAGTAGGAGGCAACTATTTCTTTCCCTGAGCTACCTGTATTTCTTTCTTTTTGTTTTGCTTTATTAAAAAAATGGACCCCTGCTTGTTCCAAATCCATTAAACCTCTCATAGCATTTTTATTTAAGTTTTACACCATTTCATTTTTTCATTTTTCTCTAGTGGATTCCTTTAATTATGATGATTATACATTTATTTTTATCCGATAAAATGTAGATATAAATGAATAGATGCTGGTTGTACTTTCCTGACTGAGTAATGATAAGTTTAACATTCTGATTTTCAGTAGCTGTGAACATATATCAATATATTGGTTAAAGGCATGCATAATTTCTTCATATCTTCTGAGATGTGTAGAGGAAATGCAATTTTGTGGGGGGAAAACAGTAGCTTTGTGGGTAGCTTTAAATAAATAAACCTTATAAAATCTTTTCAGAATATTGCATGCTCTAAAACAGCTGAGGATATGTGAATATGGGGTGAAGAGTAGGAGTGAAATTCAAAACTTTTCCTTACTGGTTCTGTTGGCATGGCTTGGTGGGTGTGGCAGGGGAAGGATACTGCAAAATCTCCATTCCCACCCCACTCCAGGGTAAGGATACTGCAAAATCCCCATTCCCACCCCAGTCTGGGGCCAGCCAGAGGTGGTGTTTGATGGTTCCCTGAACTACTCAAAATTTCCGCTCCTGGTTCTCCAGAACCTGTCAGAACCTGCTGAATTTCACCCCTGGAAAGGGTTTGGGACTGCATATGCAAGTGTTTTCTAGTTTATCCTGGTTTACTGTATGTTTTTGTTCTATTCCTGCATGCGGCTATTTTTTCTTCATTTAAACTAACTGGCCCATCCCGTTGGTGTTGGAAGTACTGTTTAAGGCACTTCTGGGTTGAAAGGATTAGCTAGTGACATCAGGGGACCAGGGCCAGGGGACGTCTGTGATATTATCTGCCAGCGACTCACATTTGGTGGGTCCTAAGCAGCAGGAATTCTTTGCTGTGGCACCCATTTTATGGAACCTTCTCTCCCCACCCCCAAAGTTTGGCTAACTCCATATCTGTTGCTATTTAGGAAGTTCCTCAGGATCTGGTTATGCCATTATGCCTGTGGGTTGATTTAGTGGCACCACTATTGAGACGGATGTACTCATTATCTCTCTCTTGGGCTTTGTATATATTTCTAAACATCTCTATTTTAATGCTAATTTTTCTAATTTTAAATCTTTGTTTTTATATACCGGTATGTCTTCTTTTTTAGTGATTATTGTACCCTACCACAGTCACTTCTTGTAAGATGGGTGGTTATATACATTTGATAAATAAATAAAGAAATATGCAGTAAAAAACACTTATACATTCCAGCTGAGTCCTTGACTTTTCATGAGAGCTCTTGAAGACAGTTCGGTTCCTAAAGAGAAAGAATTATTGCAGTATCCTGGGTGCTCTTGATATCTCTTCACAATTCTACTGATGAATTATAACACCACTCCCAGAAATTAAACAGCAAACTCTATCAGAATATAATTTTTAATCATAAGTGGGATGCCCCTAATGAATTGTTCCCTGAGATACACAATGGCTTATAAAACTCAGTTACAGCTAATATGTGTGATATCACAACTGACAGGATGAAATCCCATTAAATCCTAAAGACATATTCTATATTAATCTGGGTACCATCCTTAAAAATGTTCCTTCAGAAATTATGGTGAGCATCCTGAAATTTCACGACAGTTTCTCTAAAGTAAAAAGGGCATTGTGGCTTACATATGATTTTTCCCACCTGCATACATCATTGTAATGCAGCACAAATTACACATTGTGCTTGTTGTTTACTTTCTGACTATATTTTGATGCTCTTTCCTTTTGTATTATTAGTATACTGTGGGGTGGAGCTGGGGATAAGTGGAGCAAACCACTTTAAAACCTTTTAATTTAAAATTTAAAGGTTTAAATTTAATTTAAAAACATTGTGTAGGGAGGGGATGTTTTTCTTCACTCTCTGTTTGCTTGCTGAAAAATAAATCCAGAAAGGTACCATTCAGCTTGAAATCTTAGCAGACAGTTTCCACTGCTGCCAGTAAGAGGCTGGAGTGACACCCAGTTAAACAAATAGTGCAGAACTTATTTTCTATCTGGCATGTGGGTGGCCATAAAATTTAGCAACCTATGCAAATGCCTACATCTGCTTTGCTTTCAGGTCTGTTTTAAATGTGATTCTTTTAAATTTGCTTGTAAGATATTGAGAGCTTTGGTACCTGGTCCAGTTGCCTTTGATCCTGTTTTTTGGTTTTCTTCAAAGAGAAATGTCTATAAATATATACCAGAGTGAATGATGTTTACATGATGTGGTGAAAATGTTTTTAAATCCGTGTTTGATTTTTAAAATGAAATAGGAAATATGATTGGTAGCTTTGAGACATTAAAGAGTTCACTAGTCAATACAATTTATTTTAGTTCTTGTGAATATAGTAGCCCAAGTGGTTTCAGGAAAATCAATATTTTTATTGATAGGACATCATAACTTTATTATCTATATTGATGAGTCTAGCAGCACTTATTCTCCCTCCTCTCTATCTATCTATCTATCTATCTATCTATCTATCTATCTATCTATCTATCTATCTATCTATCTATCTATCTATCTATCTATCTATCTATCTATCTATCTATCTATCTATCTATCATATAATCTATCTATCGCTAGAGCACATATGTAGATCTTTATACTGTACAGTAATTTGAGAGACAGTTTGCCTAATATATACAGATAATTGTTAATGTCAAAGAAAAATTTATAGGATATGTATATGTATGTCTTTGCAGGCTTTTGTCATTGCTACTCGCTCTGAATAAGGTTTTTTAAAGCCCTAACCAAGGGATAAAATAATGTGCTGAAGCTGACCAGACTAAGGAGGCTAGCCAGATGAATACCTGGTAAGCAGATTTTTTCCCATATTTTCCTCCCCAAAAATTAAGGTGCGTCTTATACTTCAAAAAATACTGTATCTGTATCTGTATCTGTATCTGTATCTGTATCTGTATCTGTATCTGTATCTGTATCTGTATCTGTATATGTATATGTATATATGTATGAACTGGAAGTGAAATAGACTGCATTTAAATCTAACAAATAATAGCAGCTTCTTGTTTTAAGCTACCTGGTACTTCAAACTTGCATGGCTCAAATTTATGTTTTCCAAGAAGAAATGTCTATTTTTGGATGCAAATATAACATGAAGTCTGCTGTCCATATATCAAGAGCTAACCTATTTAAATCTACATAGTATCCTGCCTTAATATGTTCATATAAGGTTTTTTTTAATGGTGTTGACTTCCTTCAACTTCTTTATTTTGTTTTCTTGACTGAATATCCAACCTATAGAACTGTTTTGCAGCCCTGGAAAGGTTGCTTTACTAGCTTATGATGCTTTAGTTGATCTTTGTGAAAAGGAGTGAACTAGGGTGGACTTTGAATTCTTGTAATGGGTCTGCATATCTTCCAGCCATTTTTGACAGCAGGATTTGACATAAGCTATATTTTTTCCTGATCTCATCATAGGCTGATCTCATCATAAGCACATGTTCAAATGTCAGTTCCAATGATGTGAGCAAAGGTGGAGAAGAAAGTTAAAAAACTACTATTTCAGTTAACTTACCTCAAATAATATCACAGGACCAAGCACTGCTTCTGACAGGTAAATATACCACTTCCGGATGTTTACATTATGGGGAATAGAAAATGCTTTTAAAAATCATTTCACAATATTACTTTCACCAATGTACTCATAAACTTACATGCAATATGTAGTACTTTAGGCACTGAAATTTAACCTTGCCAATATGTACATTATAGCTTAAATGGGAGGCAATCTTTTCCTAAAAAGCAGCTTATCCAGAAGCACCTCTTTCATACCTTTTATGTATTCAAATATATGATTTTTTTCCTCATTTGTGAGTGAATCTACTCTTTCACTGTATCTATACCACCATCTACTCCACTAGATGAAGTGAATGTTGAAGCATGGACATATTGCACAATTCTGATGGTCCAAACATTTCATTTATATGGGAAGCCTACCAACTGATTGTCCACTTCAGACCAGGGGCGGGTTCCTTTTACCTTTTCCTACCAGTGCGCATCACAATGTTTCGCGCACATGTCTCGGTGCGCAATTTTAGTTCCATGCATGCGCAGAGGGATGATTTTACTTCCGCGCATGCTCAGAGAGCTGAAAAATTGCTGAAAATTAGGAAAAAAATATGATTGCGCGCACAGACCGGCACAGATGGCACCGGAGCCGTCATGCCTAAATTACATCATCAGCAGGCTACTACCGGAGCGCACGCACTGGACCGCACCGGTAGGAACCCACCTCTGCTTCAGACCTCCTCTCCATAGTATAGAAAATAGTAAGGATGAGAATTGCATGGAGGAGGTGTGATTGAGGTGTTAACATCAATGATGGCTAACATCAGATGGTTCACAGATGTATTACTAGTGGGATTCCTGATTTCTTCTCCTAGACTGGATAGCATTAAAATTATCTACATGCCTGAATATGTTCAGTCTGCTCCATTCAAAGGAAAGAAATACTTGTTAGAATTTTGCTGGTGACATAAATTTGGGTAATGATATGTTAAACACTAAGCCTTGTCTTTGAAGAAGCTACCAGAAAACTGTCCATTGATGATAGCACAATTCTGCTAACAGCGATATACATTTTCAAGTTGACTTTGGAAACAGAAGCACAGAAATGATAATTATACTGAAGATATAGGATTATGTACTCTATGTCTCTGCCTTCTGGCTGTAGTTTCTCTACAGGTAACAGCTACATACAAAGAGGTTTTTCTAAAATGCATTATTGTACTTTTCTGGTTTTAGGACTATATTCAGAGCTTCTCATCTTTATTTAGTCATTGAATTTTGGTGCCTGCTTTAAATGTATTGAAAATCCTTTAAGGAATACCTGGGAAATGTTTGCTGATATTTGAGCAACCCTCCATACCCCAGCCAAAATGATTGCCATCCTCTTTAAGGAAAATCTGAGATAGATTTTTATTTGGTTTAAATTTTATAGTAACTATCAACTATATATGTACTTTATCAATCACAGAAAACCTTCATTCCATTTCATTCCATTTTAATGGTATTTTTGAACCAGAAAAAACTGAATTGTATTTTTCATGTCTGTGCCTGTGTCTGTGTCTATATCATCTCCCTCTTCCTCTTTCCCCCCCTCTCTCTCCCTCCCTCCCTCCCTCCCCCCTCTCTCTTCCTCCCTCTCTCTCACTCTCTTATCTATTTATCTATATAAAATGCAATTTGGTATGCAATTTATTCAAATTGTATTAAATGTATGGTGTGCTATAATTTACCATTTACCTTTTAACCAGTTGTATACATTTTTTAAAACAAAACACCACTGTTTTTTTAGATATTTCATTCACAAATGTAGATACTTTTCTTGTGCAAATTTTTGTGTGGTGGGACTTGTAAATATATTTAGTTTGGCAAGTATGTATATTAGAAGGTGACTTATACTTCAAGGGCTAGAATATATCATGTCATATTCATAATGAAGATACAGCCAGAGACAAAAATCTTGGTCTCTGTGACAACAAATACACATATTGTGTACCCTTTAAATGTGTACTCTTAACTTATCTCTGTTATTCACTGAATTAACTGTAAAAATACCCAAAGCTAATATTTTAGAATTTTCTGCTAAAGATTGTCTCCGAGTAGCTGCAGGAGTCTGCCATTAATCTCTTGAGTTACAGCTGCTCTATTCTGAACTGTAAGGATTTCATATCTTTAATGCTCTCAATGCAAGTTGCACATTTCTTTGAATGACAATATGGCCTGCTTTCCAAACAATTGTGAGACTTGTTTGTTACAGCTATTTTTATAATAATACAGAGAGCTTGCTAATTTAAAAATTGACATATACAGATCATGGGTGAGGAAAACCAGCAGAGATAAGAATAACTATTCACTAATGAAGTATCCTGAGACAATTATTAATTTGCAGCAGCTAATTACTTTTCTTTAAACAAAACAATGTGAAAAATAGGAACCAAGGAATAAATTGCTTTCTAGAATGATAAAACTTGTTCTAATGCTGAAGTATGCAGCCCATGGTGACTCAAGGACATTTATTATGGTCTTGTCGCTATGTGACTTTTAATAACATCTTATATGTCTAATACAGTGTAGCAATCGTCTTCAGTCTTTTTTTCATACAGTATGTATAATTTTGGTTAAACTCCTCAAAGTATAAAATACAAATGAAAAAGAAAATAGTGGGAAAAGGGAAAAGGGGAAAAGGGGAAAGAGAAAATTAGGAAAAAGGGAAAAAAAGAAAAAAAAGCATTAACTTCTGATTCTTTAGTGCAGTAGAATAACAACAATAACATTACAGTCTCAACTTTTTACTTTTGCGTACTTAATATACCGGTATACTAACCATTTCTATAGCAGCAAACTTGTCTAATCAACAAATCCCAAAATCAAAGTTTCTTTTTTTTCTATCTTGAGCACAAAATCCAAATGTAGTTTTCAAACAGAAACAAAGTTGGGTATGTTAGTTTCTTTGATTAAAGCAATTTATTTGGCCATCTCTGCTTATTCTATCAGTTTTTTTTCCAGCCATTCTTTCATTGTGGGAATTAGTGTATGTTTTCATTTTGTGCATAGAGCATTCTCACAGCTGTCAACATATATAACATACACTATACTGTATAAGCTGCAATGCCCCCCCCCCAGTTCTTTGTCCATTAAACCTAAAAGAAAAGTCTCTGGTTTGATTTTTATATTCATTTTGAGAATCTGCTGTTTTAAAATATGAATCTTATCCCAATATTTCTTTGCTTTGTCATAAGTCCATGTAAGATGATACAAAGTTCCTTCTTTGAATTTATATTTCTGACATATATTTGATGCATCTTTATACATCTTTAATAATTTGTTAGGTGTTAAATACCATCACTATATCATTTTATAAACTTTTTCCTTTAAGTTATAGTTCAATGTACAATTTAAACCTTTTATTCACATGTTTTCCCATTGTTCAAGCATTGTTCAAATATTACATTACACCCAACATTCTTTACCCACCAGTAACCACCATCTATCTACTCCTGATGTCTGAAGGCTGAAGTCTTAATAGTCTTGGAAGTTTCAGAGCTTAAGAAAGCTATTTTGTATGGTGCTGCTCTGTGTATAATGCAGAATTACTGATTATTTTATTTATTAAATCTTTATCCTACCTTTTCTGAAGAATTCTTGAATGACATATAGTGTTCTTCATCTTGTTCTCTTTCCCACAATATGGATTTCAGAAAGAAGAAAATAAATTAGACAAGATAATATTGGGACCAGAGGATAAAATGATCACAAAATTCTATAACTATTTGTTGAGTTATAAGATGGAAGAAGAGGTTGTAAAAGAGGTGATGATAACATGGGCACAAAACTTCAGTTATAACATAGAACTGGAGAAATGGGGAAGGTCTGGAGTAAAAGCTACAAAATGATGGAGTCTATTGCATACAAAGAAAACATTTATAAAATGTTTTACAGATGGCATCTTCCACCAGCAAGGACTGCAAAAATGTACCCCAACACTTCACCAGAATGTTGGAAATGTAAAGACAATACTTGAACATACTACCACATGTGGTGGTCATGTCCCAAAGCAAAGCAATACTGGCAAAGGACAAAGAAATGGATTGAAGAGATAACTAGCCAACACATAGAAATGAAACCGGAACTATTTTTACTAGGGATATTTACAGGGAACCAGGATAAAAAGACCCAATATTTAATTCTACATATTATCATAGCAGCAAGAATAACATTTGCACAGAATTGGAAGAACAATAAAATACTGTCAGAGGAGTGTGTGATCCAAAAAATCCTAGAGTGCGCAGAGATGGACAGGCTTACACAAGAAATGAATGATAAAGAGGAATCAGATTATTATAAGTTACGGGACAATTGGTATAAATGGTTAAACAATAGATCAATAGGTTATGAATGATTACATTTAAGAAGGTATAGAAGTTTGAAAGGTGTTAAGGAATCTTAAAAATGAAATATCTTTGTATTTAATAGTATTATTGTAAATTTGATAGATAAGAAAGGAAAACATTGTTGTTTAATATAAAAAGAAAATTACGCAAGGATGGATATATATGTATAGTTAATTGTAACAGAAAAGAAGGACAAACGGATTGGAAATGGATGTAAAAGGATATGGGATAAATGTCAAATAAGCAGATTGTTAAAATCTTTTTTAAAAAGTTTAATAAAAAAGAAAAAAAAGAAAAAAAGAAAGATCGAATCTGGGTCACTTGCTGGAACAGATGTTTACCTGGTAAACCTAGTAAACCTCTGGTCTCAGTAACCAACTCGGATTCAATCTTACAGTAACTACTATACTACTATAAAAACAACAACTTAGGACAAATCAAATCCATACAAATCCATCTTATTTATCAAGTCTGATGTCTTTAGGCCTCTGGCAGCTTCAAATGTCATTGCTTTCTCTTCTCTTTCAAATGGTTTGATTTGTCAAAGATCAAAGTCCAGTATATATATGCTGTTTGTTGTTTGAGTCTAATATTTGCCACAGAATTATTCCCAAGGTTATCCTTAAACTATATAGGTTTTAAAACTGGAGCACCAGCTTATGATATCAATAAGGTGGTGTAAAAGGGTAATGTGTATGTTTTCTCTATGCAAGAATAAAACTGAGGTAAAATAAAATGTAGCACTTTCCTCATCTCCAATTTTCATTTCAGTTGCTGTGATTAAACAGTGAAAATTTCTTGAAATTTTCCAGACCTTAACATGACAAATTTGCAAGCATACCATTTACATTTCTTGATCATTTGGAGCTGACAGGTATGGCTAAAAAAAAGTGTTGGTGACAAATCATTCCTGTGACTGCTTTGTATAACCAGTAATATACATCCCCATGAAGTTATTTAGAAAAAAATATTTTTCCCCAACTAGTATTGTGGAAATATCGGTCTAAATACCCACATCACATTTATAAATATGGGAGAATGTCAGAGTATAAAAATGTTGGCAACAGCAATGAGCCTCTGGCTGATTTCCTTTCTCTTTACATCTCTACCTTGGCTTTTTATAAAGAGTGTGTGTGATTGATCAGTTTATATTTTCACATCCAAAGGCTGTGCTGTTTTAAAAGACTTTGTCTTGAATAATAGTCTATACCAAATAAATATTTATTTCACATGAAAAAACTGTTCCCACAATTTGCTATTGGATATATATATATATATATATATATATATATATATATATATATATATATATATATATATATATATGTGTGTGTGTGTGTGTGTGTGTGTGTGTGTGTGTGTGTGTGTGTGTGTGTGTGTGTGTGTGTGTGTGTGTGTGTGTGTGTGTGTGTGTGTAGGATTTTTTTTGCTGATAAATGAAAATAAAGGGAGACTATTATAGATCTATTTCGAGCTTATTTTGCTCTCGTCAGATAGCCATACCCCTTACTGGGATTTGAACCCGGGCCGGCTGCGGGTTCAAATATATATATATCTTTATTTTCATTTATCAGCAAAAATGTTACACACACACACACACACACACACACACACACACACACACACACATATATATATATATATATATGTGTGTGTGTGTGTGTGTGTGTGTGTGTGTGTGTGTGTGTGTGTGTGTGTATGTATATGTGTATATGTGTATATGTGTATATGTGTATATATCCAGTAGCAAATTGTGGGAACAATATATGTCTGCATTGCTGACATAATTCCAGCAAAATAGTTACTTGTCTTCGCAGAAAGCTCACTTGGGTTTGAAGGTTAATTCTTTCTATTGATGTTTATAAAGTTTATGCCAAGTCTCCTTTTCTCATTACTTTTGAAAATTTGAGAAGAACATGAACAGGTAGCGTACAGACTGACCTTGCTGAGGTTGAATTATGAGCGTGGTGGTCTAACACTTTTCCTGTTTGATTGCCTTTGACTTTCATACATCTATAAGGAAAGACATTCTCTTCTGTGGGATTAATTTGGGAACAAAGTACTTTACTTCAGTCTGTATAATGGTTACTTCATTAACTATTAGGACAATGGCACTAAGCAGGACAGGAAAGCAGGATGTGACTCATCTCATCTGAAATCTGCTGACCCCAGTGCCTACGTGACCTGAAAGCTTACGTAACATTATCCACAAGATACCTAAAAGATGTGTACTCAGGAGTAGACTAACAATATGACCATATATGGTATATACCAACCCCTTACTAACTTTGTCATAAGAATGTAACTGGATATGAACTGAACTGTAATAAAAGAGGGTTACACAGAAGATTCTGTGCTCCCGTCCCGAGATGCCTGCCTGCGTGTCTCATTTCTCATGGGAGACCACCACATTTGGTGACCCCCAGGCGTGATTCCTCATGGGAATACGTCCCTGCCGACCCTCTACTTATCGCCTGGAATAGGCACGGTGCACCCGACGACGTCGCTGGCGACTGACTCTTCTCGTAAGTATGGGGGGTGGAACGTCTACAGCTCAAACCGTGGAAGAGCTGAGACAATTGGGCAGGAAAAAATACCTTTCCCCTCAAGAACAAAAATTTACCCCATCCTTTTCTAAAAGTGAGGCTTATACTATGATTCAGACTCATGCTGATCCGCCTCGCCAGCTTTTATTAGATCCCCCACCTTATCAGATTCCCTCGGTCATGTTGACTACCCCATTACCTTCAGTCGTGCGTTCTTTTTCACCCACGGCTCCCGAAACCCCTGTTTTTTCTGCTTCAAACCCTGCTCCTGTTTTGCAATCTGGCCTTATTCGCGGGGCATACCAAAAGGCTTTAAAATCCGGCACTTTGGATGCTTCTGCTTCCTTATCTATTGTTCCTCCACAGGAGGCATTCAGCGTAGACAGGGCAGAATTTAAAGAAGAACAGGAAAAAGGAATTAAACTTGCAAAGAGTCTCCAAATTTCATCTCATGAGTCTTTTCCAGTAGTAAAAAATACTGGTCTGATTCAAAAAATGCAAGAAGAAAGATTAGAAAAGAATCATGAAATTGTTCAAATGCTTGCTGATTGTCCAGTAGATGTTAAAATTGACCTTCCTACACCAAATTTGCAAGCTTCTTCTGAATGTGCCTTTGAGGATTTTCAGAAACCTGATAAGCCAGCACACACCTTTTCAAACATTCAGCAGAAACCTAATCAAGAATACACTGATTGCGTTAACAAAAAAGCTGCTTCTGAATGCTGGAAAATCTTAGCATTAGGAAAAAACCCTGAAATGACTGAAATGATTAAAATTTGGCAAGCTATACGTTCATCTAGCCATCAAAATAATGTGTTAATTGCAGCCATGAGACAAAATAACAAAGCCCAAGGAAATTGTGGTAACCAGAAATGTTTTAAGGAAAAGTGCAGAGCGCCTGGCAAAGGTGTTGATTCTCATACAGGTTTCATGCTGGGAATAACTTAAATTGGATGTTTTATCTGGTTTAGTCTTCTCTCCTATGGTTTAAATGTTGCACCAGAGAGAAAAAATTTAGCTACAAGAAAATTTTTGAATCTAGGACATAAGATGTCTTGATCTTATGCTGCATCAGATATCCCACAATTATTATTTTGATTCAGTTACAATTGTTGGGAACTATTAATTGGCTAGTCCTTTTTTTTTTAAATTATCCACTTTTTTGTTAAATTCATTATTTACATTATTAACTAAAGTTAAACATTCTATGATCTTATCTCATCCCTCAGAAAGCTAGTCAAAGTTTAAAATGCTACTGCAGCTGATGGGATTACATTTCAAATTACCTATTAACTTTGTTTCCCTTTGCAACAGTAAGTTTACTTCTGTTTGCAGATTTTAAAATTTTGTGATTTTTCCATGAAATTATGTTCCTTTATTTTTCTTCATAAATATTTTCATAGATATTTTCCAAAATGCAAGGTTTTACACAACATTGTGTGGTGTTGTAGATGCTGTGTTTGCTAGCACCAACTGGAAGTATTGGCTGTGTTGTCCTTGCAACAAATTTATTTTGTAGGATGGCTATATTTATTCCATGTTTTTTATCATTAGATTTTAGCTGAGCTCTGTGCATGAGCACTTGCTAGAGTTTGCCAGGATATTTTTAAAATCATTTTTCCTATTTCTAAATTTAAATTTGAATTTCAGAGTGTTTTTGTTTTTTCAAATAGCCATAGAGTGGAACAGAATAACAGAGTTGGAAGGAACCTTAAAGGTCTTCTAGTCCAACCTCCTGCCTAGACAGGCAAGCCTGGATCACTTCAGGCAAATGGAAATCCATTCAGACAAATTGTTGTCTTCTTAAAAATTTTCAGTGTTGGAGCATTCACACCTTTTGAAGACAAACTTTTTCACTGATTGATTGTTTTAACTGTGAGGAAATTTCTTTTTTAGTTTTAAGTTGCTTCTCTCCTTGATTAGTTTCCACCCATTGGTTTTTTTTTTCTTCTATTCTCAGATGCTTTGGGGAATAGTTTGTTTCTTTTTTTTTATAGCAACTCCAGAGATATTGGAAAACTGCTATCATGTTTCCCCTAGTCCTTCTTTTCATCGAACTGCATATGCCCAGTTCCTGCAACTGTTCTTCATATGTTTTAGCCTCCAGTTTCTTAATTATCTTTGTTGCTCTTCTCTGCATTCTTTCTAGTTTCTCAACATTATTTTTTTTTGCATCGTAGCAACTGAAACTGACTGCAGTGTTTCATTTGTGGCTTACTAAGGCATTGTAAACTGGTATTGATATTTCAAGTGATCTTGATTCTCTCCCTCTGTAAATGCAGCCTAGAACTGTGTTAATTTCTTGGCAGCTGCTGCACACGGCTGGCTTGTGTTTAAGTGGTTGTCCACTAAAACTCCAGGATCCATCTCACAGTTACTATTGTTGAGCAAGATACCACATATACTGTACCTGTGCATTTTGTTTTCCTTGCCTAAATATACAACTTTGCTTTTTTCACGATTGAATTTTATTTTGATTAAAAAGCTTCAGATTTTGTAGGGAAATTTACTTTTAATCTTCCTAAAAATCTTTGTCTTACTTTAACTATTTCTGCATCTTTGCAATTGATTAATCATTTCTGATTTTCATTGTGTCTGTAACTTAGTTCATGATTCTCCCTGGAAGTTTACTTAGCATCTGGGATTAATGCTAATCTTATAGATGTTTACTAGGTTTTTCCATTCCTCTTGACTCAAGTTTCCCCATCTCTTGATGCTAATCTTCTCAGCTTATTTTTTAACCTTACAATCTCTCCTTCATGCTAGGACTTTACTCTTTTTCCCCCGGCCCATATCAGAAGTCATCAACCATTTTCTGGTATTATCCAGGAGGGGGATTCTCGGGCAGATGCTGCTGCTGCCCCCCCCTGATCTTTCTATTCTTTCCTTGTCACCCATTACTCCGTGGACTAGCCACTCTTATTTTCATCAAAACTGAAAGGCCTTGCTGAAACAATTTTCTCTTTTTGCAGCGGAAGCTTCTGCTATTATTCAGCAATGTCTTACTTGCAGTTTGCAAGCTCACTCTGTCCCCCTTGGGGTTAATCCCCGGGGTACGGAGAGTTGTCAATTATGGCTTCCCCATAGAGGGGTGAAGCCACCAACCATGTTATTAATCATTGTATTCGGACTTTCTGTATTCTAGGCAATCCCAAACAATAAAAACAGAAAGGGGAAAACCACCCCGGCTTGCCTGGGATACAAAATACCTTGAACCTTGTCCTATTTACCCTCAATTTTCTCAATGTTTCTGGAACCCCTGAGTCAACCGCCGCAAGTCGGCAAAAATTTTCTGCTTCTCCTATAGACTCCCTGCGACCGCAAGTCTATTATCGCCGTCTTCCTGATCCTACGTGGAAAGGCCCGGCCTCCCTTGTCACTTGGGGTCGAGGCTACGCTGCCGTCAATGACAATGGCGATATCATCTGGACTCCTGCTCGCTGCGTTCACCCTTATTTTGTCACCCCATCAACACTTTAAGACCAGCGATCCAGGAGCCTGGGAAACCAATAAGAGACCTGAATAAGGCAGCTCAGCTGTTGAATAAAACTGATTGTTGGATTTGTATGCACATTCCATCAGACAGCAAATCAGGACTGGCACTTCATGCTGTACCTTTTAATGGAAGCAGAAATGGAACTCCAGTCATGTTGAACTATACACATGCAGTTTCTACCAGAATTTTAGAACCTGCTCGCTTTTGTTTTCAAAGCACAGGCTTGTTGGCCAATGCCTTGGAAATGGGCAATTACACTACTTGCCAACAAACCATTGTATGGGATTCAGCAAAACGGTGTGCACATATAAAACACAATCTTACAACTGTAAATGGTATCAGCACATCTAATCAGTGGACAAACGTTTCCACGTATGCAGCATGTTCAGAAATGGAGACTATGATTTTGTTTGCTAATTCTTCTGATTCAGGACATTATGAGTTAACACAATTTTGGCTTCTTTGTGGCTGGTGAGCCTATCAGCTGGTCCCAAGGGATTGGAAGGGTATTTGCACCCTGGGTCTCTTGGTGCCTGCTACTTACCCTGTTTCAACATTACCAACAGGTCATTTGCGGAACAAAAGAACTGGCATTGAAGATCAACCCTTAACCTTGGGGGGTTCCCTGACTACTCAAATATCTCGGGGAATTCTCCCTAATCTTGGGGTTGCGATGAATTATAAAGACTTACATTTACTCAATAACTGGACTGTGGTTATGTTCAATGACACTATTAAAGCTATGAAATTCATTAACAAAGAATTAGGAGAAATTCAAGAAGTGGTCTTGTAGAATAGATATGCTTTAGATATTGTATTGGCTGCTAAAGGATGTGTTTGTGTTTTAATTCATTCACATTGTTATGCTTATGTATCTGTCTATAAATATAACATCACACACACAATTGAGCATATGGAGAACATGGTCAACCCCCTGGCCGGAGACAGAAGTGGCATCATTGACATTTGGGATGCCCTATGGTCCTGGCTACCTGATGGGAGTTGGCTGAGGTCACTCATACCAACGGTTTTACTTATTGTTGTATTATTGATATTGTTGTGTTGTTGTATACAATGTCTCCCCTCTCTCCTGCACATGTGCAAAAACTTGCTTTTCTCCAACAGGAAGGACGTTCTAATCAGCGAAACCAAAGCCCTTCTGGAATTGGAGGATGGACCGTTTCATAAAACAAAAAAGGAGGAGATGTGGGATTAATTTGGGAACAAAGTACTTTACTTCAGTCTGTATAATGGTTACTTCATTAACTATTAGGACAATGGCACTAAGCAGGACAGGAAAGCAGGATGTGACTCATCTCATCTGAAATCTGCTGACCCCAGTGCCTACGTGACCTGAAAGCTTACGTGACATTATCCACAAGATACCTAAAAGATGTGTACTCAGGAGTAGACTAACAATATGACCATATATGGTATATACCAACCCCTTACTAACTTTGTCATAAGAATGTAACTGGATATGAACTGAACTGTAATAAAAGAGGGTTACACAGAAGATTCTGTGCTCCCGTCCCGAGATGCCTGCCTGCGTGTCTCATTTCTCATGGGAGACCACCACACTCTTCTCAGGTTCAAACAGAAATATGGAAGTTGGGTATAAGTTTAATAGCATCAGTAGTAGTTAGGTAACCCCAGACTTGAATTTTGGGACTGATGGACAAATTTGGAATATTAAAAGCATGTCATAGACACTCTCATGAAATAGCTAATATGATGGGCATAACAAATGCCAACCATCCATTTATATTAGGTGATTAGCCTTCTAGAGTGTCACATACCATCTTATCTTTATTTATTTTTTGCAGATGGGACATTTCCAAAAGTAGGACTCTGGCACGTTCATAGAAATATAGAAGATGTTAGAAGTTGTATACTAGTGTCGACTATGAAAACTATCTCATAAAATTGAATCTTCTTGTACTCAAAAGAGGAGTTGTTCAAAAGAAGACAGGTTCCAGTGAACAATAGCTACTTTATTTTAAAAATGTATACTTGTGATATGGGGAAGAAGGATCCTTTGGATAGTTACCTATTTAAGTTGCAGTCAATGGGATCCTAATCTTTCTGAATAGAACCCTAGTTAGCTCAAGGAGTCATTTGTGTCCCATGACATTCATATTCTATTGATGTCCATGTCAGCAGTGTTACTGAGTTAGAGTAGTCCATTACTATCTCATTGACTGGCAGTCACTTTCCAAGATCTTATGTAGTATTTTTCTTCGCAATTGCTATAATTATCGCTACCAACCACACTGTGGATTAAATCACACTGCCCATGCCTATCATGTACTCTGCTACTGACATGTAGTCACTTTTCTATCAAAACTGGAGTTAGACAGTGGTTGCAAGACAAACAAAGTGGAGATGATGATAAACTATAAAAACATTAGGGACTGCTTCATCACTGAAACAGAAAAAAGGTGCAACCTTTTAGAATTAACATTGGAATTAATTTTAATATTCTTAAATTGTGTTTCTTTGTTTTCTGGTTTTCATTAGTTGCTGTGATGACTCAGTTGAGTAGAAAGGCACAGTAGAAACTGAATTACTTTCTAGAGGAAACAAAGGGTTAAAACCTCTCTTTATTCATGCCAGGCTCTAGGAATATAGATTGAGATTCCTTCTACTCAATAAACAAAAATCAAACCCTCAAGAGCCAACCCTTTGCAAGGGTTCCCCAATGGTTCACAGACTTTTTAAAAAGGCTTGTGCTTTTTTAAAAACAAAGAAATGGCTTGTTTTCACAGTATTCTATCAGCACAATTGAACTAGGTTCATTTGGATGTCAGCAGTACTGCTGGAGGATTAAACTTTGTGTTTTTTTCATATCAAGCAAAGCAGGGCAAGTAACCAATCTAAGTATGAGAGAAAATTCAGTAAGTTTTCCCAGACTGCTAAATTTATTGAGGACCTTCAGTGAAGCATCATTGTCACTGAACATAATTTGACTAAATATAATGCTTAAACACACATTCTCTTTACAGTCTCTGACATAAAATTACACTGGCTGTACTGGCTGAGTTTTCTGGATCTTATTTTCTTCATTATTCTATTAATGCTATCCCCTCCAAAAAAACTGCCTCTACTGTTGGTTCCTTAAAATACATGTTTCGGAGAAGGATTTTTTAAAATAAAAAATTAAACTAAATCAATGAAAACTAAATCAGTCTAATTTGATCACCTTGAGTTTTGTGTGCCTAGTATTGGGCATGGTATGCTAAGAAGGATTCTTTCCAAAGAAAAAGTTCACTGAAAGGCAATAAGGATGACTAGAACTTAGAGGCCAAAGTCTGTGAGAAAGAAAACTTTAAAGATTAGGGAAAATTTTCTGAGAAACTACTTTTGAAAAAAGATTGGAGATAGGATATAGCAACTCTCTTCAAATACCTGAAAGGAAACTCATACAGGCAAAGGTCAAAGCCTTGGCATGTAGAACATAAAATAATGATTTCCATTTACAGGAAGGAGGATTCCAACTGCATATTACAAGACAATTCCAGACAGGATGAGCAATTTGATGGGAAGATCTTGACTTCCATCACTGGAACCCTTTAGGAAATGAGAAACAGTCATTAAGTGGCATGGCTACAGCTTGGATTTCTGGATTTAGCAGAGGATTGGACAAAGTGGCCTCAATTGCACCTTCCAATTCTGAGGTTTTATCCTTCTGTCACTAGGGAAAACTGCCAATCTGGTTTTTAAATTACCCTTTTTATACTTATTGTACTTCTATTTCCTCCCAAAGAATCCAGTTTTACCAAAGTAAAATCTGCTATGTCTCCATTGTTTTCTGCTTCTGAAGGTATTTAGCTAGTACCAAAAGTTAGAGAAGAATCCGAATGAATAGCTTGTTGAAGAATTCTGACTTATGCAATGTGCCCAAATACCTTGTTATGTGTTTGCATTTTTCTTTTGCTAGTTAAGATTCCTTTCCCAGCCTTTGAACTTGCTGTTGCTGCTGCTGTTACTGTGAGGATATTGCTGAGGACACCGTTTTTCCAAACTTGTTATAAGAACCTATTTTTGTTGCTGTTTCAAGTATTCAGAATCATTATGTCTCCATTTGATTATTTTTTTAAAAAAATACATCAAATACTGGAGCATTTATAACTTGAAAGCAAAAGGTGTTTTGGAACATACAGGTACTGTGGTGGCACAGTGGTTAGAATGCAGTACTGCAGGCTACTTCTACTGATTGCTGGCTGCCAGCAGTTCGGCAGTTCGAGTCTCACCGGCTCAAGGTTGACTCATCCTTCCATCCTTCCGAGGTCGGTAAAATGAAGACCCAGATTGTTGGGGGCAATATACTGACACTGTAAACTGCTTAGAGAGGGCTGTAAAGCACTGTGAAACAGTATGTATGTCAGCTTTGGAAGCCATTTTAGCATCAGAAGCTTCCACGCTGCCACAGTCTTGTGCTTGGGAAATTAGGAGGGGGGGATTTAGTAGAGGGAATGTAGTTAGACATAATAGCATTCTTCTTTTCGGTCAAGGTCATGGTATTCCCGCACCTGGAGGAGTGGTTGAAGGGATGCCTCCGGTTAGGACGGATGGTGATTGGATCACGTGATGGACTGATGGGTGCAGGGGGTGGATTTGGGGTTTTGATTTACTGAGAGAAAACCTGGAACTCTTAGATTCGGGTTTTTCCAGATGTGCTAGCATGCCTACTCTAATAAATGGAAACTTTGAGAAAATGTCTGTCTCTAAGTTTTTAATTGGAGTTGGGTTTTTCTGGAACGCTGACAATATAAGTCTAAGTGCTACGTATTGCTATTGCTATCTGAACAGAGCACCTATCTGGAATTCTGGAATGTGGCTTTTCCTGGGAATGTGTGGCAGCTGTGAAGAGCAGTTGTATCATCCCAGGAAAAGATGCAGATGCTTTAAGACTTTGCCAACAGATGCTACATGAGTGGCTTTGTGCTCTTTGAGGCATACTTTTATCTTCAGATCTAAAGCACTGCACAGCCTTACTGTTTTGCAAGGGCTTCTTGTTTCTCAAGAATTCTGAGTTATGAAGGGTTCCAAAGAGATGATTAGTGGTAAGATCATGCCCAGGGGGATGAACAAATTTGAAAGTTTTGAACTACTTTAAGATCTAATCACATAGCACTCTATAGTATTGTTTTATTTTCACTGACAAAAGAACAACAAAATTATAAATGTGAAAAGAAGGCCCTTGCTGTGATGCTTAAAGGAGAGGCAACAATTGGATAAGAAAATGGGAAAGACACACTTTGCCTTCATTGCATGTTGGCTATCTCTGCTTGTCTCTGGGTTCAAAAGTGCCTACACAAAACATTGTTTGTCCAGATAAATAAATGCTACAGCAGAGCTGAAACATATGATGTCACAAGCAATGAGTATTTCAGCACTCAAACCTTAGACAAATGTTATAGTATAATTTTCACAGTTACTGCAGATCCCTTTAATGGGTCTATATTAATAGATGTATTAATAAAACTCCTTCAGGAAGAACTATCTTTAATCTGAATTTCCCCCCCATAAACTTAGCCATAAATTGTTAGATTATGCAAGAAGATGCACAATTAGATTTTTTGGGGGGTAAAATTTAGATCTCACCAATGCACCAAAAGTATTCAATACAATAAAAGCAATAAAATGCAAGTAAAAAGTATAAAAATAAGAGGAAATAATTGTCTTCACAACCACATACATTACCCTTTTCAGATGGAGTTCTAAATGTATTTTCCAAATGGTCCTTGAGTTCTTTCGATTTGAATTTTTTGTGTGATTTTTTTTTGCTCATATTTATTTTTAAAAAGCTATAATATTGCCATATGACATGCTCTTTTCTTGTTCCTTGCATACACTAATAGCTAGGCAGCAGAAACACATTTTCCCCTTTAATAGTTATTCCTGATTTCCTGCTGAGGATATATAGTGAACATAAGAAATTAGTTGCAGAGGGAATTAGAGGGTGTTAAGTATGATTGTCTGAGCTGTGTAAATGCCAAAAGCATTTTGTGACATTTTTCAGATTTTAAAATGGAAATATGTTATTTGCACTCTAGTTCCTGATGGAATATGACACACTAAAGGCAAGTTGAAAGTTTTAGACAGAACTACAGAAACGGAGGGCTTGGGAAAAAGCATAAAACAATTTGTAAATGATGGACATCCTTTGTTGAAGAGCCAGGTAAGATTGAGGAAACAAATAAAAAATGAATGGGAATCAAAAACTGGATCAAACTTATTGTTGAATGCTGAAATATAAGCAGTATTATTTTAATTTGCACTTCAAATCTAAATCTTAAGTATCATTTCAACTTGATACAAATCTTTGGGGTTTTTTTCTCCCACTATTTCTTAAAACTATGGTATTATTTTTGTAATGGCACATTATATATCCATTGTACACAGATTCTGAATGCCACTGGTCTGGTAGTCTATTAAACACATTTATTATGGAATAAGCTTTCACAGAAAAGGTAAAAGATGCCATATGCACCTATTGTTGTAAAGCAGAAGAAGAAAATGAGCAAGTGTGTAGTAATTGCACATAATTTTTCAATGCTAAACTGCTTGTTTAGGAAAAACCTCTAGAAACCATTAATGTTTCTGGCCAAAGAGAAAATGACAGGCCAGCCATATCAATGATCAAGAATATCACTTTACATTAAATCTGCAATTTAACTTCAACCTTCCTAATCTGCTCCTCTGCCTTGTGTAGTAAGCTTCCTTAACTCTTTAGAATATACTTTAGAAGACAGATGAGGTTGCAGTCAAAAAATGGTCTCTTCTTTTTTTTTGCAAACGGGAGCAAAGATCATATCTTTATTGCCAATTTATTCTAGAAATGAACTATATTTGTAAGTAAGGTTGTGATACTCACTAAATTTAATCAGACATGCTCTCTTGTGAGGAAACTGTACTTCCACCCAGAAAGTACTGTGCTGAAACACAGAACATTTAACAATTGCTGGCTAAAAGATGCAGTTCACTTTGATTATCCTTCCTAGCTTTCCTCTATTTAATTGGTTCCTGGAAAGTTGCAGAATATGCTTGCCTTTTATATAAAATCTTCAGTTTTATATGGGTAAAGGTTGAAAAATGTTCAGATATGGAAAAATATAGTATGCAGACTTTTTCCCCCTCTTCTGTTCAGTTGTGTCTGATTCTTGGAGACTGTCTGGACATGACTGTGCAGTTTTGTTGTCAAGGATTTTCAGAAACGATTGGCCATTGTCTCCTTTCTAGGGCTAAGAGAAAGTGATTGGCCCAATGACACCCAGCTGGCTTTGTGCACAATGTAGGAGTAGAACTCATGGCCTCCTGGTTTCTATCCTGATGCCTTAATCACTACACCCAAGTGGCTGTCAGTATCCAGATAAGAACATTCATTCACAAATCAAACAGAAGCATGTCTTAAGACTTTCGAGGCCCATCATTTGATAATAACCTATGCATCTTACAGTATTCAAATTATTGCAGTATGTTATGGAAACTTCAATTATTATTAATTATAATAATTGTTAGATTTTCTAACAAACAGATAACTAGAGATTCCATAAAGTTTTGCATGTTAAAAAAATGCAGTTAGATTTTCTGAGTCTGTCGCAATGTTTTTCCACTGGTGTCTGTAAAACTGACCCCCTGCTGTTAATTTATGGAAAACACACCATTACACATATTTTTCTGCCCAAGTTGGCATTACAAATTGCAGCACTACAACTTGGTGGCATTTTGAAGGAGAAACTTCTTCCCCTTGAGGAATTAACAACACATCTGAAATGATTATTTGCTTTCAGTTTTAAGGTAATCTTTTTCATTGTTTTTACAAAACTAACCATGATTTTGGACTCTCTATTCTGACTGTAATCAAAGAAACAGTGAGAAATTATTATTCATATTTATTAGCTTGCTGATAAAGTCTACTAATTATCTTGTGATATATTTTTACTTTTCCTATATTGTTAAAATAATTAACACACTCTTTTAAACTCTACTATATTTCTTAATGCAAATCCTGCAGTGAGGGTTACAATTCTTTCCTAAGCCATGCTGTCTTGATAGCTGGAGAGGATTACAGTCTGATCAAGATGCTACTTTATTGGCAGGGATGATTAGCCATGGCAGAACTCTCTTTCTGCCTCTGACAGCCACCATAGAGAGTTCCACTAATGAAGTGCTCCTACTAGCAGTCTTTCCATCAGCTGGAACAAGTGAATGGCTTGAAAACAGAATGTTCTGTGAGTGGCCTAGAGACAGATTTTTTTTATCAGAAGAAGTTCTGGAGGATTCAGAAAGGGGTATTATGGGTTGCTGATGACTTATGGCCTGCAGGTTACCTATTTATTTTGTGAGCTGAGGGGTCACTCCTCAAAATTGTCTTAAGGATTGGAAGCTGTGTATCCACAAGCTAGAGGGAAAGACGAAAGATGAACATAGAATGAGAAACATATTTTTTATAAACTGTACCCACAGGTTTAGCCTTTCCAGCTGGCCATCCCAACTTAAAGACCAAAGACTAGCAGTGGATAAGGCTGAGGTGTATAAGAAACATGCTTATACTTCCTATGTCATATTTTATGCACTCATTGTTTAAACCTTTAGTTGTTGGCTGTAATCATTGAGCCATAGTATGTGTTTTGTGCTGGAACAAGAATAGTAACGCTCTGGGAACAGAAACTGGGAGAAATACTTGCAGCAAAGATAAAAGGTGAAGGACAAGTTAAATAGAATTGTCTCAATTGCTACAGAAGGACAAGCTAAAAGCAGCAGTTTTACAGCGCCAGATTACAACCCCAGATTGTGTTCTGAGGCATGTTTCAGATTGGCTGACATGCTGTTTTGAAAATACAAGTACCCAAGCTGTCGAGTTACTGCCAAGATTGTTTCAGCTTCTCACCAACAGAAAATACAATAGATTCTCTTCATATTTAGGCATTTTACTCCTGCTACTCTGTGGAGGTAACATACTAATGCAAAATTAACTCTGAGGCAGTTTTTCTTGTCACACTGATGTACATTCCTTCCCTCCTTGAGTCAGCAGGAAAGTATGCCAGCATATTTTGCACTGCCCTGATGGCTGAACTCTATTCTGCCTCACTGATGACAAGATACATCTTACAAAGATGGGGAAGGAAGTTGGTTGGCTGGCATCTTCTCTGCCTCATCAGGAGGGCATTAAACTAGAACAAAGAGGGGAGAATAGCAAAAAGCCAGAACTCAGTATGCATCCAAGAACTGGAGCCAAGAAAGCAGAATGCAAAAGGGAGAAACAGGATGCCAAGTGGAAAATTGAGAGTTTCACAAGGAATTACAAGACAGAGTCCTCTCAAAATGTCAGATATGTCTAAACCAATACACAATGTATGGAAAATAAACAGGAAGATCCTAACTGAGAAAGACAAATATGATGTGATAGCATCATGGAAAATTGATAGGATGTTACTCATGATTGGCACCCAACACTGCAGGGCTACAATTTATTCAAAAGAAATGGCTATGAATGAACCCAACAGAAAGGGTGGGGTTGTTGCATGATACAAAAATAAATACACTTGTACAGAAATTCAGAAATCACAATGGACAAGTCCTTTTGAAAGTACTTGGGTAAGAATAAAAAGATAGACAAACAAAAATAATACTGTTGTGGAAGTTCATTACAGATTATTTAGTCAAGTAGAAGATACAGATGAAGTCTTCATCTGTCAGTCCTTTTGAGACATGCAGTTATGACAATTGGGTATTTCAATTATCTTGATGACTGCCAGATACCTAGAGGTGTTTCTGTGGGCAAAAATCAGAAGCTCCAGAAAATTTTGTCTGCTTTGGCTGACAACTTCATTGATCCAAAGGTGGAAATAAGAACAAGAGCGATCTGATCCCCTGGACTTAATCCCCACCAAAAAGGGAAGATTTGTTTCAAGAAGTGAAGATGATGGCATCTTTGGGTAAAGTGATCATATTTTTAATTTGTGACTTTCAGAGGAAGAGCAACTGAGAAAATTCAGACTTGAATAATAAGCTTATAGAAATAACACTGAACACCAAAAGAAGGTATATGACAGTGATGGCGAACCTTTTTTTCCTCGGGTGCCGAAAGCGCGTCTGCGTGCGCTATCGTGCTGGCACGAGTGCCCACACCCATAATTCAATCCCTGGGGAGGGCAAAAACGGGCTCCCCTGCCCCCCCCCCGGAGGCCCTCTGGAGGCTGGAAATGGCCCATTTCCCAACTGCTGGTGGGCCTGGTAGGCCCATTTTTCTCCCTCCCCAGGCTCCAGAGGCTTTCCTGGAGCCTGGGGAGGGCGAAAACAGCCTCCCCGCCCCCCGGAGGCCCTCCAGAAGCCGAAAACACCCTCCCAAAGCCTCCATGCGAGCTGAAAATCAGCTGACCGGCATGCACATGCACGCTGGAGCTGAGCTAGGGCAACAGCTTGCGTGCCAGCAGATATGGCTCCGCGTGCCACCTGTGGCACGCGTGCCATAGGTTCGCCATCACTGGTATATGACATCCAATGGCTTGAAATCCTTAAGGAAGAAAAGTATCCAGAAAGGATAGGAAATCCTATGAGATGATATAGTAAAGGTTGAACATTCTTAAGAAAAAAATGGAAGAAATCTAAAGATCCAACTCTAAAATTCTGAAGGGAAAATTGATCATTTAGAGGGCTTGGAAGGAAAACATAACTAAAGAAGAATATATTTGGAAGAAGATCATTAGGAATTCTGGAAAGATAGTTCATTTAAAAAAATGAACAGTGAACATAGGCATACATTCTGTCTATACTGTAAGTGCAAGATACAACTTAAGAAGAACATTCCATCCAGTGAAATGATTAAAAAAAATTCTGTAAGCAATTTCAGGAACCACTTTATAATTCTGCTTTCAACCTCCTCATTTTATCTAAGAATGAGCCACACTGAACTTACTTTGCAACAAAATAAGATAGGATTGCAATCCTAAACATTGCCCTTGTTGAACTTCTTTTTGACAATTAGCAGTTTGTTCCAAATGCATTTAGGAATTTATGATATCTAACAAAGAAGGGATAGGCAGCTATAACTATATGGATCCATAACCATATTGATTTTCCAACACTCGAGTCAATCTTTCACAGAGTAGTAAAAGAAAATCTGATCAAAAAAGTCTAGACATGATTTATGACCTAACTTTATGTTTACAGCTATCTTGTAGTGAATAATAGATGGAAGAATTATTATCAAGAATGAGATTTTATGTAAAAAAAACAGCAACAACAAGCATTTGTGAAAGAAAAATGTTCTGCTTTCTGTCTAACAAGGAATCTGTATTTTGCAAAGCATGGAAGCAGTTTTGATTTTAACAGCTGGATTGTATATTTGAAAAATGAAAGAATAATTATTTGTTCAGTTCCTTCTTTCCATCATACTTTGGAGATAACCTAACACCAATTCTATGCCTGATAAGACACACTTTGCATGTCTGGAAATGCTATTTCACTCTAAGAATGTAATCTACTACAGATATCATTTAGACATTTGTCAAAATATTCCACTCCCCTTCTTTCTTGAGCCATTTGCATGAAAAACTCTTCTTCAACATTCAACAGCTATTAATTATTTCCCAAGAAAGGATTTGTGGTTGATGTACTGTTTTTAAATTTAAAAAGGGAGTAAAGTTGGCTACAATCATCCATGTGTTTGGTTATGTCTCCCAGTCTTATAAAGGAAGTGCTTTATATTATTTAATTGTCATCTTATCTGTAAAAGGGAGCCTCCTGAAGTCTTTCCATCTAAAATAAAGAACTTTCTCATGTTTGAATCTTATGAACTATTAAGTATAACACCATTTCTTATTTCAGACAATAGTGATTCAAGAACATAATAAGGTTCTGTGAGAGACAAGAAGAACAACTTTTGTTTTGTTGGCAATTTTCAATGGTTGGAGTTTTGCCTCCTGATCAGTAGTTCAGAGATTTTTTTTTTAACATGCTTTGTCACATGACAAAGTTTGAAAAATTCTATAGTTTGAAATACTGCTTGTTCAAATGCTACACAACTCTGTAACATTGAATGTAAAAGAGTATTCATTTCGAAAATTACATTTCAAATAGACTCATGGATATTCCTAGAGTAATCATTACCAGGATGAATCATGTCTAGTCCCTCAGGTATTTATTAAAGGTACAATGTAAACTGTTGACTTCTCATAGTGACAAAAGCAAAGACAATAATCTAAACTGAAAAAACCAGAGTATCTGACATCTTTCAGCATCTGTGTCCATGATCAATTAATGAAAGCTAAAATTTTGCCTGTATTTTCCCTGTGTAGATATCTTTGGAAACATCTGCATTTTTAAACTATAATTTACACAATTCCACTGGGTTTTTTTTTAAAAAAAGCAGGTGACTGCAGCATATTCAGTATGGGTGGAAATTAGAGAAAAAAAACATTTAATTCCATTATCCCATGAAAATAATCTGCAACAAAATTGAAACACATTCACTCACTTATACTCATGAACTTTCTTTGCAGAAAGTATAGAAACAGACGTTATCTACTATCCACAGGAATCAGAGAAAAATGAGGGCAACTAACCTCAGACAATCATTTGTAGGGTAATGATCCCAAGGCCATTGATTTTATTTTATTGCATTTTCAATTATTTACCAGATAGGTAATTTATCAGATAAAAGACCATAGCTGTAATTAAAAAAGTACACATAGCTATATGACCATCTTTAATTTAGAATAAATGGAAGCTGTGATATCATCAGGAGATTTCCAAAAACCCTAGATAAAATTAGGGGAAACACTGTAGAGATCAAGACTGCCTGAGGGTGAAGCACAACAGGATTTCAGAAAGCCAGGAATTCTGTTATCCTATGTGCTCATATCAAATAATGATGATTATAATCTACAACCAGCTTTTCTATAGCACTCTAATTGATTTCTATGTTTATTGTGCAGTGAATGGATTGTGGGTTACAGCCTGAACTCAACAAAACTTTAACAAGACATGCCACAGTAAGTTCTTTGTGGATCATACCCTGAATTTAAATGACTTAGTCCCACTTTCCAAAACTGTTGGCAACCTCAGTGAAATCTCCATCCTTCCTTGAAGTTGCTAAAGCGAATGTGAACTATAGTACAAATAACAGTATATTTAGTGACTGTTCAGAGTTAAAATGGCACTGAATAAAGTGACTTACGACTGTTTTTCACACTTACAAGCATTGCAGCATTCCCAGGTCATGTGATCAAAACTCAGACACTTGGCAACTGACTCATATTTACAACAGTTGCAGTGTCCTGGAGTCATGTGACCATCATTTGTGACCTTTTGACAAGCAAAGTCAGTGGGCAAGCCAGATTTACTACATTGGCATCCTTCAGTCTCGAAAGACTATGGTATCGTGCTCTGGAAAGAGTTCCTAAAACGCTGTATGCAAAGCTGGAGTATCCTCTCCAGAGCACGAGGCCTGGGTAGGTTAGTATGGAAAATAGACTGTTACCCAAGCAGCAGATCCCCCCTCTCCATGTCTCTGAAATAATCCAATGGAATGGCAAAGCCAATACAATTGGTTCCAGCTACGTCACAGGAGTTATCAGAACGTGACTGTACACAGTCACGAACTGCTTCCGGGACTTCAGCTCTGGATTTTGCCTCAAGGTTCACTCCTGAAGCCTTTTACAATGATGGATATAGCCACAAGGCAGTGGAGGTTTGGAGTCAGAGTTTCCCTTCTCCTAGAAGATGGTTTTGCCACTTTATCTACTGTTGGGGTGTAGAGCCCTCTTCCGCCTTCAAAACCGTTGATCATCTTCTCCTGTAACCCTGGAAAGGGGCCCTTACAAGGTGCTGCCAGCCGGGCCAGCTGGACCAAGTTTTTTTTAATGAGTATTACTTCTCCAACACAATAGTATAACAGATGATCTTCCAAGTATCCATGTACATTTGGACAACTTCTCCTCCCACAATCAGGATCAGGCATGAGGGGGGGGGGGAGTAAAGCAGCTCACCTGCCCGTTGGTGGCAAAAGGCAGGACCAGGAATGGGGGGAGGAAAGCAGCCCAACTGCCCGCCAGTGGCAAAAGGCAGGATCAGGAATGGGGGGGGGGAGGAAAGCAGCCCAACTGCCTGTTGGTGGCAAAAGGCAGAATCAGGAATGGGGGGGGAGGAAAGCAGCCCAACTACCCGTTGGTGGCAAAAGGCAAGATCAGAAAGCCAGATTTACTTAACAACCATATTACTAACTTAACAACTGTGACAAGAAAGGTAGGGCAGAAGTCACTTAACAAATGTTTCACTTAGAAAGAGAAATTTTGGCCTCAATTGTAGTCATAAGTGAAGGACTACCTGTACATTTATCCATCTGGACAGACTGCAATATCCAGTGACGTACAGATGGCATAGACTAACAGCTACTTGTCTCATTAGATTTTCTCTCGTTTGATTATTTTGATTAAAAATTATGCTCTCTTAGCTACTATCCAAAATCTAAGTTCATGTAAAAAAAAAATCATATATAAATGTCATTGTTAAAACAAAAGAAATCCCAGGTGAAAACCTCCATCAAAGTATACTTTCAAGAAATACGTTTGAAACAATCCTGTTCTAAAATGTATTTTATCCAGTATCTATGACAGTCATTCCAAAGTAAGCCTAGAGAGGATTGTAATAAATGTTATAATTCTGCAGGAAGAACTACTTTGATTTTCCACACCTTTATCAGAAAGTTAGCTCTTACTACTAGATAATTCTTTTAATCACTGGCTGAAAAAACATTCAGAAAAGAGTACATTCTGTTTAGTAGTTTTATTATTGGTAGTAAATAGCATCATTTTTGTCTGGCCTTTCCTAGTGCATGAATGCCAGGATGCCACTTTATAATTCTGAAATGTAATCAATAAAATTGAGAAGTGTTGAAGTTCATAAAAGTAAAATAAGCTGATTTCCAGAAAAGTTTGAGAGACTGCAGAAATGTGTACCTTTCTTTAAGGTGTGTGTGTGTGTGTGTGTGTGTGTGTGTGTGTGTGTGTGTGTGTGTGTGTGTGAGAGAGAGAGAGAGAGAGAGAGAGAGAGAGAGAGAGAGAGACGTCTGATCTCATAAGCATTATAGCTTAAAAAAAAGAAAAGAAAAAAGAGGAACTTTTCCCCTTCTGCTCTTGGCTGGGCTAGCTGAGAAATTTGGATGTTTTAGTTCCAACAACAGGAAGATCTTTGAGATGGGAAATCTCATTTGCACAAGAAAACATGGGGTCATATCTAGCTGTATTTCAGAAACATCAAATTCGAACTCCTTGATATGATTTATGATCCTCTGAGAGATCAAAGCATGAGCCGTGGTGGCACAGTACTGGTTGGATGCAGTATTGCAGGCTGATTCAGCTCACTGCCAGGAGATCGAATCTCACCGGCTCAGCCTTCCATCCTTCCAAAGTCAGTAAAATGAGGATCCAGATTGTTGGGGGCAATATGCTGACTCTGTAAAGCACTTAGAGAGGGTTGTAAAGCATTGTGAAGCAATATACACTGTAAGTCTAAGCGCTATTGTATATTTCAGCTCAGAGAGGTCCACAGTGATAGTTGATTTTAAAAAGTTATGATGGTGATTATGAGGAGAAAGAAACCCCACCCCTTTTTACTTGCATTCCACGAGAGTCATATGTAAAAAAGGGGACAGGGCTTTCTGCGATTGTATCATTTGACTTTTTTTATTCCTCTTTGTGGTTGCCCTGTTGCTGCTGGACCAGCTTGAATTGGTTTACCCAGTTTTCTTCCTGTTATTCTTTATCCAGTTCATTGCAATGCAGATTATTTACTTAATTTCATAAGGAAAGTATAAATTTCAATACACACATTTGGCAACATGATCTAGAATTTCTTTCTAATGGAATATATGTCTAATTTCTAAGGGTTAATTCACTAAATCTGCAATCTTACCTAGAAGTAAATATTATTGACTAAAATGGAACTTCCTTTTGAGTAAGAGTGCACAAAACGTGTGTTTGTGTTGTGTGTGTGTATAGATCACATTGTTTTTTTTTCTTTCTGTGTTCCATGATTGGCTGATGTAGAAAAAATAAATTTCTTTCATTTTAACATTGCATAAGTCTTTGGAAACTGTCTAAATGTATTCATATCATGTTCAGTCAGTACAAATCATTTTTTGTATTTCATCACATTAAATCTACCATTTTAAGATATTGTCATTAAGATGTCAGAAGCAATTTTGCACTTAACCTTATTCTAGATACTGAATGTTTTAAGATTATTATCAATATCCATTGGTCTTCATTTTTTTCTGCAGTTATAACCGTAACTTCAAGGGTATTCTTATATCTTTTTCTTTCAGAGGCTGGAATGTTTAAACAGATCTCTGCAAAGGAAGTAATGACAAGTAATCAAATCTCCTGTTTCAGGGAAAAAAGCCCAACCTGTTCTTTGATGTTTGTTACCTTCCTTCCTTTAAAATATTCGTCTATGATTTGCTGAAGACAGGATGTAAGTCTCAACAGATCAATTATTACATCTGGTATGCACATGAAATTCTATAGGAAACATTCTGACTCCCCCCCCAAAAGTGGAATTCCAATTAAAATCAGTTGTCGTTTCGTGTACAATTCAGCAACTGTCTTCTTAGACATGTTTCCTGAACAAATGTCCAATTCTGAATTCAAGATAGCAACAGAACAAAGGAAGAGCTCCTTTTGGTCATTTTTAAAGAATCAGATGAAGAATGCAGATTGCCAATAATAAGCAGCAGATGAAGTCAACGATATTTAACATTATTTAAAAGATATAAAAATAAGAACAGCAGCAGCCTTTCATGTAAGCAAGCAGAATGGCAAATGGCATGAAAAAGGCAACTGGTTCTCTTCATTTCATTACTCCTCTCTGTCTGTGTTTAAAAACTGCTGGCAAGAGCTTCCTTTGTACATGATTCATCCTGATGAGCTGTGCGATCAGGGTTCCAAATCCCATGCAAGTGGGAGCCATTGAGTAGGGTCATGAGATCATTCCAAAGTTTTTCTTTTATGTCTTTTCATCTGAAAATATACTGATTATCTTTGGCATATCCTGTTTTCTGCATGTTCACTCTCCACTGAGATCACCAAAGGCCAATTATAGGTTTTAATAATATATTTTGTTGTGGTGGTGGTTGTTCAGTTGCTAAGTCTCGTCTGACTCTTCATGACCCCATGGACCATAGCACGACAGCCGTCCGCCCGTCCTCCATTGTCTCCTAGAGTAATCAGTTTATGTATAGAGAATGACTTATTATTCCAGTCTCATGCAATAATTTCCCAAGACAGGACCATATTTTGCAAGAAGGCTGAAAATATCCATTGCTTCCTGTGCTGTTTAGTGGGAAGGTTAGGGACTCAAGCCAGCGAGACCTTAATTTCATCAAACCTTGTTTCCAAAATCTAATTTCTCTTTGGATATCCATTTCTAGATCCCGTGTCATTGTGGGCTGTGAGTGTGATCTGTTCAAGAATCATACAGCATTGAAGGTGGGCACCTGAGGTCTCCTGAATCGCAATTTTGTTTTTTTAAGGGAGAACAGCAATAAGTACCAGTCAACCAGTGCATATTTCTGTTCCTAGGTGAACCATGTCAATGTTCTTGGCAATGGATGTGGACTAAAGCTGGAGAACAGAGGCATTCTCATAGGATTTGAACACCAGTCTCACCTGAGGTTGAAAGATTCTCTTATCACTGTCCTTTGGATATGGACCAGATGGCTGGCACAGTCCATTAAAAAAAAATGAAACAGTAATCCGAGGTTCACTAAAATGAACTCTGGAAAATGTCTGAGAGGCCAAGACAGCATGAGAACTGCTCTTACTTGCACTCTCAAGTCTTCATTGATTGAGACACACATACTGTTTTGGCCATTAACAATCTGTGCATTCAGTGGTTGCTGTGACTCAAGGGGACACTTTGGCCTGTAGGGAAGCTCTAAAAGGTCAAGACATCATCCTGTGAATGTTGTGCTTAATATTGTTCCTAAACACTCGGAAAAATAGCTTAGCTGTTTTCTTTTCATGCTGTTTTTTTTCCCTTTTGTATACCACTGTAAAATATGCTCTTCTTCTTGCCCTGCCTATTTAGATTTTCTGTTTTAGACTTGGTTGGCTCTACTCTGTTCTGAATTTTTTAAATCATGAGGCTTCCTCAAATCTTGAAACATCAAAGGAGTTTCAAGTGCATGTTGTTCACCTCTAGTACTTAATAAACCATGATACATGCTTATGGCTTAACCATGCAAGGGTTAACAAACTGGGGCATGATTCTGGAGCGGTCTTGAACAACAGGAGGGCAGGGAGAAATCCATTTTTAACTACTTATGCTTGCAGGACCTATCTAGTCCTGCCATACTAGTTACATAGCTTCTTACGCTGTAGACACATCCTATGAGTTCTGTAATGAAGAAAGGTAAACTGCAAAATACTAGACAAATGTCGTTTACTTACTTACATGTTTACCATGAGAAATGCTGCATCCATTACTGAGTGAAATTTGATTGAATGAATGTTACTTCTGGAAAAAAAATGACCTGCAGAAAGTTTTTCTTCCTTAGTTTAAATTTACTATGCACCATGTTTTCATCTTAGTATAAATAGTGAAGTCTGGGATTCTTTGAATCCTGCAGGATTATTAATTTGCAGTTTTAATAGAAGGAGTCCCATTTGAATATCTGACCTTTGTAGCCACTTGGTGTTGAACTCTTGACTAACTCTTAAAAATTTCTGGTTCTGTGGTTGAATTATTGGTATATGTTTACTGACACTTGACCTGACACTGATTTAATTGAGAAACCAGGGGAATAAGAAAGCAGAAAGAAATGATTGCAGAAAAAGTTATTTCCATCAAAAGCTGCACTAATGCTACAGTTGCACAGACAGAGTTTTGTTGTGGGGCCTAGAGAAGTGTCCAGTGTCCTTTTCAGATTTCTTTGCCTTTCATCCTGACATGAATATGTATGGTGCCAATGCATCTGTATGCAGCATAGGCATTTGTATACTTTCTTTTCCTTCTTATTTTAAAAAATTTCCACATAAGTTCCTGTGAAGTTTTCTTTAAAGATTGAGTTTGGAACTTTAGGGCATTGCTTCGGATTACCGAATAAGACAATCCTATATTCATTCTTGGCGTGCTGTGACATTAGAACTACTGGGATTTGTAAAATTCTTCAAAAAAGGGTTTTTTGTTCCTTTTTAAAATGTTTATTATTTATTTATTCTGTCTGCCTGTATCAAAGATGGCATAAGATTCAAAGATGAAAACAATGATCTATGATGCGAAAGAAAAACAATATAGCCTAATTACAAATCATATTGGTAGCAGAGTTTGTCTAAGTTGGCAAAAACCTGGTCCAAATGCCTGAGGAAAGAGCTACGTCTTCACAGTCTTAAGACAGTAGCAAGGTCAAGGCCATCCAGGAGGAGGCTGTTCCAATGTTGTCACCAGATTAGACACAATTTCTGGGTCATTGCTTGACAGAAGGTACCTGGAGCATGGATCTGGTGGGATGAGCAGAAACAATGGGACAAGTACAAATAGTGTTGTGGCCCGCCAGCGGGCATTTCCTCCGGGGAGGTGGAGCAGCATGAGCTTGGAGCTGAGCCACCTGGGCTGCTAACAAAGCCACCTGTTGAGTGAGCTGAGCATTCTCAACACAAAGCTACTCCATGTTAATAGAGGTTTGTTGGGGCAGGAGACAAACTTTTCTGACCTAGGTTTCACCAAATCACAAAACAGACTCCTCATCCAGAAAAGCCCCTTTTTTATTTGGCTAATGTGAATTCCTAGCATTCACATCCAGCAAAGTCTTGGGAAACAGTCTTTCAAGGGTGAATTGCAACCAAAGACCTTATCAGTCCTTGGATAGTTGCCAGGCTGATAGCTTCCAGGCACAACGCTGTACAAGGAAATACTTGGCAGAGAGTCTGTGAGAAGAGACGAAACTCAGGTAAGCAAATCTTCACACTAATAAACGAACTAATTGTCTCCTGCAAACACCACTCCCCTTTCTCTCCTATTTATTCCCCATGGGAGGGGGCATTCAGCGTCCCCTTGTGCCTTTACTCCTGAGTCGACCTCTGTTCCTTAATTGTTCCCTTCTCCTGACAGCTCTGTGCATGTGGACATCAGGAACAGGCTCCAGCTGTTCTTCTGCTCCACTTATCTTCAACTCCAAAGGTAGCTGATAACTGTTGGACGGCCTTAGCCCCATCTCTGCCTCTGACGCAGAGCACTCATCAGAGCCTTCCTCAGACTCCAGGACTGGACTATGTTCCTCCCCAACTTCCTCACTGTCTGAGTCTGCCGCCAGCTCTGCTGGCTGCTGGTGGGCCACAACAAATAGCCAGATTGTAGTGATAACTGGCACCCTGGATTATATCTGGAAGCTTACTGGCAGCTAGCACTCCTTGCAAAGTGGCAGTGTTATATATGATTTCCTCCAAATCAGTGGATGACCCATTATATACATTAGGTCCAAAGAATCCATAAAGCTGTTTCTGTGCTCCAAGCCACTCTCTGTATTCTCAATTTTCCCCTCCTGAATAACTTAAGTCCAACATCACAGAGGTGAGGGCTCTAAAGTTTATAATGGTGTTTTCTCCTCTGTGGTTGGTGCTGATTTTGGAGAGGAAAAAAACTGACAATGCTATGATCCCTGGGGCCTCAAATAGACACCCCCCTTTCTCAAATGGCACTCTATTATGTGGACATGCTTTGCAATAGATAAGATGTCATGAACCCATTTACATTAAAATGTAATGGAGTTCTTTTAGGTCAAGCTTATTTATTTATTTATTTAAATATTGTATTGAACAAGCAACCATAGTGTAATGTGTGGATTCTTTTCCCCCCATTGTCTTAGCCTTTTTTTCTCATGAGCATTAGTTATAGAAGAATATTTACTTCAAAGTGCATTTGACTTGTCTTGTTAAATGATCCTTTTAGGCGTACAATGAGATATTATGCAAAGCTGTTCTTGATGGATTTAAAAGATGACTTCCTGACACCACTTTATAAGCAGAAAGTGTAATCTGCCCTTCTCTTGCTGAAAGTACCAAGACCTATCAATCGATTGGTATCTGCACACTGTCATTTGAAAACCTGTGCCTAATTGTGGAAAGGTCAAGTTCATGAGTCACTTCAGAAAGGCTGCATTTCTCTGATTTGTTGATTTGATGTGTCCATGTGTCATGTTGTATTCAATGCTTTCTGTAAGGATATCCTCTACAACAATGTGGTAGAACACAGTTTGAATTCATTTCTCTCTTTCTAAAATTTGTAGAAATGCAGCAGTTGCAATACGTTCTGCAATCTATTTCCAAGCTTATAGTATAAAAAACATCTACATGGGAAACTCTCCACTGTGCCAATGATATCATCAACTCATCTTAGCACACTGTGGCCTCCTAACATCAAAGGTCAGATTAATCTGATCTATACTTTATACTGCACTAATGCATTTTTTAAATGGGCCAGATGTCATTTGAAATATACATGTCTTGAGCTTATTCTAAATATTGTTACATTCCAGTTAAAAACCTTATGGCACTGTTAGCATTTAACATCTACATCACCCTTCAATCTCAGTTCATATATGTCAAGGTCTTTAACTAAACTAATTCTGTTTATGTATATATTGCTGTGATAAATCGTGATTGTGCACATTTTCACAGAAGCACTCCCAAGTACAACCCTACCAAAGATTTGGTCAATAATCTCTTGGTGGTAGTGTTGTAGTCCGCCAGCGGCCTGTGCAGCTGGTGGCAGATTCGGACAGCGAGGAGGCTGGTGTTGTGATTCGCCAGCGGTCTGTGCAGCTGGTACCAGAATCAGATAGTGAGGAGGCTGGAGAAGGCTCAGTGCCAGAGGCAGGGATTCAGCCAAGTCCTTCAGAACCTCCAGAGGCTACCATGAGTGAAGAAGATGAAGAGGAGGAGCCTGTTATCAATGAGCACGTGTGCAGAGCTGCCAAAAGACAGGAATGGTTTCTGAGGAGAAGGACTACTCGGGAGTAAGGCTTGGGGATAATTGGCCACTTCCATAACCTATTTAAGTGATGAAAACAACTGAGGAATTTGCAGGAGACAACTTCATTCATTTCAAGTCCTTGTCTTTGAAGTCAAACCTCTGCTCCAGTTTGAAATCATCAAGTTGCCTGCAAATTGTTCCTGGGCATTTTGCCAAAAAACAGCAAGTATCTGCTGTTATCTGAAAGACTCTTCATCAAACTTGTGTTCTTTTGCTTGGACTATTGCCAAGAAGACTAATTAACAACCTTGCACATAAAAGATTGATTTATACTTTATTTGAATTTAGGACGACTGCTAAGTAAGACAATTAGTAGCCGTTACTATTAAAACAAGGTTTGTACTACAGACGCTGTTTTGTTCTGTGTTCCTTGGTTAGGAAGCTGGGTCAGAACAGGCGGTGACTGCTAAGCAATTTCCTGTAATTCAATTAGAGTTTGAATGCTAGCCTGGGAATTTGGGGCCAATGTTGATGCTATCTTACTTTTTAATTAATTAATGTTTTAATTATGTTAATTGCTTAGAAGAGGTGGTTTTATAATATTCAATTGAATGGTCCAAGAGAATGTTGAAGCTACCCTTGTCAGTTTTTTGACGGGATTGGCTAACTGACAAGAAGAATATATCATTGTTAAGAAGCTAGAAATTTAAGAATAATGAACCAGCCATGTTCAGAAACATTTTCCCCCATACTATAGACAGTATTACAGTGGGGACCACTAGAACTTATATTTATCAAAGTGACTGAATCTATAAATCACCACTCAAGTTTTCCAGAATGCCTTGAATTTACACAATAATTAGCTATCTGAGGATTCTACAAGATCTGAACATTTTCCCTCAAATTATCAGTATATTACTGCAACAGCTCTCCTGATTATGCTGAAGAAAGTCTATACAGATACCACAAAAATGTTTTCCACTGGAGGTTATCTGACCCTTCAAAACTTGGAACTGTTCCTTGTCTGACATTGCTAACTTTTCGTTCCGGATCTTTTGAAGTAAGTTTGAAAATAACGATATTTGGTTTGCTATTTCCAAGTATTCCCAATTATATCACTAAACATTCAGAGATTGTCTTTTTTTAAAAACAGCCAAGAAAGATGGTTTCTGATTATGGGCAGGTGGCAGGAATAGACAGTGGAAGAATTCTTTAAGAAAATATGTATTAAAAAAACAGCAAAGGGGACTTTGACATTTTCTATTTATTGCTTGCACAGAAACAAGTTGTTCAAACATTCATTTTCATTAAAAATATGGCGTGCAGAGTGCAATTATTTGTTGGCGACTTTGCTAATCGGGTGACCAGATAGAGAAAATTGATAAAACCCTAATTTTGAGGAGGTGTGTAGATATATGGTTTGTTAAGCACAGGGGTGGGTTCTAAATTTTTTTACTACTGGTTTTGTGGGTGTGGCTTGATGGTCATGTGACGGTGGGCAAGGCTTCATGGTCATTTGACTGGGTGGGCGTGGCTTCATTGTCATGTGACTAGGTGGGTGAGGCTTGGTGGTCATGTGACTGGGTGGGCATGGCCAACTCAATGTCACTCACATCAAGGGGTGCCTCGCCTTGCCCCTCCCCTCTCAGCCATTCCTTGTCACACCCAGCCTCAACATATCTATAGTTCTGTAAAAATGTTGTTCACCTTTTTTCAACTTTATTATCTATATACTATAGATGTACTTTCATGGACCACTGAAAGGAGGAAATGGCTCACATACTTTGCTCAAGAGTATGATAGGCAACAGGCTTTTAAGGGGCTGCCACAAAAAAGTGGGGGGAAATGTATTTTCCAAAGCACCAGAAGGCAAAACAAGAAGCAATGGATGGAAACTGAACAAAGAGAGAAGCAACCTAAAACTAAGGAGAAACTTCCTGACAATGAGAACCAATATAGGTTCTCAATATAGCAACCCACCACTGTTCCCCACCACAATGAATGTATTTCCACCACTATGTGAAACCATTGCCTCTTACAACCCCCCCTGGGGGGGTTGTTCCTCAGAGCCACCGCCCCCATAATTTATGCAAGCTTTTCCTCCCATTCTCTGAGCTCCAATGGGATCTTTTAGGGTTCCAGTGGGAGTTAAAGGCCACATTGGATGCAGAGCATTCTTGGAAGGACTTTCTTTCCCAGTTTCATCCACCAGACCCATCAGAGCAGGGAGGCAGGCTAGGTTACAAGTCCCCTCTCTTAAAGAGGTCCATCTAATGGGATCAAGAAGACGGTCCTTCTGCCTTGGTTCCTTCCCTGTGAAACATCATCCCCCTAGAGATAAGATTGGCTGCCACCTTGGTACTCTTTCCAAAGGCCCTGATTTCACCAGTAGGCCTGGAGGCCCCAGGGATATTGATTTGATTGTTGTCACCAGGAGGGTGGGGATTCGTTGAGCTTTGCATTTGGGTTTTACATCTGTCAGCCAGCTGGAGTCACTGTGTCATGCCTTCCAGGTCTGACTCAGTTGCAATGCAGACTGGCTCAGGCACTCACTTCACACACCCACATCCCAGCAATTCCTCCTGGGATCTCTGCCCCTCACTGAAGTGTGTGTGAGACTCGTGAACAAGCAGCAGGAGAGAATACAGAATAACAGAGTTAGAAAGGACCTCGGAGGTCTTCTAGTCCAACCCATGATCAGATAGGAGACCCATATCATTCCCTACCTGTGACTGTCCAGTCTCTTCTTCAAAAGCTCCAGTGTTGGAGCACCCAAAGTTTCTGGAGGCAAGTCGTTCCACTGATTAATTGTTCTCCATAGTGGGTGGAGCTAGCCGCCAAGATTGGGTATTGGCACAGCCTTCTAGCCAATTATGACTGAGTCTGGAAAAGTATAAAAGGTGGCTCTAGGCCTAGATTCCCCCTCTTTTGACTCAGTCACAGCCATTGACTAAGTGCCTTTTTCATCATCTATCTTCCATTAATAATTGTAAGTTTTTGGTTCTATTCAGAATTATTATTATTATTATTATTATTTTTATCCTTTCCCTTTCGAGCTCCTCAGTATGGCTATACCTGGGTGAAGCAGTTGGCCGCAAGTCTGACTGCTGCTCGCCCCTCCAGCCGAAGGCCCAGCAAGATTTTTGTTTTTTCTTTTTCTCCATACATTAATTTCCGGCTGTGGAGGGAGTGGGAAAGGGCCCCCTTATCACCACGGGGCAGTGGTGAACTCACTGTGCACCTGGGCGTGGAGCGAGGCTTGTATTTTTCTTTTTTCTGTCTCCTTGCCAGACACCAAGGGCCAACCTGACAGGTGAAGGCCTCTAATGTTGGGTTTCACAGCTGCTAGCCTGCCTGGGAGAGCCGAGGGGCCGAGGGGCAGAGCATGCTGCCAGATTAAATTTTTGGGTGCCTTGGCATCTGGCCGGTCCAGCGCAAGCGGTCCGAGCCACTAACGAGCCTTCCGATCCCCAGCTGACCCTCAAAGATAAAGGGATCGGAAGCGCCGAAGACCTCGCTCGCAGCCAGGCCGGATTCGCGCAAGCCATCCGGACCGTTTTTGATGCTGCCTATAAACAGCTGTTTCGGCCTTGGCTGGGTTCGCGCAAGCCGCCCACGCCACATTTAACTCACTTGCAGATGGGCCGGATTCGCGCAAGCCATCCGGACCGTTTTTGATGCTGCCTATAAACAGCTGAACTTGGCCAGACTTGCGCAAGCAGTCAATGCCTCAAATAGCCTCTGAACACCAGCTGCTGTGCCCGAGAAGCTGACAGACAATTTGGCCAGACCTGCGCAAGCGGTCAGTGCCCAGCCAAGCCTCCAAACGTCAGCTGGAGACCTTCAAAGAGCTGAAAGCAATATTTTTGCTGGTTCCCTTTTTGCTCCCTGTCTTGTGCCTGCTTGCAGAGGAAGCTGGCAATCTGGGTGCTGCTTGCTGAGGGCATGTTCCCCCCTTTTTTGCTTGAAACTTCAGAAATCAGTCAGTCTGCTCCAGGGGACTCAGAAACTGACAGTTAGTGGCTAGGCCTTAGCAGACTCCTTTCTCCTCGGCTGGAACTAATTGCCTCAGGAGACAGTCAGCCATTTTAGGAGTGCCTCGTGGGTGGCCACCATTTTGAATTACACAGGACCGCCCACTTCAAAAAATTTTCTCCTTTCCTTTGAGGCCTCCTTTATTTAACTTGCCTTCTGTGCAATGGCTGACAAGAGCCAGCAATCTGACAAGGCTCCTTTGATCCAAGGCCCTGTCGGTACCTGCCTCTAGTGCCTGGGCCGTCTGCTTCCATTTGAGCTTCTCTGCATTGCTCTCCTTGTCTTCAGCCTGGTAAGTGTGCAGGCAGTCTTTGAGAGTGCCGGTAGCCATCTTGAAGTCTCTCACAGGGTGGCAGCCATTTTGATTGCCCTCAGAATTGAAGGCACTAAGGGCGTGGCCTTTTTGTTTCAAATACCAAAAGTGGGCAGACACCATATTGAAGTCACATCAAGGGCGGTGGCCATTTTGGATGCCCTTTCTTGCCAGTGGCCATTTTTAAGGCCTAATATGGGCATTGGCCATTTTGAAAGACCAACTAAGGGCAACTGCCATCTTGTTGACCTCATTTAAGGGCGGTGGCCATTTTAAGTGACTGTTTGGACCTACTAATTTACCCAGGCCTTTCTGAGGCCTACCTTGTTGACAGAGGCCTTAGATAAATATGGATACTGTTATTCTAATTGAGCTGACAAAAATTCAGACTAGCTGCCTGTAGGTCTGCCTCAGGAGTACCTGTTAAAGCATCAACTTAGAATGAAGATTCTATCTATATTTTAAAAATGGCTTGAACAAGGGCTTTCAGCAGAATTTAGAAGTAGTAAGCTACAGATCTCACATAAAAGGAACTAATGAACCTAGTGAGTAACTCCAGTAACAGTTTAAAACCAAGCTTTTTTTTTCTGGAATAACTGAGCCCAGCATAACTGGAACTATATACAATGTATATAATTATATACAAACTATCAATTTTTTCCAGTATTTGAAAATATCAGTTTTTCATGAACTGAACTTTAAGACAAAGAGACCATGATTTGTAAATTGGAGTTCATTTTAAAATGATGCCTTTTACAAAGGATATTGCCCCATCCAGAGTACTCTGCCCTACTCATTCCTACCTAGCATCCCCCAGGAAGGATGCCAGGGAATTCTCATTAGCTCCCTCTGGCATTTGGAACCAGACAGCCCCACACTCCAGACAGCTCCACCCACAAGCCAAAATCAACCTACTGCTCAATCAGCAGCAGCTCAAGCGGATGTCCAAGCTAGGTCAATGGAGTCCACGGTGGTGACGCGCAGATGGCCTGGCTTTGCAGCTGGCCAATTGACATGTGGTACAAGTGGAAATTAGCCTCTGCCCCGATCACCAGGCAGTCCTTGTTTGGTGAGGCCCTGAATCCCATCCTGCTTGATACTAAGGACAAGCGCAAGGTCCTTCCCTCAGCCACCCGGAAAGCCCCTTTCCGTGCCACCCCCTTACCAAGGAGGGCTTCCAGGGGGGCCTTCCAGTCTTCCAATAGACATCAGGGTAACTACTAGGGACAGTATCAGGGGCATAGCCAAGGGCAATGCAGTTCCCATCAGAGATTCTCTTCGGGCCAACCCTTCAGGGGTAACCAATTCATACGGCCCTTTAGAGGGGCCGGCGGTCGCCTTTTCCACCAGAACAAGTAACTTCCGGCTGATCCTCCCACAGGGGGTCGCCTGGCTCCCTATGCCAGTGGATGGGAGGAAATCACCAATGATGCATGGGTTTGTGAGACCCTGGCTTCAGCGGTCTCACTTGAATTCATTTCCACCCCCACCCCCACCCCCCGAGGTTCTTCTCCGCTGCCCCTTGTCATCAAATTCTGCAAAACGGGTCCTCATGAATCAGGCCATCCAGCACATCCTGGACATTCGAGTCATCCACCAAGTGCCTGAGGACCAACAGGGGCAGGGCTTCTACTCCATGCTGTTTGTAGTGCCCAAATCCTCGGGAGGTTGGAGAGCCATTTTGGACCTCAAGTGTCTCAACAGGTATGTCATTCATTTAAAAAAAAATAAAAAAAAAATTCAAAATGCACACCCTGAAATCAACTCTGGCAAGTGCTCGGAAGGGAATCTACTCACGTCCATAGATCTCTTGGAGGATTACCTCCACATCCCAATTCGGCCATCTCACCACCAATACTTACGGTTTTGCTATGCAGGGGTGCATTATGAATATGGGGTGCTCCACTTTGGCCTGTCCTCAGCACCAAGGTCCTGGCAGCCTTGACCACTCACCTCAGATCCATTCCCATCAGGATCCAGTGCTATCTGGATGATATTCTCATCTCCTCAGCCTCCCCTTCTCAGGCTGAGAGAGATGTCCAGGTAGTGCTGGAACTCCAAGGCTTCTTGGTCAACCGATCCAAGAGTCAGCTTGTCCCCGCCACCAGAATTGTCCATCTGGGTGCAATCATTGATTCCCTGGGGTGTAAGGTGTACCTGTCCCAGGATCGGAGAGACAGTCTATTGGCTTTAACCCAGCAAGTTCTGAGGCAAAACTCAGCTCCACTGAATTTGCTGTCCTCCCTCCTGGGCAAGATGATTCGGCCATTCACATTGTCCCATGGGCTCACTTACACTCCAGAGACCTCCAATGGCTCCTTCCCTATCAGCGTCAGGGAAGGGCCCATTCCCCAGTCAAAGTGAGACTCCAGCCCTCAGTCAGGAAGTCTCTGATTTGGTGGACCACCTCTGCTGTCCACAGGGGCACCTGCTTCCTTCCCCCAAGACAAATCTTAGTCACCACCAATGACAGCCTATCGGGTTGGAGGGTACACGCGGAAGCACAGGTGGCACAGGGCACATGGTCGTTAACTGAGACAACTCTAAGCATAAACGTTTTGGAGCTACGGGCTGTGTTCCTTGCTCTGCAGCAGTTCAGACCTCTTGTGGAGAACTCTCATGTCATGATACTTACTGACAATGTGGCCACCAAGGTCCACATAAACAGACAGGGTGGGACCATGTTAGGACAGCTCATGTCAGAGGCCATGTGGTTGGGGCTATGGGCAGAACAATACTTATTGTCTCTTTCTGCTGAACACATCTCTGGGGTAAGCAACGTCAGGGCAGACTGGCTCAGCCGGAACCAGATAGACCACTCAGAGTGGAGCTTACACCCAGACCTTTTCCACCAACTTATGGGTCAATTCGGTCAACCAGTGATGGACCTTTTTGCCACCCCGGGGAATGCCCAGCTGCCCAGGTTTCTGTCCCAGTATCAAACTCAGGGTGCGGAAGGGGTGGACGCCCTCCGCTGCACCTGGCCTCAGGGGTTGCTTTACGCTTTTCCCCCCATCCCCATCATTCCGCAGGTCATCCGGAAACTCCTGGAAGAAAGAGCCGAGGTGGTACTTCTGGCACCCGACTGGCCAAGGAGAACCTGGTATGCTGACCTGGTCTCCTTGTCGGTCTCACCCCCTTGGAGGATCCCTCCGACAGAGTGGTCGCTGCTCCAGGGGTCAGTGCAGCATCCAGAGCCGCACTGGTTGCAACTGACCACCTGGCACTTGAGCGGCTCACTCTGAGGAGCCGCCAAATCCCTGAGGACGTTATGGAGGTCTTGCTTGACTCTTGCAGACCGTCCACGCATCGTATTTATGCAGCCTCTTGGAAGGCTTTCTGCTCATGGTGTGCTAGGGAGGGTTATTCCCCACTGGATCTTTCGGTCATAAATGTCCTTTAATTCCTATGCCAGGGGCTAGCTAAGGGTCTTTCCCCAAGTACCCTCCACCGCCAGATTGCTGCCCTGTCCACGGTGCTGTCTTGTCCCTCTCTGGGGAAACTCTCTGCTCACCCCTTAGTCTCCAGGTTCCTAAAGGGCGCAATGAATAGATGCCCTCCTGTAGTGCATAGGTATCCCACCTGGGACTTGTCCAAAGTGTTATTAGCACTCATGGGGAGCGCCTTTGAGCCTTTGCACTCCGTCTCTCTGGCCCACCTAACATACAAGGTGGTTTTCCTGGTGGCTGTCACCTCTGCCTGTCGCATTTCCGAACTGGCAGCCCTTTCCATCAGGAGTGACCTCTGTGTGTTCCACCAGGACACGGTGGTTTTGCGGTTGGATCCCACCTTTCTACCAAAGGTAAACTCTTACTTTCATTGGGCTCAGGAGGTGGTATTACCCTTCTCCATCCTCAGACATTGAAAGACAGTGGCACCTCCTGGACGTGAGGCACGCACTGGACACTTACATACAAAGGACCTCTGCCTTTCGCAAGACTGAGGCCTTGTTTGTCTCTTTCCACCACACTTCCTTGGGGAGGAAAGCATCCTCTGTCATGGTGGGTCGGTGGGTTTGTAATGTCATTAACACTGCATATGAACAAATGTCCTTGCCACGACCCACCAGGATTACGGCCCATTCCACATGCAGTGGCAGCCACCACTGCGGCTTGGAACATGAGGGCTTCCATCGAGGAGATCTGCCGGACTGCCACTTGGGCATCTCCAATGCTATTTGTCCGGCACTACAGACTGGACACCTTCGCCTCTCAGGAGGCTGACCTTGGGCGCAGAGTGCTGGAACAGGTAACATTGGAGGGCGGTGGTCCCAGCCAGAATCAGGAGGCCCTCCCTGGGGACTAAATTACTTTGGTATGTCCCAATCTTGGCGGCTAGCTCCACCCACTATGGAGAATGAGACATTGTACTTACCTGAGACGTCCATTCTCGTAGGGTGGAGCTAGCCGCCAAGTCCCTCCCTTCTAACATGTTCTGGCTGGACGAGGAGCCTATTACTCGTATAGTCATTAAGTATCTAGGTGTATTAGTGTACATAGTTATCTTCTCTCTGTAGGTAGTTAGGTTAGGTAGTTAGGTCTCTCACATATCAACTTGTGTGTAATTTTCTGTGATTGGACAGTTAATAAACTTGTTAGATTGATGGCACTTGAGTCTGGCATTTATCCCTCGTCAAAAGAGGGGGAATCTAGGCCTAGAGCCACCTTTTATACTTTTCCAGACTCAGTCATAATTGGCTAGAAGGCTGTGCCAATACCCAATCTTGGCGGCTAGCTCCACCCTACGAGAATGGACGTCTCAGGTAAGTACAACGTCTCATTCTCACTGACAGGAAATTTCTCCTTAATTCTAGGTTGGATCTGGGCTGTGCAGATTTTTGTCCCCAAATCCTCCTTTCCCTCTGGCTCCTTCCCTTTCCTGGCTTTCTAGAGCAGGGTTTCCCAAACTTGGCAACTTTAAGACTTGTGGACTTCAACTCCCAGAATTCTCCAGTCAGGAGAATTCTGGGAGTTGAAGTCCACAAGTCTTAAAGTTGCCGAGTTTGAAGACCTCTGCTCTAGAGGGTCTCCGTTCCTTCTCCCCAAAGGGAGCTTCGGCACTGAGACTCTGCAGATGTCAACGATGCCACTTTTACTTTCCAGTGCTCAGCCCCTCCCACCCCCCTTTACAGACTTTCTCCTTCGCCACTAGCTGATCCGGGCTGCCCTGATCTCTCTCTCTCTCTCTCTCTCTCTCTCTCTCTCTCTCTCTCTCTCTCTCTCTCTCTCTCTCTCTATCTCTATCTCTATCTCTATCTCTATCTCTATCTCTATCTCTCTATCTATCTATCCCCCCCTCTCCCTCCCTCCCTCTCCCCCTTCCCCTCTCCCTGCTTTCTCTGCCTTCTTGCTCCTTTCCTCCAGCCTGGAAAGAGTGGGGGGAGGTTAAAAAACAAGAGACAGAGGGGGAGGAGAAAGGGGGGACCTCCCTTGTGTTCTTTTACTTTTCGGATGCCCTCACCCCACCCCCTTTATCTCAACCTGTGGCAGGACCAAATTCAACTTTCTCCCTTTTTGACCATGAAGCAAAAATACTCGCTTTTCCTCACCGATCTCTCATCTCCCTGTGATTGCAAGAATCTCCCCTTTAAAGACTGGCCATTTGAAGGAAACCTGGAATCAGCAGCCATGGTTTCATTCTTGCTGTTTCTCTTTAATATTTGGAAGTAAATGTCGGCCTTGCAGTATTTTGCAGCTATGCCGCGAAGCCAGATCACTTTCTTATTAAACGTCATTATGTGGTGGGGGCAGGGGGTTGAGGCAGCCTCCTGAAAGGTTGAGAAGATAAATGCCCTCTCTCTCACACACACCCCACGGGATCCCTCCATGAAATGCCCCAGATGAAAGGGTGGAAGAGAAGAGTGGGAGGATCAAATGGCAGGAGAGGAGCGCGGGTGGAGATCCAGCTGAGTAAGAATGCCCGTGTGGGCTCAACCGTGGTGGAGAGCCAGAGAACAAGTGGGCGTGTTAAGGCAGCCATGTTCAATTGTCCACGCAGCCTTCAGGAGATGCTGGCTGGCTGCTGGATGGGGCCGCCGGCCCAGAAAGTTTCTAGCTGGGCTGCCCTCTTTCCGCCCCATCCCTGCAGCCTTCGGAAGATGCTGGCTGGTGGTGGTACAGGGCCGCCGGCCCGGAAAGCTTCTAACCGGGCTGGCAGGGATGGGTTCCAAGTTACCTCGCTGCCGGTTCGCTTCCTCCCGTGCCGCATGGCCAGAGTACAAAAAACTCCAAAAAAAAAACCCCACCGAAAACAAAATGGTGATGCATGCACAGTGCCAGAAACTCAGCTTCTGCATATGCACAGAAGAAAAAAAAATTCAGAAAAAAAAGTAGCTTTTTTTTTAAAAAAAAGATGGCGGTGCCCACCGACCGGCACCAACCGATCTGGTTCGGTTATGTCATCGTGACATCACCAGCTGGTCACTACTGGTTCGGGCAAACCAGTCCGAATCAGGAGGAACCTACCCCTGGTTAAGCATAATTGTGGGCTAATAACCTCTATGGACTTATTTGAAAGTTTATTTTGACTGTAGGTCCAAGCTCTTCCACCTTTCTACCAGAAATAGGTTCCTAAGATTTACTACCTGTACATTATTCAGTACAAGGGATAACAGGACTCTTACTCAAATAAAGGAAAATGAAGCTTGACTTTCAAACAAAATGGAAAAGTACATCCCCAATTTTGTTGCAAATGTCAAGTTCACAACCAGAAACTGCTTCTGAATGCATTTTTAACCAGTGTGAAGTGATAGATTGCAGAGATCACTTTTGGAAATGCTACAGGGCTCTAATTTTTACAACAGTGAATGGCTCTTGTGCAATTGCTGAGAGTTAAGAGTTTTTCCTTGAGCTTTTTTTTTTTTGTATCATTTGTTGGCACTGAAGACTTTTGCCCTTGGTCACAAAAAAAGAAAAAGGAAAAAAAAGAGAGAGGCTCACAAGATGATAACTTCTCTCAAGATAATTGCATTGGCTTTGCACATCCTGGAAGGGAGGTTTTTCCAATCTCTCTATCTGCTTGGATATTTCTTCTTCCCAATATTTTTGTCAGTGCCTACTTACACTAGTAAGTCTATAAACAGAGTATGTCAAAATAAAATTAGACACAGTCAATAGCATTCATGGTTGCTATTACTTTAGTTGCTCCCCTGCCTTCCAAACTCATGGTTTTGTTTTGATAGTTTTACCTATTTTGATAATTTTTCAGGATTATTTTCATTTCCATTTTCAAGAAAAGAATTAGTCAAAACCTGAACATGAATTGAGACCTCCACATTCTAGCTTTAGGGTTGTTGTTTTTCCAGAATATGGGGACTTCCACTTTAAATCATGGATCCTACATATTATATTTTAACAACAAAAAAATTGAATTAAGAGCATCATGCCCTTAGAAATGTCACTAATATCTTCTTTTACTCATCTGTCTTAATCTGGATTTTATTTAGTTTACTTATATCCTGCTCATATTATTTTTATTGTTGATGTTAGTTGCGAAGTCGTGTCCGACCCATCGCAACCCCTGGACAACATCCCTCCAGGCCATTGCCGGAGTCCATTTAAACTCACACAGACTGTTTCAGTGACTCCATCCAATCACCTCATTCTCTGCTGTCCCCTTCTTCTTTTGCCCTCAATCGTTCCCAGCATTAGGCTCTTCTCCAGTGAGTCCTTCCTTCTCATTAGGTGGCCAAAGTATTTGAGTTTCATCTTCAGGATCTGGCCTTCTAAAGAGCAGCCAGGGTTGATCTCCTCTAGGACTGACCGGTTTGATTGCCTTGCAGTCCAAGGGACTCTCAGGAGTCTTCTCCAGCACCATAGTTCAAAGGTCTCAATTCTTTGACGCTCAGCCTTCCTTATGGTCCAACTTTCACAGCCATGCATTGCAACTGGGAAAACCATAGCCTTGACTATTACACACTTTTGTTGGCAGGGTAATGTCTCTGCTTTTTTAGTATGCTGACTAGCTTTGCCATGGCTTTGCTCCCTAGGAGCAAGCGTCTTTTAATTTCTTGGCTGTAGTCAATTATTTTTATAAATAACTCAAAACAGTGAATATATCTAATACTCCTCCCTCTTCCTATTTTCCCCACAACAACTCTGTGAGGTGCATTGGTCTGAGAGAGAGCAATGGCCCAAAGTCATCCAGCTGGCTTTCATGGCTAAGGTGGGATGAAAATGATATCCTGGTTTTTAGCCTGATGCATTAACTGTTGAGTTCCGGTACTGAAGAAGCTGAAGACAGTATTGTAACTAACAGCTCTTTATTGAATAACACTCAGATCCAGCAAAGAACCAGCCTGACAGCTCTCTCTTATATAGAGGGATGCCGGCTGGTTCAACCAATCAGTGGTCTTCATTTTCCCGCTCAGCAAAAGCGGACCTTGGAGTAAACAGTTTAACTTTAATACATAACATTAACCATCAAGTTATACTGGCTCTTTGGATTATTGCCACCATTTTGACTATTTGTAATACAAAGGAAACAAAACACAATACCTCCCTCCCTTTCAACTCTGACTAACTTCGCACATAATCAATAGGTAGTACGTATTTTGTTTCAGTGAGTAAAAGAGTAAAACACGTAATTTCATAGTTTAGCTCATATTCATACAAGTACTTACTTTGATATGACAGCTCTCTTTCTACAATTTTGTTTATTCTTACTATGAAATAGTGTATATGTTTAGCTTTTTAGGCAATTAATTAATTAAATCTAATTAAAATCTACTAAAGTGCTAAATTTGAATTTCCAAGAGTTAATAAAACACTACCATATGAGAGATAATTTTAGATTAAGGAGAAAAAGCTACCATTCATTTCTAACATTTTGCTCCTATTTCTTATTATATTTTATTCAGCAGCCGTGACTATCGCTAGGAATAGCTTTATACTCTTAGTGCTAAAGAATGTTAATGGTTCCACAGTCTCTTTTCGGCTTCTCCTTTGATGATACTTAAAGAAGAGCTTTTTCAGTCTGAAAGAAGCACTGCCTGAAGCTCTTCCCTTAGAGATGTAGCAGTTACAGGGCACCCATGGACCTGTTCTTTCTATGAAAATAAGTGGAATTTAATGTACAGAAATTGGATTTGAGAGTATTGAAGCTCTGATTACATAAATAATCCATTGTGAATCCATTTGTGTGTGCTTTTTAAACTGTTTGATATATTTGCAAAAAGCTTCCACATAATATATTCCAGGGTATGATTCAGTGGATGAAATTCTTTCTGACTTATCATTCTTTTCTCATTTTTCTAAATAAAAACAACTTCTGGTTGGAATCAAGTACAAGATCTCAGAAATAACTTCTGTTTAAGAGTGTATGTAGAAAATGATTTGAGGAATTCAGAAATGAGGGGAAAAAATTGAACTGAAAAAAGGAGAAAGGATTTTAACAGTAATTTAATTTAAAATATTCAATCGAGGAACTGCCCAACTCCAGAAGACTTTGGGTGCTAAAAAAATGTAACAATAAAATACAACCTGAGTGATCAGAAACAAAATAAGGACAAAACTGAAGAACAAGAACAAGATGGCGATCCGCAGGGACATACAGAACACATCTAATAGGGCTTCATCTATCATCGCTCATCTTCTGGGAGAACAGCCAGGTTTTTAAGGCCTTCTGGAATGCCATCAGAATTGGAGCCATATGAGGAGAGCCTCATTCCAGAGGACTTCTCTATAAAATTATTTTATCTGCTTTATTGTGTTATTATCACAGGTTAGGGTTAGTGTTAGTGAACGTTTTCTTACAAACTAAGCTCTGTCTGTTTTTTTAATATGGATATTTAACACTTTCCTACAAAACAAATTTCAGTGACACTATAATCAGTGGTGGGTTCCTACCAGTGCGGTCCACTCTATAGCACCGGTAGCGGCCCACTGGTGACATCACAGTACATTGCAGTCGGTTGCCAGTGCCTGGGCACCGCCATTTAAATTTTGTTTTTATTTTTTATTTAAATTATCTTCTGTGCATGCCCAGAAGCCGAGCTTCCGGCACTGCACATGCGCTGCCTTCCTACCCTACAGTGAGTCCAAGCAGGGGAGGATGGCTGAGGGAGCGCATGAGACGCTGAAAGAACGGGCGGCAGGAGCTATCTCCATTCCCCTCCCTTCAGCAGTCCGAGAAGCCACGAACGCGTGGTAATGATCCTAGGCATTTTTGCACATTCAAGGCTTCTCAAGCTGCTGAGGGGAGGGGGAACGGGCGGCAGGAGCCTAGGATCATCAAATGGGAAGAAATATTCAGGCCGGATGGAGCCTCCTATTCTTGCTGCTCCCACTGCAGGGGCTGCGTTGCGGGTGGGAAATACCCCCCTGCTTCTCCGGCCGCTGCCAAGCTCCCGAGGCCCATGCCCACCTGGTCACATGGCTGGAAAACCACACCCACAAAATAAGCCACGCCCACAGAGTGGTAGTAAAAAAATTAGGAACCCGCCTCTGACTATAATGGCAAGTTAACAACATCCATAACAGGACAATTTAAAGAGAAAATAAACCTTTCCAACTAATACACAAAGAAATTGGGGCTTAGCAGACCATCTCTGGTAGAATAAGATGCTGAAATCCTTCTAAGAATTACTACATTGGGTCATATTGCTCTATTTTTCCATTTTTTATTTTATTTTCTGGAGCACCCATTTGAAAAATACAAAATCCATTTTAAGGATTTCATGCAGATTAGACAACTCTTAGACAACTTTTAGACAACTCATATATCTGGAACCCACACTGCATATCGAACATTAATACAATTGAGAGAGTCCAGAAATATTTCACAAGAAGAGTCCTCCACTCCTCTGCTCGCAATAGAATACCTTATTCCACCAGACTTGAAATTTTGGGCTTAGACAACTTAGAGCTAGGTCGCCTTCGATCTGATCTAAATGTAGTTCATAAAATCATCTGCCACAATGTCCTACCTGTCAATGAATACTTCAGCTTCAACCGCAACAATACACAAGCACACAATAGATTCAAACTCAATGTAAATCACTCGAAACTCGACTGCAGAAAATACGACTTCAGCAACAGAATGATCTGTACCTGGAATACACTACCTGACTCTGTGGCTTCTTCCCCAAACCCCCAAAACTTTAACCTTAGACTGTCTACAGTTGACCTCACCCCATTCCTAAGAGGTCTGTAAGGGGCGTGCATAAGCGCACCATCGTGCCTACCATCCCTGTCCTTCTGTCCTATTGTCCAAATTTACCTATACATACTTTGTTTTTGTTTATGTTTATATCATACCTGTTATCTTGTACACGTGTTGACAAATAAATAAATAAATAAAATAAAATAAATAAAATTTATCCCAGCTAAGCTGATATACAGTACCTCCGCTTCCCTGTACTTTCTCATTGTCTTCCATATGTGGTCAAAAAAGTCAAAATAGTGGCTGCAACAATGAGATTATACCTCTGTTTTTATGTGTGGGTATGAATATTTTTCCTATTTCCTTTAAAATACATAAAGCAGAGGCTTAGCTCTCCCCTCCCCATGTAAGCTTGAGTACAAATAACATTTATTGTGAGGTATGAAAGAATCTTAGATGTTTGTGTAAAGTCACCCAAAGGTGTTGAGATAGGTACTTAACATTAAAAATAACAATCTTCTATTAATTGATTTTTTTTAAAAAAAATATAAGAATGATTCACTAACTCTAAAAAGCTGCAATATGCTGAACCGCTTCAGTCAGAATAGCTAAACTATTGCAAGGAAACCTGTGTGCATTATGTTTTCATAAACAAAGGTAAAATATTTTTCATAAGCATAAGGAAAAATATGTACTTTCATTTTAATTAGCAGAGAGAGAAAAATATGAATCGCTTTGGGAGATCAAGGACAGAGCTTTAACATGAATTGTGAACTTCCTTTGAGTTTTTATCATTCCCAAACCTGTGCTTCATACATGCTTTTTATTACTGCTATTGATGCACAATACTACATACAACATAATTTGCTCAGAAAGGTTACAGACATATTTAAAATGCATTTATTTATAAATATTGGCAGCTTTGTTCTAAGATCTTCTGGAAATACTCCACCTTTTGTTAGAGAGATACATTTTAATCTCTTGATAATACATGTGTATTTCAATCGTTTTTAGTAAATAATATATGTTGGCTTACTTGGGCAGGGAAATGTTTGGGGCCGAAGAATTAAAAATATGAATTGGCAAGGAACGAAAGCTTATACATGTGGCAAGAGATTTTGGAAACAATAAGGCAATGTTTCTTATGGATTTTGATTCTTATGTAAAACATTGAACAGTTACCTAATTAAGCACACTGTTAGTTTCAACATTACAGATTGGAACAGGATTTGCAAGGATCTTTATCCCTCATGAAAAAAAAACCAGCTTTATTCCTTCACCTTTAAATAAAAGAATTCTATAAAGAGTCCTAAAAGTTACAAAATGAATGGTCATAAAATATTGGTCAGTGACACTGGACTTAGATTTCTGTTTCCTTCCAAAAGCCTCAGAACATGCATATAGTGATCCTGGAGATATCTCTATCTTGTGTGGCCCATTTAAAAAAAATATTTTTAAGTTAAAAAAAAAGCCGAGTGTGCATAGAGATGAAACTTTTTTTAAAAGAACAGAAAAATCAGTTGTCTACCAATAATGTGACCTCTTCTTCCTTCCAACTCCAAACAGAATTAGCTCTCTTGCTTTTATTTCATTTTGCTTTGAATTTTGCATCCCCCCCTCTTCTGTGTCAACAGGGCAATGTTGAAATAGAGTGAACAGTTCATAAAACACCACAAATCATATGATTTTAATTTTATTCCTCTTAGATCAACACAGAATTTTCCTCCCTTTTTGTCTATATCATGACTGATGATGTAAGCTTGTTATTCTTTCTGCCACTATCACAAGCCAAACACTGGTTGGATAGATATTTAGTGCTTCTGATGATTGAACTTTCCTCTGTGCAACATCTGGTGTCTCCAGCATTTCTTTTTTTATATATTTTTTTTTAATTTTTTCACCAAACATACACAAGTATACATACATATACCATATTATCAAAACATCCATAGCAATATATTTCTATCCAAAGTATCATAGACATATCTTCTTCGTTGCTCCTTTCATATTTTTATCTCCAGTCTGCTTACCTTCTATATTTCATACGACTCCCCTCCCTCTCTCTCTCCTCTACCTTCTTTCTCCCTCTCTGCCTCTTTCCTACTTCCATCCTCTCCCTCTCCCCATTCTTTCTACTTCCTCTTCTCCCTGTTATCCTTCCCTGAGTACATCTAATCATATTCCATTCTATGGTTAGCAGACTAGTAATTCAAAAACCCTAACTTCATTCCAATATCGGAGCTATTTCTTAACCTTACATCTTTCCCTTTATCTATACATATATTTAATACATTCTACTAGGTATATCTACTATTATTTTAATATTGCCTCCTTCCTCTGTTTTGGTCACCTGAGTCTACCACCTCTAATTTTCCATTTCCCCCCCAAATTAATCACTATGGCTTAAATTTTCAAGAATGTTCATGTCTCCAACATTTCTGAGTTGCTCCCTAGAGATATCTTTACTCATTACAGGGGCACACTAATTAGGTAACAAGAAAAACAACAACAACAATAACAGAATCTGAAAAAATGCAACCATGCAATCAAGTGCTTTTAAAAAAGTACAAAGGCGCCCCTATTCTACTTTACTCAAGAACTCATCAAACCAAAACCTTCTGTTCACTTATACAGAAGTTATCAGTCCCTGTTTCTTAAAGGAAAGGTACGTATATTACTGCATGAAAAAAGAGTGATACTTGACTTATGTTGGCTTATCTTTGGTTGATTCTGCTCAGATTTGAAGCCTAGGATACAGTGTAGGAAGATCTTCCAGCATTAGGTATCTATCACAATGTTGCAACACAATAGTGTGACTTATATATTTATGTCTGACATTGGAACACATGTATAAAAAACCAGTTTGCATCATAACACACTTTCAATATTTATTTCATTATTTCAGTTTGTAACAAACGCATATACTCGTAGCTCTTTCCCCACATATATTCAAATGCAAGTTAAATATATATTAACTGCCTTATTTATATATTTATATAGCTCCCCATATTTTCAAACATGACCGTGGGCAACCAGAAAACCCTAAAATAATACAATAAATAAAGACAAAATTAAAATTTCAATAAATTTTATCACCTCCCGGCTGGATTACTGCAACGCGGTCTACATGTGGCTACCCTTGAAGAGTATTCGGAGACTACAATTGGTGCAAAATGCAGCTGCGCGAGCTGTGGAGTGTGTGCCTAGATATACCCACGTAACACCCATCCTCCGCCAGCTACATTGGCTGCCCATTAGTCTCCGGACCCAGTTTAAGGTGTTGGTTTTGACCTTTAAAGCCCTACATGGCTCAGGGCCAGGTTACCTTCAGGACCGCATCCTGCCGCATACCTCCCTACGACCGGTTAGGTCCCACAGAGTTGTTTTCCTCCAGGTCCCATCGACCAAGCAATGCCGGTTGGTGGGGCCGAGGGGGAGAGCCTTCTCTGTGGGAGCTCCCTCCCTTTGGAACCAACTTCCTCCAGAGATCAGAACTATCCCCACCCTGCTGGCCTTCCGTAAAGCAATAAAAACTTGGCTCTTCCGGCAGGCGGGGTGAAAGTGAGACCAATCAGATTACATTTGGGTCTCCCCCCTGGTTATGAATGTTAGATATTTTTTAACTTCTTATAATTTTTAATTTTTAATTTTTAACCTGTTACGTGATTTTATATATAATAATGGATTTGATATGTTGTTAGACGCCCAGAGTCCCCTGGGAGTTGGGCGGCATACAAATCTATTTAAATAAATAAATAAATAAATAAATAAATAAATAAATAAATAAATAAATAAATAAATAAATAAATAAATAAATAAATAAATAAATAAATAAATAAATAAATAATGAACCATATAACCAATGAATATGACTTCGCTTTGTCTTCTGTTCCCCAGCAGGAGATCTGGAGATAACCCAAACTCTTAGACTATGTGGAATACTCAGAACTATTAGACAGCGGGTTCTGGGTAGATGAGCAAGGGTGGATAATCCCACAGAGATGGAAAGCAATGCTGGTCCTCTTAAATATTACATCTCAAAATGCTTTCTGAAGATGATTGTTTTAGATAAAGAGAATAGTTCAGAGAAATAGTGCCTATATTTGCAAAAGATTCCATAGCAACAGCTGCAAAAACTTCTTGTTTGACAATCTGGAGAAGTACTTCCCACTCAGTACAGATAACACTCAGCCTGAAGAAGGAATGGTCTGACTTAATGAAAGGTATTTTTAAATAATTCTTAGTGTTGTCTTTTTTATTTTCTCTTCCACAAAAGGAATCTAACTATAAAAAAGGGTTTCTTTCACAAGGCACAGTTTCTATAGCACCATTCTTGAACTTCAGGAGTTTAGTGTGATGTAGCTTGAAATGGATAAAAGTCTATTTAGATTAGAATTTTGGTATACAATATTGATTGGGAGTATCTGAAGTAATCCTGTTTGTTTCAAAATAGATGTATTTCTTCACAAATGTGGTGATCTTAATCCCCTCTACTCTCCTTGTCTTCTTTTTTGGCAGACCATTAAAATTGGTTTCAGTATATGTGCGTCCTGTGTTTTTCAGAAAAAAATCATATTCAGACTCAGATTTATAGCTTGTTGTACTGAATATATTTTTTGTGTTTTGGCCCTTTCTCTTTCCCTTTTCCTTTCCCTTTTCCTTTTCCTTTCCCTTTCCCTTTCCCTTTCCCTTTCCCTTTCCCTTTCCCTTTCCATTCCTTTCCTCCTCTTTAACATCTGCTAATTATTCTAACTGACTGAATTGTATTAGAACAGGAAGCAGCACCTCTGGAGATGACAATGTCACAACAGTTTCAAACAATCTAAAACTATAAAGAAGAATATGATTTTTTTTCAAAAAACAGAAGCCAAGAGAAATAATTAGAAGTCAGTTAAAAAGAAACTATCATCTGATAAGCAAACTCCCTATTTTTTCTACTATATAAATAAGCTTTTTTTAAAAAAATGTCTCACTTGGAAGTTAAATAGCATATACATGTCAGTTTCTCAGAACAGCTGATTTATTGCATTCATTTCGTTGGAAATATAAACAAGTTTTATATCTAAATTTTATAGTATTGCAGCTGATCCATCTGTCCTGACTATTCGTGTACTGTCACATAATGAGGCCTGTATTAGGAACAAATATACTCCCCCCACTCTTTATTATGCATGTGGCACACAGGGCAATTTACTACATAACAGATGTAGCTAAGTAGTTGGGATCATGTAGTGATTCATTCATTTAAAGACAATCTGCTATGGTAATGTACAGATACTTCATAAACAAAATTATAATAAAGAAAAAAGTAAGCTTATTTCAACAATGGCTTGAAATTGCTAAACGGTTACATAGTTCCCCTGCGAATGTTTGTATTGTGTTTAGGTGACAAAAGGAATCTTGGTTTCTTTGGAAAATTGCATTTCTAGGATTCCCTGGTTCAAGTCACAGCTACTCGATTGATTTACAGAGCTGAAGTGGTGCAGTGGTTAAATGCTGCGACTGCAGGCTGACTGCTAGTTCAGCAGTTCAGCTGTTCAAATCTCACTAGGCTCAAGGTTGACTCAGCCTTCCATCCTTCTGAGGTCGGTAAAATGAGGACCCAGATTGTTGGGGGCAATATGCTGAACTCTGTAAACTGCTTAGAGAGGGCTGTAAAGCACTATGAAGCGATATATAAGTAAAGTGCTATTGCTATTGCTATTGCTATTACCTTACCGCGTTACACTCTATCAAACATAGGCTTGCATTTATGAAGGCATTATTTAATGTGATCCCCTCGAATGTCCTCGACAGTAGGCTCTTGGGGGGAGCAAAATCCACCTATTGTACATGTGATGGCCGGTCCCCGGAATCTCTGCTCCATATTACATTCGCATGCCCCCACTATCGAGACACAAGATCAAGATTCATCTCCCCTATTTCCCAGAGATTCCCTGGTTCACCGGATATGTTCAGCCTTTATTTCCTACTCCAGGATATAGACCCTAATATAACCTCAAAGGTGGCAAAAAAATTTGCTGCAGTCGTGGCTGAAAAATGGAGGAAAAGACAGGTAACCCCTACAGCAGAGGATCACTAGTATTGACGGTATAGATTGTAGTAGATGGTATACTGTCACATGAGCTATCTATATTTGTAAAATTTACCCCCCTTTTTATGTGTATTTTAAATGGTCTCTGACCGTAATAAAAGCTATCTATCTACTCAATCGAAAAAAATGAATGAATAATTTTAACAAAGAGTGAAGGATTTTGTATTTCTGCACAAAACTAAGGGATGGCTGTAAAGCACTTGTCAGCAGCTATCAAAAAAGCACTGAGAGACTGACAGTTTCCAGCTATGACCAATAAGGGCAAGTTCTATAATTGTACATTGTTTTGCTTGCCTCATTTGAACAGCACCTCAATTTTTGTGAAGAATACTTTATTCCCCCAATAACTTATTTGAGAGTGGTAGACTAGTATCTCTTTAGACATGTGTCATAACGATCCAAACTTCTTCTCTTGGTTTCTTCCAAGATGGAAAAAAAAGCAAATCAGATGATCAGTAGAGAGCCAAAGATACGTTTATTCAACCAAATTTATCAAAAGAGCCAAGGTGGCACAGTGGTTAGAGTGCAGTACTGCAGGCTACTTCAGCTAGCTGCAGTTCAGCAGTCCAGATCTCACTGGCTCAAGGTTGACTCAGCCTTCCATCCTTCCAAGGTGGGTAAAATGAGGACCCAGATTGTTGGGGGCAATATGCTGACTCTGTAAACCGCTTAGAGAGGGCTGTAAAAGCACTGTGAAGTGGTATATAAGTCTAAGTGCTATTGCTATCAAGTTGTTTTGGGTGGGAGGTGCTGTGCATAGTTTCTCTTTGTTTCCCTTTTATAGGGTTCTGAAGTTTAAACATGCAGCCAATCATCAATGAAATAGATACACTAGTTTATTATTAATAAAGGATTCCTTACCTTAGAGCAGGGGTGTCAAACTTGCATCGTCACATTGTTGTCACATGACGTATTGTATTGTGACTTTCCCCCCGTTCGCTAAAACGGGGTGGGCGTAGCTCGCGCATGATGCATTCAGTTCACTGGCTGTGAGTTTTACACCCCTGCCTTAGAGTTAGAAGCAAATTCCTCCTTATTTATAACTAAACAAATGTCTATTTATTTAGAGTTAAAATAGCTGTTTTTCAATGCATTGTTTTCCTTTATATGGATATGCGCTCTGAGTCCTTCGGGAGTTGGGCGGCATATAAGAATAACAAAATAAATAAATAAATAAATATATGTCTTTCTTTGCATGGGTATGCTACATGTCTTTATTGTTTCTAATGGAGAAGCCAGCTTTTATATAATGGCAATAGTATCGCCTATTTACTACTGCTTATACAATCTGTATTCCAACACCTGCAACAAACACCCCCCCCCACCGATCATGTACAGTACTTTTGACTAATCCATAAACATCCCAGTACAGTTTGTTCCAGTTAACTTTCCCTTATTACCTTTTCAATTTGCACTGATTCCTTCTACTGATTGGAATGGATGATTGTAACTCATGTGTTTCTTATTAATTTCTTCAGTTTAAAATTATTCATCTTGAAGGATATGCATGCTGGCTGAAAATGAGCTTCACTGACTTTCCTGGGACTTTCTGACAGATAAGAGAACAGGACTGCAGCAATAATAACTAAACAGAAGATCATTAAGGGACAAGATGAGTTGGAAGATTAAAAATACCACAAGAAAGAAAGTTATTCACTGCCCCTGCTACAGCAAGTAGATCATTTTAAATATATATCTTATAATATTTTTATTGGTTTCCATAGTTACAATACCTGGTAAGAGCATCTTAAATAAAATACTGCTCTCCTGCTTTCTTGGTCTACTTCCTCCTCTTACCCCTCTGCCAAGTAGACCAGACCAGAAAATGTTCCAAAGAAGAAAACAATGCAGCAAGATTAGGATGGATTTTCTTGTTTTCATTACTGGGAGATCAATTTAAGTTCATATAAATCTTAAACCCACCTAGCCTAGAAGAACAGGATAAATTTTAAGGCTTTTTGAATCTTATTTTGAATTTTATAAATTAAGAATCTTAAAATTTATACGTCCCAAATTTTGAGGACCTGCATCATACCTGAACAATTAAGGGTATACCCCTTAATTGGCCTGCATTCCTAAAACCAAACAGGGCAAGAGAAATGTGACACAGAATAAATGATATAAATTACCGTAAATCACAATAATAATATTATGCCCCTTTTATATAATAAATCACAGATTTATCCTGTGCTGGTTATCAGGGTGAAGAGGCAGGAAGAAAAGATTTCTAGCTATGAAGAAAGGGACAGAAGAGGTTTTGAATGGGGAGGAAACTACTTCTCACCTGGTGAAAGTTAAGTTTGATACCAGATCTGTCTATTACAAAAGCAAGAGACAAATGAGCAATTAGTTCTCACCTCAAAATATGGTCGCAACTAGCCAGTTTCATACTCAGACAGTAGAAAGGGATGGAAAAATTCGGAATCTCAGTTTTAGTATAAATAGGGCTTGCATTTGATATCTAGCAATTTCTGAAAATTATTACAATGGCTAAAAAACTGTCAGGCATCAGCCAAGAGATGAAATAGTGAGATCTAATGGACTCCAATCTTTTACTTGTTTGCACTTAGTAGACAGAATCTTGTCAAACTAAAGCTATAGATTTCAAAGCTAATAAATATATCTTGAAAGATTCCAAGGCTTGATTACCTCCCCTTCCTTTTCCCATTCAGCATTTGACTGCTCGATCTCTTGATCTGGGTCTCTTTGTGGGAAATCTTTAGCAAAATCCTCTCTCTCTGCTGCTGCTTCCATCACAATAACTTCCATACATTGGATCTACTTATTATTACTATATCATCTCTATCTATTGCATTGCCAGCCATAGGAAAACTGATACTATTTAGATATATTTAAAATCAAACAGACCTATGCATCCACAAACAATATACAACGTAGCTGTAACTCAGGAATAATTGATCACCTGTTTCACTTTCCCATTCATCAGATATTTATTTTTGTTAGTGCATATATCTGTCTGAATGAGAAGATAGTATGCAGGATATCTTCTCTATAGTTAAAACCTAAATAATGAGTTTACCCTAACAGAGAAATTCATTAGATTACATTCCAGAATGCATATTGAGAAGTTTAGCACTAGCTAGATTATTTCCTGTATGTTCACATCCCTTGAAATTCAGCTAAGTCATGAGACTACTTGACATGCAAAATCAGTAAATCAATAGAATGGTATTCAGTCCGAAGTTGGTATTCTTGGTATTTATAACAAAGTAAATGACACTTGCATCAGGCTGATCTAAAGGCCCAAGCAAAGACATGATGTTAAATGTGCCTTTGCATTTAAAGTGAACATTACTCAAAAATGTAACTGCGGAGTGAGAAGGCAGATCATAACTGAGATCACAGCAGGTGATGGCAGGGAATGTAATGGTTTTTTTTTCCTACCGCTGGACTCTTTATAAGAACTTATACTCTTCTGAAGCAGCTATTTGCATTTGAAAAGAGACCCCTTTGGTGCCAGTGGAGCATTTCCTCCAAATATAAATATCAGCTTCAAATGAAAATTGTTAAAACTACAATAGGGGGGAAAAGCTTCACTTTCCTTGTCCTTCTGAAATTCTAAGTATTATAATTTTACTACAGGAGCAGCTTTTGTTTATATTTTTGAAATCTAGTTCAATATAAAGGTAGTTTAACTTGGAATCTAGCAGGCTCAAACATTAATTTCATAGTGCAGGGATTGGCAACTTTTCTAGCCTGGAGTGTTGTAAAGTTTCATACAACTCTCCAAGCACCTCCCATGCTTCTATCAGAATTCAGCAAAATCCTGCAAATTGCAGACACGCTCCAAGGCTTTGAAAAAGAGAGAGTGTTTCTGGTTTTCTAATCAATCACCGATTTTTCTTCTTTTTCCTGCTTTCACAGAGAAGTCTGGCTCCCACACGGCTGATACAGAATTCCGAATGAGATGGATGAATGTTTTTAGCATAATCTTACTTGCTTTGCATTCACACTAATTCCTGAAAAGCACAATGCAAACTACAGCAAAAGCATTTCTTCCTGGAGCTTCCACCTAACTTCGCCTGTGAATATAAATATTGATTTTCTATACGCAGTGCATCGAAAAGAATCCAATGGAAGAAGTTTTCTTCACAATTGTATATCTTTTCTTTGTAAAATGTTAAATTGCTATTTATGATATCGATACTAGTTTCAGGACCAAGAGTTAAAAATACTAGAAGAGCAGGTTGTCTGTAATAAAAGACTTACAGTGCACTGTAGCTAATTTCCCAAGTTTTTTTTTAAAAAAACCCTCACACCATATTATCTTGTAAAGAGCATTAATTTTACTCTCATTATTATTCTTGACTCTCCAGACTCTATCATCATGAATCATCATTATAATTTTTGCCAAATCAATGTGTGTTTGAGATTGTTCCCAAGAATTTACAGCAACACTAAAGCTTTCCACCTAGTGTTTTCCATCCAAAAATACTAGAACTTAAATAGGATGCTTAAGGTTGTGATAGATTCATTTTATAATTTTTCATTTTAATTATTTTTTGTTGTCATATGTAAAGGAATAACATCAGCATGCTATTTATGTAGTGAAAAATATTTCTAATTCTTTTTCTGCATGCTAGTTTGTGAGCCAAAGAGATGTTTGATTCACAGCCTTAACAGAAGACATGTAAGTAGCCATGGAGCAAAACATATGATAACCCATAAATAAATGATAGGAACAATGGCCTGATTTTTTCTCTTTTTTCTCTCTCTTTCTCTCTCCCTCCTCCCCCCAAGTTGGTTTGTTATAACCAGTCCATGTTGGTGAATAAAAAAAAGTTATAATTGAAATGAAAAAGTGCCAATGTGGTATAGCAGATAGGAAATGTTTTCCAAGGCCATATTAATTGGATTTCAATTCATAGTCTATGAGGGAGTTGTAAACCAACACAGCTGTACGAATCGAGAAAAGAGATTTTGGATTGGACCAAGGAAACTCATACTTGAATTTCTTCTAAGCGATTAAGTTCATTGGCCATTTAATTGTTTTACAAATATGTTGCAAGTATAGTGCAATTACGAAATTTGTATTCGTAAGGAAAGAAGTTTCTTACCAAAGGTGGATTATCATTTTATGGCTTCAGTTTTATTTACCAACACGGACTGGAGAGAGGGAGAGAGAGGGAGAGAGGGAGGGAGAGAGAGAGAGAGGGAGGGAGAGAGAGAGAGAGAGAGAGAGAGAGAGAGAGAGAGAGAGAGAGAGAGAGAGAGAGAGAGAAAAGAAGAAGAAGAAGAAGAAGAAGAAGAAGAAGAAGAAGAAGAAGAAGAAGAAGAAGAAGAAGAAGAAGAAGAAGAAGAAGAAGAAGAAGAAGAAGAAGAAGAAGAAGAAGAAGAAGAAGAAGAAGAAAGAATCACGGTCACTGATCTTATCATTTATCTTACGGGTTATCATAGGTTTTGCTCCACGGCAACTTGCTCAAATGATAGAAGATTTCCATATCCCATATCTTCAAAAGAAGTATGTATATGTATATGTATTTTACATAATACATATACATAATTCCAATAATCACAGGGCTATAGGCTTTACTTCCAGTATATCATTTCATCCTATCACAGCATGGAAAAGGGCCAGTTTTTCTTGTAGTCCTTCCTTACCCATCACTTCTTTTATGAAATGTGGTCATATTCTTTGGTATAACCCAGGGCTGCCAAACTCCCGGCCCACAGGCCAGATGTGTCACGTGCTGGCCACGCCCATGCCCAGTTTAGCAACGGAGAAAAAAACTCCCGATATGTCACATGACACCACCATGACAATGTGAGTTTGATACCCTTGGTACAACCCATGTTCTCCAAAGATTCAGCATTTCTCTCTCTCTCTCTCTCTCTCTCTCTCTCTCTCTCTCTCTCTCTCTCCCTCCCTCTCTCTCTCTCTCTCTCTCTCTCTCTCTCTCTCTGTCTCTCTCTCTCTCTCTCTCCCCCCTCTCTCTCTCTTTTAAGAAATGTATTTCTTTATGAATGTTTTTTATTCTTCTTAGCAGCTGAATGAAATATTACTGTAGAATTTCAGAACTATCGCTTTGAAGATATACATCAGGGGTGGCCAAACTATGGTTCTTTGAGGACCTGTGGACTTCAACTCCCAGAATTCCTGAGCTAGCCATGCATGGCTAGCTCAGGAATTCTGGGAGTTGAAGTCCACAGGTCCTCAAAGAATCATAGTTTGGCCACCCCGATGTACATCAACATTCTAAAAATAGCTTTGATTCTACATTGAAGAACCAGCCTATCTGCTTATTGTTTTTTCTTATGCACGTTCCTATTGAATTGTGAAAAGTAAAATGATGGTAAATCATTTTCAGTAGGAAGGATGCTTAAAAAATGTTAGTAAAAATAAATGTGCAGGAAAGCAAGAGAGGTATATATTATAACTATATATCAATTTTTAAGAATGCTTTTGCTACTGCTTCTAGGTTATAAATATGTTTCATAATAGTGAACAAGTGTGGGATAATATTTTCAAACACCCACTAAGTGCCTAAGGCATTTAAAATTAAACATCAGAAGACCTGAATCAAAAATATTTTTAAAATATTATGTAAGCGCAGTGACTTGATTTGATGATTTCAGCTGTTCACTGCTTCAGGCTATCTTTGTCATGCTGTCAGTGTGTCTTTCCTTCTCATATTGGGAAAATGGAAAGTGATGCATTAATATATACCTATTTGAAAGCTGCAGTGAAGGCTGACAAGACATCATTTTTTATAAATATATAGAAGGAGGAAATAAATAAAAAAAAATAGGAGGAAGAAGACATATTGGTATGTTTGCCACCTTGAGTTGTACATGAAAAAAGTGGGATAAAATCATGTGTGTGTGTTGTTGTGTATATTTCAATACAGAGTAATTAAGACTGATTACTCTATAGTTGAGAAGGCTATATAGCAGAGACATATATCAGGTGCAAGTACCTTGGTATCCCATAGTCATATAGGAACCATGAGGAGGGAAGGAAAATTGCATCATGCAAGTACCACAAAAGGATAAGATATCTTCTGAAGAAAACCACAATGAGAAGAACAAGATCCATGCTATTGACATGTATGCCCTGTCGAACATCACATACTTTCTGGTATAGTGAGCTGGCAAAAGGTGGACATGGAGACAGCCGATGTGAAGACCCAGAAGCTCCTTACAATATACAGAGACAAAACTATTTGGAATTAAAACTTTCTATCTCTACATGATTTTGATTTCATGTATCACAAAACTGAGTCAAATCTTGAAAGTAATCTTATATAATGGGGTGGGTTTTAATTTACCTCACTGCCAGTTCACTTCCTCCTGCGCAATGTGGGCACGTGCATGCATTGCGCACTGTGCAGCCACTCCGCATGAGCGCACGCATGCGCAGAAGTAAAAAACAGCTTCTGTGCATGCGCAGAAGTAAAAAACAGCTTCTGTGCATGCGCAGAAGTAAAAAACAGCTTCTGTGCATGCGCAGAAGTAAAAAACAGCTTCTGTGCATGTGCAGAAGCCAAAAACAAGATGGCGGCACCTATGGCGCCACCATTAGAGCCAGTTTGGGGGCATGGCCAACTGGCGATCGCTCCTAATTCGGCAAGCAGGGGAAAATTCCCACTATCGGTTCTATAGAACTGGTCCTAACCGGGAGCAACCCACCTCTGTTATATAAGCTTTAAAAAATAAGAAATATTACATCTAGTGCATCATTTCTAATCCCAGGTAGTTTCCCATTCACCTCTATTCAAGACAACTTACAAGGAAATATCTCAATGCTACTGATCAGGTGATATATGAAGTCATTTCTGCTATTCTATTGTATATTTTTACTAACAATAGTGTGTGTATGTGTTGGGTGAGTTTGCTGTCATGTTTTCTTACTTGCTATCTTATTATTACTGCCAAACATGTAGACAGGAATATTTTCTAATCTTGACAAATTACAAACAGTTCAAAACCTTAAAGATATCTCCCATGCATTCCCAGAACATGTAAACTGACACAGGTTATGGCAACCCAGCCCACCTCATGGACAACCTATCAATGAAGCCCTCAGGCACATACAAAAAATAAGTGTAACCTCAGACCATCCCAGCAGATGTTTCACATCTTTCTTGCCCATTTTGTATGGATTATAAAATTTATGTAGTTTCTTCTGTGGGAAATTAGCATCTTTATTGTATTATGTTGATAGTCATTATGTATCTCCTTCTTACATAACGTTAATGCAATAGACCACAGTGTGAGTGATCCAATCTTCTGTACTGTAATGAAAGGTGAGTGTTGATCACCAGAAAAGAGATCAAAGCCTATCTTGAGACAGAGACATCACTGACAGGTATAAGGACAACATCAGCTTATTTAATTCTTGATTGCTTTTGTTTATTTGGTTGTATATATAAAAATAAAAAAGTATTTTATTTATACCTGCTCACTGTAAATATGCATCTCATTAGTAGATACATTGTCAAAATGGCCTTCCACTTTGCTAAAGTATAATGTGGTCCTCTGGCTGTTTATAAAATGTCTTGCTTGTGTATGGATCAGGTAGCATTTGACCATGAAGACTATAAGAACCATTACTGACCCAACACCATCTTAAATCAACTCATTAGCCCACATTTTTCTCAACCATTTGGCCACTTCACTAAGTAAGAATAGTTGAAGATCAAGCTTTGCTATGAAAATCAGCTTGCTGAAATATTGAAATGCATGTCTGAATAGATAGCACCAGGGGTGGGTTCCTACCGGTGCGGTCCAGCGCGCAGCTCTGGTAGGGACCCGCTGATTACGCAATTTGTGCACGACTGCTCTGGTACCGTCTTCACCGGACAGTCGCGTGCGTCGTCATCTTTTTAAAAGAATTTTTCACCTTTTTTGCTTCTGCGCATGCGCGGAAGCAAAATCTCGCCGAAATCTCACAAGGGAACGCGCACGTGTGCGAGATTTTGGTGAGATTTTGCTTCCGCGCATGCGCAGAAGCAAAATCTCACCAAAATCGCTCACGCACGCACGTCCCCTCATGAGATTTTGGCGAGATTTTGCTTCCACGCATGCTCAGAAGCAAAATCTCGCCGAAATCTTGTGAGAGGGCACGCGCGCGTAGCGTGTGTGCACGTGCATGAAATGTGGAGATGCACGCGCAGCGCACCGGTATCGGTAAGCAAGCAACCCTGGATGGCACCTCCAGTTTTTGGTTTGGGTCAGCTGGACATGAATAAGAATGGTTTGTGAACATAAGTATGGTCATGTTTGTGTATGAGAACTGTTCTTTGTCATTCAATTGTCAGCTCAAATGCTGATCAAATATGCTGAAAATACCAGGTTTTATTTGAACTTTGTCTGCATCTTAACGTTTACTTGATTTACGTAATGCAGCACTTATAATGGCTGTTTCATGAGTAAAGCTAAAGGTTTCCAACAATTAATTCTCAATTTCAAGCTAAAATCTTAAATCAGGATGTTTGAATTAATAAACACTCATAGATTTCCTAAAGATATAGAAGACCCTATTGGAATTTTTATAATCCAGCAAGCATACAGAATTCTGTTTTTATTTACCATATAATATAAGTCCAGAATGCATACTCAAATAAATGTTTAGGCATATACTTATTAAAATAAGTCTATTTTAACAATAGTTTACCTTACATGATTTGGGTAAAATTGTATTTGTTCTCTAGATTCTTAAATATACTTCTGTCATTGTCAATTTTTATAATACTGCTTCATATAGTTTATAACTGACCCCCAACTGTCATGAATTGATTTTATGACTCCTCTCTGTTGAAATAATGTAATTTACAAGTCAATTTTTCCAATATAGCAATTTTCCATACCATATTGTGCAAACTTTCAATTGAAATACTTTCTAATGGTTTCTGAAATCAACTAATAGTAACCTTAGCAGAAGATAAGTGTGTTATTAAATGTGTGCATTCTAATCGTGTAATCGTGTAGTTTAAAAACAGATCTAGTGAAGACAGTTGAGGAATTTAAGCATATTTACATTTGTTGTCTATATTTCTTCCTTCCTACATGTGTGTGTATTAATATTGATTTTTTTTCAAAAATTCCATATTATTACCTGCTCAAATGACATTATAGTTGAATTCTATGCTTTACAATGTTGGTATTAGAACAGAAAGTAGTCAAGCTACACTTCAGAGGGTCCTGGAGGAAACTGATCATTGTCACCTTTTGGAATTAGTTTTCAGATTGGGACTTAATACTAAGAAAGAATTGGTGATGTTTGTTGATCACCTTTGGAAGAGCCAAGATGGGAGTGGCACAGGATGGGAGTGGTATTTTTCTGAATCACCCACAAAGATTAGGAGTGGGGAACACTATCTTGCAGTGGTTCCACAGCTATTTCCAATTAGTATTGACAGAAAAGGAGGGATTAAGCCCAGGGCTCCTGGAATGTCACAGGGTTTGATGTTCTTCCATATGAGATCATTGTATGAAGTCATCAATTAGTTTAGGTTCAGGTATCACTACTACAGTGATGATACCCAACAGCATATTTAGACCATTTGTGAGGTTGTTGAGGACTTAGTAGCTTTGGAGCTCTGAATGGAGAGACCAAGTGACTTGAACTATCCAAGATGGAAACATTCCATCTCTAATTCTGAATGGGGATGCAATTTCCTTTTGAAGGCTGGCATGAAATTGGGAGTTTTCTTGAAGTCATAGATTCAGATAGGAGAGCAGATAGCATCTGTGGCCATAAAGACCTTTGCACAGATTCATCTTTTATGTCAATTGTGCCCATTTACAGATTGGGAGGCTCTACTGGCAGTAACTGCTGCTTTGATCACCTTGCATGTGGATTGAAAACTGCTTAGAAGTTGCAACTGCCTAGTATGTGGCAGTACAGGCATTTATGGCTTTGCCCATATAATACCTCTGCTCTGTGAGGAACGTTGCATATCAATAGGCTTCTGGAAAAAATCAAGGTGGCGTTATCATGTATTAAGGTCTTAAAGTCATAGAACCTGACAATCCAAGGATCAGCGGTCATCTGTAATGTCTGCCATCCTGTTCAATTGGACAGAAGTGGCATGCTTTGGATCCCATCAATTAAAAAGTATCATGTGATGAGATTCAGGAAGCAGACTTTCTCTGACATGTCTTCTGATATATCACTTCCATAAATAAGTTATTAAGGCTCTTCTCCCAGGCCTTGGGCTAGATTGAGTGGTGGGTCCTTGCAGAAATGTTGCATACACATGGTGTTTTGTACTTTCTTGGTATAAACATTTTTATTTTGCTGTGTGTAGTTTAATTTGTTTTTAATACTGTGTGCTACCCAGAGTCACCATGGAGTTGGGCAGCTGCCACAAGTTGGAAAGTAAATAAGCAAATAAGTAAATATCCCTTTGAGGTAGTCTGATTTGAGTTACTTATAAAGTAATAAAGGTGGGATAAATCTAATAGCTGATGATAGATAGATAGATAGATAGATAGATAGAGAGAGAGAGAGAGAGAGAGAGAGAGAGAGAGAGAGAGAGAGAGAGAGAGAGAGAGAGAGAGAGAGAGAGAGAGAGATAATGATAGACAGACAGACAGATCCACTGACAATCTTGCTTCTTACTAAATGATACGTGCTTACACTAATATCAAGGAGTTCTTCACATGAAATATTTTTCTCATCTATACACAGGCAAAATTATATGGTAAAATTTAATTCTATCATTAAATCAGTACCTTGTAATCCATTTCACAATATAAAATGCATCAATGATACTGTACAATAAGGATGAAGATGATGATCGAATGCTAATGCATACCAATAAAAAGAATCACTAAAAATTGGGTTCTGCCATAATAGTCCAAACTAGGAACAATTTCCTGAAATTTTAGAAAATAAAAATAAAAATCAAGGACTTCTTGGAATATGAATTAAAACAGATTCCCCAAGTTGGTGCTCCATGCAGGATACCAACCTAGATAAAGACAAGCCTAAACATCTGTCTAAAAGAAATGTAGAAATTTGGGATCCTTGAATTTCTTGTTTCTTTTTTGGTGTACATCTCTGTCATGTTTGGTAACTACTAAACCAGGAATTCATTATTCAGAGCACATTCAACAAGCAGGAAACAGAGGATCAACAATTTTAATGTTGCATATTAGAGTTTGCTAGGAACAAAGGCATTTTCTATTTCATTAGTAATTGAAGCAAGGAAAATATGTTTTGCTAGCATTTGAAGCCAGAACTCTTCAAGTAAAATAAAAAAACTATTATATACATATTGTAATCTTGTTTTTAATCTGAAAAAGACTTAGCAGTATAATTTTCAATCATGTTCACAAAACAGTTTAGCTTGAAAATTAGAATGACTGTAGTAAGTGCACTTAAGAACAGATATTTTATGTTCTTGCGATTCAAAATAAAATCTGGTGGTATTGTCACTGGGAGTTAATTTGCTCGTTAGGAAACAAATAATCTATAAAAGGAATCACACACAAACTGTGGGGTTATATGTCTATGTATTCAATTGCTGCAAATGGCTACTTAATAGTTTAAACCACTGCATAATGAGATCATCACTGGGTCATATCTGGTCACCTGAAATAAGTCTGCAAAAAAACGTACTTTAGATAAACAAACATGTGAATCTTGGAGCTGTTCTTTTAAAAAGTTAGATAATTTGGGCAGCTAAGGGCTACTTTAGTGAGTAATATTATCACAGTCAGAATGGCTCTGGGGTTTGGGAAGAATGTGCAAGTTTTTTGGGTGTCTGAAATATAAAATAAGGCACACACAGCTGGAAAAAAAGGTTTCAGCCAAAAGCAGTGTGAAAACACTTTGCTATGCCTTAGTGGTGTAGGAAGTTAGTACCCACCCCCTCCTAAAAAAAATGAAATGTCCTAGGAAATATTGAAAAAAGAAAGAATATGTTTCCCTGAATGAGGAAAAGAGAACCAGGTTTTAAATACAAAGCAACTTCCTGCAGCTCCCTGCCCCCAGCTCACACATTTCTCCCACCTAGCCTGGAGATCTTCTACATAACAAAGAACCATAATAGGATTTTCCCAAGGCCCTTTCATTCAGTCAAGCCTAGGACTTGGGAAAGCCCACAAGAGTTGCCCCAGCATGCCCCTGGGGGTCTGACAGCCAATGGAATACATTTCTATATAGGAACAGGAAACAGTTAGGGAGGGGCCCAAGAGAGAGTATAAAGCAAGGAACTTAGCATCTCTTCTTCCCTTTTTTCTCTTCACCCACATCTGGAAGCATGTGATCTACCTTTTCTGTACAGGGGCTCATGCCATGTGCTCCTGTCCACCATATTAAACCTTCTTTCCAAGCAACTTCCATGAATCCAGTGTCTTTTTCCCCACTTGGAACTGAACCCAGAAGGATATTCCTTACAACAGTGGCTTGCCACTAAAATATGATAATGTGATTTGGGAGTCTAGTGGCTTGTAAACCATGGATCAGTCATCTTCAGCACAAAAGAATGCATACCTCTATTGTATTTGTCCCTTTTATCAAGTTGTCTTGATTTCTAGTTGCAATTGAACAATTACCTCCTAGTTCTTTTTTATATATTTTATTTTATACAGAATGATATATATATACTTCAAAGCCCTCTGTTAACAGTCCATTATTATATTTAACTTTCAGAAACTCCATCAAAGGCTTCCAGTCTCTTATAAACTTATCCAAACCATTGTCTCTAATAAAGGCAGTTAATTTCACCATCTCTGCCAATTCAATCAGTTTCAAAATCCACTCTTCTGCTGTCGTATTCCTTCTTCTTTCCAATAATCATCTCATAATTCTTCATTTGACTGAGCATAGCACAAACACAGATGATCCACTTTTTGATAGTGGTTTATGCCTTGTCTTATTGGATACCTTTCCTGTGCAATAGAAAACTATTCTTATGATTCTGTTATTCTAGAGCAAACAAAGCAGTGAGCAATTGTAGATCAACAGTTAATAATGTAGACGGGTACAGTACAGTTGCTATGAACTGCAAATAGAAGCTCAAGGACTTTCTTTCTGAAAGCATTGAGAGTCGGTTTATAGAGAGTGGAATGATTGATAGATAGACACAGATATAATTACTATGATACTATGTCTTCGTATACATCAGTATAATCTCTTCAACACATACTGGGCCCATGGCTACTTCTTTGGCTTTGCTTCAGAACATGCTTTTCTTTTCTGCAACTCCATGTGTACTCAGAGAGAGGGAGGAATCTTAATGAATATCGATGACAGCTGAGCTAACCTCTGAATAAACAATGGGGTCAGGCTACATAGGACTTTCAGGCTATGCTAAACATAAGTCCTATTGATTTTCCTACAATTGATGCTCAAGTCAGTATATATAGATTTTCAACCTTAGTTTATACACATGAGAGATTGTCTCTGGATATTATGCTTGGATACATTATTGTGAAGTTTTCTTTAGTCACCTAGCTTTTAAAATTAAAGATTACTTTAAATTGGGACTGTTTATGGTCTACTTAAACTTTTTTTTTCAGAGATACTTCACCTGATTCCAGAATGGTTGTTTCTAATGGTGGGGGTATGAAAAATGTGATGCACAAGACAGGCTTCATGGTATTGCACCTATTTTAGGAGTTAGCCGGGACACTTATTTATTTATTAAATTTGCCTGCAATCCATATCTCCATCAAATGACTCTGGGTGGGATTACCTATACTTCCCCTTTAAAGACCCTTTTATAATTCTAACTCTGATCATTTTTTTTGCAGGGGAAGTATTGCATAAAATGTGGTTCCTTGTTGTAAGCACAGTGGTTAGAATGCAGCATTGCAGGCTAATTCTGCCGACTGTCAGCAGTTTGATCCTGACGAGCTCAAGGTTGACTCAGCCTTCCATCCTACTAAAGTTAGTAAAATGAGGACCCAGATTGTTGGGGGCAATCTGTAAACTTCTTGGAGAGGCCTGTAAAGCACTATGAAGCGATATAAAGTGCTATTGCTATTTTGACTCTCAGCATAGTATTTTTTGATAGTGACTGCCACTTTCTTCTGATTGGTACTAAAACCAGCCAATTACATTTGCACATTCTGCAAGCAGATATTTCCCACTGGGCACTGTGGAAAATCTAAATGTAGTCTGTCTGCCCATAATATTGACTGTCAAAAAAATTAAAGGGAAAGCTCATTGCAGGGATTAGCAGTAGGACCTACCGTATTCTTTACTGTTCTTTTTCCAAGCACAATTTTAATTAGAGGGAAACATAATATACTAAGTTCATACTCTGCATCAGATAAGGATGTATGTTAGCCCTTAGCTTAATTAGATAGGGGTCTTTTTCGTGCTGTTAGCCATGTTTCTGTAAACTTGATTTTTTTTCAGAATAGTTTATAATATACAGTATATTCTCTGCAAAAATGGGTTGTTGAATGTTTAGATGTTGATTCAAAATAGCACAAGAACATCCAGTATTTATGAAGTAATCATAACTAACAAAAATGCCTATAACTCTCTTTTCAAGCTGAAATATTAATATATATCTTGATGTCTGGGAATATTTAGCATCTTACCTGTTAATATTGACTGCAGGCTAGGAATGGCTATTTTTACATTCAGGAGTCTTATACTGTATGTAATTGAGCTATTTCCTAAAATAAATAAACACTTTATGTAAAACAGTTAGAATTAAGAATAATTCTATGCAGGCTCTGTGAATGTCAAGTTTAACCGAAGATGAATTACAAATACTTTAAACTAAATGTTCAAATATGTTTTGTTTCACAAGAATTAAAGATGTTAACAGAATGCAGTGAACAAGAAGTAGATGAGTTTAATGTAAGCAAAATTATTCACGTTATAACAAGAAAGTGAAATAAGAGAGCTTGTTTATAATAAATTTAGTTCTAATGTTATGCTCCACATCAATGCAAAAAACAAGTCAAGAAGCAGATTTATGAGCCACTGAAATTGAAGTTCTCTTAGCTAAATAGGAAAGCATTTCAATAAGGATTAAATACTGGAACTCATATAGCCATTGATAATTTTCTAATGTTGAAATGCATGATATGGTCATCCAGCCATTCCTAGCTCAAAGCAACTTCTGCTGATCTTTTCTGCTGCTTATCAAAGTAGTGTTTTATGGCTTGTGCCAGCTTAAACGATGCTATCCAATTTGCTTAGTCTATGGCAAGATGCCCTCTGCTCCTATCACTAGTCAACAATTTTTTTCTTTTACAAATTCATGGATGAAATAGTGGATCTGTGCTAGCTTGCCTAAATTATTTTGCTTACAAGTTCATTGAGAGAAGGGTTAGTTTATTAATAACACAATAGATCTATCCTGTTTTGTGACAGAAAACATGGTAAAGCTTTTATTTTATTTTATTTTTTTGTTTTTTCCAGTCCAAGTGGAATTTTAAAAAAGCAATCCACCTATTGGGAATATGAGAAATAAAATATGGAGATGATATCAGTCCATCACAGTGGTTGAGTGAAGGAAGGAGGTGAAATTTGGAAAGGCACATCTTAAATTGATTTCATTTCTTATGTATGGCAGTCCAGCAGCTGAAGGCTGCAGTATAGAAAATCTCTAAGCTTGTGAAAGCTTAGAATCACCTTGACAAAAATATTCATGAGTCTTTTCATTAGAATTTGGAGCTTGATCTCCTCAATGAAATAACATCTCACTATTGTCCATACATTCCTAGAAATTGCTCAAAATTATAGAGATTGTTGCTTCATTAATGTAGAGTTTCTTTCTTCCTTGTTTCAAAGTTCAAAATCCCCTCCTTTATCACAAATGAAGTTAAAAGGCTGTAATACTTTTTAGAAAGGTAGTGTAATAATTAATAAGGCTATGCAAAGCATTTGACCAAGATGTTTCTCAAAGTATATTCATGCAAGTAAAGTACCAACACATTCAGAATGTTAAAGCACTTTGTGCATTTGGCTATTCCTGATTGTTTGCATTTACATGTGTACCTGTACACAGAGCTTCTCTTGAAACCACTACCAAATTGAAACAGTGTACACACACATATATGAGCAGATGGTGCAGTCTTTAGAATAGCTCTGCAGGACTTTTAGGGGACATGGCTGCTTTAATACTTGCAGTAACATAATTTTGCTAAACACCTCTTTTGAATGCATTGTATGACCCTGGCAGTTAGGCTGTTGAGAGATTGAATGATTTGTGGCCAGTTGCTAACTGTCCACTTATTGCAATTAATTCTGCAGCTTTGAGAATAAAATTGGAAAGGGAAAATTTGTGTATACATTCCTTGATGTCTAATACTGTACCCAAACTAAAAACAACGTAATTATAATTGCACTGAAATCATATATCAGCGTAATCTTGCATTCGCAAAAGGATCGCTTCACTTGGAACAACAAAACTGATTCTTAAAGACAGATCCATGAAGATACCATTGGAAAAATAGTCTGAATGAAAACATTCTGAACTTTCATTGAACAAATGTCCAATGTGTCTCTGCTAGTGTAATGGTTAATGTTTTATGCACTATTCTGATTCTCCACAGTAATGCAATTTATGGCAAAGAATATAAAAGTTCAGAAGGAAGTTCTAAATGTTTCATTTCTCTTCTGATCCAAAAATGAACATTTCTTTTAAAAAATCAAACCAAATCAAACAAGAGACACTGCGTGTGATAGCCCTGATGAACTCTAAAGGTTTTATTTCTCACAAAGATACATGCTTCTTGACCAAAGTAGACCTTTTCATTCTATTTTTCACTTCCATTTTCATTTGAAGTCTGTAGAAAAGTAGTTTTTTTTTACAAATCTATCTAGTTTAGCTTTGATAAATGGCCTGCCTTAGATCACCAATTGAGTTATTTGATTATTTTAGTCTATATCATTTATTTATTTATTTATACCTTGCTCTTTTATTCTGCTTCTGCTTCTGGCACACCTCTTTAAGTGATTCTACTCCTGAAATCTGGTGAAAGTTTATGGCAAGTACTCAAAACTCTAGGTTTTCTGGGGGAAAAGAAGGCTTATTTACTTTCTTGTAGCTGACCCTTTATTTTTATCTCTCCCATCATAGATCTTTCAAAATGTCGTTTGCAATTTCCAAGTGGAGAGATCAACACTGAAAATCAGTGGGCTGGATATTTGCTGGCTAGCAATGGGTTGCATCCTAACAGAACAACAGAGTTGGAAGGGACGTTGGAGGTTTTGTAGTCCAACCCCCTGCTCAAGCAGGAGACCATATATCATTTCAGACAAGTGGCTGTCCAGTCTCTTCTTAAAAGCCTCTAGTGGTGAAGCACCCACAACTTCTGAAGGCAAGTGATTCCTGAACAAGTTATGTACAGCAGGGCTTTTTAGGAGACCCGAGGTGGCGCAGTGGTTAAATGCAGCACTGCAGGCTACTGCTAGTTCAGCAGTTCAGCTGTTCAAATCTCACCGGCTCAAGGTTGATTCAGCCTTCCATCCTTCTGAGGTCGGTAAAATGAGGACCCAGATTGTTGGGGGCAATATGCTGAACTCTGTAAACCGCTTAGAGAGGGCTGTAAAGCACTATGAAGCTGTATATAAGTCTAAGTGCTATTGCTATTGCTATTATGTGAACTGCTTTCACAACAGACCCTGTTCTTTTTTGTGTGATAATTGAACAGAACATATATTTAGTAGTTTTAATTGAAACACATATTAAAAATAGTACTCGGACAGACATTTATTGGTTTCCTTGGAAATTAACACAACAATTTTTCTGATATTTTCTGTTGAGGCAAACAACTTCTTTCTTCTCTTCTAAATTAAAATATTAAATATTAAAATATTAAATCTGGAGCCTAAACATGACTGCTTACAGGGGAAGAGGGAAGAAAATGGAAGTAAACCCTTTAAGCAGATTTTTCCTCACTTCACCTCCTTGGAATATTTTTCCAAGTTGCAATCTTTGTATCAAACATTTGGTCAATGTTGATATTAAACTAATGAGTCGCTTGCATATAAGAGACCTTGAAACAGCATAAAGGATTAATGCAACTTCAATTTTGGTTAAGGTGTCAGTAGTAGCAAACTAGCAAATTGTGATATGAAGTATTCCATATGCCAGATTTATTAAATAATTATAATTGAAAGCTTTAGACAAGTGGAGTTATTTTGTCTGGGCTTGACTGATGATGCTTAATATTCAATTAAGCATCGTGTACTTGGGCTCAGATGCTAATGTGGACCTGAAATGAAGCTTAATGTGTTTGACCCTAGTAACCCAGTGACTTTGATTTTATATGAGACAGATACCTAATGCATTTTATAGAACCAAGGGACTCACAACATCTCTTCATTACTGGGATGAAATGTCCAGTTCATTCTCTAAAAGCTTACTTAAGTGTCCCTAGTCTATTGATTTTTTTAAAAAGCAAAAGAATCAAGCTTCAAGAACCTTTAACCTACATTAATTCTTTTTTATTTGCTAATCTAAACAGGAACTAATCACTGGTGCAAAGGATTAACAGACACCAGAGACCAGATGGTATAATTTAAGTTTTATTTTAGAGTCCTAGGGGAATCCTATGGTGTGGAATTGGATTAACCTTTTTGACACTCTTTCTAATAACCCAAAACTCCAGTATAAGGCTTAATCTCTTGACACCTTGCATGAATCATCTTCAGAGTACATAGATTCTGAAAACGTGCATGGAAAGACATATACTTTATCAAAACAATATGATTAAATGTTTTCTTGTACTATTACCACTAACTTGTAGTGCAGAATGATAATCAGTTATCTTAGTGATTTCCATCCAGTCTGATTCTCTCTATGTTTCTTTCCTTTATGTAGAGATGAATGTTTAAAAACTCTAAGAAACAATTCCCAGAATATGTGAAAACAAGGTATTGTGTCAGACAACACTTTAAAAGATTTAGTTCAACAGATACATGATTCCAGTTGCAGAATTGGCTCTGATTATGCATTTACACACAAAAGGGTGATCCTGATCTCAATTATTTATAGATATCTCTCACTGACAAATGAGATTTATGCATGAGAAACCAGTGGCAAGATTGAAGCTGAAAGTCAATAGTTATTGATCTTGGTGCATAGTTTGTCAAATGATCTTTTAAAGATGACATTACAATATTTATAATTGCATATATTATTTTTAATGCATTTAATTGTGATAAGAAAAGGAAATCTAATCCCTCTTCTTTCCTGCTCCAATGTTGTAGTTCCATGGAATGTTTAAGTAATCTTATTGCTGTGGAGAAAATATAACTAGGAGAATGTTTATTTCTCCTAAATTGAGGATATGCTTCTTGGATTTTCAATTTTTTTAAAAAATACATTTTCATCCAATTTGGTATAGTACAGTTTTTCAATAAGTTACACAGATATTTAAAATAACAACATAATGAAGAATGATGTATTACTACTGTAGCACATATAACTAATAGTATTCCTTCTGTATTACTTCAAAATATCTGCAATATCCATAAACACAACATTAAGGGGATAAAAATGAAGTAAAAGGATCGATTTATCAGTTGTAATTAGCAAAGTATAGTTTGTATGGCATATAAACTTTTTCAGATTTCTGATTTCAAACAACAGATAAATGAGAGTGACTTTACTTTGCTTATTCAGTTAAATCATTTTATGGACCAATTCAAAATAATCTAATTCAAGCTAACTAGGAATAAGGAATTGTATCACATAACGGTGGTACAAATGGAAGAATGATGAATTTTACACATATACAGAAATGTAAATGCACAAGAGAGAGGACATTAAAAAAAACCCCTGATTTGGATAGTTTAAGGATTGTGCTTCTGAGTGCAACTAAATGATACCAATTTTCTACATCCTGAAGCCATGCAGCTGTCACCAAGAGACAAGAGTAAGCAGCAGAAGAGAGGTCTGAATGTTTTCATTAACCAGATGGCTACAGAAAATGTGTCTGGTAGGTTGCAATAAAAGTAGAATCTAATTTGTTGGAATTGAACTGATGCAACTGATACAAAAGAAATGGCATAGTATGGATGTTGCAAGTCATGGTTTAACCACAAATATTGCTGGCTGATTGCTCAATAGGAGTAGGGTGGCGGCAAACCTCTAAACTGTTGCCACTTCTGATTAAAATAACCAGGGAGGAAACAGGTTGACATGATATGGTGGCTGGAAAATAGACTGCAGAAACTTCCTTTTAAACTGCATTCTTAAGAGAAATTCCTGTTGTTGTTTTGGGTACTTTATCTGAAGTTGAACAAGACATGATGTCTGTATATTGCTTTGCTTCCCCTAATATCTGCCTCTATGATATAAGCATTTGATTACCAATTACTATTATTAAATAATTTATTATTAAGATCTCTGATAAATGGATACACCTAATTTTGTGCTCTCTTAACATTTCCTATGCGATTGCCTGTATCTCTTTCCTAGTAGCATTTAATTCCTTGCGTTCTATTCACGAACATTTTGGAAGAAGGACATCAATTAAGGAATTAATACAACCCTTATCATCCTTCTTATCAATTGAACATTTGAGAGCTTATTAGGTATCTTTCCACTTTGAGAATATAGTTAATTGGGATACAAGTAGACACATTTCTTCTGTAGGCCCATATAATGCAATCTCTTTCCATATGAAACCAAGATGTAATTGTCTTATTTTACAAAGAGGCTACAAAGATATTCTCAATCTGCTTTAATGTGTTATTACTCTGTTCTAAAAGTAACTTTAAAATAAACTTATATTGTCTTCTACATGTATTTTATAATGGTTTTTTATTTTATAAAAGTATTTATTAGGTTGATTGCAGTAATCACATAAGCTATTAGAATGTAATTTTCAAGAAATATTGAAGAATTGTGTCTAAAAACATTCCAAATATCATTTTAATTGAATATTTAATAACTAGTTTGTTAACATCTCTAATATGTTTATTAGAGGTTAATTTCACGTAAGAATACATTGTTGTAATATTTGTATTTTTTCAATCAGCTACAGCACATCACACCATAATTATTTATTTATAGAACCGCCACATGAATATTGCAAGTACAAACGAAGTTTAAGCCTCAAACAAAGCTGCTATAAATCTATGGAGATTCTCAATTATCCAGGTCATGGTTGTTCCAAAGGTGCTTTTTCCAAAAGGCAACTGGACTTTGTTTTTCCTTGAACACATTTTGCTTCTCATCCAAGAAGCTTCTTCAGTTCTGAACTGGATGAGAAGCGAAACGTCTTCAAGGAAAAACAAAGTCCAGTTGCCATATGAAAAGCACCTTTGGGACAAAGCTGCTATGAACTTTTTGCATAGTGGTTCTGTCCTAAGATTTTCTTGAGCCACTTCTATAAGTTTGCGAATTTTGTTTAGAAATCTCGTAATTCATAGTTGAATTTTTCCAATCCAAAATATGGAAAAGATAGTAATGGTTCATAATATTTATTATTATTACTACTGATAAGATTTATTTTTACACAAAGTCATCCATAAACTATGGGAAAGTAAATCCATGTTCATCTCTGAACGTTCACTTCCATGCTAAAAGGCTTTTGTGATTCTGTATGATAAAAAAAGTCATTTATTAGAGACGTTTGCTCTTGCTATACTCACTGGCCTAGTTCTCCCTTTACATACAGAGTCATAGAGAAGTGAAGTGCTGTGTCCTTGCAATGCTTAAGTACTATACTCATACAAGTGAATCAGCCATAGGTAATCAGCAGGCTGACAAAGCATCGTTTGCCATGTTTCTACATAGAAGACTATAGAATGGGGAGGGGGAATACAGTGAGGGTGAGACGTTAGAGATAACACATTCTTCGTTACTTCTCCAAAGTCATCCTTTGTCCAACACCTGAAAGAAGCTGGGAGGAGAGGTTGCCACGCTGGCAGAAGATCAGTGGCCAACGTGACCCAGTTGGGGGTGGGGGAAAAGGAGTGCCCACTACCTATTGAGTGGGAGCTTAGGAGAAAAGTTAGATTTGGGTTGCTCCATGTCTTTGCCAACATGGTCTCTGCATTAAATTGGAACTTTGGTGAACTCTTTGCCTTGGACTCTGATTTCTGCTCGATTACTATTTGGAGCCTTGACATAGGCATGATTACAGCCCATGAATTGACCATAGTTTTATTTCAGAAAAGAAATGAATTGGGTGCAGCTTATTTATTTTGTTCTGCTTATGTCTGTTTGTCCATGTGCATCATTCTCGCTTTATCAATTTATTTATTTATTTATTTATTTATTATTAGGTTCTTCTATGCCGCCCTACTCCCTAAGGACTCAGGGCGGCGTACACATTTTAAGAGAACACTAAACAATAAACTTATTTAAAAACAGTTTTTAAAAAGTTAAAAAACACATCCAACAACATGCATACAGGGGGAGAATGATATGTAGGCATATCATGATATGTTCATGATATGCCTACAACTAAAAAGATTGTCTTGAATGACAAATGCTGAAGGGACAGACTATTGCACATGAATGTTGATTTTTTCATAAATGAATAACATGAATAAAATCAAAATTATATAAATTGTACTGCATCTAAACAAGAACAAATAAACTACCGTGTTTTACCGAAAATACGACCTAGCCTGAAAATAAGCCCTTGCCTGATTTTTCATGCTGTTCGCAATATAAGCCCTACCCCAAAAATAACCCCTAGTTAAGACTGTCATCAGCGAGGGGTGGGGAGGTGGGCGTGGCCAGCTGACTTTGCTTGCTGTCAGGCCGAAGCCATTTTAGTTGGGGTCTTTGGCCTGCCACACTTTATACTATTTTAATATGTATTCTTTACTGTGGGAACTTGGGAGGGGAAATTGCATGAGGGCTGTCTGTATGTAGCCATAACAAATTCTTCCTAGATAGTCAAGGTCATTCTTTGTCTTCGCACTCCTGCACCTGCACGGAAGGAGGTGGGTGGATTCTGCCAGGTTGGTCAACGTGATGGACTTGGGGATGTAGGCACAAGGGCTTGAACTTTCAACTGGGTGGAGGAACCCCGGGACTTCAGATTCGGGTTTCCCCCAGATGTGCCAACATGGCTCTGCTAATAAATTGGAGCTTTGAGGAATACTTTGCCTCGGACTCTGATTTAATTTTGGATGCTATTTGGAACCCTGATTGGGGGGTGCCAGTGGGGGGAGGAAAATTTCTTCATCCCCCTTACCTTCTTTTTTCCCTGAGTAATTGCTGCTTGGATCTTTTGGCGAATGCAGAAGGAGCTGAAAGGGAAGAAGCGGTCCATTCTTCCCTGGATCAATTTCAGAAGCCACCGCCATCGCAAGGCCTGGCTGCTGGGGCTGCACCTGCTGCTGCTGGGGGATGGTGGTTCCCAGGCCGGGCTGCTTTTCAGCCAGGTCAACAGGTGGCAGCAGGAGCGGCTCCCCGTGCTGTCCTTGCTGCTGTTGCGCAACCTGCCGCTGCCTTGACTGACTTCAGCTCTGGTCGCCATCCCAGGACTCATTTTCAGGGACACATGATACATTGTATCCTTTATTTGTTTTTCTCATTTTTTTTGCTAGTCATGCTTACTCTGAGTCATATGAACAAAGATCTTTCCTACTGTTTTTCTTCCATTTGCTACCAAAATGAAGGAAATGCACAACTATATTTATTTACATATTCAAGATAAATTATTTTTAAAAGTATGATGAAATATAATCATACTTTTATTCACTAGGATAATTAAAGTGGAGTCTCTATGTGCCATACTGTATCTGATGTCTTTTCTCAGTAAAGTCTTGGAGCTAATAGTCTTCAGCACAATAAGAAAAGGTTGCTCATTCATTATAGTTGCAAGCAAATAATTTTTCTTGACAAACTTCTCTAATTCTTGGCCAAAAGAATTGCTGAAATGAGGGGGGGAAATAGGAATTCTTTGTATCTAGTCTAGTTTCCTCTCATTCTTCTTGATAAATTCCATTATAGTGAATGTGACCTTTATAGTTCATCTTCCTTTTGAGCCTAGTGTTATTCTCAGTTTCCTTATAATGAAAGCATTACATGGATAAATATCCAACATTATCTTCCAGAAGGAGAACTAATTTGGGGCCAAAATAAAGTACTTTAGTATAATATCAGACTTTATTTTGAACCTTGCAGCATCATAATAGAGAGTGCTGAATAATTTTACAGATACTGAACACCCTGAACAATGTACTTATTGTAAAATATAATTTTGATCTCAGAATTGAAAAATGGCAAAAACAATAGACCCTGATGATAATAATATATCAGATGAACACATTTAATATTTTTATTTTTCTAAAATAAAGATGATTTGGGAATGATGTTGGGATAATTTGATTTCACACATATAGACTTTTGTTATTTGTTTTTACCTTTGTGCTATTATATTAATCAGTAATTTTAATGCAAATGAAGGTAAATATATGTGTCCCAGGATAATATTGTAGGATCCAATCCGAGTTGATCATTGGGACCAAAGATTTATTCTTCTAAGCTTTTGGGTTTGTGCTGGAGCCCATCATCAGGGAACTATCAGGTACTTAGTAACCGAAGGTGCAATGGCACAAGGAAACAACAATTAATGACTTAATAGCCAGCCATCAATATTATAATTAACAACTAAAAGCTATACACAACTAGGAGTCATATAAATATAATGTGAGGAACATCCCAGTGAATATATTCTGAAGAGAAGTTGATGATAGGCTCCAGCATGATCCCAAATGCTTGGAAGAATAAATCTTTGGTCCCAGTGACCTACTCAGATTGGATCCTGTAGTAATTTTAATGCATTTAGTTTTTAATACACGTTTGGCATTCTTTCTACTGCAGAGAGTACAAATCAAATCAAACAGCAAATATATATATTTATGAGGGTGGAGCTTGTGGGTTGGTTTCCAAATGTTTTGTTACCAGGTTGGGTAACATCTTCAGTGGAATTTAAAGAAACTAATACCATACTCACAAAGATGACTCCGCCGCAGAACACTCTATGAAACCATCGTGAAATTTCTGGATCTATGGCTCAACATTTACTTCAAGTTCGACAGGAAAATCTACCCTAAATTCCACTGAAGATGTTATCTAGCTCAGTAACAAAACATTTGGAAACCAATCCACAAACTTGGAGAATGAATACCCATCCTCATCCTGCAACTGAACTACAGATATTCGCCACCATATATGTTTATCTTAATCAAAACAAAACTGTTATCATTTTTGTGGGTTAGAGTAAATACCTTTCTTATGTATGGTTCTGGAGGTAAGGAATAATAAAATCCTTTTAGAAGACCAACCTGTCTCTGCTTGGAAGAGACAGCTAAATAAATTTTCAATGCTCTCTCATGCTGTCCTTTGAAGTATTTGTAGTGATATTATTGGAAACTACAACTATAAATGACCTTGATACTTGCTCACCTAGTCAGGCTAAGTGAAGAGACTGAGATTTTTCTGCTAGTGGCAAAATCTACTGTACAACAATGATCAGATGTTAAAATCTGATCAATAATCAGATGCTAAAGCCTGTTCAACAGCAACTGCCACAAAGAGACATGCATAACATTTTATGGAACTGTTTAATTTGGGATTTAGCTTTGATTCTTGTTGATTTCCATTTTGATTGTTAAGTATCTAATGTTTTATTTTGTGATATCTTTTGTGCTTTCATTTATTTCAAACTGCTGTATACTGTTTTCAATTTCAGACTGTAAATACACATTTATGTACATATTTAAATAAAATACCTGTAAGGAATTCCTCCTCAATCTTAAAGCTCAGTCAGCTCATTGATGTTTTCTGATCATCTTCTTGATGTAGGTTGTTTCTTTTTTTACAATTTGTCATGTGAGAACCCCCCTATTCTCCTGTCAGTAGACAGTTTCAGTGGGAATTTTTGATGTGCCCTGAGAACAACCAGATCTTTTTAGTTCACTTTCCAGGCCAAAAGCAACTCTTTAAAACAAAGATCTGAACTCCAGCTAAAAAAGCACAAACTGTTGGTCTCTGACAACGCAGCTGACCTTCTATTGTTTCAGCACATCTGAATCCCTGTATAGATAGCTGAGACCAAAGATGACCCATGACCTTGTAGCTCCCAGATTTGCTGAGATGACCTTTAATTCTCAGCTGAACCTGGAATGTCTAATAATTTCTGACAGAAGCTACCTTTCAGAGGTTCTCCTTCCATTGCTAGTTTGTTCTTTTCTCTTCACTATTTCCTTTTCAAGGAAAATACATTGTGTATATTACTTGCTTGTTTGTACATTTCAAATACCGTATTTTTCAGAGTATAAGACCTTTTTACTCCCAAAAAGAGGGTGAAAACTTGGATGCGTCTTATACACCAAATGTAGCCCCACCCACCCACCCACCCCCACACACCCTTTGGCCTCTGTCTTCCAGCAATTTACCTGTTTGCAGGAAAGAGGGAAGAGCCTATAAAGCCAAGCAAGTCATTAGCAGCTTCTCGACGTACAGCTGATTTGCCACGTGCTAAAATGAAAGTGAAACTAAGAGGCAAATAGCTGGGAGAGACACACATATTTTTATTTTCTGCTGAGAATGCAAGGGGGTAAGTGAATAACTATAAATGTCTGTAGAATGTTCAAATTATTAGACTTATTTTTTAAAGACTGCTTTATTATTGTTCTAGAGCCAGGGGTCTCCAACCTTGGAAATTTTAAGACTTGTGAACTTCAACTCCCAGAATTCCACAGCCAGCTTTGTTAGCTTTGCTGGCTGTGGAATTCTGGGGGTTGAAGTCCACAAGTCTTAAAGTTGCCAAGGTTGGAGACCCCTGTAAATCTAGACAACTTAACAAAATAAAGAAGCTTCTTAAAATAAATGCTTGCTCTGAAGAGGCCCAGTGCTATTGTATCTTCTTTTAAATAATAGAGAATAATGTATACTTCCAGAAATTTTAATTAATTTTAACAGCTCTGTACAAGTATAGTCTGAAATGTAACAGTGTCCTGTTTAGTATTAGAGTTAAATCATGACTTACCTTGGAGTAGATCTATTTAAATAATTGGGAGGAGTTAGTGTGACTACATTTAAGAAAACTTTCTGGCATAATGTACATTTCTCCAATTCTTTTCTATTTCTATGGGTCAGGCACACATACACAAAAATACACAGCAAACAGTGTATATCATCTGTGCTATTTGCTGTTTGGCAAATTGCTTGGAGGCAGAGGCCTTTTTTCCTTATATTCCGAAAAATACGGTATATATTAGTCATTTCTTCATAGTTATTAAATACTGTACATTTAATAAACCACTAGAGCAATACAATAAAATGTTAAATTTGGAATATCATTAAAACAGCAGACATAAATTACCATACTTTTGCACTGTAGCACATTTGCAGGAAATTTCAGGTAGTCCTTTTTTAATGGTCATTCATTCAGCAACTGTTCAAAATTATGATGGTGCCGAATGAAGGGACTTAAGATTTATGCCCTAAATTATAGGGCATAAATATATAATTGTAGTGCCCATGCAATTACATGATCAAAATTGGGTGGTGCAACTCTTTTACCAACCTATCCTCCCTCCATCTATGCTCTTAAATGACTAGGAAGCTCCAATAGTGCAGCACAAAGCAGCCATCAGCCCATAAAGGGCTGAATACCTGGGAAGCCTCAAAGCAGATGCCCCACGGAACACAAACACTCTAGAGCAGGGGTGTCAAACTCGATTTCATTGAGGGCTGCATCAGGGTTGTGTTTGACCTCAGAGGGCCAGGTGTGTGTATGTGTGTGTGTGTGTGTGTGTGTGTGTGTGTGTGTGTGTGTGTGACGGGGATAGCCGTGATCATAGTGGGCGTGGCCATGGTGGGTGTTTGACACAGGCTCAAGATGCATTTTTCCCCTTCTCTTCTTTCTTTCCAAATTCTTTACTATAACCATTTTCCTATCTGTTCTACCAGATATTACTGGCAAACATTTATTAGTTATTCTTCATACTCCACTAAACTTTTTATTTCTAAATTTATACCCTATTGTTTAATAGTAAATTGCTTTTCTAGGCAGAAAAGCTATTTATACTATTGTATTTTTTATTGTTCAACTAATAATAAAAATACAACAGCATAAATAATATAATAATACAAGATCTAACAGCAGAGATAAATTTCCAGGATAGTAAAGAGAAATGGCTGTCAATTATAGATTGTTGATTGTAGATTAAATTGACCTACAATATGTATTTATTTTTTATTTTTTTATTTATTATTGGTTCTTCTATGCCGCCCTACTCCCGAGGGACTCAGGGCGGCGTACAGCAATTTTACGAGAACACTAATAATAAACAACAGTTAAAAACAGCAATTAAAAATATACAAAACGTTAAAAATGTAAAATCTGGCATTAAGCTGTAGTATTAACATAGGATATTGCTTGTTTCCTATCCAGATCAGGCACTTACTTGAGGCCACATAATTGTAATCCAGTCCAATCCAGTCCCCCTGCAGCACTTTGCTGGCCAAAAATGGGCCATGCGTAGCAGGGGTGGGTTCCACTTACCTTCCCTACCGGTTCACATCACAATGGAAGTGCACATTTTGGTTCACGGAAATGACCCTCTGCGCGTGCGCAGAAACCTTTGCGCATGCGCAGAGGGTTTTTTCCCAGCCACGGTGACCGGAGGACCGATTTGGGAGCATGGACCACCGGCCATTGCTGCCGGTTCGGCGAGTGGCAGCAAATTTCCGCTACCGGTTCTAAACAACCGGTCCGAACCGGCAGCAACCCACCACTGATGTGTAGGCCCCACGCAGCCTGTTTTTATCGGAAGAGTGCTTTAGGAGGCCAAAAAAGGGCCATGCAGGGGCCTCAAGGGGCCTCCATGTGGCCCATTTTTGGCCAGCAGTATGCTGCAGGAGGCCGTGGAGGCCAAAAACTGGCCAGTCCTTTGGTATTTCCAGGACGGCCCCGCGGGCCAGATTTAAGCACCCTGCGGGCTAGATCCCGCTCATGAGCCTTGAGTTTGACACCCCTGCTCCAGAGGCACCAAGGGCATATGTAGTGTGAACTAGATCACCCTCCATAATACTCAGGAGTATAGTGAAAAGGGGCATTTTAGGATGCTGCTGCTGAGTGGTTACCTTTAATTTTGTTTTCCTTCTTCTTTTGCACAAAGTGCCAGGCTGGGCATACCTTGAAGAAGTCAGTCCAAAATGGTGAATATCTGCTGGCATGGTGGGATGCAGGAAAATGAGGTAGCTGGGCTGGGGCTTTCAGGCATTCAGTATTTTTTTCTTTTTTGGGGAGGTGGCAGTGGTGGCTACTGCTTCATGCAGACCATTGGAGCCTCATAGGCATTTGGAGCTTCCTATTTAATAACCCCTTTGCTCAATAACCAAGATTCTGGTCCCAATTGTGATTGTTAAGTGAGGTCAACCTCTAACAGGCCTGCAAGAATTTTTTTTTAAAAAATGTTAATATTCTTGGTCTCTTGCTGGAAGACAGCAGATTTTCCAGGATGTGCCTACTTCATTTCAGCAGGAGAAGTATCAAAGAAATTCATTTCTAGTAGTTCCTATTCAGTTTGATGGAAGAGAATTTACTCATTTTTGCCTTTTAAGCAAAGACTAATTTAAGTAAGAAAATATTTAAGAGCTTCTGCTTTTAAACACAGCATGTTTCAAAAATGATTTGGAATAAGTGTTTTGAACCATACGTAGTATAACTCCTCTGTTATTCACTAAAAAACTATATTTTTCAGGCTGCCAAGTGAATCTGAAAAAAGGATGCTATTGCTTTCAAAGCTATATTTGCTTTAATTAGTGGATTCCTTAAAGCAACTGCCCTTTTTCAGCCACCCAGAATAATAAATGGGAGAACAGCGCTTCTCTTACAAGGTTTAAAGCACTTCTGAATTATTTTCAAACTGTGTTCAATTCTACTATTATGATTTTGGAACATAGAAAGATAGAAATTAAAAGATAGGCTTTTAAACATACTCAGGACTATGGCTGTGATTTTTGCATAATATGCTACAGAAAACTAAATTACCACCGGGTAATCAAGGAGTAAACAACAGCCTAGTTGCTACCTTTTCAGGTAATCAATCAATCAATCAATCAATCAATCAATCAATCAATCAATCAATCAATCAATCAATCAATCATCAATCAATCATAATAAAGCTGGAAGGGATCTTGGAAGTCTTTTAGTCCAATGCCCTGCTCAAGCAGGAGACCTTAAACCATTTCAGAGAGGTGGCTGTCCAGTTTCTTCTTAAAAACCTCTAGTGATGAAGCAAATTCAACTTGAAGCACCTTCAAACTATTCCACTGGTTAATTGTCCTCACTGTTAGAAAGTTCCTCCTTAATTCCAGGTTGCTTTTCTCCTTGATTAGTTACAATCCATTGGTTTTTTACTTGCCTTCAGGTGCTTTGGAAAATAAGTTGAGCCGCTCTTCTTTGTGGTGGTTCCTCAAATACTGGAATACTGCTGAGATGGGGGAATAAACTTTAACCTTAGACTGTCTACAGTCGACCTCTCCCCATTTCTAAGAGGTCTGTAAGGGGCGTGCAGAAGCGCACCACTGTGCCTACCGTCCCTGTCCTACTGTCCTATTGTCCTCTTTTATTGTTACTTTTTACTTATGTTTATACAAACTACTACTATTCTATACATGTTTGACAAATAAATAAATAAAATAAATAGAAGGGGAACTTATCAAATGATACTAAGCTGGCAGGAATAGCCAACACCCTAAATCCATGATGGCGAACCTATGGCACGTGTGCCGGAAGTGGCATGCAGAGCCATCTCTCCGGGCACACGAGCCATCGCTCATTGCTCTTCCGGGTTCCAGCATGCCGGCCAGCTGGTCTTCGCATGCGCATGCATGCCAGAAACTGGAAGACCAGGTGGCCAGTGTGCATGCGCACGCCGGAAATCGGAAGGGCAGCCGCTCTTCCAGAAACAGGGAAACATTTATTCAGGACAGAGAGGCATTTAGTTAATTAATCTTTCTTTTCTTTCTTTCTTTCTTTCTTTCTTTCTTTCTTTCTTTCTTTCTTTCTTTCTTTCTTTCTTTCTTTCCAAACTAAATAATAATGTTAAAAAATAAGAGACAGGACAACAAGAAAGAAAATAAAAAAACAACTTACAATTGTGCTTTTCATCTTTCTTTCTGATAAAGAATGGCCACCTTAGACTTTCTCCCAATCTTTTTGTCTTAGTTAAAATGTTTTCAAAAATGTGATGGTGACTTTTCGGTTCTCAAAACTTGAGCTCATGATATCTAAGGAATACCTTCTCCTATATCAATCTACCAGTGACACATAGACTAATTACCTCTAGTGTTGCAGAGGTCTTGGGACAGGGGTTGTGCAATGTGACACACAATTAATTTTAGCTTTAAGCTTGATAGATAATAGGAAACCTGTTTTCAGGCCTCAGTGGAAAAGAGTCGGGTTGACTGAGAATGCTTTAGAATGATGGGGAATCCACAAGAATAGAAATGACTCTTTTTGGGGGAAAAAAGAAAAAAAAAGAAAAAAAAAGTCCACTAGCACCTTATCCAAGTAACATTTTCATTAAATGATTTTGTGTACAGCAACAGCAGTAGACAGGACAGTTGATAGAAATAGACAATTTATCGACAAGGGTTGATAAAATAGCAAGGCTGCAATTGATTATGAAAGATTCTTGGAGTTTAAGACTGGCTTCATACATCACATTATTTCTGCTTATTTAACCATGAATTGTAACCACACATGCTGGGTTAGCACATCTTGGTAAGGAAAAACTAAATAAATCACATCATCGATTAAGTTGCTACATGAACCAAGTTTCCAGTTCTAGCTTGTTTGCAAAGACCCTGAACCAAGCCAGGTAGCTTACCTTTCTCTAAAATTAGAGAAATTCCAAACTCCTTGGAAGCCTGTAATTTCAGTCTGCATATTTTGTGAGCACTGCAATATTCTGCTATCTCTCATGGGTTTTCATGTCATTTGCTCCAATTGGACCAGGGACAGAAGACAGGCTATTTCTCTACAAATGTTACCATCATGGTGATAATGATACGGTAGTACCGAACAACTCCCTTGTTCAGAGTGGTGAACTTAGGATTCCACTTGCATATTTGTCCCTTGGATAATACAAAAACCTTTTCTATTTTTCTTTCCATTCTACTGAAGAACATTTGCAAGTCATCCCTTAATATATAATACAATATCAATCTCTTCTGAATTCTCATTTATTCACTGATAGATTTTTTTGGATATCCTTTGCTGTCACTCTTGCTATAAAAATACTAGGGTTTCTTCAGCCTGATCACCAGCCATAAAAATTCAGCAATGCATTTCTTGGGATTTTACTTATCTTTGAAGCACTGGCTCAGATAAAGCTTTCAAAAATCAAAATGTCTTCCAAACATATGCATAACTGGTATGGTTCAGATCATATCACAGTCATTTCAGCCTGTGCGTTTGAAGTTTGGGGATATTTAAAAAAAATGGCACAGAAAACACACCAATAGTGTTATTTGATGAGGTCTGGCAAATGTGGTATAAAAGAAAAATGGCAGACTGATCAGAATTATGATCACCATAATTCATACTAGGACTCTTTAAAATTCTGACAATGGTAAATATTTGCTATCAACCCAGAGCTGCTGAGTGTCAGTCAGCATATAAATTTAATAAATCATTATTGTTGGTTGTAGTCAGCCAGATGTTAAGACTGAATTTGGCATTTTTTATCAACCTATTAAGTTCTTGCCAAGGATAGGCAGATGTTGTTGTTTAATAATATTAAAAGTATCACTGGAGGATTGCTAGCTATTCCAAGAAAAGAGGTATTTTGTAATTAACTAATGGTGATATCACCATTAGTTAATTACAAAATACCTCTTTTGGTTGGTGTTCAAGTGGTGCTCCAGATGTTTTTGAATTGCATCCAAGGCACCTATTACTCTTGGTCCAGGTATTGGTATTGGCTTGAAACTTTACTATGAGAGAAATATAGCAATGTGGATATTTTTCTTTCTACTGTCTTCAAGATCCTGAGGTATACACCATTTATTAATTTTTTTTAAAAAAAATCTTCTCTTTGATTGATGATTCTTGTATTTTTATACCACTGCTATGCCAAGTGATTCCCAGTCAACTATATTTAGTAGACAAAGCAGATTAAAAATAAAGATAATAATGCATTTAAGAACAATGAGTTCTTGTACAAAAGACGATTACATCATTTCCCAGATGATCTTGATCTCAGTCTTAAGTAATTTCCAGAATATAAGCAGTAATGATGTTAGCCCAACCTTGAGAAAGAGATGATGCAAGGAGCCACAACTGAAAAATAATACTTAATATGTCTCTGCACCCTTCGCTTTCAGGCTTGGAGATCCATCAAAAGACTTCAGTGGGATGTGTGTGTAGCAGCCTTACAATAATAAGCTTAAAAGGAAAGTTGGGCTGAGAAACAATGACTGGCCACCAATGAACTTTCTGTTCAAATTGGAAGATTAATTTGGGTGTCTTTAAGCCCAAGTCAGTACCTTAACTCTTACACTACACTACCTTTGAGATTTGGTAGAATAATTCATTTGGATCATACCACAGTTCTTTTTCAGATGATCTTTCAGAGCCACAGTGGCGCAGTGGTTAGAATGCAATACTGGATGATACTTCTGCTGCCTTCCTGCTGCCTTCCTGCTGCCTGCAATTTGGCAGATCAAATCTCGCCAGGCTCAAGGTTGACTCAGCCTTCCATCCTTCCGAGGTGGGTAAAATGAGGACCCAGATTATTGGGGGAAATATGTTGACTCTGTAAACCGCTTAGAGAGGGGTGTAAAAGCACTGTGAAGCGGTATATAAGTCTAAGTGTTATTGCTATTGCTATCTTCTCTTTATCTGAACCTAGATAGAATTAGATGGGTACACTTTTTTTAAGGAGGGATAAACAGACTGCAACCACAGCTTGAAAGCTTTCAATACTTAGATAAATGTGTTGTCTATTTTCAGAAACTTTAGTCTACCAATATATGGGTCTTGAGTTCTTTGGAGGCAGCTAGTTTCCAGGTGGTCTTCAACTTACGGCCATTCATTTAGTTCAAAGTTACAATGGTATTGCAAAAAAGTGACTTACAACAAGTCCCCATATTTACAATCATCACAGAATCACCACAGTCAAAATTTGAGCACTTGGTAACTGGCATGCATTTGCAATGGTCATAGTGTCCCAGGTGACACTGTGATCACCATTTGTGACCTTCCCAGCTAGTTTCCAACAAGCAGATTCTTGGGGAAAGCCAGATTCACTTAACAATTGCATGATTCACTTAACAACTGCAGTGATTTGCTTAAAAACTTTGGCAAAGGGGTTGTAAAACAGAGCAGAGCTGACAGGAAATCCAGTCAGTTCAAATGAATATAAAGGTTTATTGCAAGCTTAAGCTCTCTACAAGAATCTGAACTACTAACAGTCAAAGCAAATTGGTTATAGATGAGTGTCAATGGCATTCAAGGTGGGCTGGACTTAGATTTCTTGTGGGTGTGATGGGACTTGAGACTTATGACGTGTTTGACCCCCTCGCTTGGGTGTCTCCTACAATGACTCACTTAACAATCACCTTACTTAGCAAAAGGAACTCTGGTCACAATTTTGGTCATAAATTGAGGACTACTTGTATAACCGTGACCAAAGATCGATAACTCCTTCAATTTGAGAAAATCATCCTCTTACACTGAGTGTGCCACTTTAGGACAAAGTGGTGTGGAAGGAAAGGATCACCTTCCTAGTCAGGCAGATCAGTTGAATCAACCCTGGCAATCGACGGGTTGGCAGATGATACATCCAACCTACAGATGTGTATTTATAAGTAAAGAAAGAAGGGACGTATCTAAATTCAAACCTAAATGTATCAGTTAACTGATTTAAAATGGAATAGCTGTTATTTTATGTGGCTGTTCTGTTACAGACAAAGTTGAACGAATCTATTTTACTTTTATATTTAATATTCTCTTATTTTTAAACGTCTTGTAAAAATGAAGTAAATTAAATTTGCACAAATTTATACTGGTCAAATTAATCTCGTCTGTCTGTCTGTCTGTCTGTCTGTCTGTCTGCCTGCCTGCCTGCCTGCCTGCCTGTCTGTCAGTCTCAGCTTTGCCTAGAGCAAGTAATATGCCTTTTATTAGAATCACAGAATTTCAAGTGCTACTTTATTCCCCTTCAGTCTTCTCCCATCTAAATGTGCAAATGTAATCTCAGTCTTTCTTAAAGGATTTAGTTTCTAATCCTTTGATCATCTTCATTGCCCTCCTCTGAATGAGTTGCAGCTTCTTCTTAATACATTGCCTGTAGCCAGTCGATAATGATCTTCTCTTCCAAGGTGTCTTGGAACGCTTATTCCAAGCCAGGCATCTCCTTCTGGCTATGCATTCCTTTCCCCCAAATTCTACCCTTCCTGACCTTTTGGAAACCGTAAAAACCTGGCGCTTTCAGCAGGCCCCTGAGGCAGGCTGATTTGGGATCTTGCTTTTGAGACAGATTGATCCTTTGTATTTATGGTTGTAAGTTCCTTGTTAAAGTTGCCATTGTTATTATTGATCATTATTATTTTCTGCTTGGGTTTTAAATTGTGTCTACTATATATTGTTGCATGTGAACAAAAGGTGCTACAACCATTAAGGTAGCTTCTGAATCAATCAATCAATCAATCAATCAATCAATCAATCAATCAAACAAACAAACAAACAAACAAACAGACAAACAAAAAAACCCTGTATCTGTAGATTTGATTTTTATTTCCCTAAGGAAGAATTTTTCATTTCTTTAAGTCTTATTTCATTATATTAGTCAGCAACATGGATTGGGCTTTTATTTTTGCTCTTCCTCTTAGTTTTGTATTATATGCAACTCACTCCACCACTTTATCCAAATCATTAATAAAAAATATTGAAGTGTAGGAACTTCATACTTTCTTCTGGTTTAATGAGGTTTCATCAATGAATACTGTCTCAGCATGACTTTTGTGATAACTATATTACCATTTATTTGTAAGCTATCCAGCCCATATTTGGCTTGCTTATCAGAATGTCACATAAGTATATAAGTACTATTTGCTTTGCTTAAATAGCAATAGTACTTATATACTTATAGAGTTATATACAGCTTCATAGTGCTTTACAGCCTTCTCTAAGCAGCTTACAGAGTCAGCATATTGTCCCCAACAATCTGGTCCTCATTTTACCCACTTCAGAAGGATAGAAGGCTGAGTCAACCTTGAATTGGTCAGAATTGAACTCCTGTCAGCTAGTAGTGAGTTAGCCTGCAATACTGCATTCAAACCACTGTGCCACTATGGCTCACTGATTTTTCTGATTTTCTCCAGTACCTTCGTGCTTAATCATAAATATACTAAATCATGCTTAATCATAAACATACTCAATTTTTTACAATATATTAAGGAGATTACCAGATTTTTTAAAAAATGAGATAAGATTTGATCAGAAGAACTGCTCTTGGAAAATCAACGTTGACTGCTGGTAATTACCCTATTGTTTTAAAAATGATTACATATTATTTTCTCCATCTTTGCATGATGTCAGACTTAGTAGTTCCCAGATCCTCCTTCCTCCCCTCTCTCTTACTTTTTAATGGAAGCAATATTTGGCCTCCTCCAAGTTTCTGGCATTTCACCACTTTTGAAGGATTTCTCAGAGACCATTAGTAAGTACTTATTGTAGGATACAATCTGGCCTGGACATTTAACTAAAATTGTATTCCTGGACTATATTACTATCTGCCTCAAGTGACATACCTTCCTTTCATTTTTCTTGTCACATTTTCATATAGAATATATACTCCCCTATTGGAGAAAAATGAACTAAATTGAAAGCCAATTCTAGTTTCTCAGAATAATTAGAATCCCATCACCACTAATTGATGATGGTCTAATGATTAAGGCAGCAGACTAGAAAGCAAGAGACCGTGCGTTCAAGTCTGACCTTAGCTAAAAGCTATGAAATCCAGTTGAGTGACATTGGGCCAGTCATTCTCTCTCAGCCCAACTCACTTCACAGACTTGTTATGGAGAAAATAAGAGGAGGAAAGTGTGCTGGATATGTTTGGCACCTTGACCCAAAGGTTCTTTTTAAAGAGGCAACTGGACTTTCTGATTTTTCTTTGAAGATGTTTTGCTTCTCATCTAAGAAGCTTTTTCAGCTTTGATTGGATGGTGAGGAATGAAGAATTTATACTCCTTTCAGACAGCTAGTCATTTGCATTCTTTTAGAGAGCCACTGAGGCCACCTGGAGGTTTATCTGTGTCACCAGGGTCATCTGAGTAGTGCAAATGGGTGTGGAGCCTTCTTGGAACTGTTGAAAGGACTGTGTTATAGAACGGAGATAGATGATGTCATATCCCTCCCCCTCTGTTGAGAGAGGGCTGTTCAATTTTGACATAGATGACCTCTTTGACCACTCTTTCAAACTAGTGGTCCTCTCTGTCCAAAATGTGGAATTTGCTGTCTTCAAAAGAATGGCCTTTGTCTTTTAAATGCAGTTGGACTGCTGAATCCTGATGGGTTTTTTCTCCTATGTTGTGCCATACATTTATGAAGTGGTTGTTTTGTTTCCCTGATGTACATATCTGCACATGGCTCACTGCATTGTACTGCATATACCATGTTGCTCAGTTTGTGTCTGGTTGTTTTATCCTTGGGGTGGACAAGCTTCTGCCTTAGTGTATTCTTGAGTGGTTTTTTTAAACAGTTTATTTATACATTTTCATTTAACATACATAAGTGCTTTGTGAACCAGTGTATTGTCTGAGTCAATTTGCTTGCATGATAATACTTTTCCAGCTCCTAATTTCTACCTCTATTATCCAACCATTTATAAAACAAGTCCCATGTTCGAAAATACTCTGTATCTTCTTTTTATTTTATCTTTAATGTCAATCTGTTCATTTCTGCACAATCTAATATTTTTTTAAATTACATCTTCTTCTCTTGGTGTTTCCTCATTTTTCCAGTACTATGCAAATATAATTCTTGCTGCTTTTAAGACATGTAGTATTACAGTAAATACAAATTCCCCTTATCATACTTTCTGGTACTATATCTAACAGAAATATTTCTGGATTATAATCTATATGCAGCTTTAACATTTTTTTCTAACCATGTATGTATTTTTGTCCAGTATTTCTTTGCTTTCATACATGTCCACCGCATGTGATAGTATGTGCCTGTGTATTATTGGGTTTGAAGTGTGCACATATGTTGTGTTGGCTGAAGATCCTTCTGAGCTTTTCTTATATTCCTGCAATGTATGGAATGACAATGTTGCTTTATATCTTCTTTATAAAGAAATACATTATTTGGTAGGTTCTGGAATGCCAACAAATGGACATTCTTCCCCTTCCCCCATGCTAGTGATAATGTATGGCTATGAAAAGTTTTCTACAAGATTTATTTTAATTTTCATTAATTCATGCAAATATATTTAATAGCTATCAGCTCTAACAGTTTTTAATAAAATGTTGTGGAGTCCTTGTTTCACTCATATGATGTTGGCACAGAGCCACATTTCAGAAAATATCTGTACTGTTACCGGTAGTTGTTTTCCTGGAACTGGTTGTCATAGATGGGAAGCAATTCACTCAACCTAGGATTCATTGGAGAAGAGCAACTTTAAAAACTGTAGATAATTTAAATTTAATTTAATGCACCTGTGTTCTTCAAACTTTTCACAGTAGCCTGATTTCTTACAATTATCTTAGCAAGCTACATGGAAATCTCTTACAGAAAGATAGCAATTTAACTTTTTTCCCTCATGGTGGGGGTCTGAATCAGTAGCTTTTATAGACATTTAGCAGCCCCATCCTTACAGCTGTACTCTCTCACAAAGTAATATTGGAAGAAATGATTCTTGGGCTAGATCAGTGTCTTGAATACTGAAACTGCATCTTTAATACATTGTCTGCAATGTGTTTAAGCAGTGGGTTTGCAAGATTTTCAGTCTTCAGCTGCTTTGAACATGTTGCGATATGGCACCCAGACAAGTGCACATGGCCCAGCTGCTTAAGTGGAAAACTAAATGTATCAACTACTGCCAAAAATCATGTTGCCTTCTTAGAAAAAGACCATCAAAATACTATTAAAGTAATGAATGCTGATCAGAAAATAAAAGGAAAAGACAAAATAAAACACTGCCTTGCACATATTGTAACAATTCTATAGGTTTCAATCCTCAAGCATTCATTTTATTCCTGGAATGGGAATGATTTTTATAGCAGTCATGTTTCCTGTAGAAAAGAATGGCCAGCAGATGTTCATCTTTAAATGTTCATGTACAGAGAGTCTGAGACCACAGTTTTCTCATTTGTAACAAAGGACTGGAAATCAAAATTTAACAGCCACCTCTCTCAACAGAGAGGGAGGGATTCAACATCATCTATCTCTATGCTAGAAAACAGTCCTTTCAGTAGCTCCAAGAAAGCTCCACACCCATTTGCACCCTACTCAGGTGGCCCTGAGGACACAGATAAACCTCCAAGTGGCCTCAACGACTGTCTAAAAGAAATGCAAATGATCAGCTGTCTGCAAGGAGTATAAATCCTTCATTCCCCACTATCCACTCAGAGCTGAAGAAGCTTCTTGGATGAGAAGTGAAACGTCTTCAAAGAAAAACTAGAAAGTCCAGTTGCCTCTCGAAAAAAAGCACTTTTGGGACAACCATGACCTGGATGACTGAGAATCTCCATAGAAGAGTGGAACCAAACAAAGATAGTTTAATATAATTTCCACTGAAATCAATAATAAAGTAGTATTTCAATCTCATTGATTTGTGCCTTCCCTAACCCTAACCCTAACCCTAACTGCTACCGGTATGCCCGATCTAGTCCAAACCAGGAGCATTTCACCCCTGGTTTAACTGTAGTAAAGGTTATACTTCTGTAGACATATATACACATAGCTGTATGTAAAAGAGGTCCAAATAAGTTGTAGCATTAAATCCATGCCTCTTTTTTGATTGCATCAATGTTTAATGCACAGTCATAGGGACAAGGCTTTGATCATAATGCTAGGACAGCTTTCTTGCTGTTTTGGCAAACTTTTCCCCCAAGCATGCTGCTGAATGTTCATGGAAGAGTAATAAAAGCACTAGCAATAGCACTTAGACTTATACACCACTTCATAGTGCTTTACAGCCCTCTCTAAGCTGTTTACACAGTTAGCATATTGCCCCCCAAAATCTGGCTCCTCATTTTACTGACCTCTGAAGGATGGAAGGCTGAGTCAACCTTGGACCACTCAGGATTGAACTCCTGGAGTGGGCAGAATTAGCCTGCAATACTACATTCTAACCACTGCCTCACCGTGGATTGACCTTCCTTAATCTGAATGTTACCCATGATTGTTTGACTTGTGGAGTCAGCTCAAACTTGAAGAAAATGGAAGTTTATAGGAAAAAGAAGAGAAGACAACTTTCTAGGATAACTTATTGGTATTTTATATAGTTTGGGATATATACAAGATATAATTGGATTGTAGCTCATTATAATGGCTATTAGAGTATGTAACAGAGATATTCTTGACTGTATATTGATCTCTTGTCTGTTAACCAATAGATGGAGATAAAATAATTTGGAGGTATTCCATAAGCTTACACCATAATGAATCATGAGTTTTTATATGTTGAAAATTGATACAATTTATTATTTATGCAAAGATGATTTTTCAATCATATATGAAGTATACTCGTGACAATGATCTTCCTGAGTTGCTTTCCTGGGTACTTAATCTTAATTAATTGCACCAAAGCGGAAAATGCTGTTCTTCTTTTTTAAAAGAAGAGTTGTACACAATCAACCAAAAAACAATTTTCTCATTGTAAAATTAAGAAAAAGGTTAAACTGATAATGAAATTAGCACAGGAAACACACTGTAGATAGAAAAAATACTTTATAATGAATTAACACAAATGTGTTTTTGGTGGTCAGAAACATAATTCCAGTTTTAAAGAGCATGTCTAAGCTTTGCCTAAATATAGCACTGTAATCTCTCTCTCTCTCTCTCTCTCTCTCTCTCTCTCTCTCTCTCTCTCTCTCTCTCTCTCTCTCTCCCTCCCTCCCTCCCTCCCTCTCTCTTTCTCTTTCTCTCTCCATATTTTTTTTATTTGTATCCACCCAAAGTTGTTGGTCAGGTGGTATATAAATTTAAAAAACATAATAATAATAATAATAATAATAATAATAATAATAATAATAATAATAATAATAATAATAATAATAATAATAATAATAATAATAATAATAATAATAATAATAATAATTAAAAAAATTAATACACACACACACACACACACACACACACACACACACACACACACACACACACATATATATATATATATATATATATATATATATATATATATATATATATATATATATATATATATATAGTCTCAACTCTAAAAATGTTGTTGTTCTCATTGCCAATAAGAATGCAATAATAATATACATACAGCGTAAGCAAAGCACAAATATAAAAGCAACAGTTTTCATGTTAAATGTATGCAATTGGCAGATGGTCAAGATTGCATGAAGTTTCTGCATATGCTGCACAGCTGACTATGCAAAATGTGTAAGTCAGCAGAACATTTGGTTCATAATAGTCAATGAAATTATCATAATAGCCAATGAAACGTTCAAACCACTTCTTTGACCTTATACTAATCAGGGGTGGGAGGCAGAGACAAACAAGTTTGATAGCTATCCTAATGCACAAGAAACCACAACCATTTATTTCAATGTGTGACCTTTCCTAGCCAGTCAGGTCACTGCTGATTTCAGTGAGATAGAAGAAAAGGTGGGAGATCTAAGAAATTCCATGTTTGGGGCTTGGAAACAATCTCAGAACTTTTGTTAAGCTTTTTTTAAAGATTAAAAAAAATTCTTTTTGAGGGCACGCTATTTCTGCCGAATCCCAGCATATCAGTTTTTGAATTTCAGAACAGACATAATCTGCATGTTGTCCCATTCTTCTTGAAATTTAATGACAATAAATAGTCAAGATCACGAAGTATCAGTGTTATAGGATTTTGCTTTGAGCAGCTTATAAAAAGCTGCATACTGATGATAAGTAGACCCAATCATTCAATGCACCATTTTCTTTCCTTTCCTCTCAAGAAATGCCCTCAAACAGACATGATTTTAGATCCTTTAAAATGAAATACAGTGAACGGAATTCATGCAACTGAAATTTTAATAAAGGAGAGTTGGAAGAAAGTCTTTTCTCACACAACACCACTGACATCATCACTAAATAATAATCAGTATTATTCAAAATTGTTTAAATATCATGAAAGATTATCGATAACACACACAGCATTCATCAGAACAAACATACACAGGCACACAGGCATACACATATATGGAAGAGAGAGAGAGGGAGGGAGGGAGGGAGGGAGGGAGAGAGAGAGAGAGAGAGAGAGAGAGAGAGAGAGACAGAGACAGAGACAGAGACAGAGACAGAGACAGACAGAGACAAAGACAGAGACAGAGACAGAGACAGAGACAGAGACAGAGACAGAGACAGAGACAGAGACAGAGAGACAGAGAGTGTTTTAAAGTTGTTAAACCGGAGATGAAAGCAGTAGAGATAGTCTTCAACTTCCAACAGTTCAATGGTTGACCGTTCAAAGTTATAATGCACTGAAAAATATGACTTTTGACCGTTTTTCACAGTTATGACTTTTCCAGCATCCTCTAGATCATGTGGTCAAAATTCAGATGCTTGACAACTGTTTCGTATTTATGACCGTTGCTGTGTCCCAAGGTCATGGGATCACCTTTTGCAACCTTCTGACATGCAAAGTCAGTGGGGAAGCCAGATTCACTTATTAGCTGCAGTGATTCACTTAACAACTGTGGCAAGAAAGGTTGTAAAATGGGGCAAAACTCATTTAACACATGTCTCACTTAACAATAGAAATTTTGGGCTCAATTGTGGTCATAAATTGAGGACTGCCTGTATGTGAACAGATTTTTGTCCCTTATGATGAAATTCAAGATGCAGTTCTGACATCTCTCTTGTATAATACATCTTGTCATTTGTTTGCTCAAGTTGGGTGCCAGACTTTGCTTAAGGGTCACCTGACAAACTTGTAGAAGGAAAAATTACAGGCAGTGGTGGTCCATCATGGGTTCATTGAAAACACTGAAAACTACTGACCTCATGTATTCTGGAAAATATCTTTAAAATATTCAATGGCTTTCAGATGTTGGATCAGAGAGATACTGGATGGAAGGGCGAGGCCATTCCAGGTGGACAATTGAATGATTCTTTTCATTATTATCTATGGTACAGTACAAAAAATTACCCAACATTTATATAGCGAAAGAACTGGACGTACAACATGGAAGGAACGTTTATTTATTAGAAAAACTGCTCTGAATATGAATATGAATCATTCAAGGAAAATTCCAGTCTGCTCTTCTATGGTCTGCTCTGTCCTTTGGGGATTTATTCAATTTGAAACATTAAAAGGAAAACATCCTCTGAAAAACAAAATATAAGAATGGAACATTTTGAGGTTAGAAAGATCCCTCTTGTTCAGGGGATGCTTCCCATTTACTTTGGTTTTCTTTTCTCTTGATCCACAGACATGCATTCTATTTTTTAATGCCATTATGATTCTGAATGCATGCTTGCCAAAAAAAATCCCAATGTGCAAGAGGCACATGTGCTATATAATCACTTAGGGGACTTGGCACTGTCTGTATGAAAATATTCATGTCTCCTTCTTGTGGTAAAGTTGACCTGTTTTTGTTCTATTAATAATTGGCCCTTTTTATTTTTGAGGATTAGCCAATACAGACCAATAGCCTTTTTTTAAAAGATGTGTTAAGTCTTCTCTGTCCAGTTGTGCAAATAAAAGCTAAGAAAATGGAGTATTGAAAATATTTCATGCTAATAAAAGTGACTGAAGACAGATATGCAACTCTGCAGCAATTTGGGGTCATGGCAAAAAGTCAAAGGGATAACATTAGATCCACTACTGACCATAAACCAACATGAAGATGTTTACCAACTAAGATTATCTGAATCTTGAAAGAAATACACGATGGCAAGCATATATTTATGAGAGTCAATAATCTTGCTTTTCTAGGGCTGTGCTTCCACTGTTTTATGAACAGGATGTGCTAAACTATTGTCAATCCTGTACTGCCTCATTAATGATCTGGTTTTAGTTGATAAGAGCTGTTGTTTTTTTATAGAACAATATAAAGTGACCTTGAAATGATGTAGTGGTTTGCATTTCATTTATCCGTGTCTTTTTTAAAGCATAAGATAAATATTTATTTTGAATTATTTTAATTGTACACTTTTTAATTGTGTACAATGACTTTAGAGCCTTTAAAAAGAAGGGCAGTATTTGTAAAAACAGTTGAGAATCTCTCTTCATCTCTTTTCTCCAGAGATATGTACATTTATTTTAGCTTCTGAAAAATAAAGTTAGGATATTAATCTAATGAACCAACAAACAAAGGTCAACAAATTAAAGAACTGAGGCTGTGATCGCTGAAAATTCCCCATCAATAAGTAAAAAAGGGTAAAAAGAATATCCAGGAATGATTTCCTTGCCTGTTACTTTTTAATGATTTGTTTGGAGTTTTTATAAAATGTTGGACGCCGCCCTGAGTCCTGAGGGAGTAGGGCGGCATAGAAAAACTACCAAATAAATAAATAAATAAATAAATAAATAAATAAATAAATAAATAAATAAATAAATAAATAAATAAATAAATAAATAAATAAATAAATAAATACTTACTGTATAAAGATAGGCTGCCCCTGATCCTTTTCCTTTTAATGCTTATGAAGAATTAGAACATGACTGTACATTACCAACCTACCAGAAACATAACTGTAAAAAACAGATTGGAAACAAAAGTTAAAATAAGCAAAAAAAAGTAAGAGAACACCTGTCTGATCTTGATGAATACAAATCACCAGGACATGATGGATTAATTCCCAGAGTTCTAAAGGAGCTGGCAGATGTCATCTCAGAACCACTGCACCACATCTTTCAAAAATCCTGGAACACCTAGGAACTACCAGAGGACTGGAAAAAAGCTGATGAAGTTCCCATCTTCAAAAAAGGAAAAAAACAGACCAAGGAAACTACAGACCAATCAGCCTAACATCAACAGCCGAGAAGATACTAGAAAAGATAATAAAAAAACAGATCTGCCAACACCTAGAAATGAGTAAAGTAATAACTAGCAGCCAGCACGGGTTTGTTAAAAACAGATCATGCCAACCCAATCTTATTTCATTCTTCAACACAGTGACTAAATTAGTAGATCAGCGAAATACTGTGGACATAATATACTTAGATTTCAACAAGGCATTCGACAAAGTAGACCACAACCTACTTCTTCATAAGCTAGAAAAAAGTGGGTTAGACAGCCTCACCACCAGATAGATTCACAACTGGCTGACAAACCGTACTCAATGAGTAGTCCTTAATGGTCTAAGTCTACATGGAAAGAAGTAAGCAGTAGGGTACCACAAGGTTCCATCTTAGTCCCAGTACTCTTCAATATCTTCATAAATGACTTTGATGAGGGAATAGAAGGGGAACTTACCAAATTTGCAGATGATACTAAGCTGGCAGGAATAACTAACACCCTAGAAGATAGGCTCAAGATCCAGATGGATCTTGACAGACTTGAACACTGGGCCCTATCTAACAAAATGAAATTCAATGTAGAGAAAAGTAAAGTCCTACACTTAGGTAATGAAAACCAAAAGTATACATATAAACTGGGTGAAACCAGGCTTAATAGCAGTGACTGTGAGAGGGATCTTGGAGTCTTAGTGGACAACCAGCTAAATATGAGCCAGCAGTTTGCAGCGGCAACCAAAAAAAGCCAATGCAATCCTAAATTGCATTAACAGAGGGATACAATCAAAATCAAGTGAGGTATTAATGCCACTCTATAAAGCCTTAGTACTGCACACCTAGAGTACTGCATCCAGTTTTGGTCACCACACTATAAAAAAAGATGTTGAGACTCTAGAAAAAGTGCAGAGGAGAGCAACCAGGATGATTAGGGGACTGGAGACTAAAACATATGAAGAACAGTTACAGGAACTGGGCATGGCTAATCTAGTGAAGAGAAGGGCCAGGGGAGACATGATAGCAGTGTTCCAATATTTGAGGGGCTGCCACAGAGAAGAGGGGGTCAAGCTATTTTCCAAAGCACCTGAAGGCCAGACAAGGAATAATGGATGGAAACTGATCAAGGAGAGATTCAACCTAGAAATAAGGAGGAACTTTCTGACAGTGAGAACAATCAACCAATAGAATAGAATAGAATAGAATGGAATGGAATGGAATGGAATGGAATGGAAGGGAATGGAAAGGAAGGGAAGGGAAGGGAAGGGAAGAGAAGAGAAGAGAAGAGAAGAGAAGAGAAGAGAAGAGAAGAGAAGAGAAGAGAAGAGAAGAGAAGAGAAGAGAAGAGAAGAGAAGAGAAGAGAAGAGTTGGAAGGGACCTTGGAGGTCTTCAACCCCCTGCCTCGGCAGGAAACCCTACACAACTTCAGACAAATGGTTATCCAACATCTTCTTAAAAACTTCCAGTGTTGGAGCATTCACAATTTCTGGAGGCAAGTTGTTCTAACTGTCAGGAAATTTCTCCTTAGTTCTAAGTTGCTTCTCTCCTTGATTAGTTTCCACCCATTGCTTCTTGTCTTACCCTCAGGTGCTTTGGAGAATAGCTTGACTCCCTCTTCTTTGTGGCAGCCCCTGAGATATTGGAACACTGCTATCATGTCTCCCCTAGTCCTTCTTTTCATTAAACTAGACATACCTAGTTCCTGCAACCATTCTTCATATGTTTTAGCCTCCAGTCCCCTAATCATCTTTGTTGCTCTTCCATTCCAATGGAACAGCTTGCGGAAGTTGTGGGAGCTTCATCACTTGAGACTTTCAAGAAGAGATTGGACTGCCATTTGTCCGAAATGGTGTAGGGTCTCCTGCTTGAGGGGGGGGGGTTGGACTAGATGACCTACAAGGTCCCTTCCAACTCTGTTAATCTGTTAAATCTGTATATTCATAAATAGAAGGTAAAACTGTAGCATCTTGTGGAAGCCCATAACTTGGGAGTGGCTGTGTCAACTTTTTTCTTTGCCGTTTACTTATCTGTTCTGTCTTTGTCCCAAAGTAGTAGCCTTTCAGTTTCATTAGGTTGAGAAATTCAATATATGGTGGAGATTACCAGACATAAGAAAGTTACCATAAGCTTAAGCAGGGTAAAAATGGGGACATCCAGCTGTAAAAGATGTGAATAAAGAGGAAGAGAAAGCCAATATCTCCTGATTTGTATCAGTTCATAAACTTTTCATTCTTCATCCATTAGTCTTCAAGAACATAGTTCCAGAATTTTTTTAAATAAAACCTAGTTAACATGTGGCAACACACAATGAGCCAATGAAATGTGTAACAAGACTTTAAGCAACTTGGGGTTACAAATAATTGGAGATAAAGAATAGGGTGACTAGTATTGTAATGTCCCTCTGCTATTCTTCGAATACTGTGTAAAGCTAGTCAAGAATTCATTCTTCCAATTGGGTATCAGTTCATTAGTGATATTCTATTCCAAATTGACAGATAAGCTTTTCCCAGGGCTTCATATAGTGTACTGTACATGTTGACAATTAGAGGGAAAGAAATAAAATTGGAAAAGAAATCCAGAAATCTCTGTTGGAGGCGGCCGACAGTTAGAGATCTAGGCCTGACAGAGAGGTCTCTGCTTGGGACGGCCAAGTCAGTAGGCAACGTATTAGACCGGCTTTTGGATCGCAGATTCCAGCAGGAGGGGGAAAGACGGTGGCCGCTCAAGCGCGAGGCTTCTGTGGCTTGCCGAACAGCGTCTTTATGGAAGAACAGATTCTCTCCCCCTGTCTCAGTCCCAATCCGACTGAGCTGTCAATGCGGTCGCGGTGGTCAGTGATTTAGTGGATCTGGCTACCCCATACCATTCGCAATTAGCGTGGCAATGTTAAGGCCATTGGCTGGGGGAGCCGATGCAGCTGGGCAGCCGCCCGGAGCCACGCTCTACCCAAGGACTTTGACAGCTGTCACTTTGGGGAGGCTTCGATTTATAGAATAGCAACACTCACAGATGATGTTAAATTGTAGAGGTTTGTCTGGAATCACTGTCATGATGGAACTAGCCTTCAAGAATGGAAAAGCACGAGTCCTTATGGCTAAGGACCGAGATAAAAGAGGGGGTGCCAATCCAGAGGGGTTCTATTTATGCTTTTGAGACTCGGTCCTGATTGGCTAGAGGGCAGATTTAACCCATTCTTGGAGGCTAGCTCCACCCACTATGGAGAAAAGCTTTTCCCAGGGCTTCATATACTGTACTGTACATGTTGAAAATTAGAGGGAAAGAAATAAAATTGGAAAAGAAATAGAATCAGAAACAGTGATGTGATGTGATATTTCCGTGTTTTTTTCCCTTTTTAATAAGTTTACATTTCTAAAATTCTGTTTTCACTTTGTCATTATGGGGTACTGAGTGTAGATTAACAACTGTAGAATCAGGCTGCAGCATAACAAAATTGACAAAATTGAAGAGGGTCTGAATACTTTCTGAAGGCACTGTATGTCCCCTATTACTGTCATCAAAAAGCTAAGAAATATAAGTAGAGCCAATGGAAAAGTATGCAGGAATAAGAAAAGTATTTTGTAAAAATTATATATGGGAATAAAGATCAATATCATTGATACGGTGGCCTTAAGAGCTTATGGAAGATACTCATTGAATGTGATTAATGCATAAATTTGAGGTTATGACTGAAGTGAATTATACTGCAGTGTACAAAGCAAAAAGATCAATATCAGTATTTGGACATTTCATGTAGCCACTGAACTTTGCAAAGCCTGTGAAACTGGTAAATCAGAATATGCATAACTAAATTAAACATATATTTTGCAGGCATCTTCACAAATCAAAATTTATTTTTCTTCAGTTATCTGTCTCAGTCTATCTCTATATCCTCCATCAGATGCTATTCAGATTTGTGGAGTTACAGTTTCTAGCCAACATATCTAGTAGGTTAGAGATAGCTGGGAATTAAATATGTTATTGAGATAAGATATTGTATATTAATTTAGAAATGTCAAAGCTGCTCAGTTTTATTCTGAGCATATGAAGCAGCTTTAACATGTTAATGGTGTCTAGTTAAATGTTTATACATCTCCATAGAATAAACTATAAATGACCTACAGTGTATAACATTTCCTTATTGACAATTTGGTAATAGAATTGAAAGCTGTAGAATAATTACTGTGGAAGCTCTAGGCTAATTCAGTGGACGAATAAGTACAAAACTGGTTTAATTCTAATTAAGATCACTTTTTCAGCTTGATGACAGATATGATTTATGACATCAGACTAACTTGAAAACATTTGCTTTAAATAAATATAATTTCTTTTCTCCCTAAAATATGACACTTCCTTTGGAGTTTCAGCACAAACGAATGAAAACATATATCTTATTAAACAAAAACATAAAATCAGATTGCTTTGCCTCTACTATGTGATTGTGCACATATTTAAATGTAGGTTCATATGGCTAGAATACTATTATCACTTAAGTTAAAATACATTATTAGTAACAAAAAGGACACTGAAGCTTATATTTTGAACTACATACCGTATTTTTTGGAGTATAAGACAAACCTTTTTACCCTCAAAAAGAGGGTGAAAATTTGGGTGCGTCTTATACACTGAATGTAGCCCCACCCAGCCACCCCCACCCTTTGGCCTCTGCCTGCCAACAATTTACCTCTTTGCAGCAAACAGAACAGAAACAGAAGCCTTATTAGCACACTAAGAGATTACTTGCCTCCCAACCTACTTGCAAGCCACGTGGTAAAATGAAACTAACTACGGTGGCTATAATGAGACAAAATGCTGGGAGATAAACTGCTGGCAATGTTACACTGCTGAAATTACAAGAAAGTAAGCTACAGCTACTGTAGCCTAGAGGTAGAGCTCTTGCCTCACAGTCAGGAGGTTGTGAGTTCTATCCTAGGTAGAGGCAGATTCTGTTAATATGTTATTATGTTAAATGTTTGTAGAGTGTTCAAATTGTAAGACTTATTTTTTAAAGACTGCTTTATTATTGTTCTAGACAACTTAACAAAATGAAGAAGCTTTTTAAAATAAATTCATGCTCTGAAGAGGCCCAGTGCCATTGTATCTTCTTTTAAATAGCAGAAAGCCTTCCAGAAAGCCACATCAATTTTAAAGATCTGTAAGTATAATCTGAAATGTCCTGTTTTAGTATTAAGTATTAGTATTAAAATAAGGCAGCTGAATTAAATCCTGACTTAGTCATGTTTGGAGTAGATCTATTTAAATAATTGGGAGGAGTTAGTGTGATTACATTTAAGAAAACTTTCTGGGATTAATATACTGCCATAATGTACATTTCTCCAATTCTTTGCTATTTCTATGGGTCAAGCACACATGTACAGAAATACACAGCAAACAGTGTATATCATCTGTGCTGTTTGCTGTTTGGCAAATTGCTGGGAGGCAGAGGCCTTTTTTCCTTGTTTTCCTCCCCCAAAACTAAGGTGCGTCATACTTCGGTGCGTCTTATACTCCGAAAAATACGGTAAATTCTAGTCAGTTATTTCACCCAACCATAATTATAGAAAGTTGTGATGTAGAGCTTTTCTTTGGCCTTACCTACCACTGCAGGACTGTCTATATTAAGGATTCAAGTAGAATTCTTGAATATTATTTAGAATCCAAAATTCCTATTTCAAGAGAAAAAGATGTTTAGCTCTAACTCTGACCCCACACGCAGATGCTTAGTCCCCACCAGGGTGTAGAGCTGCAAGAAGAGCAAAGGGAATAGATGACAGGGCAAGGAGACCACAGTTTGTTCTTTAATCTTCTGGAATAATGCTAATTATGTATAGAGAAGAGATAATAACTGATCTCTAGTTTCAAACCATTTGATATTTTTAACTTCTTTTAATTTGAGATTTAAGACAACATTAAGCATGGAGCCTACCAATAGCCAAACTGGAATATTTAAGTTTGAACTGAGATGAATACTCTTGTGAATGAAACCAGAAGCCACCAAATTCAATAAAGGTCTAAGTAACATTTGGAAATACCATGAGAAATGAGGTTCTTAACATTTAAAAAAAAATAAAACCAGAAGCCACCAAATTCAATAAAAGTCTAGGTAACATTTGGAAATATCATGAAAAATGAGCTTCTTAACATTAAAAAAATGACACAGTAGAAGGTACAGCAACTTAAATAGACACACTACCTCTAAATCATACACAACTGATAAAAAGGGAGAAAGCATATTTATTTATTTAGAAAATTGATATGGCTGATGTGATAATATAAGGTGGTTTACAATGACATTAAATGACATTGGACCGCATTCTGCCTCATACTTCCCTCCGACCGGTTAGGGCCCACAGAGTTGGCCTCCTCCAGGTCCCGTCGGCCAAACAATGCCGGCTGGCGGGCCCTAGGGGGAGAGCCTTCTCTGTGGCTGGCCCCGTGCTCTGGAACCAACTTCCCCCAGAGACCCGAACCATCCCCACTCTGCTGGCCTTCCGAAAAGCCGTTAAAACATGGCTTTTCCTGCAGGTGGGGGGGATAGCTTAATCCACCTGAGATCACCCCCCAAGTAGGTATGATATCGAATGAATGTTGCTGTTTTAATATTGTTTTTAATAATTTGTATTTGTTTTTTAATCACTTGCATTTTGATTATTCTTGTATTTTTTTTCCTGTTGTACGCCGCCCTGAGTCCTTCGGGAGTTGGGCGGCATATAAGAATAACAAAATAAATAAATAAATAAATAAATAAATAAATAAATAAAAACACAATAAAATATGACCAAGTGAACCCACAATAGCATATATCCTAACCATAGTGCCCCAGCATCCCACAACTCTATATTTGGATTTGCTGGACTCACTTTTATCCTAGCCCAAAGCTTGGCTAAAGAACCAAGTTTTCATAGCCCTCTGAAAGACTAATAGGGAGGGAGTCCTCTGGACTTTGGGGATTATAGTACTTCTTTAACATAGTATGCTATTCTTGATATAAATAATCTTGTAAATAATAGAAGGGATCCATGCATTTATTACTATATTAGGTTTATGCTTTTTCTATTGTAGTCCCTGCCTATGGAACCTCCTTGCCCTGGAGATCTAACAGGTCCCCCTCTTTAACCTTCTGGAGAACACTTGAGACCTGGTATTGTCCCCAGGTGCTGGGATAGGGTGAGCTCATAGTGGGAAGATGTTATATAAGACACTGTTCTTATTAAAAGTAAAACAAGACTTTCATAGGCTGTGTTATATTAATTAAGGAAGCAAATCCAGTGCGTTTTATCTGAACTACCTTTCTTTCCGCAGAGCTATTTCTTTTATTTTCTTACCTTATCTCTTTATAAGTTTGCTACAAATTCCCTTGTAGAACATGAAATGGGAAAGATTATAGCTTAGTCATTACATACTCACTTTTCCTTCAGTGCTCAGTTCTAATTATAGAGATTTCTCTTGCTTTGTTTTTGCTCATAGTTTCTAGCTGATCATATGTTGTGTTAAGTGAGGTAAACCACACTGTTGATTTTATGTAGCACTTCTATAACCCTTACATATTTTCTCAATGCATGGGAGGTATTCACTGATAATGTTTAGGTTTGGAGATACTCGGTGTTATGTCAAAGGTCTTTTTCAGCTTGCATTGCTGAGCCTTGCCTGGTGGGAAGTCTCCTTCTGTTGATAAATAATTTGTTTGAAGGCTTAAAATGAGCATTCTAAAAAAAAAATAGAATTTTACAATACATAAATAGCATTGCATGAATTGCAGCTGCTTTGGCGAGGTCTTCACATATGTCTTGCAGATCGGGTTTATGCATATTATAACAGCTGCAGTGTTAAGATCTCAGAATGATGAAAAGCTTCCCAATTTTGGAATCCTGTAGAAAATTAGAGAAGATGCCAGTAATGTCTGTAGGAGAGATCAACATTTGCAAGAAGGCAGGTGCAATGTCTGGTTGAGGCTCTGGTCCTTTTACAGTGGTGATGTCAACTGCATGTAGAAAATGGGTTGGGCATCAATAGCTAAATTATGTGCTCATCGTGGAGATTTGAGGGCAGCCATGAAATATTCTATTCTTTAATGAGAGGGCTTGAGTCCTTTCCAGAATGTGTGTTTTGAATTCATTAAGTTACTAGCAGTAAAATTCATTTTAAGGAAACCTATATAAGACCTATTAGGCTTATATATCTTTTACCAATATAATATTGTTGGTCAGACTAAAGTCACAGCACTATATTAATCGTATAACACTTAAATTCGGGGGGGAAATACCAAGGAATCATTTTTGATTTGTTATCTTGGAAATATATATTTCCCTGAAAAAAATAGGTTGTTTGTGTTCTACCCTTCATTTATAGTTGCATATGAATGCTATTATTGGGTAGCTAGTGCCCTATTCGGAGTCAGATGTTTTAAATTAAGGCATGGAAATCTACTCACGTAATCACAGCCAGATTGGGCAGAATGTCATACTTTTTGTCCCCTAAGTCAATGATAGAGAATTGTATCTTTTTTCATAATAATGATAGAAGAACATGTGCTTCTCCATGTTGGGATCTTTCCCTTCCTGCCATATTACTCATTCAGGCAAGCCATAGAAAGCACAGTATGTAAGTGCTCAAGGCCAGGCCTTTTCAGATGACTCTCCCAGAGAGGGACCCATGCCTTCTTACTTTTCATTGAAAAGCAGACTATGGCCAACATTTGGCTCTGTGAACACTGAATTCTATATAACACAAGGATCATATTGCTTGTCTGCTGCAGGACATAAGCCCCCCAGGGCATCACACAATGCAGACTGCAAAGCTGAGCTTCTGAGCTATTATTAGGAGAAAAAAACAAACCAGTTTTTGGCCACCTCTAGAAAAACAGTTCCTTCCCCCCCCCCCCTTGGCTTCAGGGCTGGCTGAAACATACATCTGTGTAGGTGGCATTTTGTTTAGGATGTTTCCCTGCCATTTTCTCTGCTCCTTGCTTTTCACTTGCTTCACATTTCATAGTACAGCCTGAGAAGTCTTCACGCAATGAACGTCTCAAAGGAAAAATGTGTGTAATTAAGAACTGGGTATGATTTGAAAATCACATGGATGGTTGTTTAGCAGAGAATTAGCACCCCAGTATTCACACATATTACATACATTGACTTGCAAACATTTATGAATAAAATCTACTGTTTTTTTAAGTAACTTTTTAAGCAAATCTTTTTTTTGGGCCCAGTATCTTTAAAGCTGATAGATACCATCCACACACACAGTGTGTGTGTGTGTGTGTGTGTGTGTGTGTGTGTGTGTGTGTGTACATACACCAGGGGTGGGTTCTACCTCGCTGCCGGTTCACTTCCTCCCGGGCTGCGTAGGCGCACCGTGTGGGCGCAGGCACGCATGCGCAGTGCCAAAAAATCCCAAAAAACAGCCAAAAACAAGATGGCGACCGCATGCACAGTGCCAGAAACTTGGCTTCTGCACATGCTCAAAAGAAAAAAAATCAAAAAATTTCAAAAAAAGGATGGCGGTACCCACGGACCGGCACCGACCGAACTGGTTCCGTGACATCGTCGTGACATCACCAGCGGATCGCTACCAGTTCGGGTGAACCAGTCCGAGCCAGGAGGAACCCACCTCTGACACACATATATACATACATACATACATACATACATACATACATACATACTATTCTATCCCCACGAAGCACACAACCACACAAGCAGCTTGTACACACTGATTTAATGAAAGAAAGGCTACTAATAAAACGTCTTAGTAGGAAACAAGAGGCACACACCAATTTACAAACAAACTGTTATCAGCAAGCAACCAGCTATCAATTAAGCTTCATTAATAGCTGGTATAGTTCAAAGACAATGATAGCTGGTATTCAAAGACAATGATAGCTGGTACCATTAATAGCTGGTATAGTTCGAAGACAATGACGAGCAATTGAATCTGTTTATCTTACGGAGTTTCCAAGAGCTGGCAAAGTTCCTAGAAATTAGTCCTTGATAATCCAAGCCAACGCAGAGAATGCCAAAAAAGAGTCATGGAGCAAGCTATGATCAGACAGGTCTCTTTTCCAAACGTTGTTCTCTGCAGCTTGTTAGCTGCAACTGATGACCTTAAATAGACTAGGGGAGTGGCCAATTATCCCCAAGTCTACTCCCAAGTAGACCTCCTCCGGAGTAAACCTTCCTGCCTCTTGGCAGCCCTGCGTGCTCTTGCATTCAGGAAAGGAGTAGCCCCTCCTTTCTCAGCACTGCCAAGAGGTACTGAAGGTTCCAAAGGCCCAGGCTGCACAAGCTGCGGGCGGGCCACAACACATACATACAAACATATAGGAAAGAAGGAAAGCATTCAGTGTAAGGATAACATACTCAAATAGATTATTTCAAACAAAATGATGTGGAGCTGCTAATATTAATATTTTGTTAATATGATGTCTTTTTAAAGACATCAACATTTTAAAATGACAGCTCAGCCAATTTGTAGGAACTTACGAGGGAACCATGTCCTTTGTGCATTACTTTCTTTCTATAATTTGGAAAGAAAAACAAACAAAAAAAAAGAATGGATGTAGAAAAACATGCTTGGACTACTCAACAGATATCCAAAATTGGCCTGCCCAAAATTGGTTTTGTACAGCAGAGTGCAAAAGTCTCAATTTTACATTCTATAACAGCAAGTGAGTTTTTATGCTTCATATTTTTTTTCTTCTATGGTGGAAGTTTTAGGATATTAGGTATATTACTAAAAGAAAGTGGTGGGGTCTATTTTAGGGGGAGGGAAACAGACACTGGTAAAAATATTATACACAACTGTAGCTCTTTCTACTGCATGTTAACTCTAGAGGTCATGTTTATGATAGATATATTACAAGAAGAAACATTTTCTGAACATTTAATGTTTACCAGATAATGTGTATATATTTCCAGATAATCATATCTACTCTAAGTTGATTATGAAGCTAAGATTACATAGGGGAGGGGTTGACTCCCTTATATCCGCGTTTCTTTGCATTCTTTTTTCATTGCTGTTCTTGTTTGAGATGATTTCCTTTAACATACTCGACACAGATCAGCAGGGGACTTGGCTCTATTAAAGGAGATCTTTAAAAGAAAATCAACTGTGGAATGTTTTACAAATGTGGTTCAATAAACTCCACATAATTTCAAATGAAAATGATGCCAACAAGAGGGCCTTGGGAATGTGGTATAGAAAACAGTGTTTCTCTTAGACTCAAGCAAGAAGGACCATTGGGAGAAAAGAACTATTTTCAAATAGCTTGATAGGGGAGAAAAAAAAATCTTTAGCAGAGGTTCTAAAGAGCAACATTTGCATATTAATAGAAGATTAAAGTGCCCATCAAGTATTCTGTAGCAGTTACTTTTTTCCCTTCTGTTTTGTTCTTCACAAAAACATTTTTCATAACAAAAAGAAACTTCGGTCTCTTCAACTATGGCAAGCCAGTCTCTGAGGTTTCCGGTGACAATGAGACCCAGTATCTTTGTGTTTGAACACTGCTGCATTATTTATTCACACACATACAGTCTATATGCCAAAGGAACTTTAAACTACAAAAATTCAAGATGCTTCAGTAGAAGACCTTTCTTTCTTTCTTTCTTTCTTTCTTTCTTTCTTTCTTTCTTTCTTTCTTTCTTTCTTTCTTTCTTTCTTTCTTTCTTTCTTTCTTTCTTTCTCTCTCTCTCTTCCCATCCCCCTTCCTTCCTTCCTTCCTTCCTGCCTGCCTGCCTTCCTTCCTGCCTGCCTGCCTGCCTTCCTTCCTTCCTTCCTTCCTTCCTTCCTTCCTTCCTTCCTTCCTTCCTTCCTTCCTTCCTTCCTTCCTTCCTTCCTTCCTTCTTTCTTTCTTTCTTTCTTTCTTTCTTTCTTTCTTTCTTTCTTTCTTTCTTTCTTTCTTTCTTTCTTTCTTTTCTTCCTTTCTCACAGGCAAAGTTTTTCCTGGCAATTGTATTTACTTCAAATGTTCATGGAGATACACTTCATTTTAGTGTAAATATATTTACTGTATGTGGAAACATGAGATTAGATTACGAGTACAAATAAAACCAGGAAGATGGGGCATGGTGTTCAGCATTTACACATAGAACGGGGCGTTGTTCCTTACCTGAACGCCCCTTCTCGTAGGGCGGAGCGAGCCTCCAAGAATGGGATGATCCAATCCATCAGCCAATCAGGACTGAGTCTGACTCTATATAAAAGCTGTCACCCCGAAGGGCACCCCCTCTTGAGACGAAGGACGGAGTCAGACCCATAGTGTAACAACCTAACCATACTTTATTAAACAGCAGGAATGTAAAACTATAACTCTATGCAAGAAACCAACAGGGAGTGACTTGGAGGCTCGCTCCGCCCTACGAGAAGGGGCGTTCAGGTAAGGAACAACGCCCCGTTCTCCATAGTGGGCGGAGCGAGCCTCCAAGAATGGGACATGCCAAAGCAGTTCGGTCCCTAGGGAGGGCAGACAGTTATTCATGCTGTTCCTCAGCCGATAAGGCAGACTGAAGAACATGCCTCCCAAAATCGGCCTCAGCCGAGGCGAATTGGTCCACTTTGTAATGTCTTATAAAGGCCACCGGAGAAGACCAGGTGGCCGCCCTGCACACTTCCTCCAGAGAAGTTCTGGCCGACCACGCTGTCGTGGTGGCTGCGCTGCGTGTCGAGTGTGCGGTTAACCCTGCCGGACGTGGGAAGCCTTGCACACAGTAAATGTCTGCAATGACCGACCTGATCCAGCTGCCAATAAGCGCTGGCGAAGCCTTGTTGCCCATGGATTTTGGATGGAAACAAACAAACAACGCTTCCGAGCGCCGAAAGGGGGCAGTGCGGATGTTGTAAATTTTAACCGCCCTCCGTACGTCAATGGTGTGCCACTGGCGTTCCAAGTCCGTTGAAGGTTGGGCATAAAAGGAGGGCAAGATCAGGTCTTGTGTCCTATGGAAGAGTGTATTCACCTTCGGAATGAAAGTCGGATCCAGACGGAGAACAACCCTATCGGGGTGGAATATACATAAGTCATCCCGGACCGATAGGGCCGCCAGTTCTGAAATCCGACGTGCCGAAGTTATGGCCACCAGGAAGGCAACCTTGAGGGTGAGGTGTCTTAGAGAGACGGTGCGTAGCGGCTCGTAGGGCTCCGTCGTCAATGCAAGAAGAACCCGTGGGAGATCCCACGTCGGGAATCTGTGGACGACAGGCAGCGAGATGTTGGAGGCCGCTCGTAGAAATCGCCGTATCAGCGGATAAGCCGACAGTGTGTCTGCGGTGTCGCAGGTGAGCATGGTGGAGAGCGCCGCCATTTGGCGACGCAGAGTGTTGGGGGCCAACCCCTTGTCCAGGCCTGCTTGTAAAAAGCGCAAAACACCCACGATGGTAAGGTCCACCGGACAAAGAGAGGCGGCTGAACACCACAAACAAAATGACTTCCATGTAGAAGCGTAAATGCGGTCAGTCGATGCCCGTCTGGATGACATGAGAGTGTCCACAATGGCGTCAGGGACCCCGCGATGCGTCAGGCAGCGCCGGTCAAGTGCCAAGCGGTCAGCTTGAACCAGTGCGGGTCCAGATGGTGCAAGGACCCCTGGGAAAGCGAAGACGCGGTCGGTGGTATCCGCCATGGTGGGCTGGCCGATAGCGACCGGAGGTCCGCGAACCACGTTCTCCTGGGCCAGTGCGGGGCGAGGAGAATCACCTCCGCTTCCTCGGCGATGATCCGGCGGATGACCTGTGGTAGCACTGCCAGAGGAGGGAAGGCATATAGGAGGCCCCTCGGCCAGGGACAACGAAGGGCGTCGATGTTCTCGGCCCCTTGGGACTGGTAGCGGGAGACAAACCTCGGGAGCTTGGCGTTTTGGGGAGTGGCAAATAGGTCGATGACCGGAAGTCCGAAGCGCTGCACCAGCTGTTGGAAAATGTCCTGGTGTAGGCTCCACTCCGCCGAGTCCACCGCATTGCGACTGAGCCAGTCCGCTGTGGTATTGTCTACCCCCGAGATGTGCTCCGCTCTGAGCGAGAGCAGGTGGCGCTCTGCCCAGAGTCCCAAGGCTTTGGCCTCCGACATGAGGTCCCTGGAGACCGTCCCACCCTGGCAGTTGATGTGGGCCTTGGTGGTTACATTGTCCGTCATCAACAGGACATGTCGGTTGCGGAGGATGTGCTGGAATTCCTGAAGAGCCCGGAATGCTGCTCTCAGTTCTAGAATGTTGATATTCAGGAGGGTCTCCGACTGAGACCACGGTCCCTGGGCCACATGGGAAAGGACGTGGGCTCCCCATCCTTGCAGGCTGGCGTCGGTTGTTACCGTCACCCGGCTCGGCTCGAAGAAGCTGGACCCTTCGGATATCGCCGGGGACCGCCACCACTGGAGACGGACAGAGGATGGGATCAAGATTTTTGCCAATGAGTTGCTCTTCCCGGCCCTTTGGAAGGGTAGCAAGAGCCATTGTAGTTCCCTGGAGTGCAGTTGTGCCCAGGGAGTGATATGGATGGCCGAAATCATTTTTCCCAGGAGAGACGAAAGCAGTTTCAAAGGTGCTCTTCGCAGACAGAGCACCTGCTGGACAAGAGTGGTGAGATTGTCCTGCCTCTCCTGGGAAAGGAACACCCTGCACTCCAGGGAATCCACAATAGCTCCAAGGTGGGTAATTCTGTTGGTGGGCCTGAGCTGGCTCTTTTCGATGTTTAAGGAGAAGCCATGCTCTTCCAAGCACTCCATGGTTAACTGAAGATCCGCCTCCGCCCGTGTAAAGGAGGACGATAGGACTAAAATGTCGTCCAGATAGCAATGCATGCGAACGGGAATGTCCCTCATGCTCACCGCAAGGGCTGCCAGGATCTTCGTAAAGACCCGCGGGGCGGAGGAGAGGCCAAATGGAAGTGCCGAATACTGATAGTGGTCGGACATGTAACAGAAGCGGAGGTACTTTTGGTGGGAAGGCCGAATTGGTACACGAAGATAAGCTTCTGTCAAATCGATAGAGGCCATAAAGTCCCCCTTTCTCACACATGCCAGGATGGACTGCAGCGTGTGCATCTTGAACCTCTTATATGCGACGAATTTGTTGAGTCGCTTGAGGTCCAGGACCGCTCTCCACCCCCCCGAGGATTTTTCGACAAGGAATAAATTGGAATAGAATCCTTGCCCCTGCTGGTCCTCCGGAACCCGTTGGATGGCATCAATTTCCAACAGGTGCTGGATAGCGGCCTGCATTAGAGACCGCTTGTGGGGATTGGAGGACTGGGGGCACCTCATGAAAAATCCCGGTGGGGTGGAGAGGAGGTCGAGTGCGAGTCCCGATGTAATGGTCTCCCGCACCCAACTATCCGTGGTGGTAACTTCCCATCGCCCGGCAAAGTAGCGCAGGCGACCCCCAATGGGAAGGCCTGAGGGATCTACTTGAAGCGGTGGTAGGAGCGCCCGCCTGCACCCCGAAAAGGGCGCTTGGCCGGTGGGTCTGCCTTAGGTCTGTCCTGCCCCTGGTTCTGACGGCCGCCTGCCTGATATCTACCCCTATACCTAGGGGCACGGTAAGGACGGTGAGGTGGGGGAGGGGGAGGGGGCGTAGAAGGTTTATTCTGGCCCCTGCGGGTACAGTTAGGGAGAACCTTCCGCTTGTCTTTTGACTCTACGAGGTACGGGTCCAATGCCTCCCCGAAGAGGGACTGACCCTGGACCGGAGAGGTGGCAAGACGCCACTTGTGGCGAGCGTCTGACTGCCATCCTCGGAGCCAGTGCATCCGGCGTGCTACCACGGATGCCCCCATTGATCTTGCCGCGAAGCGTGCGCTTTGGAGGGTGGCGTCTGAGGTAAATTGGGCCACCGCCAGTAATTTGTTGATGTCCTGGCGGGTGCGCACATCCGAGGACTGCTCTTGTAGCGTCTTGAGCCAGTGGATAGAGGTCCGGCAGAAAAACGAGGCCGTAGCTGAGGCCCGGACGGCCCAAGCGGCCGATTGGTGGGAACGTAAAATGGCCTGCTCCGTGCGGCGGTCCTCGGGGCGCAACAATTCTTCACTGTCGCCAGGCAGAGGGTTAGCCGAATAGAGCGCCTTGATAGGCGGGTCTATCGGAGGGACAGGCAGGTGTTGTGCCAATCCCTGCGCCACATTGAAGTACCGTTTGTCTAAGGACGACGGCCCGCTCCCATAATCGGGGCCTGCCACTGCTTAGTGACTGAATCAATGAAGAGTTTTGGCGCTGGTATGACCTCTTCTTGCGAAGTCGTTTCTTCGAAGAGAGGGTCGCCCGGTTCCTCGCCGGCTGGCTTGGTCTCCACTGGAGGCATCTTGGCCGCCGCCTGGGCCTTGTGGAGCAGAGATTTGAATAGGGCCGGGTTGAAAAGGCCCGTGGTCGTCGGGGGCGCAGGGGCGACATCTTCATCAGCAGACAGGTCGAGGTCAGGCCCCTGGTCCTCGGTCTCCTGAAGAGATTCTGGAGACGGCTGAGGCGTGGTGGCTTCGGCCGCCAGAGGTTGGTCCCACTCGGCGGCTGGTGGAGAGCGGCACGGCTGGGTGGTGGTCGCTGTGCTCGATGCGGAGGGCATTGGCGTTGTGGTCTGCTTGATGCCTGCTGCGATCCCATCCCTGATCGCCATCTGGATTAGAGCCTGAACCTCCGGGCTCTGGAAGATGGCCGAGGCCGTGACCGGCGGGACAGTCGGGGGAACCTCCCGTGATGTGTGGGGTTCTTCCCAAATATCCGCATCCCCCAGACAAAGGTTGGGGTTGTCTAACGAGAAAGCCCCAGATGATTGTCTGGATCTGGGGGCCAGTGCGTCCCCCACGTCTCGCGGACGGGGGGTGCTGGTGGAGGCCGAGTTAGGTGGTTTGGCCTTGTCCTTGTGGCCCCCCTCCCTTTGGGAGGGCCTCTTGGGGTCAGCCCCACCCTGGCGGAGAGGGGAGCGGTCCCTGTGTGACGCTGGCGGGGTGGATGATGCCCGGGCAGCAGTGTCGGGCAGCCTGGGCTCCTTGCTTGCCTTGGCCTTATTTTTTGTACCCTTCTCGGCCATGGCCCCTCTTGGCAGTAACGCAGAAGAAGTGGAGCCGAATGAGCAGAGCGCGCGCTCAGGAGAACTGCGTGGCAGCCGCCAAGCAGCTGGGCTCCGCCGATGCCGAAGGAGGGAATCCCCGATGACGTAGGAGCCTCCCTGCACGCGTGCGCACTGAGCGCCGCAAGGCCGACGAATAGGTGGAGCTGCCGAGCCGACAGCCGAGCCGACTTTGTAGAAGTTGAAGAAAAAATGATTTGTTGAAAGAACCTGCTAGGTTAGGAAACACTAGTCCCAGACTTAGGACTGAGTCGAAAGAGGGGGTGCCCTTCGGGGTGACAGCTTTTATATAGAGTCAGACTCAGTCCTGATTGGCTGATGGATTGGATCATCCCATTCTTGGAGGCTCGCTCCGCCCACTATGGAGAAGGTTGGCTGAGCAATGCTTGTGCACCAGTAGGGAGTAGTATTTTCTCTGAAATAAGGGAAAATTGGGGAGGATTTGCTATTTTAAAATACTCCTCTCTGGCAGAGTTCTCAAAGTAACAAGACAATGAAGCATAATGATTTTAAGATGTTTTAAAATATCTGTTACAGCATGACAACATAACTGCAGTGAGTAAAAATCAAGATCTTTTATTAAAGTACCACCATATTCTAATGTAGGATATAGAAAGAATATTAAACCTATAATATAAAATTGGGTGATATATTCATACATTAGGACCAAGAGAGGAATAATATACCAATATTTTTTTATCTAGCATGACATAATTTATAATGTAGTCTATTTTATATGTAGCACATAGTCCATTTTTATTTTATGATTTTTCACATTTCAGAGCAGTTGGAACCCAAGAGTACTTGAAACTATTCTGAAATAACAACTTTTAAAAATATTACATAATCAGCATGGTGCAGAAATTCAGCAACACCAATATAACTCACGATTGCACCTTGGTACAAAACGTATCTGCCAAAATATTTCAAGCCAACTTATTTGTTAATATTATCCATATGCTTAAATTGCCTGAAGTCATCAGAGTCATGTTGGAGAAAATGTCAGTGCAATGAAATACACTCCTCACAAGCTTCATGTTGCAGCAAAAGTGAATCCAATGAAGTTATCATCTCTGTTCCTTTTCACCCCAACACTTTGTCCTAAAGCTATCACTCAATGGAAAGCAGGCAAGTTGCGTTCTGTTTATTTACACAGAGAGGGTATCATAGAAGATTAAACAGGTCTAAATCAAACAATTGAGTCAATATGTTCAAAATTTATTTATTTATTTATTTATTGTTCAATCTTATAGGCCGCCCAACTCCCGCGGGACTCTGGGCAGCGTACAAGATGAGAAATGAACAATCAATTAAAACAATAATAAGAAAAATTAAAAATGCATATAAAAGTTAATATTTACCATCATTCATACACGGGGAGACCATATCTAATCTCACTGGTCTCTATTCCCACGCCTGCCAGAAGAGCCATGTTTTCACGGCCTTGCGGAAGGCCAGCAAGGTGGGGATAGTCCAGATCTCTGGCGGTAGTTGGTTCCACAGAGACGGAGCTCCCACAGAGAAGGCTCTCCCCCGCGGTCCCGCCAACCGGCATTTCTTGTACAAGGCACTTGTACAAAAGTATATGAACACACATAGGATATCAATTTTTCATACTATATTTTCCCCAACATAATATAAAATTAACAAAAATCAGGTATGAAAATATGTAAACTGTGAAATTTAATTGGATGGAACTATTGTGGTAGATTTTTTAAAATTAAAATAGTTTTCTCCATTGCCTATATGATGATGAATATATATTTGAGAACACACTATCTATGGGATAATATGCTGAATTATATATAAGGCAACTGCCTAATTGAGAAGATCTACGAAAGGTTTGGATAGCAGACAGGAAGTTCATCCAAATAGTTTAACTTCCTTTGTATTCTATTTATTATTATTTTCTAACTCTTAATATCTTATTCTCCCTCAAAATCTGATACACACTGAGTAAACAATCCAATTAAGAACTTCACCTTCTTTTTGTTAATATAAAATTCATGTTATCTAGCATGTTCATCCTCACTGCAATCATCCAGTTGATACTTCTATAGCACTATTTGTTGACAATTTTTGTAAACTTCATAAAATTCTTTGTAAACATTAATTCTGTGTCATTATCCATCTGGGTGAATAAGCAAAAAGATTCCCCTTCCCATATGCCTTTTGACTCTTTACAACCTTTTCTTCAAATAAAGAACTATCTTTGATTTTACTTTTCATAATGTTCTTGTTATTGAAATAGATTTAAATATTTAAAACTAGAATGGAATGCAAAATAACATAGATGTTAATAGATATTTGTGCACATTGGTACACACTTTTATAATAGTATAAAAGAAAACCACAGTAGGATGTTTTAAGTGTAAAACATCAACTCCCCTATATTAAAACTACATATGACAATTGTAAAGAAGAACTCGGTTTCCATTATCAGTACCATCTGTCTATAATTCCAAGAAGTTCATTAAACAATTAGCTAATTAAGCAGGGATGGCATATAAAGAAAAACAGCATCACAAATTTCTCACAAGTTCACTACTTTTTGCTTGAAATGACTGGTAATCAAGCATGGTGCACTAGATAATTGTTCACTTTTTCAACTGGCAGTAAATGTCACAAAGAAAAATGCAATGTAGTGAATACTTCTTGATCTCAAAACTTCTTCATTATTACTAAGATTTTCCACAAGTATGTAAGTGATATAGTGGCCAGGGTTGTTAGAATTTGCCAGGTAAGTGTAAAGGTCTATGCTACCAAAGATCTTAGGATCTTAAGTGGTCATTACATCTCAGTCTAATCTACTACAGAAGAGAGCTCTAAAAAACAATAACCATAACAATAATAATAAAATTATAGAATTGGAAGCAACCTTTTAACCTTCAAGTCTACTATGCTACTTAATGGATTAGGAACCAAGTGGTCATGATCAGTTTGGCCGGAGAACTACTTTGATCTTCTGATTAAGATATTGGACCAGAAGCAGGTAAACTTAGTCCTACCTTAGGGATGAAAACCACTTGAGTGGTCTTAGGCCAATTGTTCCCGCTCAGTCCTTCAGAGAAGGGAAGGGCAAACTATTTCCCAAAACGCTGCCTAGAAAACAGCATAGACTTGTCCATGTAGTTACCAAAAGTCTGATTTGCCTTTTTTTTTTAAGGCAAGGGGCCACAACCTTTGACACACTGTTGTGATATACAGCCCATGGAAAAAACTGATGCATAGATAATGGATCAGATTCCACTCTGACACTTGTCAGTGTAAGTCACCTGGTAGTTAATATGCTATTGAAGAAATACAGGTATTAGGGGAAGAGGTAACAGTGACTGTGGCAGCAGTGATTAGACAGAGCTCAAGCAAACATTTTGCATTATCTATGGCCCTCTTTCTCTCCCTGTTTCAGCATGTAAGTACTGATGTTTTATTTTCTAGTTTCTACTCAAGAGACAAGGGTGGGACATTGTGAATGAAATTCTAAACTAGACAGATATATTCTGAAATAAATGTGTCAAGATTCATCCATAAGAGCCGAGGTGGCGCAGTGGTTAAAGTGCCGCACTGCAGGCTACTTCAGCTGACTGCTAGTTCAGCAGTTCAGCTGTTCAAATCTCACCGGCTCAAGGTTGACTCAGCCTTCCATCCTTCTGAGGTCGGTAAAATGAGGACCCAGATTGTTGGGGGCAATATGCTGAACTCTGTAAACCGCTTAGAGAGGGCTGTAAAGCACTATGACGTGGCATATAAGTCTAAGTGCTATTGCTATTGCTATCCAGCATCTCCACCCTCACTTCCATAATAAACAATTGTAAGCCAACTGTAGAATCAGGAAATTGGAAAAGGCCATTTAGCCAAGTCTAGTTCCCTGTTCAATGCAGAAATCAAATTAAAGTGTAGAATTTGATAGAAGGCTAACTTTGGCTTGAGTGCATCTAGCTAAGAGGACCTCACCATGTCCCTTGGTGGTTGTTTCCACTGCTGAACTGTTCTTAACTATTAGGATTTCCTCCCCTAAAAATCTTCCTTCCTGTAATTTATTCTGCATTTTATAATGATAGAGAACAGATTGAAGCTTGCTTCCAGATGGGTCCCTCTTTCGGTGTTTGAATAATAAGAAAATAAAAAAGAGTGGAAGGGCAATAAGCTGTTACTTGCTATCCTAACCTCCTTGGAGGAAGGGTGGGAGTCAAGTGTAGTCATGTCATTATTTATAATAAATTGTATTTAATAAATAAGCATAGTTTCTATAATGCTTTGTTAAAAAAAAATCCTAAAAGAAAAAAATACTGGGGAAAGAAGACAATGTTGTATTAAAACCCTATTGCTTTTCTATGTGAAATATTTTTAATGATTTATATCAGCTGTGATGATAGCTTGAGATGGTTAAAACCTCTGAGTAATCCAATAAAGATCTTGTAGTCCTGTGCCTTTTTATGTTTCTTCCAGTAGCTGAATATGAAGCCCTTTATTTATGATTCAGGAAATGGGCTAAAAGCTTTTTTGGTTCATCTCTGTTTACAAAAGTTGTTTTTGCCATGGTGATGCGCCATTGCATTTTAATACTTAATATAGTAAATCAAAAGCAGTACATTGCTTTGAAATGCTTTCCATAATTATGGAAATGATTTTCCTCCTGGATTTCTTCTGCTGTGGTGCTTTCAGCCCACTGTGATTTTCCTATTAGCAAAATATTAGGGTATGTTTGATTTCCTCTATCTCTTTTTATATAAAAAAGGATAAAGTTTACTTCCAATAATGCATGCAACAACTGCATATAGACATTGTGGAAGTAAAGATGAAACTAGGAAGAAGCTTATACCATCTTATTCAGTTATACTGCCCAAAACAAAATGTAGACTCACTTAGAGTTGCAGAATTTCCCCGTTTTATGTTCATTTTTATGGGTATAAATACGTACATAGATATACTGTCTTCATTTTTCTTTCTTTTCTGTCTTCCTTTTAAAAGTTTTCTTTTTCTATTGTTATTACCTGTTCATTTCTTTCTGTTTGTTCATGTAGTGCATACCGGATAAACAAAGTTTCAGTTTAATTAAACATGAACAATTTTTAAACAACTTTCCAGTAATGGGAGATATTTTAAATCTAAAACCTATGCTTTTTTTAATGACTTCTTCATGTAATCTTTTGAAAACACAAATGAGTGGAAATTCCAAACTCTTCAGTAGTGTTTACACTTCATATTGATTTACACATACATAAACTGCAACTTAGAATATTATTCTACAAGGAAGTACTTATTTTAGCACTTTTAGGAGTGAATGGTGGACAAAATCCTTTCTTAAGGCTTGATAAATTTTGGGGTGAAATCACACCAGTTTAAGATGTTTGGCAAAAGTGTCTTAAATTTTGAAAGAATTTCTTTTTTAGTTTTTTGCATTTTGTATTTTTCCTATTCTTTTTTTCCTTCTGACTTCTGTTTATATTATCTTTTAGCAGTGTAAAACTTTTAATAAAATTATTAAAAATGATATTTGTTGTTATGTATTGAATATATATAGTTGTGTTAAGCCCTGCTAAAGTGAAACTAATCTTTAGCTGACCCTAACTGTTAACTCCAACTGTTTTGGAGGGAAACTTAGAACATTCATATTTGGGCGGGCTTTTTCAAGTATTCAAGTATTATGATTGGTTAAGGCCCTGTGGGCCCAGAGTATAAATTACAGGGATTTGCCTGCAGTTCCTCAGTTCCAGTTTTCAGTTAATAAATGTTGTTGTATCTATTATGGTCTGTTTCTTGCCTGCTAAAGCCCACTACACAATATTTGTATATCTTGTTCTGCTTTGAATCTACTCTTTGCTACATTATAGAAGGATTTCTTAAATAATACCCTATTTCCTCCTGGCATTGCAAACTATTATGAGAGAAGAGAGACATTCTCCTGTTTTTCTGAGCAAACAGGGCCTTTATAGTTGCAAATGCCATCTTATTTCAATGCATAACATAAGGATGTATGCTATTTTATGCTGGTTGCATTCTGACAATATTTGACATAGCAACATTTTATTTTTATGTTTTGAAAATTGTCAGTGGATATGATTTGTGTAAGCACACAGCGTTTTATTTTATCTTTTCATTTAAAGTGTAGGAACATGCAAAATATTTAGGTTTCTCAAGGGAGAGATCACTTAAAAAAGAAAAAAAAGAGATATCCTAGAAGAACTAATAATTTTTGTTTAAAAGGCTAGGTTGATGAAAAATTGTGTAGGTGAGTGTGGAAGAAATAATTAAAAAAAGGATTAGGCAAAAAAATACCCATACAGAATCTAGTTTCCCATTTTGTTGTGATGCATAGCAACTTAAGTGTTTCTTTAATTACTTTAATTGTTAGTGTCCTAGATTTCAATTCCTTTTTCTTTCGTAGGTAGAAAAGTCCTCAAGTGTATCTAAAATTCCCTCTGCTAATTTATTCTATGTCATTATTTACTGAAAGCATTAGGCTTTGTTTAGTAAAAGTTCCCCAATGAATCAAATTACGGCACTGTTTCTGTTTGTGTAATCAGAAAGACAAGTACATTAGTAAAGAAATCACTCTGAACATTGGGGTAGATGTGCAACTAATGATAAAGGTTCTAAAGGCAGACGCTCTGCTTGAACTAACTAGGAGCTACTTATACGGACCATCTCTGAATTCTAATCACTTAAAAGCGACACTAAAACTTTGGTACTGGGTATCCCAGGACTATTAAAAAAAAACACTTTAATGGCCGTGCTGCTCTGCCCTATTTACCAAATACAACTCTCCCCATCACTAAGGAAGAATGACGCTGGTTTTCATCACTGTTTATGACTTCTAAGCCAATGAAAAGCCTCACAATACATACAGTATTAGCTTGAATTTCTGTGCAAATGCCTGGGGACCACAAATGAGTCTTCAGCTTGCACTTCACTTCAAGAGCATAGATCTGCTCTTAGGACATAAGGCTCATTCTCTATAGTAAAAAGTCTCCTGATATTTATTTCCTTATTTATAAAAATGTTACTTAAGAACATAAAACAAAACCTACTTTCTATCTAGCCAAGCCATTGATGTCAACAGCACAGAACTTTGGGAAACAAGTTCAGAGATCCTAACAAAATGGTAAAGAAGGTTTCCAAGCAAGATATTCATGCCTGAATAAATGCAATAATATAAAATCAGGATCAAGTCTGGATTTAATCCTGCCTTGGATAAGTTCAGTAAAACCAATTGAATTTGAGTTAGTTACTTAAATTTATATTTTAAATTTGACCGAGATAAGTGGCTAACAGCAATAGCAATAGCACTTATATACTGCTTCACAGTACTTTACAGCACTGTCTGAATGGTTTACAATATTAACATATTGTCCCTAGCAATCTCGGTCCTCATTTAACTAACGTCAGAAGTCAACCTTGAGCCCAGCTGCGATCAAACACCAGGCTGTGAGCAGAGTTAGCATGCACTATTGCAATCCAACCACTGCGCCACCAGGGCTCATTAATAGCAATAGCAATAGCACTTAGACTTATATACCGCTTCACAGTGCTTTACAGCCCTCTCTAAGCGGTTTACAGAGTCAGAATACTGCCCCCAACAATCTGGGTCCTCATTTTACCCACCTCGGAAGGATGGAAGGCTGAGTCAACCTTGAGCTGGTGAGATTTGAACTGCCGAACGGCAGCTAGCAGTCAGCTGAAGTAGCCTGCAGTGCTGCACTCTAACAACTGCGCCACCTCGGCTCTTTAACAGATTAACAGATGCCAATCAGAACCCCACAAGATGGTACAAGGATGAACATAAAGTAATTATAAGTAAAAAGGCTAAAATATAAGTCTTAAGTATAAATTCCTTTTATTTATGCCTTTGTGGAATGAGGAATTTGAAAGTTGATTCTTGCAAATAGTGCAACATTATGATTTAAAGGAAATATTATTCTGTTAGATGTTTCATTTATGTATTAAATTTCTATGCTGCCTATTTCATCAGTACAGGACTCCAGGAGTTGTATCAATGAAATGATGAGAATCAGTTGGTGGGAACAAAATGAGAGAGTACATAATAAGCAATGGGGCCATTCAGAAAACCAAAAATGAATGAGAATGATGACTGATGTATATCTGGTTATATAAAGTTATATTTGTTTTGAATACGTAGCTCAAGTCTGAATCTAGTGATAATACAGTATATATATATATATATATATATATATATATATATATATATATATATATATATATATATATATATATATATATATATATATATATATATATATATAATGTTTTTAAAAAATCATTTGATTGTTTATGTTAAAAATATTATTGAACGAGACAAGAATGTAGACAGGCAGGGCATTTAGAACAGGCCATTATTTGACAGTGTCAAGGCCTATATTGGCGGAAATGGATTTAGTGGAAAAAGAAAGATGTAGGAGATGACCAGGCTGAGCCCGAGGGAGGAATCCCTTTGCTCCCACAAGAGGCCCACCTTGAATTCCTTTCTATTCTTAACTTCCACTTGATTGTTAGTAGCTCAGATTCTTAAAGAGAGCTTAAATGTACAACAAATATTTATACACATTTGAACTGCCTGAATCTCCCATTTTCCCTGGTGCTGACAGTAGAGTCATAGTAAAATGTTTCCAGGAAAAGAAAGTATGGATCGCACATAAAAAAAATTATTAGAAGATACTTTATTGACTCAACAATAAATGGAACGTGAATGGGAAGAAAAATAATGTGCTAGGAACAAAATGGAGAAACATATTTCAAAATGCTACAAAAATATCTAGAATGAAGCTAAGTATGGAAATGGATGAGTGATAAAAAAAATTGAAGTGGAAGACAGTGAATTGAAAAAATGCTACTAAAAGAATGATTGCTACATAAACTAATATTAGAGGAGGATATTGTATACTATACATAAGGAGAAAAAGATAGTTGCAATGAATGTAGACAAAGAGAGAAGGAAATAGTTAAGATTAAAAGAGAGAGAAAGAGAAACCACTGAGTAGTATAAGAAATATTTTGGAATTGGGTAAAGTGATGTAAATAAGAAACTCCAGCACAGTTAATAGTATTAAAAATAAAAGTGACAAAATGATTTGAAACTGAAAAGCTAAAAGGAGTATTATAAAAATATGTGTGGGAGTGATAGTGATATATTGTAGAGTGGAATTGAAGTAAATGCTATAAATATTAGTGCCCTCTCACCGTTTGATGAAAAGGAATTATAACACATTGAGAATATATATATATATATATATATATATATATATATATATATATATATATATATATATATATATATATATATATATATATATATATATATATATATATATATATATATATATATATATATATATATATATATATATATATGTAAAACTACAGGGGAGTTGGTGTTACTGGCTAAATAATGGAATATGGATATAGTTTGCTTAAGTAGTAACTGTTCTACTTAGCATCAATTTCTAACAATTGGAAGAATACTTCAGCTACACAAAGGTGAAAGAGTAGATAAATGCAAACAACTCTGGCAAATTAGTTTTTAAGGGTGCTAGGAAAATGTGTGGCAGAATTCTAATCTAAAGAATATAAAAGATGACAGAGAACAAAATTAGAGAAATACAGTACAGATATGTGCCAGGCAGTTATTTGCTTTTCACCACATAATCGAGGAATATATGAATTTCTAAAAAGCTTACGACAAAGTAAATAGTGTTGCATTATAGAATGCTTTGCATGAATGTGGAGTTGAAGGTTGATGGCTGAACGCATCAAGAGTGGTGTGAAATGAAAGTAAGGCATGGATGAGAATGTTTATCAAATGATTCAACACTGATCAGGCAATAAGACAATGATATGGTTGTTTAATGTTTGATACAAAAATATATAAAATAAACTTATAGTAACGGTAAAAACATGTTGGTTGGTGCTGCTGATGTTACAAATACTCATCACTTTATAAGCATCCATTCAGCAACCATTTGAAATTACGATGGTTCTAAATGAAGGGATTTATGATCTGCACTTGAACTATTGGCTGTTGCAGCACCCCATGATCATGTGATCAAAATTTGGGCACTTGGCAGCCTGCCCACACTTACAACCAAGCACAAGGATACTGCAACTCCCCCACCCACTTTTCTCCCCCACCGTCCTTGGAGATTGGCTTTGGTTTGGCTTCCCGTGGTTTTAACTTTCAGGAAGTCAAGCCCAAACCTTTTCTTTTAGAATTGATGTTGCTCTGTGCACCCTTTGGAGAGCTGCATTCTCTTCGCACAGCCTTTGGAATGTGAGGGAGATCTCCCTCACTTTTTTTCCATTGGGAAGACAGTTCCAGTGATCTAACCCTGCCCCAGAGGTGTGCAAAAATGGGCATTGTAGGATGCTGCCTCTGAGCAGCTGCCTTTAGCCATTTCTTTGCAAAAGGCCAGGGGTGAAATGCTCCCGGTTCACTCGTGCCTGTTGGTTGTCGGAGAGCCGGTCCCCTACCCATCAGGATGCCACCATTTGGGTTCTTTTACCCTCTGCGCATGCCCAAAGTGTTCTGTGCATGCGCAGAGGGTAATAGAACCCAAATGGCGGCATCCGGGCAGGTGGGCAGAGCCTCGCACTGCCTTCGCGACCGACTCTCCGATGACTGATAGGCACGAGTGAACCGGGAGCATTTCATCCCTGGGCCTGGCTGAACCTCATCAGCAGTGAGATGAAAAAAAGTTGGCATGACAGAGTGTAGGGTAGTGAGGGTGGCTGGACTGGGGCTTCCCAGGCTGGAATTTTCTATATAGCATAACAAATACGCAACCACTGAGTATTTCCACAATACTGCAGTACTTAAAATTCCACCTGAGCAGCTTCTCCTCTTCTGAGTTGGAAGGGATATTTTTCAAGCTAATAATACTGAAGAGAATTACTTGGGAAGAGAAAGTGAGAAGTCAGATTCTTTCAGTAAGGAGATGTTGACAAGCTCAGGATAGATGCTTTTTGTCTGTCCTTGATAGTGAGCTGCACTAATATATGATCAGAATTAAGATCTATAAAAATAGTAGGTTCAGACAATGATTAGAAAGTAAGTTCCAGACTAAATTTTGATGATGATTGCTTAGGAAGCCACAGAGATGCATATTTTAAAGAAATGAATCATATCTTAAAATATTAAAAGAACAAATGTTGGCGCATTTATGATAAATTGGTTAACAAATTGTTAGCTTAAAAAACTGACATTCAGAGGAAATTATAACCATAGTTCAGAATGCAGGGCCATAGGGCCACTCTGGAATACTGGAAGAAAGGGTAAGGCACTGAGTCATTTATCAAGGGAAATTTGGAGGTTAAGGAATTGAAACTGTCAAGAATTAAGAAATATAGTGAATCTATCTTCCATGAGCCAAAAGCTAGAAAGACTAATTGGCTAATAATAGTGAACACTGTAGCCCCCCAGGTCAGGAAAATGATGCAATGAGATAAAAAGGCCCCAAAGACTAACACAATTGAGAGTACATTATTAAATCTTCCACATTAATTGGGCAGCTCTATAAGTGTTTAATATAATAGAAATCATTACGGGCAATGTACTAAGCCTTAACATTCATTACAGGGAGCCATTTAATGTTTTCTCCCATGAAAATGGTTAGAATGTAAGTGATTGATGAGATAGTGATGAGGGGATCTACAGTATATATTTTGAATGCCATTTAACAGTCCAGGCAGCCACCTGAGGCCTAACAAAATCCAGTCTCAGGATCATACAGCCAGTTCTATCACAAAGTTTAATTCAAATTGAAGGCTATCTTAGTAGTGTGAACTTCCTATCCTTTGATATGTACATACAGATGTGCTCACCCATTTAAATTCTCATTTTAGTTGATATGAATGATGACTGAAAGTATATATGCCTGAGTATTATTGAAAATGTTGATAACCTCTGTGTCTTGAGATGACCAAATATAGGTTTAATGGTTTCCTGTTTGCACCCACAAGTCTTCTCAAAGTCTAAGATGACTGTTAGAACCCTGTTCAAACAACTGGGTGTGTTAATATATGATTAAGCCACAAATCATTGTTATGTGTATATTGCTTTAAATGCATTGTGGATGATTACTATATAAGCAAGCAAGAGAGCATGCTCAATGTGGTTGATGGTTGATGGTTGATGGTTTATGATTGGTGGTTGTGTTTGACGGTGTGTTCCGGATTGAAGACTCTCTGTGCTGCTTTACTGATCAATAGATTACTTTATGGCTGTGTGGCATTGCTGTGAAAAAGAAGAGTAACTATCTGTGATAGTATAGAATTCAGTGATAGCTGTAATCTTTGTGAGTTAAAACAAAGATAGGCAAGAAGAAGAAACTTCGCATTGACTGGATAACTGTGTATGACTTGGACTTCCTATTTAACTTTGCTACTATTCAAGTAAAAACTATTTTGTACATACTAAAGATATTCTGTTTATTGACTGACTAGCATTCATATCAAACTGCAACACCATTACTACAAAACATTTCGCTGTGTATGTGCTTAACAGCACAATAACTCCTTAACAATGATGATGAAGGGAAGATGGCATGCGGCAAAGCAAACATAAGTCTCTGGCATTAAATCTTTGGATTTTAAACAATGCTTTAATAAATAAATAAATAAATAAAATAATCAATAGCTACAGTTCTTCGGAACTATACCCTCTTGCCCAGAAAAAAGACAGAGGTGAATTGGAATGACATCTTCTAAAAAACATGGTTATTATAAAAATATATTATATTTTTAAATATTATAAAACCTAGAGTGGACCAGCCAGAGCCCTGATTTGAACCCTATTGAACATCTCTGGAGGGGCCTGAAAATGACTGTCCACTGATTGTTGTCATCTAACCTGACTGAGCTTGAGATGGTTTGCAAAGAAGAATGGCAGAAAATTGCCCAATCCAGGTTCGCAAAGCTTCTTCAGTCATAGCCAAAAAAGACTCGAGGATGTAATTGCTGCCAAAGATGCTTGAACAAAGTACTGAGTGAAGAGTCTGAATACTTATGCTAATGTGATATTTCAGTTTTTTTTCTTTTAATTAAATTTACAGACATTTCTAAAATTCTATTTTTGCTTTGTCATTATGGGGTACTGAATGTAAATTGAGAAAAAAAATGAATTTCAACAACTGTAGAATCAGGTTGCAGTATAACAAAATTGGAAAAAGTGCAGTGGGTATGAATACTTTCTGAATGCATTGTATATATCACACAGGTATGTTTGAGGAAGTTAATAAATACAAGCAGAATCAGTTTATTTTCCTTGCACTATTTGGTAGATTGGAGTTTTATGGAAAACTTTTTTTTTCATTTTTCTTTTAAACAGGCATTGGTACAGATTCACTGATGGATTATTTGAGATAAAACAATTAAAAAATATTTCAAATTTTTATTCTGAGTTTTGGCTTTAAAAAAAATGATTGGATCAAGACAGAAATAAAATAGGAAGAGTGGAAGGGACCCAGATCAGGGAAAACGGCTTTATCCTTAGCAAGATTATCATTGGTTCCTAAATGCATTACTAGATTTCCTTAGAAAAAGCCTTTTGATTGAGCTTATTTGATTTTTTGTCTAAGATGCTATTTTTGTGATTATTCTCACATACGTCATCATCATATTAAATCTGGCAGTCATTCATGTGTTGAAACATTTTTGATATTTTAACTAAATAGTCTAAAATGCAGCCAGGTGGAACAGAAAGCCGTTAAGTTTTCTGCAATTGGAATCAGCCTCCCAAGGGTTCCTCCTTCCTAAAAGAGCCTGAAAGTTCCTAAGACTATTTTAACCCTATTTTAAACTAGGTTCCTATTGCTTCTGCTGTTGTTTTTGCCTACCTTTCCCCCAGAACTTCAAGGTGATGTATGTAGCACTTCTTCACATTTTTCAACAGCCACCCTGTAAATTAGTATGAGCCAAAAGACTATGAATGAACCACAGTCAATGAGAAAGCTTCATGGCTGATGCTGGATCTAAAAATGGGTCTTCCTTGCCAATTTTCAACAGCACAACTACTACATAGGGAACTAGGCTTTAGTGTTATAATCTTGAAAACTAGTTTTGGCTCCGGATTATGCTCTGTTAAAACAAACCAATGGTAAACCACTGCTTTCTTAAGAAGCTATATGGTAAGATTAAAAGCAAATAATGTTGATTACTTATTCTGATCCATCAAAGAGGAGGAAGAAGCACATATTCTGAAAACATGCAGGCTTGTACATGGAACAGAAGAAGATAGTAGTACACTCCACTAAAGTTCAGATTAATTTGTGCACACATATTGAAATAAGTAGCTTCTCAGTCATTTGGCCTATCTGAAAAAGTATGCTAAAGAAATATTCATGGAAAAGTACAATGTACAGTATTTAAATTGTTTTAGGATCTCCTTAAATAAAAAAAATAAACTATTTTTAATAACATGATTAGAAACAAAAACCAGATTTGCATTTTAATATTATACATATATTCATATATGTGGTTTAAATTAATAATTAATGTTGAAATAAATATAAATAAATTATAACTAAAACAATAATGTATCTTAGAGAAAAAGATTTAAAAAAAAGATTGTTCCAAGATCTTCTTTCTTACTTGTTTGTGGATTGTGGAGAGGAAGACGAAGATAGAACTGAATATTCTGCTGCCTAGGGTCCTCTGTGGCTGTAAATTACCATGAATGAAAGCACAGCCTTACAATTACATCCTCTAGTTCCCCACTAAAATTCAAATACTATTCTGTTATCACAAACGTGAATTAAAATTCTAGCTCTTCACATAACCAGGACCAAATAATGAAATAAATTCACTGATATTGTGTATAATGGTATGAAATAAGATAACTGGGAGGAGATTAAAGTTAGAATAGAATAGAATAGAATAGAATAGAATAGAATAGAATAGAATTTTTTTATTGGCCAAGTGTGATTGGACACACAAGGAATTTGTCTTGGTGCATATGCTCTCAGTGTACATAAAAGAAAAGATATGTTCGTCAAGAATCATAAGATACAACACTTAATGATAGTCCAGGTCAGTCGTGGGTTCTAATTTTTTTAACTACTGGTTCTGTGGGTGTGGCTTATTTTGTGGGTGTGGCTTGATGGCCATGTGACTGGGGCAGACTTGGCCTTGTGGCCATGTGACTGGGTGGGTATGGCCAACTCAATATCACTCATGTCAAGGAGTGCCTCACCTGGCCCCTCCCCTCCCAGCCATTCCTTGTCACATCCAGCCTCAACGTAACTATAGTTCTGTAAAAATGTTGTTCACATGTTTTCAACTTTACTATCTACATACTATGGATGTATTTTCATGGACCACTGAAAGGAGGAAATGGCTCACACGCTTTGCCCAAGAGTGTGATAGACTAGAGGTCTCCAACCATTTGGACCTCAGGGACCACCAAATTCATAATTTAAATCCCACGGACCACTGGGGGGGAGCTCAGCCACCTTTCAGGCCTACCTGTCTGCTTCCCTTCCTTCCTCTCCCCTCCCTCCCTCCCCCTTCCCTTCCCATTCCTTTCCTTTCCTCTCCTCCCCTCCCCTTTCCTCCCTTCCCCTTTTCATTCTTTCCTTTCCTTTCCTTCTTTCCTTTCCTTTCTTCTCCTCTCCTCCCTCCTTTCCTTTCCTTTCCTTTCCTCTCCTTCCTCCTCTCCTCTCCTCTCTCCTCTCCTTCTTTCCTTTCCTTTCCTTCCATTTCCTCCCCTCCCCTCCCACACACACCATTTCTAGAGAGAACGATTCACAGAGCAGTGCTGAGGGTTGAGATGGCCTTCGCCATTCGCTAGTAATGCAAACCACAATTCCCAAAATTCACAGCCATCGCGCACACAAATTGGCTGTGTACTATTGCAGTTCATTTCCTCAGAGGCCTGGAAGAATCCTGAGATCCAGCACACAGGGGAGATGATCTATGCTAGATCAGAAATTTGCCAGAAACTTGGCTTCTGCGCATGCATAGAAGAAAAAACCCGGAAAACATTTCCCCCCAAAAAAATTCCCAAAAAAGATGGCAGCTTCCATGGACCAGCACCGACAGAATCAGTTCCATGATGATACCAGTGGGTTGCTACCGGTTCAGCCGAACTGGTCCGAACCAGGAGGAACCCACCTCTTGTCTGGGTACAAATAAGCAATCAAATCATATTAGGAACCAGTCAATATAAATCGTAAGGTTACAAGCAACAAAGTTACAGTCATACAGTCATTAGTGGGAGGAGATGTGTGATGGCAACGATGAGAAGATTAATAGTAGTGCAGACGTAGTAAATAGTTTGACAGTGTTGAGGGAATTATTTGTTAAACAGAGTGATGGTTAGGAATTTATTCCTAAGCCTCTTTAAAATCTGAGCCCAGACACTATGATGATTTGAACATACACCTTTATGTCCAAAGTGTTAGAGTAACAAGCCAAGAATTTAAGGATGTGGCTTCATCTTTCTTACGTGAGAAAAGGCAACCTTTCCCAACAACTCAACCTATCATCAGAAGAAAATGATGAAATGAAATGATCTAATAATGATATTAAATTATTGTGCATATCCACAATGAAAACCCTGGGAGGATCTAAGTGTGGGGCAGACTGATGTGACTTTAGGATTACAAACTGTCTTGATGAGTGATGTGGATTGTCCACGGAGTAGGAAAGAGTAATAAAAGTCATGGTGATGACTGTGGCACAGAATCCCTGACTCTTTTCTACATGCCCATGCAGATATAAGAAAGGGGTGGGGCTTTGATCACATGATCATAGCCACTATCATCCCGCCCGTTATTTTTAGCCGTTCTTTCAGATGCTTATCCACTCTTACTTTACATGTTCTATCATTCCAAACTCAACCTTTCATCCGAAGAAAACGAATTAAACAAATATTTGTATAATTGTTTGTTTTTCAATGTGAGGGCACAAATCTATTTTTGAACCTGTGTATGAAATTTTCTTCTAAAGTAAATGTAAATGAGGTTTTCATCACGGGTCAGTTTATATTATAAGAAATTGTTTTATAAAAACGTGATAGCTTTATAAAAATGAGATTGATGCCCATAATAGCCTTTCTCTTCATTTCAGAAAGAACACCCCAGTGAAAGTATATAGCTTGTTTATTAGTATAAATCCTTAGAACTTTTCTCATGGACAGATTTTGCATCCAGATGAGACACTTAAACATGTGAGCAAGGATAAGTGAACGTTCTTTCAAATATTATGGATTTTCTGAGAGAAAATTAAGATATTTACAAGTAAACTTTTAGTATTCTGTTCTGAAGGAGAAACCCACTTTTGAGATCATGATGAATGTGCACAGAGCACCATGTCTTTGAAGCCTAAAATAATGAATAATGTATGTCCTTTTGTGAAGTTAGACAGGACTTTTCTTTTTACAAGTATAGATGACCTTTCCACAAACATGTGATGGATTCCACAAACAAGACATCAGGCCCCTGTCTAGCTAGTGTTTTGTGCTGCAAATTCAGAGTGCCCAAAAGCATTGGAGGTAAGGTGCACTCAACCAAATGCAGAAGAGGCGTCGTGGTTGGCAGTGATATAAAACCTAAGCAATGTATGTTGCAGATTACTTTCATTAATCTCATTTTGATTGCTGGAATATTTATATTGGGAACTCAGTTGACTGTTTCATTCATGAGCCTTGGTAAGATTTTGATGGGCTATTAGTTAATAGCAAAGTCCCGAGGCAGTACATGACCTTACTTAATTAACTGTATTGTAAATTGTTTGTCTTTAATAACTGTTTTAATTACTGATAATGTAGGTTATGCATGCATCATAACTTTATATTTCTTAGGCATGTCTTCAAAACTGCTGATGATAATGGAAAGAGCTTTCCTGAAAAAAAATTCAACATCTGCTTGTTGAATATATATGTATTATTCCAGTCTACGGATGCCATGGAAAAACTAGTTATCTATGAAAGCCCTGGTACCTAAGTAACCTATGAAACAATTTCAAGTTGTTTCTCAGTGACTTTTGGGTGAATGTGTATCATACTTGGTGACATATCAGCATTCCAAGCCATAGGAATATCCTATGAGCAGTAGGCAGCCATTTCTAACCATGATTATTCACAGAATGTACACAATAATGTTACAAACTAAATCCTACCCTTTTATACTTGCCTTACAATATCACATAAAGTGTGTAAGATACAAAATTTGCAGGATCCAATGTGGATCAGTCACTGGAACCAGAGGTTTGGTCTTCTGAACTTTCGGATTTGTGCCACAGTCAATCCTCAGTGAACTTCCCTGTTACCAGGATGTGAGAAAGTTTGTATTGCAAAATACATTTTTAAAATTAGACAAATTTGGCCTTTATATCCACATCTCTTTTTTTAAAAAAAGTTAATTGCCTATGTATCCTTTTGTTTGTCTTGTGATTTGCAATGTGCAAGGAGATTTCTGTTTTATTTTCCTCCAGAAAAGATACAATTAAAATGATCATCACCTCATCTTGTGATTAGAATTCCTGGGGGGAATGCCATTAATTTAGTGGAAACTTATTTATTAAGGACTAACTTTGAGAAAGGAGTGAGCTCAGTTCTGTTTATGCCCTTCCTAGTATGCCTATAATCAGTAAAAGTTTAAAAAGAAAAAAAGGCTTGAATTCATATCAAGTATACAATGTTATCAGGACATAGGTAGTTTGGGACACATTTCCCAGCATTCTAATTTCCAAATTCCAGAAATTATGCAAATACTATTTACATGCCTTCTAATGCCAATGAATTCAGGAAGAATAGATTCTATATTTTCTAAAATTTCTGAAACCAGTAATCCACTATATAAATCTAGCCATGGTGACTTTGAATCAGCATTGGGTTGTTCCCGGTTCGGCCCGGTTATAAGAATCTCCACCCACCCGCCCAGGATGCTTCTGCTCACGTGCAAACCGGTAGTAAAGGGTTTTAGAACCCACTATTGCTTTGAATGCCAAGCTAAGTTTTTAGGGGGAAAAATAGGTTGGCTTCAGGATTTATGAAGAACTTTGGAAGTACTTGAGCAAATTGTACTCTGTTACTATACTAATATTTCAGAATGAATAAATAAAGAGCCCAAAATGTTTTTAGGTTCACTGAAACTAGATTAATTTTAGATGGAAGCTTCACAGGATATAAAATACACTTTATATAATTTAAATTATTTATATTACTCATTTCCAATAATACTTTAATATAATATAATAATATAATAAATATGATGTGTTATGATGATATGATATGATATATATTTAGATATATACATAGATATCAAGGTAGATAGATGCCGGAATAGCTAGTGTTATCTTTCATCTAAGAAGTAGAAAATTCTCTATTTATTGTAGCTTTACATCTATAACTATCACTATTTGCCAAGCATTTTTCTTGCTACATTTAAGACATTAATGATTTCAATGCAAAAATGAACAGCTTAATGGGCTGCATATATTTAATGAAAGCATTCTAATTGAAACTTTCTGAGAGACTAAGCTATGCATCCACACCAGAACCCTCAATGGAACAAAATCACAGTAATGTGGGTTCTTAAAAAATTAAATTCCCTCTGTTTAATACAATAGTTATAGCTAATATGCATCTCTCTCTCTCCCCCCCCTCTCCACATGAAAATAATTCTGATAATGTTTAATATAGACCTATTTATTCATGAAATTGCCGAGAGTATAGATGTATAGAGTATTTTTCCCCTTTCAGCTGCATCTTCTTATATGATTCTTAAAACACGAGCAACCTCTATAACACAGAGATGGAGATATAGGAGTGATTAAAATGTACACAAAACTGCTATTTTCCATAATGCATAATACACCATTTGAGTATAGTTAAAGAATGGAAGAGAGGATTCTCTCTCTTTTTGCAGTTACTGCATTGTAAATATTAAGCGTGCCTTCATGTTAAAAAAAAAGCCTTTTTTGGTATAATGTTATTGCACTTTGAAGCATGAATAACAACACATTTAAGGGATTGAGAAAATGCATCCAATTTTCAGCTAGGAAGAAAAAGATGGACCCACGTATGAATAATTTTTTCTGAAGGAAACTGAATAAAACAAAATCCCCCACACTTTTTTTTTGCCAGTATTGTTTTTGACTGTCTGTTGTAAATTTATCTTTTTTCCAACTGTCAGTAATCTTGGTGACAACTCAAAATTCAAGTGCCTACTGCAGTGTTCAAGTCTGGTGGATTACACTGAGTTGTAAATTATTTTTCAGAAGACCTATACCAACTATTGTCTCCTTATGAAATTTGATTCACATTATTTTACACTGACAAGAGGTGCAGAGAAGGTGTAAAAATACATCTCCCTAGCATTTCAAAGCACTGAATCTTGCTTTTCCACTTAAATCCTATTAAGAAAGAAGGGAGAGATGGAGAGAGAGAAAGAATACAATGTCAGTATTTTGTAAATAAGAATGCCAGTATCTTTCTTGGTAATCACCATTACTATGTGAATAGTTATCATTTTATCACACCTAAGAGCCTTTCACAGTAAATCAATAGCAATATTAGGAAAACTAGCCATAATAAGTAATTGCTAATAAATAGCTGTTTTTATCAGCATTCTATGCATTTTGTTTGACTACAAGTGTTTGAAAGATAACTTCAGAAAAAGTTCAAGCAGGGATTCTGTTGCAGTGCTGCAAAAGCAGGTCATTAAGAGAATACCCTACTCCCTGGAGGTTAACAATGCATGATCTCATTTACTATACAATTGCTGACAATAGCAATAGCACTTAGACTTATATACTGCTTTACAGTGCTTTACAGCCCTCACTAAGTGGTTTACAGAGTCAGCATATTTCCCCCAACAATTTGGGTCCTCATTTTGCCCACCTCGGAAGGATGGAAGGCTGAGTCACCCTTGAGCCTGATGAGATTCGATCTGCCAAATTGCAGTCAGCAGAAGTAGCCTGCAGTACTGCACACTAACCACTGCGCCACCGTGACTCATCAACAACCTAAAGAATACTGCAAATGGAGGCATGGATCCTGATTGGAACTTCCTTTCTATAAAGGAAATAACACATTCTGTAAGCTGAAATAACACATTTTCATGAGCAATGATCATACGGTATTATTTGATTGTTGGTATGGTTAAAAGGAAAAATATAATTGTCAGCTTGCTTCTGATATCAGTTAATCCCATTTCTTCAATTACTTGTTTTGTTGCTCTACAGAGAATCGTACATATAGTTTTTGAACTTATTTCTCATCTTTCTCTGGATGATCATAATGCATAATATTAAATAAAAATACAACTCAATAGTTTAAAATATAATAAAAACATTGTTAAAAGATATGTATAAAAAAGAAGCAAATAGTATCCGTTCAGTTAAAGCTTAGCATATACAGTTTTCAAAATGCCACACTTTGACCAAATAAAAATGTATTTGCTCACTAGTGGAATGAAGCAAAATTACAGAGTTTGAGTGAAGAAAAGGAAAAGGTCTGTTTCACATACCCGTATTTTTGGGAGTATAAGACGCACCGGAGTATAAGACGCACCTAGATTTTAGAGGAGGAAAACAAGTAAAAAAGTATTCTGAACCAAATGGTGTAGTAATATATTATTTAATAAAATACCAGTATAGTAGAATACTTTTTACAACCATGTATACTTTTTACAACCATGTACACTTTTTACAACCATGTACACTTTTTACAAACTTCAAACTTGACAGTTTTAAGACTTGTGGACTTCAACTCCCAGAATTCCTCCTCCAGTCATGCTAGCTCAGGAATGGGAGTTGAAGTCCACAAGTCTTAAACTTGCCAAGTTTGAAGACCCTTGTACCCATAACCCCTAACCCGGGGTCTTCAAACTTGACAGCTTTAAGACTAATGGACTTCAACTCCCATTCCTGCAAAAATGAGGCATGCAGAGGGTTTGGGAAGCCGGTAGAGCACTCCTAGGGGGTGGGGGAAGGCAAAAATACCTCAGTTTTTGCGAAAAATGGCCCATTTTTCGACTGTTCTTTTGCAAAAATGAGGCATGCAGAGGATTTGGGAAGCCTGCAGAGCACTCCTAAGGGGTAGGGGAAGGCAAAAATGCCCCCATTTTTGCAAAAAACGGTCCATTTTCCGCAAAAATGGGATGCAGGGGCGGGGTTTCAGGAGGCCCAAAATGGCGGTATTCGGTGTTTAAGACGACATTTCCACCCTCTTTTAGGGGGCAAAAAGGTGCAGCTTATACAATGAAAAATACGCTATATACCAAATGTTTCCCTAGCGATGGCTGGACTATAAGAAGAACTTGTCTCATTGAGCAATAGCATAATCTAGCAGCCTCAAGGCAGGAGGTCATATCAATGTTGGGATTTCTGCCCCCCAGAAACGGATACTTGCAGGTGAAGCTATGATAGCATGCTACCTAGATTGTTTATTAATTCCCTAAAATAACCAGGATTATTATTTTTTAAACAGCAGATGGGACCCTGAACTAAATTGCCTGTAGAAATCAGACTGAAGTGAATCAAATATGTCCAAGTTCCAGTGACAAAAGTAGAAGTGTATAGATAAACCAGTTAATTTGGATGAAATTGAAGTCTATCTACAGTCTTAGATAGTGTCTTTTTGCTTGTTCATTATAACATGGGCTTACTTACTTAGTGATATTCCCAAATCAATTAAAAAAGTGTTCCATAGATGTTAATCAAAATTTCTGACAAGTATAAATGTGCATCAGCAATTTTGTGCTTACAGTGAAGAGACTTTTTAAAAGATACTAGTTTCATTTGAAAAAGTTCTTGGTATTCAATAATATTCAATAATATTTAGGTTAATAAGCCTTTGGTCTCTAGATATATCTGGAGAAATACTGCTGGTTCCATGACCTCTATTATTTGGTCACTGTGGATTATAGAAGACCAATTTCAGGTAAGATAATATTGCTGATTTAGTTTTGTAATGGATATTCTACTAAAATGTGTGTAATCTTTTGTATAGCAAAAATGATAAGCAATTATGGTGTGGATTATTGTGAAAATACATTTTTGAGAATAGGCTAGTCTGTTGAAATAAATGGAAAATATATAAATATGAATTGAATATGACTTATTAAGGCTTATGAGTGTATATAATTAGTATGTCTCAAGAAATGATTGATAGGTATATTCCCAACATAAATACAGTCATATTTCTGATTTTTCATCTAAAATGTAAATAACTGCTCAGACTTAACAAGCATTCACAGCTTCTCCCATGTCTTCTGACAAGCCAGGAAGTCTCATAACTCACAGCTGCAGAAAAGATTTAACCAAATAATGGGAAAATACGATATTTAAATTGCCACCTTTAGTGGCAGCTAGAACTTATATAGAGTTTCAAGATTATTATACCCTTTCACCAGTTGTTTTGACAAAATGATTTCATGGCCTATGATTTACTTAGAGATTTTGCAAGGTAATGAGTCACTTAATAAATGCCTGAAAACTTTTCTGTGTGGTTTATCAAAGCCTTAGTCCAATGTATGAGACTATATTTTTTCTGCCATTGTGGTTTAAAAATGTTTTCCAAGCCATTAGACAAACTCTCCATTTTTCTATCAGTTTATACAAGCATTTGTTGAACTGATTTTTTTTCTTTTTTACAGGGATAAAGATGAAAAAATTGATGTGGTTTCTAAGGCTAATTTTCTCCAGCTTATTAAAAAACAATGAAGGTCAGTACTTGTTATTGTAGAGGGCTACAGTGAGAAAAAATATATCTCCAACCATTGCCTTTCCCTAACTGCCCATCCAAGTTCTTCTGAAAAAGCAATAGCTTGAAAACCACAATAGTTCCAATGGACCTGCCTAAACCTATCCATGGCATCTGAACATTTTAAAGTATAGTTAGTTGAGAAAGCTAACGTTAGGAAAACTGTGTTCTCCCAGATGTTGTTAAACTCCAACTTCCAGCTTGGCCAGTTGTTGAGGGATGATGAAAATTATAGTCTTACAGCATCTAGAGGCCCACAAATCCTGTAGAATATTATGTGCACATTTATACATTTATTGTACTTAAATCTTGTTCTTCATTATACCACTGTAAGGCATCATTCACATGATTACTCCTGCTCAAACTCAGCAAAATGGCTGCATCTTTATAGTCTGAAAATATTCAGACTATGACCCAAGGATTGTTCTCTTATTCTGAAGCACAATAAATTGCATGCAGATGATTTTATATATAGCCTTGTTCCCTAATGGCTTTGTTCCAGGTAGTTTGCAGAATAAAAACATACAATCCAAATTAAAAAACAATTAACAAAATGGTCAATGTGGCCAATGGCAACATATATACACTTAATGGTAGCTGATAAATGTATAGCCACCAGCTCTACCAGATCCATAATCACTGCTGTGGCACATTGCTAGTGACCAAGCAGCTGACTGGCACACTAGACATCCAAACTCAGCTCTGCTCTCAAGTTGGCTCCAGTACATCACAGCATGCAACCTACCAGAGGCTTGATCCATCCCAGTCTAAAGCCTGGAAAAACAGGAAGCCCTTTAAGGACTTCCAGAATGCCATCAGGCTTGGAACTGCATGGATCTCATTTAGTTATTTCATTGGAAATATTTAAATACAAGTTATTAATTCAAATCAGCTCCAGAAGACACATAGGAGAGTGCCTTTCAATGTACTACAAAATACTTACCGTATTTTTCGGAGTATAAGACGCACCTTTTTCCTCCCTAAAAGTGGTTGAAAATTTGGGTGCGTCTTATACTTCGAATGTAGCTTTTTTTCCCAGCCCTAACTAGGTGCTAACAGATCTTCCCAGCTCTTACCTTGCAGGCTTTTTCATTGTTACTCTCTCCAAAGAATGTTTTTCCAGCCCTAAGTCTTTGCAGAATTTTTTTTCATTGCTCTACTTGCTCCGAATAAGTTTTTTTCTAGCCCTAACCAGGTGCTAATGATCTTCCCAGTCTTACTGGCTTGCATGCTCTTTCATTGTTACTCTATCAGAAGAAGGTTTTTTTAAGTCCTAACCAGGGATAAAATAATGTGCTGAAGCTGCTCCGAATAAGTTTTTTTCTAGCCCTAACCAGGTGCTAATGATCTTCCCAATCTTACTGGCTTGCAGGTTCTTTCATTGTTACTCTCTCAGAAGAAGGTTTTTTTAAGTCCTAACCAGGGGATAAAATAATGTGCTGAAGCTGACCAGACTAAGGACGCTAGCCAGATGAATACCTGGTAGGCAGATTGTTTTCTCCTATTTTCCTCCCCCAAAACTAAGGTGCGTCTTATACTCCGGTGCGTCTTATACTCCGAAAAATATAGTAACTGTTTACATGGCAGGGCCAGTGGTGGGTTCCTACCGGTGCGGTCCACTCTGTCATCCTGGTAGCGGCCCGCCGATTGCGCAATTTGCGTGCAACGGTTCCAGTGCCTTCTTCGCCGGTCCTTCGGCACCATCTTTTTTTCTGAATTTTTGGGCTTTTTTTTCTTCCTGCACATGCGCGGAAGCAAAATATCACAAGGGGACATGCGTGTGTGTGAGATTTTGGTGCCAAAATCACACATGCGCATCCCCTTACAAGATTTTGGTGATTTTTTGCTTCCTGCACATGCACGGAAGCAAAATCGCATGAGGAGGCGCACGCATGTAGCGAGCGCGCAAGCACGCAAAATGTGATGATGTGCGCGCAGCGCACCGGTAGGCAGGTAAGAGGCCTTTCAATACAACCAGTTGTATAGATTGTGGACATCTCCACAGAATCCAAATGCTGTTGCTTTGAAAAAGCTGGAAGATGGAGAACTGGAAATCCCAAATCAGATACTCTTACATTCCTTGGAACTCTTTAAAATGCCCAAGACCTACTAGGCAACATTGTCTCATGCATTTTCTCTATTTCTGAATTCAGGAAGCTGACCAATGTTATTTTGTCCCAAGTTTCATAAAATCCAGACAATAATGCTGATCTGGACCTGCCATATTATCAGATGTTAAAAAGCAGTTGAAGGGGGGGGGGAAAACCTTTTCCTGGAAGAAGAACAGGGAGATTTCTCTTTAGCCAAGGTTAAGCAAAGGTTATGATATTACAAATGGGAACTAAATAAGGAACTGATGTTGAGAAACTAGAACCTTGTTAGCTAGAGCAATAATGAACCAAAGGGTCCCTAAAGGTGAGTGAGCTGCAGCATGAATACAAATGATCACACTATTATTAAGTTATCCATCCATGAAACCAGGTTTGAAATACAGATTAGAATCTAAAGAGCTAAATTGAGGTGAATTTATCTTGAGGATGAGTTTAGCATTTATTTTTCAAACAAAAAATCCTAATGATATACATACAAATATGAAACTACTGTACTTCTTTATTTATATAGACTGTCATCTTTAGATCACAGTCAATACCTTTATCTTGTGTCTATAATGACACATAGTATATACCAGTGATGGCGAACCTTTTTTGGTTCGCCTGCCAAAAGGGTGTGTGTGTGTGCGCTAGCGCACGCACACGTGCCCACACCCATTCCCTCCCCCCACGCATGCGCACAACCCCCCCATGCTGCCCCCTGCGAATGTGCACACACACACACACGCTCAAAGGCCTTACCAAAGCCTGGGACGGTAAAAAATGACGAAACGGGCAAACTGGAAAATGCACTTCCAGTTTGTCCGTTGGGCTGTTTTTTGCACTCCGGGGCTTCAGGAAGCTTCCCTGAACCCTCCGGAGTGTTAAAAACAGCCCAAGGGCAAACCAGAAGTGCGTTTTCCAAACTTCCGGTTTGCCCGTTTCGTCGTTTTTTGCATTCCGGGGCATCAGGAAGCTTCCCTGAACCCTCCGGAGTGCGAAAAACAGCAGAACGGCAAACCGAAAGTGCGTTTTTCTGAACTTCCGGTTTGCCCGTGGAGCTGACAGGGCAACGCCTCGCGTGCTCTCCGATATGGCTCCGCGTGCCACAGGTTCGCCATCACTGGTATATACTGTACTATTTATGAATGTAACATAACAGAAATATATTACACCTTATATCAGTGCTATATCTGCTATACAGTATATGTACTATAAGATAAAGTTATCGAATGTGATCTAAAGAGAATTGTCTATATAAATAAACAAGTGCAATAGTTTCATATTTGAATGTATATTATTAGGATATTTTTTTGTTTGAGAAATAAATGCTGTATTGATCCTCAAGATAAATTCAACTCAATGTAGCTGCTTTAGATTCTAATCTGAATTTGAAACTTGGTGTCATGGATGGACATCTAAACAATAGTGTAATTGTTTGTATTCATGCTCCAGCTCACCCTTATGTCTTCCTTAATCTAAATTCCTCTACCAGACACAACATCCAAAGACTGTAGACCAGCTGGAAAGGGGTTGGACTGATATAGTAAGTGTCAACGCCATTATACTGGATGGAATGTACATTATCAAGAAGTACATCAGTAAGATGGCACCCAAAGATCAGCTGCTGAGTTAAAGCCTGTGAAGCAGCAGATATTGGTGGAAGATCAAGCAGAGAAAGTACCATGGCAACTCAAGTTATATTTACCGGTAGCCTAACTTATGAGATGGCTTTTTCAGAGGACCCAGAGAATGGCTTCCAGCAATCTTGGCATAGACCTTTCAATTTTTAAAGAATTCATTTTATGCCTCGGAGCAAGATATATCTTTCTTTTCATAGAACCAATCTCTTTCTTGCACTTCCATTGTGCTTTTATGTCAACAGCTGCAGATATATTATGTGACATCAAGGTTAAAAAATCAGATCATAGCTTGTGAATATATTAAATTGCATGGTTTATCCAAAGTTCATTCTGTATTCAAAATAAGAATCATAAATGGTGGATAGAATTGAGAGATATTAATTGTCCCACAGGTCCAAGTTAGTTCTATGGTTGACTGGGATTTTGACTTAAAACCATTCTGATTCCTATCTAGCATTCTTACAGCTATGTTATAGAATTAAAAAAAAAACAAAAGGGAGAGAAAATCTATTTTCGAACTAATTGTGTGGAGTACTTCAAATATTTGAGGATTTGAGACATCTGAGAAGGTGGGATGGTTCCACATTTAATAAATTCATCCCTAGTAAACTAGTTTACTTTTTTGCTTGTGGAATAATGTAAAAGGTGTAAGTTTGCTAATATCAGAAATGTTATTATTTTTAAATGAAATTCATTGATAAACATGTTAAGATGGATAGCTTTTGGCAATTTTCACATATGCATAGTGTAGGACTGCTGAGGTATGCATTTTCTACTGATAGAATTGCAATGTTTTAATAATTTCACAATGTCACAGCCAGCCTTCTGATAAACTCACTAATTCCACTAATTCTCAAAATTCCATTTAGTGAAATTTTTGTTTAAAGCTGAATCCAGGCGGTTTCTTCCAGACTTGTATTTTATATATGCTTTATCAGAGAAGTTAGTCATGTTATTAATGATCAACAAGGTCTCTTTGGTGTTTATTTGGGAAAAATGCAAATTATATTTTAAAATGCAACAAAATTTAAAATTCAGGACACATATCCATAAATATAAATTTCTCAGTTTCTTACATATCATTAAAACATTATTTTTAGCCGCACAGAAGGCACTGGTCACAATCCAAGGCTGAGTGAATCATGCTTAGTTCATTGGTGTTGAAAGACACATTTAATTATGCAGCACATAATTTTACTTCAGACCTAAATACTTTGCAGTTAATACCATTATTTTTAATATGTCTAAATTAAAATAAAATAAATATATAGATGGATTCTTGGCCTAGAACATACCTTTGTACAAACAAAGAGTATTATAATTTGTTTTGCAATTGTAATTTAATGTATAATCACCCAGTCTCTTTGTGTGATCCGTGATCCACAAACAAACAAACAAACAAACAAACAAACAAACAAACAAACAAACAAACAAACAAACGTGACACACTAAGTTCAAATAGGATATCTAACTGAAATGGCATATCATTGAAGTTAACTGGCAAGTATACTTTTTTCCAATGTGAATTGTCCAGTGGCGACTGACAGGATATTTCTGATAACTGAATGCAAGCATAGATGAAATATCATTCAGCACAGGATCCTTCACTCAAGTAGAGGTCATTAGTTACAAAATATGTTTGCATTGTTTATGCCTTTTGGGGTAAAAGTTAGGTGCATCACTTTTATTATTTTTAACCCCTATAAGAAATAATGAAAACATTAGTGACTTATTTGCCCTCTCCTTTAAACTGAGCTGCATTTGAACCCATTTCCCCAAACTTGTTTCACTTCCATGATTAGAAAATTCCTTTCTGCTACCTTGCTCTTGGCACAAGCATTCCCCCACCCCAGTGCCTTCTTCGCTAGCTTCCATTCCACAATTAGATGGCAGAAATTGCATCTGGAAGAATTTGTGCTATTGAATATCTCAGATTTAGGGAATTGGAGAATCTGGAGGGAAAATGTTGTAATGTAATCTTCCCACTTAGCAGGATTGCTTCCATTCCAGATTTCAGCCAAAAGTTAAGGTTTATTTCATAATTATCCTTTCTCCCCCATCCCCATTTCCTTTGGACTAACAGTGAAATTCTATAATATGAAACAATCTTATTTTTCACTGGCCATTTTTCCAGGAATTATGTGTGATGTATTCCCTCCTTCCTTTCACTGTTTTAATAGCATTTTTCTTTTTAAAAGAATTTTATATCAATTTCTTCATGAAGCAGGTGATATTCTCTTATTTTTTTCTCTTGTTTTTTTTTCTGCTGGGTCCCAGAAAAACACAGCGATTCACTTTCAGTAAACAAATTTAGAGAAAATCCTAGGTTTTTTTAACTGACATAAAGCATTTATAGCATCCATAAAGAAATATGGCCATTTTTACATCCATAGATGCCCATATAGATTTCAAAGACTCTACTACAGTTTCTTTCTGAAATTATAGTAAGAAGAATGACAGGCTTTGTGATCATATTATTTAATGGCATACGAGTCTCCTTATGTGAGGTTTTCTGGCTTCTGATATTTTCTGTACTGAAGAAGCAAAACAGTTTGAAGATCATAACATAACCATGACAATATTTTAGTCCAATTGAGTTTTGGGTGGCAATACACAGTTGGATGAGGAAACACACACGCATTGTGTTAAGAATTCTCTAAAATCCATAAACATACCAATCAGTTTGCATCTGTCAATCTGCTTCTATTATTTTATGCTTCTTTCCCACCAGAACATAATTTGTGTCCATTTTTAGTTTGGAGAGTGTTGGGATTTAATTTGAAAAGGGAATGTCTGCAAATCGGTTTTGAGCTTCTGCCAGTCAAAGTGCTGTGGTGGCTAATCTTCTCTCCAAGCTTTGACTCCAAGCCATTAGCTTCACTAATTTTTTTGATATTATTTGACCGTAGCAGTCTTTGAATGGAATATATTTGCAAACTTTCAAAGTTTATTTTATACTAATATGATTGAAACAAATCATGCCTGGCCCAAATGTGATCCAACTCAAATAGGTCTCACACTGCATGGTCTTCTCTTGTGTTTGGAAACATAACAAATGAATTCATCCTGTTATATGAAAAAAATCCCCACTTCCTTCCAATAAATCTAGATGATGGTAGGTTTGTTAATAATATGCAAGGAAGGAAAAATGCCCTTTTGTTTCTAAAAGTGATTGGTTTCAGGTAAATGTTTTCACAGGCACTAGTTCCTGATATCCTTTTTCATGAGCTATCATCGGAAGATCAGACCACTTCTTCAGTTTGGCCGCATCTATTAAAGAGATTGTGCATGTGGCATCATTCAGACAAGTTTCTGAATATACTAAAAGTCTGCAAGGCATTGGTACAGAATTTAGCTTCTGAATAGTTCAATGCACAAACCAGGATTGTTTTGGGAGTAATCTTATATTAAGCAAAGCAAAATATTTAGCATATTTACCAAAAGCTTTATCCCTATTGTTTCTCCATAAAAGTTATTTATGTTCACTCAGTTTTCTATTCCTCCAAACAATCAGAAAATGTAACCACATTTCCATCTTACAGTACATATACTTGCACTGACAATTAAGCTGTATTTCACAGTAGCGGGTTACTGAACAGGATGTTCATGAGACAGTTCCGTTTTCCAATTTCTTTCCATTGTTCCCTACCTAACATAGAAGAACACAGATGACATGGAAAGAAAGTTATACTATAGCAGTGATGGCTAACCTTTTTGTGCCAAAAGCAATGCGCACGTGACCCCATGTGGTGTGCCCCTGCACATGTGACCCCCTGTGCTCCCCCACCCCCGCACATGCATGTGTGATAGCAATAGCAATAGCACTTTACTTATATACCGCTTCATAGTGCTTTACAGCCCTCTCTAAGCGGTTTACAGAGTTCAGCATATTGCCCCGAACAATCTGGGTCCTCATTTTACCGACCTCGGAAGAATGGAAGGCTGAGTCAACCTTGAGCCTAGTGAGATTTGAACAGCTGAACTGCTGAACTAGCAGTCAGCCTGCAGTCGCAGCATTTAACCACTGCACCACTTCAGCTCTAAATGCCCTGTGCTCCCCCTGCACATGTGCATGCACCTCCCTGTGCACCCCGCCCGTTTATGCACATGCATCTCCCCATGCCCTACTCGCCCCACATGTGCGTGTGACCCCCCATGGTTCCCCTGCCCCTGCACATGCACACATGACCCCCATGCATGCCTGCATGACCCCCCACCCCCTACACATGTGTGTGTGTCTCCCGCATGCACCCCACTCCAGCGCATGTGCAGCAGAGACCCAAAAATCAGCTGGCCGGTGGGAGGCATGTGCACATGCTCAGTGGAGCTGAGCTGGGGCAATGGCTCACATGCCATCAGAGAAGGCACTGTGTGCCTTCTCTGACATGCATGCCATAGGTTCGCCATCATAGTACTATAGCTTTCTTTATGGTTCCTACATTCCAGTCTATAGGAATAGATAAACCCTAACTTTTGTTGCTAGCTGTGGCTGTTCTTTTTCCATTCATTTCACAACCCCCCCTTCCTCGAATTTTACAAATTTATGTTTGTAAAAATGTAAAAGGATAAAAAAGAGAAAATGTAAACTATGGAGAGGCTAGGGATATTGCAACCTTATCAGCCAATGCAGACATTCCTTGCTTAATAATGATAATTGGGAATGGTACATCCATGTATAATGACACAGTCATAAAGTGTGACATTACGTGACCATGTCAATTTACGATGGCAGTTGTGGCAGTCCCAATTGTTGTCATTAGGCAAATCTTGCATGGTTGCAGCATCCCACATATCACCATTTGCAACATTCTGCCACCTTCCCCATTGATTATGCTTGTCAGAAGCTGACAGTGAAGGTTGAAAATGATGATCATATGACTATGGGACATTGCAACATCATAATTGAGAGCTGGTTGCCAAGTGCTTGAATTGTGATCACATGTCCACAGGGATGTTGCAACATCTTCAATTTAAAAGGACCTGTTGTAAGTAGCATACCCACAAATGAGTGTAAGTAGCATACCCACAAAAGAGCCGAGGTCGCGCAGCGGTTAGAGTGGGGTACTGCAAGCTACTTTAGCTGACTGTGATCCGCAGGTCAGTGGTTCAAATCTCACCTGCTCAAGGTTGACTCAGCCTTCCATCCTTCCGAGATAGGTAAAATGAGGACCCAGATTGTTGGGGGCAATGTAAATATACATTGCTTACTGGTGTAAACCGCTTAGAGAGTGCTTGCACTGTGAGGCGGTATATAAATGTCACTAATAAATAAATAAATAAACAAATGGCCACTGAATGCATGGTCATTCAATGGGGATTAGCTGTATAAAATTTAGGTGTTGCAATAATCAAGTAGACACATAACGATTGAGGGAATTTTGAAGTCACATCATTTCCAAATCTATTCATTTATAAAAGTCTTCTCTAACAGTAAGGCTTATTTCTTACATGATGAAGTTTGAAGCAGAGTGCCAGAAACAGAATTTAATGGAGAATAGGCAAATGCTGGGAATGACAGTTGTAATAATATTTGTATAGCTGTGAAAAAACAAAGCAAATGCAAAAACTATATAATAGTTTTTCAATGGATGGTTTAGCATTCCCATCCTGGGTTGTTTTAATCATATGTTGAAAAAGTTAAACAAAATGATGTAATAAATAGTAGTTATATAATATAAGCGGCTGGACTCATATATCGCACAAAGCCAAAATCAAGGAAACCCCATTATGCTTAAAGGATGAATCCAGCCAATGCAATATTGAAAATATATAACACAAGACCTTTGCATACAGGTATAAATTGCATTATCATCATTTACTCTTAAAATATACCATGACATTGTATCCCTGCCTTATGGTTTTCAAGTTTTCAGCATGAAACATACACATTTGGATCCTCAAAGACAGCATCTTCAGAAGCTGTGAATATCTTCTTGGATTTGCTTCAAATTCTTTTTTCAGTCTTTCTATATTGCTGAATCAAAGGTGCTATTTCAAAGGACAACCGGACTTCGTTTTTGCTTGAAGACTGAACTGAAGAAGCTTCTTGGATAAGAAGTGAAACATCTTCAAGCAAAAGCTTAGATAACTTAGATAACTTAGATAGCTTAGATAGAAAGCTTAGATAACTTAGAGCTATGTCATCTTCGATCTGATCTAAATGTAGTTCATAAAATCATCTGCCACAATGTCCTACCTGTCAATGAATACTTCAGCTTCAACTGCAACATCACACGAGCACACAATAGATTCAAATTCGATGTAAACCGCTCGAAACTCGACTGCAGAAAATACGACTTCAGCAACAGAGTAATCAATGCCTGGAATGCACTACCTGACTCTGTGGTTTCTTCCCCAAACCCCAAAAACTTTAACCTTAGACTGTCTACAGTCGACCTCACCCCATTCCTAAGAGGTCTTTAAGGGGCGTGCATAAGCGCACCATCGTGCCTACCGTCCCTGCCCTACTGTCCTATTGTCCAAATTTACCTATACCTACTTTGCTTTTGTTTATGTTTATACCATACCTGTTACCTTGTACATGTTTTGACAAATAAAATAAATAAATAAAATAAATAAATAAAAAGCAAAGAAAGTCCAGTTGCCTTTTGAAATAGCACCTTTTGGACAAATATGATCTGGATGACTGATGATCCCCATAGTCATATATTGCTGAACATTTATTGAAAATCACTTATTAAATATTTCCTATTTTTGATCAAGTCAACACTATTGCATTCTAGAATAAACCAGGCTATTAAAAAAATCAACTATTTAAAAAGTTCAAAGTACTGATATTTTGGGGTAGGGACAGTATTTTAAGTTGAACTGGAAAAAGAAAGACAGAATTTTGCCTCTGGCAATAGACACAATACTAAGATGTCGAATTTGGCGTTCTAATAAAAATGATACAATTTGATCTCTTACAAAATACAGCATGCTCATTCTTGTAAAGCAGTATCAAGAAAAATAACCCTGACACAAAACTGCAAATGCTAATATTGAAAATCAAGTCATTACTTCTTATGCTATGTTTTATCGAGAACAACAATGCATTTACCTAAAGGTCAGAAAACATATCTGATGATTTTTCTTGACTGTCCTGAAAAACTGAAGTGAAGCTTTCCAGAAACCAATTCAAATGCAATCCAGTACTATTTAATCATAGGGATGTATGTAAGGCAACACACTGTACAATGGTGAGGCAAACATTTAGAATTAAATATTCATTAGCTGTTTAAATTAACAAAATCCCTTTGTTCATTTTTTTCAGTGGCCTTTTATTGTCTTTTTTCCCCTCCAGAAGAGGAAATTCGCCCTACTGATCTTTACCTAAAAAGGTGAAACAGCATTTTCTCATTAGCTCCGTATAATTCACCGGAAGCCCTTTGTCCAACTTTTTCCATCCTGCTAAGGGTAACACCTAATTCAAATTATTCACTGAAATACTAACTAAAATAAATTTGCACAGCATCTCACAGCTGGAGTTCTTGCCTAAAGGAAAGAAATAAACATAGAGACGGAGACAAAAGAGTAGCTTACCTCTGTGCTTGTGTTGTGCCTTAATTTGATGTAATAGCATTAAAAAGACATGACTTAGAAATGACTTAAAATAACTTAAAAATTAAGTCAAGACTGAACTGAACTATCATGGCAAATTGTAAGCAGAATTGCATTCTGTCTGATATTGTCCAATCCTTGACTGTCTTCTGCATTTTAAACAGAAAATAGATTGTGTAAAATAATGCAAGCAACGAGCTATTTTGGCGTCCATTGAAGGTGTTATCTGCCCAGTTTGAACAAGTTTGTGAAACTGATGGTTATATTTTCATACACATTAGAGAAACTTAGCTAAACTAAAAGTTATATCCCTTCTTGTCTAGGTACAGGATAAAGAAAGATGTAGAATACAATTGAGAGTATTGGGCTTTAGATACAGAAGCAATGATGTTACAGTCATGATATTACACTTTGGGTTTTCCTGTAGCCAATTTGTGCAGGCAGAAAAGAGAATATGTGAATATTGGTTTAGCTTCTCAAGGCTACTGAAAATATGGGAACTGAAACATACAATAAAAATAATTCTTTTTGAAAACAATTTGTTGCACACAACTGTGGTTTATGAATGAAATTTTTCCTCAGTTTTTTAGGCTCATGTATATCTATTTTGTCAATAAGACTCTGGCTAAGAGACACCAACCCAGTTTGAAATAGAAGCATGACTATAAGGTTGGGATACAGCTAATAACTCAAAACTAGTAGATCTTTTAAAATTATTTTCATTGCCTTACTTTGCATATACAGTATTATCCTCAATTTGTGACCCTAATTGAGCCTAGGGTTATAGTCATAAGTCATTGTAGTCCAAATCAAGGTATAAGATGACCGAAGTTATGAACATTTTTACAATGATCATTAAGTTAATGCTGCTGTCACTAAACAAATATACTTTGCCCAGTGAAAGTTTTTTTTTTGCTAGAAACCAGAAAGAAATGCTGCAAACTGACAAATTGTGACTGTGGGATGCTGCAAATGGCCATAAAGGTGAACTGGTTGCAAGGGTGAAAGAGGAAGTAGAAAGAGGAGGAAGAGAAGGGGTAGAGAGACGTAGAGGAGGAGTGAAGGAGTAAGAAAGTAGGAGGAGAAGATGGAGATAGAGAGAGGGGAGTGTAATGGAAAAAAGTAGAACAGACTGATGATTGATGATGTAAGTGTTGAATAAGATATTGATTTTTGAATGATTATAATGATTATAATGTAAAACTATGTATTTTATTCTAATATTTCAAGGTATATGTGTATTGAGTTGTATATGAAGTTGTGGAGAAAAAAATAAAAAAATTCTTGGAAAAATAGGTGAACTGGTTGCTAAGTGCCCAAAATGCAATCACATGATGGCAATGTGTGTATCTAGCCAGCATAACTCCAAAAGCAGGTTGTAAGTAGCTCTGGGAAGATCCTTTGTAACTTCCAAAAGTCATTAAGCACTCAGTCCTAAGTTGACAATTACATATAATGTTTCAGCAATTTAAAAAAGGAAACTTAAAATATTAAATAAGAAAAAGCACTCTGTCTAAGCACTCAGACATTCACAATCCATACTGAAGCTATTTTCCTAATGTTTTCATTTTTTTAAGTAATTGAAAAGCAACCAGGATAAAATTTGCTATTATTTTATTGTTAAGTAACCTCACTCAGATGAAAGGAATTCTTACATGGAATCAAACCCCCCCCCCCCGTTGGCCTATATTTCAAATCCACTGCATTTCTCTATTCTCTTAACTTTAGTAAAGTTGTACTATTTAGAACAAATTCTTCAAGTTGTGAAGAATCAAGGTGAGTGAGCTCTTTTACTTTTTGTTAAAATTGTAGAGTTTTTAAAGGAATATTGGCACATTGTGATTAACAAAGTTGACATTACTCATTCTGAAAAACTAATTATTTATTTATGCTTAAATACCATTTCAATTGCAAGTCATGATAACTGCATAAAATCAATTTACAGTAAAGAAAAAAAAAGAAAAATCATATTATTCACAATAAATTATAATAATAACCTTTGCATTATGTTAAGAAATAACATAATGCAATAACATTTTTTTTAAAAAAACTGCACCTCTTATATGATGGAATCTACCATTCTTGTTAGAACCCTGTTCAAATGATTGGGTGTGTTAATATATGATTAAGCCACAAATCATTGTTATGTGTATATTACTTTAAATGCATTGTGGATGATTACTATATAAGCAAGCAAGAGAGCATGCTCAATGTGGTTGGTGGTTTAGTGTGGTTTAGTGTGGTGAGTGGTATTTGATGGTGTGTTCCGGATTGAAGACTCTCTGCTGCTTTGCTGATGAGTAGATTACTTTATGACTGTGTGGAATTGCTGTGAAGAGAAGAGTAAATATCTGTGATAGTATAGAATTAAGTGATAGCTGTAATCTTTGTTTGTGAGTTAAAACAAAGATAGGCAAGAAGAAGAAACTTTGCATTGACTGAATAACTGTGTATGATTTGGACTTCCTATTTAACTTTGCTACTATTTTGTACATATTAAAGATATTCTGTTTATTGACTGAATAGCATTCATATCAAACCGCAACACCATTACTACAACACATTTCGCTGTGTATGTGCATAACAGCACAATAACTCCTTAACAATTCTATCTGTTCCTGAAGACTTTTTTGGAATAGGCTGGTCTTGGGCAGATTTCTTAATACCCTTAATCCTAATCATAATCCTTAGTACCCACAGAGTGGGTGCTGAACCCATCTAGAAAATGTTTCAAAGGAGGTGAACAGCAACAGAAAAGCCATTTTCTCATAGCAGATATTATAATATTGCATGAGTTTTATCCCCTCCACTAAATGAATAACTAAATCCTGAATCATAAAAAGTTTAAAAAATGACAGTATGAATTGCACCCAAAAGCTGCCTGATAGTCCGTGCAGCTTTTTTAGAAGTTGTGTTATTCTGCCACCCTGACCCCCACTGCCACCAACATCCTGATGTCGACATCCTGTTCCCGCCGATGCCTCCCTGCCCCGTTGACGCTGTCTCACTTCCATTGCCCCACTTCCATCACTGAAGCCGCTGATGCCTTTGGCTGGACAGGGACTGCCGAAGGGCCAGATATGCAGGGCAATCCTGTGTAGAACTGGCTGCAATAGTTCACTTGTTGAAAGTTGAAAGGTGGCTAAGAACGACTATAAGCAGGGTTGTATTATTGTCAAACTGCTTGTGGCCTAATTTAGCTAACACTTCTGATGACAGATTGCAATCCTTTCATATGTATGTTTTTTTTATTTAAAAAAAGTTTAAGCCCTTATAGCACTTCCACAATTTCTTTTAATATGCCTCTTTTTAGAAACTCAAGGACTGTGTGCTTTTGCATCAATTGTTTGAAGGCACTCAGCATAAGTTGCAAACTGTATACAGCACACTTGGATTTTCTCATCTTCAAATCTCCTTTGCTGCCCATAAAATGCAGTCTAAATTACAACAGAGGCCTGAAAGCAGAAGAGAAGTGAAACTTGCTTATGAAAGTGTGTTATGGTATATATTGAAACCACTTGAAACTCTGCAGGGGATCTTAGTGTGATTGTAATGATTCAAAGCATAGAGGTTTAAGGAGCCTGTTCAAAAAAAAAAAGAAGAAGAAGCCAGTATGTTGGTTTCAAAATGAAATTATATAGCATATTTCTAGGCTGGTACAAGAAAAACATCTAAAACCGAAGGAGCACTTCAGTTCCCATTTCAATGCAGGGGGGGAAGCAAATACAATTGTTTTCTGATTGTTTTCCATTTGTTTCAATACACAAAATGTGATGTTTCATGTTGGAAGTCTATGGGGTGTTTCCAAGAGCGAGAACCAGTATTTTTCTAAAAATAAATTGTGAGAAGTAGAATTTATTTTTGTCTACCATTTACTGGCACCCATTAACAGCTTGAAGCTAAACCAAAAAGTCTGGTGAGCTGCGAGCTTTCTCCTTGATCATTTATAAAATTAATTAAAGTAGTTAAATGACTTGTGCACATTTTGTATACCCAACAGTGTTGACAAATCTGCAGAATAAATAGTCTTTCTAGTACACTTTTAAGATGTTTGTTTATATTAATGTAATACCAATCTCTTGTTTCTTTATTTTTTTGGGGGGGGGGGGGAAGCTTAGAGATTTTCAATAGAAAACCTGAACTTATGTTTTCTAAAAATTAAACATATTTTGAAAATTTATATTTATTTTATTTATTAGTAATAATATTCAGGAGTGCAAGTTTCAGTGACATGATATGAAAGGCAATCTCAGTATTCTGCGAAGTGGATGTATAATATCATCTAAAGTTTGAAATTAATATTTCAAAGAAACTTTTCATCAAGAATCCCATTCTTGAGGCAATCTTCAAAAGAATTGGATTTACCGGTATTACTTTTTTTCTCTAGGTAGACTATAATTATTGTTATAAAGTTATATTATTTTACTCATTCATAGCTAATTAGTTCATATTCTTATATGACTAGATTTTAGGCATATAGATTTTAGGCATATAGACCAGATTTTAGGCATATAGATTTTAGCATAATATTAATGTTTTCCCCCTGTGTCTGACATATCAACAAAGTACAAAGCTAATGGCTAAAAACTGGTGTATAAATTCAACGCTCTTCTCTTTTTCCTCAGAAAAATCCTTCCTGGCACTGGACAATTTTTTGACTTGCCTGTGAATTGGGAAATGTGGCTCTTTATGACCTTTGAAAGCTCTGGTTTGTTTGCCATCTAAATCCCATTATACTTATACAATGATCGTTTCTTACAAAGAACACAGTTAGTGTCAAGTTGTCTTGGTATTATTGGAGCTCAAATCTTAAATGACACATGGTACCAAATAGGAAAATTCAATGTGGCAGTAGTTTGTATGCGTACTTCAGAACAATGAAAAACTTTTATTGGGAAAATGTCATGTAATGCAGCTTTCTATGCTTGTTGTTTCTAATCTCATTTGTACTAACACTAGAAAGCACTAATGATGGAGATCATCTTCCTACCTTTTGTTAAACATAGTATTGATCACAGCATATCAAGGCTGACATGGGGACCTCGATGCTTTTAATGATAAGAATATAGAAAATAATTGGAATGGAATAAGCAAAGGGGCTGGGTGATTTTGTTGGTTTTATTTTGTTTGGCAACAGCAGCTTTCTGGAATTTTACTTTAGGTCAAGGGTCTCCAACCTTGGCAACTTTAAGCCTGTCGGACTTCAACTCCCAGAATTCCCCAGCCAGCTAAACTGGCTGGGGAATTCTGGAAGTTGAAGTCTGCCAGGCTTAAAGTTGCCAAGGTTGGAGACCCCTGCGATAGTATGGAACCCCATGAAATGCATTGTATGTTTCTGTATAACATTTAAGCTTTGAAAGATTTTGTTTCAGGACACTTATCATAATCTAACCTGCTTACTGGAGGATTTTATTTATTTATTTATAGTGAGATGAATTGCTTGAGTATTTAAATATGAACTTTTTCATCTTCTAATTTCTTTCCCCATCAGCAACCTCTGTTCACAACATCACAGTTCATTATAGGACTGCAAATTGATTTCCTATGGCATGCTGTTATTAATATGATTCATTTTCAAAATAATTTAATTTTGTTAAGTTTTTTTTTTTAATTGGCCTTTAGAAAATTTGGGGAAAATGAAAGGTCAGCACAAACCCTTTTGGATGGAAATTTGACATGCAAACAAACTTTTCCAAGGAAGATTGGTCTTACTCTTATCTTTGGATGTGATAAAAATCTTTTGTTAACATCCATCAGCACTGTAGACCTTTATTGAACCAACAGCTGTTTTGATTCCAAAGCTGTTTAAGAAAGAAAAACCTTTTCTAGGGAAAAATGGATTAGATCTAAATAGCTTTTGTATCCAGAACACCTAATGGCAGTTTTGGAAAAAAATGTTGGTTGGATAATTGACGAAAGGTTATAAACAAATGTTAAAAGTTTCAGTAGGATACCAGACCCGCCCACCCAAAAAATTGAATTTTCTGTTAAATGTGCACCATATGGATTCTATAGCTACACTTGTATAAATGAATTTGCATCTGCAATTACATCCCTATTGTTTTATGGACAATTTCGGGCATGCTCTATGCATTATGTCAAACATGGCTTAGCCACCATAAAATGATTTTTTTCAGTCTTTTACACAGTAGTTCAGGCAATGCACTACTGAGCTCAGAACTATGTCTGCATGGTGGTCGTATGATATCATGAACCATCAACATGCTGTAGCCTAGAATATCAAAGACATTTATTATACAGCCAATAATGATGTAAGACTGCAAGATTATTGGATCAAAATGAATGTAAGAAGAACAATAAATGTGAAAATGTGTCCACATTTTTCCTTTGCATCAATGATATTAACAACCCTCTTTTGTAGCTTCTTATTTACCGTATTTTTCAGAGTATAAGACGCACCGGAGTATAAGACACACCTAGATTTTGGGGGAGGAAAACAAGGAAAAAAGTATTCTGAACTAAATGGTGTAGTAATATATTATTTAATAAAATACCAGTGTAGCAGACTACTTTTTACAACCATGTATACTTTTTACAACCATGTATACTTTTTACAAACTTCAAACTTAACAGCTTTAAGATTAGTGGACTTCAACTCCCAAAATTCCTCCTCCAGTCATGCTAGCTCAAGAATGGGAGTTGAAGTCCACAAGTCTTAAGCTTGCCAAGTTTGAAGACCCTTGCACCCCTAACCCCTAACCCAAGGGTCTTCAAACTTGACAGCTTTAAGACTAGTGGACTTCAACTCCCAGAATTCCTCCTCCAGTCATGCTAGATGGGGTAATTAGAAGGCAAAAACACCCCAGTTTTTGAAAAAAATGGCCCATTTTTCGCTCTCTCTCTCTCTCTCTCTCTTTTTTTTTTTTGCAAAAACAGGCATGCAGAGAGTTTGGGAAGCCTGCAGAGCACTCCTAGGGGGTGGGGGAAGGAAAAACACCCCAATCTTTGCAAAAAATGGCCCGTTTTTCACTCATTTATTGCAAAAACAGGGCATGCAGAGGTTTTGGGAAGCCTGCTCCTAGGGGGTGGGGGAAGGCAAAAGTGCCCCCATTTTTGCAAAAAACCAGCCCATTTTTTGCAAAAATGTGATGCGGGGGCGGGGTTTCGGGAGGCCAAAAATGGCTGTATTTGGTGTATAAGACACACCGACATTTCCACACTCTTTTTCGGGGCAAAAAGGTGCGTCTTATACTCCCAAAAATACGGTAACTACAAATTTGTATTTCTATAATAGAAACTAAATTCATTTTTTTTGAAAAAGCTAAATGAACCCCGGACTTATGATTGAAATAAATTCATGGAGACTGAGCCAAATGAGGTCAGATGATATAAAATCACTTGAGCTTTTAGAAGTGAAAAACGTACACACCTTCTGGTCTTATTATGATTTGTTGATTCAGCATTTTGCAGTTTGTAACTATAATATTTTAAGTTATTCTACAATGATCATATCTAAGGTGGAAGATACACATTTCTTGTTTTATCACAAGTGTGTGTTTTAGTTGCTTTTTTGTTTGCTGAGAAAGCAAATCTAGCATTATGAACAGTCAAGCTGTACATTTGTTTTCCATCCTTTTCTGATCTTATTAGGTCCAGCTGGGAATGGCTTGTCTAATTGGTTTAAAAAACCATAACTTTCTCCAATTTACTGCTGTCTACTGTACTCTGAGTCAGAATTCTAAGCTTCTCAAAACTGTACATTTATGAATAATTTGAGATGCTTTAAATTGTTTTTTTTTTACAAATCTCATCAAATTCAACCTCCTCCAGAAACTCTTGAAGAGTGTTAATATCATCGGCATGGTTTTCTAATTCTGTTAATCTAATTTGTATTAAAATATGTATTTTTAACTTGATGAAAAAATGCAGATTTGATCGAAGATTCAGTTCAGCCCATATAATCACAACAATAATGACCTATGCTTATGGGAATTAATTTCAATAGTCTAAAGCAATATGCTATAATCTTGGTGATCTAGAGAATCTCATCTATCTTGCAATGACTATATTGAATTTTTTTAATCCCACCTGCATTTTTTAAAATAAATAACTCAAAGTGGCGAACATACCTAATATTCCTACCTCCTCCTATTTACCCCATAATAACAATCCTGTAAGGTGAATTGGGGTAGGAGAGAATGACTAACACAAAGTCACCCATTTCATGGGTTTTAAGCAGAGGTGGGATTCAGCAGGTTCTGACCAGTTCTGGAGAACTGGTAGTGGAAATTTTGAGTAGTTTGGAAAACCGGTAAATACCACCTCTGACTGGCCCTGCCCACATCTATTCTCTGCCCCCTGAGTCCCAGCTGATTGGGATGAAATGGGGATTTTGCAGTAACCTTCCCCTGGAGTGGGGAGGAAATGGAGATTTAACAGTATCCTTTCCCTGACACGCCCACCAAGCCATGCCCACTAAGCCATGCCACTCCCACCAAGCCATGCTCACAGAACCAGTAGTAAAAAAATTTGAATCCCACCACTGGTTTTAAGGCAGAACCAGAGCAGATCTTCTGGTCTCTAATCTGGCACTTTAACCACTAGTTCAAACTGATCTGATTCTGAAATTCTGCGACTTGAAGTCTTTACTTTAATCCAGAAGACAGTGAAAGAGTAAATAGTAGATTGTATATAAAGTTTTAATTTTAATATCCTCTTTCAAACTAAACCAAGCAACAAACTACAAAATATATATTCAAATCAGGCAAAACAAACATACTCTTTCTTTTACATTCTACAACACCTTCTATTTAACTCTTTCCCATGACACAAAATTTAGATGTAGCCTTTATCAGTTATTAAAACAGGTATTGTTCAAAAGAAAAATAACATTCATCTTCAACTTTTTTCCAAGAATGACAATTGGATTTTGTCTTGTCTCATCTTGTCTCGTCTCATCTCATCTTATCTTATTATCTCATCTCATCTCATCTTATCATCTTCTCTTCTCTTCTCTTCTCTTCTCTTCTCTTCTCACCTCACCTCACCTCACCTCACCTCACCTCACCTCACCTCACCTCACCTCATCTCATCTCATCTCATCTCATCTCATCTCATCTCCTTATCTGTCTAAGATTACTATTTTTCTGTCTCTATACATTCACAAATCCTAAATTGTCCATTAAAAAAAAGCTTTTGATAATTTACCTTGGGTGATTTAATATTTTTCTCTGATGTTTTATCCAGTTTTGAGAAATAACTCCTTCCCAATCTTCCATCAAACATCAATTTTCATAATAAAGCATATGAAACTCTTCATAAATCATTATACAATAGATTTTTCCAACTAGAAGCATGGAAATTTATCTGGGTGGTTAAAAATCTGGTTGCACAGGTGTGTAACTGAAGGATAATTGGAAATGTTAAATTAAATTGAGGAATTTAACAATTAATGAATTAATTTTAATAGATTATTTAAAGAAATAAATAATTGGAAAAGACAAAGGGGCTGCTGGCAGATAGCATGGACTTTGCAAGGAAATTAGAATTGGGGAGCACCAGCAAGGAGGGGAAGGTAGTCTCAAAAAATAACAAGGGAAGAAATGAAATCAGTTTGTGAAAAGATACAAAAAAAAACCTATTTGTGGAACAGTTTTATTTCATACAAGGACAGACACCGCCAAGGGAGAAAAAGAAAAGAAGAAGTTTAGCCAAAAGTTGATAGGTAGAAAAAAGAGAAAGGGAAAGGAAGACAGCTTAAAGCCATAAAATTCTCAAGAAGGAAACAGAAAACAGAATAACAGAATTGGAAGGGACCTTGGAGGTCTTTTAGTCTAACCCCCTGCTTAGGCAGGAAACACTATATCATTTCAAACAAATGGTTATCTAATATCTTCTTTAAAACTTCCAGTGTTGGAGCATACACAACTTCTGGAGGCAAGTTGTTCCACTGATTAATTGTTCTGTCAGGAAATTTTTCCTTAGTTCTAGGCTGCTTCTCTCTTTGATTAGTTTCCAATTATTGCTTCTTGTCCTTCCCTCAGGTACTTTGGAGAATAGCTTGACTCTCCTCTTCTTTGTGGCAGCCCCTGAGATATTGGAACACTGCTATCACGTCTCCCCTGGTCCTTCTTTTCATTAAACTAGACATATCCAGTTCCTGCAGCTGTTTTTCATATCTTTTAGCCTCCAGTTTCCTAATCATCTTTGTTGCTCTTCTCTGTACTCTTTCTAGAGTCTCAACATCTTTTTTACATCGTGGTGACCAAAACTGGATGCAGAAATACTCTTCATGTATAAGAGTAAAAGAAAAAAAAAAGCATTTTGTCCTGATATTCCTTATAGTAAAGGGATATCAGTAGATGGAAAAGTATCATAGCCAAGAGGAGGAAGAGCAAAGGGATTCAAGTGGAAAGTGGTGAAGATTGTCCAATCTACTCTACATGGAAAGAGAGACTGTCACTCTAAAGGAATGGCTTTAGGCCTTATCCTTTTGCAAAGCCAACCGTAGCAATAGGCATCTTTACACAAGGAAGAGGAAAATAATGTACTGACTTTTCAAAATGTGCTTCTCCATTAAGGAGCCTTTTCTCCTGTTGGGTAACAGAGAGGGAGGCTATTATTTCTGAACAAACCTCTCAGAATGCACAGAGGGATTAATCCTTAAAGAGTTCAATAGTTGCTGTGGTTTAAAGTTATTTTTATACTTGTGCAATATTGCCTGTGAATCTGTACAATTATTGGTTTCTGCAAGGAAATGTTAATATAAAGCTGTTGTTGGAATCATAAAATTGGAGGGGGTCATAGAGCTAATTGTTCAGTTACAAGTTCCATCCCCCAGTTATTGTTTGTTCATAATTTTATATAAGATTATATTTTTCTTATGGGATCCACAAAATAAGACAGTAAATTGTCCTTTAGAGCCCCTTTCTGTTTGGAAAGTTAGCAGTGGGTTTCTTTAAAGTGGGATGGGATGGGATCCAACTGGGAGATCTTCTGGGAAATCAGCTTCTGGAACTCAGGACTAGTTACTGTTAAAAAGGAACTACACACAATCTGTATCCAAAGATCTCAGGACAGCCTTGAGGTTCATGAGCTGCTCCTTAGAGGTACTTCATTCATTAATGAAGAACCTCTTCAAATGTTCCAAAGGTGCTTTTTTCAAGAAGCAACTGGACTTTCTGGTTTTTCTTTGAAGATGTTTCGTTTCTCATCCAAGAAGTTTCTTCAGCTCTTTCCAGTTGGTGAAAAAGCACCTTTTGAGACACCGTGACCTGGATGACTGAGAATCTCCATAGATATAAACCTTCAAATTGTTTGTCCAGGCCTAGTATTAATTTGTAATACATTTATATCTCAAGTTCAACTGGAAATGTCAGATAACATACATAGCACCAGGGGTGGGTTCCTCCCGGTTCAGACCAGATCATCCGAACCGTTAGCGACCCGCTGGTGACGCGACGATGGCATCATGGATCCGGTTTGGTCGGTGCCAGTCCGTGGGCGCCACCATCTTTTTGGGGGAATTTTTGGTGAATTTTTCCATATTTGGATGGCTTCTCCTTTTCCGCGGCTTGAAAAAGAGCCCGCCCGCCCCCAGGTTAATACTCATCTTTATTTCTTCACCCGAAGCACAGCTGATCAGTTCCTCAGCTGTGTTTCAGGCTGAATCCTGCTACTGAGCACACATGAAAGTGAAATTTCACGTGGGGAACGTGTGCGTGCGCGTGCACGAGTGGAGTGGGAACGCACACGCGAAACATTGCGATGCGAACCAGTGGCGAAGGTAAGTGGAACCCAACCCTGCATAGCACCTATTATTTTCAGGTATCTGCCAGGGTTTCAAGGACTGTAATCCAATTTTAATTGTTTTACTGTTGGACTGTTTGCTTGGTCATGGTGTAAAAGCACACTTCTATAACCAGGAATGTCAGAAAAGATTTTAACACTGGATACTTTATAAAGATCCTGTCAAATCTGGGTTTAGTCTTGTTTAGAATCCCATGTAAAGCAGCAATAAATATTAATGATGATGATGATGGTGATTTTTTTTGACAGAAAGGAATCTTTACTATAGCTTATTTGCTATACTTCAAATATTTGCCATTATAATAGCCATTTGTTTTATTTTCTATGAAGAAACATTCCAGAAAGATGCACTCTTTATGTCTTCAAATTTCTGTATAAATTGAAAGTGTTTAGACACACTGTGTGTTATGGCTTGCATTTAAAATAATCCTGACACCTGCAATCAAGAATGCCTTTTTTGGGAGTGGGGAGGGGGCAGTGGGTAGGAAACAAGATAGCAGAATCAGAGGCTTGAAGGGTGCTAGGACAAGATAAATGCTCCAGAAATCTGCAGGGGGATTAGAGTTTAATTATTTATGAACTTCTTCCATCAATGAAAGTAGAGAAATTGTTCCCATGGAACTGCAAATACCTGCAAATGCTTATCTGATTGAAAGATCAATGCTCAGCATGCTAACCATGAGAACACCTGCAAATTGTTTCAAAACCTTGGCTGAAAAATGGTTCAGACCTGAAATGGCCTGATCAGTGAGTCAGTAATACTGCTTACGATTCTCATTTTCATATACTTTCAACTTATATACATTCTTTTATTTCTTTGTTGTCTGGCATTTTCTGATACCACTTAATAAGGTAGGTTCAGTTCAGGACTACTGCTTTATTTGCTGGTCCCATCCTGAAGATTATGACTGCTCTTTAGTTTGAATTTTAAACATTCAATTTGCCTGCATATGCAGGATGGTGATATGCTTCAGTTTATTCCAAGATCAGTTTGGGCATTGCTTAACTTCCAACAATTTCAACAATTGAACAATTTCAACAATTGAACAATTTCAACAACTGAACATTTCCAGAGATATTTCAAGAGAAGAGTCCTTCACTCCTCTGCTCGCAACAGAATACTTTATGCCACCAGACTTGAAATTTTGGGCTTAGACAACTTAGAACCACGCCACCTTCGGTATGACCTAAGTGTAGTTCATAAAATTATCTGCTACAATGTCCTTCCTGTCAATGACTACTTCAGCTTTAACTAAAACAATTCATGGGCACATAATAGATACAAACTTAAAGTAAACCGTTCCAAACTCGATTGCAGAAAATACGATTTCAGCAACTGAGTGGTCAATGCCTGGAATGCATTACCTGACTTTGTGGTTTCATCCCCAAATTTTAACAGACTGTCTACTGTTGACCTCACCCCATTCCTGAAAGGTCTGTAAGCAGCATGCATAAGCGCACCAGCATGCCTACCGTCCCTGTCCTAATGTTCCCTTTTATTCGTATCCATTTCATGTATTCAAATCATGTTTATACCTATATATGTTATCTAATACATGCTTGACAAATAAATAAAAAAATAAATAAATAATAAGTTATATCCATCACCCTTTACTAAAACGAACCCCAGTTTACCTGTTTCTTTGCTAAGCTTTCCATGATCAAATTCCTTTTCTTCCCTTTCCTGAATAATCATAAAATAGTCATTATTTTAATGACCTGCTAGAAAGCTAAGATATCAATGCATTGTGGGTGTATTATCCACTTGGTTGTTCTGAACAACATGATACCAAATACTGCCTCAACAATGTGAACTTTATATCTCATTTTTTAATTCAGAACTAAACAGATGGAGACCAGCAGGTAGCCTGTACTTGTTTTCATTCCTTGGTGTGTGCTTTGCAAGAAAGCCACTATTCTTTTCCATCTCTGTTTCATCTGCATGCATTCCATTCTCATCATTTCACAAGTCCTGTATGCACAGAACGTTCTAACCTTTGTTTATTTCAGAGTGTTTCTTCACTATCCTTATTTGGTAAATATTAATTGTCTCCCTCATATATCGTTGTGGAAGATGACAAAAACTTGGTCTAGTCTGCCCAGTCTCAACTTTTCCTCAGTAGGCGTCTGAGGACCTGTCATGACAATTGATGCTTCTTGCACCAACTTAATTTTGTTGCATCAAATTAATAGGTGTATGGTTGGCATTAGAGTAAAGAGTAGCATCTATGAAATATGAGGGAGCACACCCTGGAATAAAGTTATAGTCTAGTTACTTTCAGAGCACTTGAAACTTTGTGCTAATTCTATGCATATCAATTGGTATATTAGTAGGCTAACAAAGCCATTTTTTATTTTTTAGTAAAGCATGGGAATTCTGAGTTAAAAATAAAGGATATGACTTTAATAGTTGTGTGAATTATTATATTTCCACATGTATCATTATTGATCTAATTTTACAGTGCCTAATTTTGGTTCCTTCATTTCTGTGTTCATGTATATATGAGGGTGAGTCAAAAGGTAATGGCATTTTCTTTAGGACAGGTATAATTACCAACACAGGAACATGTAGCATACATCAAAATGAAGCTGGTCCTCTGTGGATCACATCCCTACTTCTCAACATAGTCACCGTTTCTCTCAATAGCAATGTTCCACCTTCGAATGAGAGCATGTATCCCTGCCTCGTAAAATTTTGTTGACTGTTCTTTGAGCCACTTCTTCACTGCAGTTTTCACTTCCTCGTCACTGGAATAATAATCCTCCATACTCACCAGATTTAGCGCCTTCAGACTATCATCTCTTCGGCACCATGAAAGAGGGTTTGAGAGGCAAACATTATTCCAGTGACGAGAAAGTGAAAACTGCAGTGAAGAAGTGGCTCAAAGAACAGTCAACAAAATTTTATGAGGCAGGGATACATGCTCTCATTTGAAGGTGGAACATTGCTATTGAGAGAAACGGTGACTATGCTGAGAAGTAGGGATGTGATCCACAGAGGACCAGCTTCATTTTGATGTATGCTACATGTTCCTGTGTTGGTAATTATACATGTCCTAAAGAAAATGGCATTACTCTTTGACTCACCCTCGTATATATGTCATTTCATATATGTAAGTGAATGAAGTAGACAGAATAATAAATAGAACACTCCTAATAGTGTAGTCCTCTGCAGGATTTTTTAATCAAGATATTTGGTTTTTAACCAAAATACTGTTGTGTGTTTCAAGTACATAAAAATGTAAACAATGCTTTGAAAAACAACAATCTGACTTTATCGAAGGAAAAGAAAAATGGTGAAAATTACATACAGAAGCATTTCTAATATAAATCTAAAACTCTTTCCTTTTCTATCCGCTTGTCTTTTGATTGACTCTGTTAAAATTCACTTGTTAAATACAAATATCTAAACTGGCAGCTTTCAGATTTGTTTTTCATCAGGAGGCCAATAGTGAAAATAGTGTGTGAGTTTTGCCAGTCCAGCCTGGGGGTGCTTTGCCTTGCCATCTTTGTAATTTGAATAACCAATATTTAATTAGATTTCTGTGGATCACATTTCAGAACACTGTAACATTTAATATTTTCCAGAGCTATCTCAAAAAAGTTGAGAATGTGCCTTTCATTCTAATATTTTGAAAGAACTTATAGTAATAACTCTTCTGGGTGAGCCCCACGTTGATGGTCAAAAGGAATTAAAATCTCCTTTTGGGAAAATCTGTTATCTTTGGGGTGAAACACAATACAGTAATTAGAGTTGGAATACTGCATCCAGTTTTGGTCACCACGATGTAAAAAAGATGTTGAGACTCTGGAAAGAGTGCAGAGAAGAGCAACAAAGATGATTAGGGGACTGAAGGCTAAAACATATGAAGAATGGTTGCAGGAACTGGGTATGTCTAGTTTAATGAAAAGAAGGACTAGGGGAGACATGATAGCAGTGTTCCAATATCTCAGGGGCTGCCACAAAGAAGACGGAATCAAGCTATTCAACAAAGCACATGAGGACAGGACAAGAAGCAATGGATGGAAACTAATCAAGGAGAGAAGCAACCTAGAACTAAGGAGAAATTTCCTGACAGAAAAATTAACCAGTGGAACAACTTGCCTCCAGAAATTGTGAATTCTCCAACACTGGAAGTTTTTAAGAAGAGATTGGACAACCATTTGTCTGAAATGGTATTATAGGGCTTCCTATTTAAGCCGGGGGTTGGAGTATAAGACCTCCAAGGTCTCTTCCAACTCTGCTATTCTATTCTATATGCAAAAAAAAAAAAAATCCCCCCAAAAATCAGCATGCTCAGATTTCTCTGAAACATTCCAAGATGGATGATATCAATTGATGATATATGGCTATAGATATAGAAATATTATATATAGATAGATATGGATATAGATATTATATAATATATAATGGATAATATAGATATATAGTTTATATACCAAGGAACTGGGGGGGGGGTGTTTGCTGTAAATATTGATAGAATATTTTACAAAATAAAAGTTGTAAGTTCTAAACAAACTAATAAAAGACTGCCGTTTGCTGAGAACACATCTAATGAAAGGCAATGTTATTCTGAATGAGGCTATTGACATGTATACAACAGATGTGTCAAGAAATGCAGGCATAAAATGAAGTTCATATTTTTTTTTCTCTGTGTCATAAATTAATCTGGGCAACAGGAACAAAGGAAGTCAGCACTTGTGGGCTGGCAAAAGTCTGGTTATTCAACCCATCTTCTCTGAAATAACTACAAAATAGGATTGTTCACAAGTGTTCTTCAAATATTGCTCTTTTAAGTTCTTATGTTATCTAAATATAACTGCAGTGATATAACTACTATTTTCTTGTGCAAAAAAAGGTGGAAAATAGTGGAAAACATTAATTGGAAGTGGAAAATGGAAAACATTAATTGACATCCTGCTCAGAATTGTAATTATCCTTCTTTGGCTATTTAATGCTAATCCAAAATATTTGGTTCATATTTCATTGATCAAATTCCATGATTTTGGAAATGGGATAAGAAAAAGAAAAAGGAAAAATAGAAGAAATAATCAGTTTTATAAAAAAGGGGAAAAAAAGAAAATCTAAAACAGAGATATCCAAGAATTTCTCTTAACTAGAATAGCTTCTAGGAAAACTCTGTCTTTCTGACAGTGAAGATGTATTACAGTAGGATGTAATGAAGCAGTTCCATAAAATATTCTGAGTTTTCTGTTGAAGAACATCTCAGGTTCCTGTCTAACAGCCTGCTCTTGGGAAAATAACACCATCTCTAGAAGCAGCTGTAGAAGGTCTTTTTCCAAGACATTTATTTTAAAAAATGACATATTTTCTATTTCCAGAAAATGACATGGATGTATTCATATTGACAGCAAGCTTGATTCAAGGAAGACATTATCCTTTAACTTAAATAATGTTATTCTCCCAACATTTTTATTAATAAATGTAAATAGGGATATCTTAATGTCGGAGATGAATGGTTATCCATATGATAGAATAGAGTTGGGTAAGAATAAAAGCTTTGTGACTTTTATAAGTTTTTTGTTTTTAAGTTTACCCTTTGTAGTGCATTTTTTTGAAAAAAATATTTAACACAAATACTGAATTAACATTACAAACCGGGAAAATGCAATAACCCAGTGTTTCGCTTTATTTTTTTGCTTCATTTCAGTGATTAGTATATATTTTTTACAGATTTGTTCAATAACTCTGCTACTCCCCATAATGTATTATGTTGATTCTTAAACAAGGCTGCCTTGGTTTTAATGGAGCAGAGATTTATTAAAAGAGAATAATTTTCTGTATGCAAGTGATAATAGATAATAGGTGGGAAGCTGCATCTTGCTAGGTCAGGAAAAATGACCTCATTTACTATTTCAAGATTCTTAATTCCAAAGCCATTTACTCTTTTGCAATATTTATAATTTAAAATAAACTACTTGGATTTGTGTCACAGAAATGCAAGTGGAATTCAGTTCTATAATCTTTATTCTTGAGGAAAATAACTGAGTACTCGTCCCTTTTTCCTTTTTCTCCTTCCTTCCTTCCTTCCTTCCTTCCTTCCTTCCTTCCTTCCTTCCTTCCTTCCTTCCTTCCTTCCTTCCTTCCTTCCTTCCTTCCTTCCCTGTAAGGCCAGTCTTCATCTGAATAGTTCATCAGTCTGTAATTACAGTCATTAATAAAGCACCCAGCTTTATACTGGAATGTGATTGATAACAATACGCTTCCTGGTAATGTTTTCTATTAACTGGCACTAATTGCTTTGTATCTGTTGTTCAACAACAGGCAAATGTAGCTTCTCTCCGATTATATCAAGTTTCTGTGTAACTCAGTCATCTTTAAAAATCCTGATAACGTTGAAGCAAAATAACAGGATACATTTTGTCCATCTGTACTGAGTTTCAGGATGGTTCTGGAAATATAATATAAACTGCAGTTGAGTTCAATCTGTGTCAGTGACTAATAGAATGTGCTTACTGTTGTCATGAAGATAATTGCTCTTTTTTTCAGATAATAATTTCTGCCTTTATTGCTTTCTCATAATGTTGCCTATAACAAATGAGTACTTGTTGAATATCAGGAATGGCCTTGATGCTGAAGCAGTTTCATAATGATAAGGAAATGCTCTTTTCTGTTTCTCCTCATTTTGTCTACGGAATCTCAACATAGAGAGACAAGAAGTTTAGAAATAGAATGTCTTCCCCTGAGGGCAAATCTTCTCCCTGATCTAAAGAAAGAAAAACAATGTTTTTTTCTTTTTTTAATCATTGGGATATTTTCATAAAAATACAACCTCCAGCTGTAAACCAACAATGATACTGATATGAATGAGCAAGTTTCCTCAACTTAATTTGACTACTCCCAGGTTCAAATATAGAATATCTGAATTTTATTCATTGCAGTTATATGTGATAGATAAATGGTAACAACCTTTTTGATAGGGGAAAATTTGGGACAAAAATTTCTAAATTTATTGTCCCTTCTTGGATAATAAATAGATTCTGCAATAAAACCAGTGCCCACTGGTTTCTTTAATATTAAGTATTAATTAGTGTTTAATATGTGGAAAAAATCATGTTGAAAAAAGATCTATGAGATGATGACAATTGGAGAATACAAGTTAGCAAGTCCTCATTAACTTTTGGATTTTTGGTATCTGCCTTAAACATAAACAGTACAGCTACTGCCATAGAAATTAATATGTTTTCCTTCATTAGAAGAGGCTGGGTAATCATCTGAGAGAAATACTCTAGTAAATCATTTAGAGTGTTGGATTAGATGATCATTGACATTATTTCCAAGCCTATGTTTCTATTGTTCTATCTATATTTATGTGAAAGCCACCTCACAAAATTCTCAAAAATATGTTGCAAAGAATTGAAAATGGCCATTAATCTCCAGGAACAAATATCTGTGTTAAAAGACTTCAGCATTCTGTACTCATTGAGTATTTCTTAAAGTCATTTATGCTCATAAAACAGCTTCAAAGTGATATGTTCCAATTTTAAAATAAAAGTATGAACTCTCAAAATAAAAACTGATGATTTTGGGAAGGAAGAAATCCATTGATTTCAAATTGGGCTGCAAATTCAAAAGGTAGATGCTCAATATGCTATGTCCACAGTCAATAGTTTATTTGAAAATATAATGACAGCATTATTTAAAGATAGTATACAATGCCTAAAATTAGGCCTTTATCTCGGGAGCACCTTTGACCTGACTGCTGTGTGGGCATAAGCTGGTGGCTTTAAATAGCTACTCTGGGTTGACAACCAACTATTTTTGTTCTAATGAATCCATTCATTCAACATGCTTTCAGTCAAAGGATGATCTTTGCACTGATTTCCATCACTGAATTCATGTGCAAATGAGTATTATGAATGGGTTAGAGAAAGAACTTGTTTGCTGACAGTCCTAAGAATGGAAACTTGCATTCTGTGGAATAACCATTTCTGGGATCACCGAAGGGCAACTTCTTAAGCAAAATTCCTTCGAACATTATATATGTTTTAATGTGGGTTTGTGTATAAAGAAGTTTCCTCTTTGATTTCTGACTGACAAATAGTAAAAACACAGACAATTCTGGTCATGAGATAATGGGGGCCTAAATTAATAAGTTGGTTGAAATTATAAATAAAAGGGAAGTAGTTTAAATTAATATGCAGGAAGGGATTAATTATTTATTGCACTTCCAGACTATTATCCAGTTTTCTGGATAATTAACAAACTGATAAAACATATTAAAAAGGTAACAGAAATATGGAAAGGATAAAAATCACCTGAGACCAAATAATTAATATATGCATTAGAAGATTTGTAATAATACATAGGAACAAAAAAGCAGTGGCCCCTCATTAGCATTTGCTGAAAGTGTGCAGAACTTAAAGAATTTGTCTCTGTCTGTATGCAACTAAGTTTTCCATGTCATCTGGAACTCATATAATGCAAGCAGGGATTCTCTTCAAATTTTCTACCTAAACAGGTGAAGAATAAAGAAAGATGAAGTCATTCTCTTCTCACTTTCTGTTTCCATGAATTATGAAATAAACCTGAATAGGGTTAGTAAACTTCTAAAGCTGCTAATGCCTGGGAAACTCAGAAGATTTTCACTCGGTGCCAGTGAAGTAAGTCAATCAGAGTAGATTCAAAAACTGTTCCAGCTGTCTCCACAGGCTGTTTTCCTCACTGAGTAATGTGGCTCCTTTAACAGTATAAAGAACATCCCATATCCCAGCTTGTATTGCAAAGGACCTATTTCAAAGACGTTACAAGTTTAGAAAAGGGGTTGCAGGCCACATAAAATGCACCTTAGGTAATCCAGAAATGTGAAACCTAGGAGAAGGTGAGTTGCATATACAAGCTCACATGTTTCTCTCTTTTAAAAAACAAATCTCAAGGAAAACACTCTGACTAACAAACCCACTAAGCCAGGGGTGTCAAACTCGATTTCATTGAGGGCCGCATCAGGGTTGTGTTTGACCTCGGGGGGTCAGGGTGGGCGTGGCTGGGATGGGCATGGCCAGCTCGACGTCACTCATGTCGGGGGTACCTGTGGTGGCCTGAGTGCTCTGCCGGCGAAAATGGGCTCCCGAGCTCCATTTTCGGCTGCCATGGCCTCCTGCAACCCTCTGCCAATGAAATGGAGCTCGGGCGGCCCTCCCAAGCTCCATTTTCACTGGCAGAGGTTTGCAGGAGTCTGTGGCAGCCAAAAACAGAGCTCAGGAATCTGTTTTCGCTGGCAGAAGTACCGTGGGCCAGTTCTTTGCTATTTCCAAGGTGGCCTTTGCTGTGGGCTAGTCCTTTGCTATTTCCAAGATCTAAGCACCCGTGGGCCGAATCTGGCCCCTGGCCTTAAGTTTGATACCCCTGCACTAAGCCATTCATCTTGTATAAAAAGGAACTCATAGATACATCATACTCTGCTCTGTTTTCACAATCTCCTCTAGTGTCTCCTTGTCAATCCAGGGTATCTTTTCCTGTTTTTGAACATTAAAAAAACCCTACTCAATAAGATATGAGAAGGCTATGGCCCACTATTTTATTTTCTGTCCTTACAAAAGGTAAACTTATCAAAGCATTCATTTTGTTTGTGTCTGGAAAATTCAGAAAGGCAGCAATCCTGGTAACACCTATGATAGATTCCAGATTGTTCAGGACTGCCTAGAGGATGAATATCTGGCCAATGAAAGATCAACAGGAACAAGATGACTTCCTCTTGTGAAAAATAAAACATTGGAAGATCTTGGAAGACACCAGTTATAAAGATTAAGTTCAAGATCCATATGTTCAAAGTGATGTGTTTGTTTGTGTGTATGTATGTGTGTTTGTGGTATTCTTCTATTCCTGTCAAGCACCAGAAAAATCAGGAGGTCCAGACAGTTCAAATGACTATAAAGATTTATTAAGCTCTCTACAAGAATCTGAACTACTAACAGCCAAGGGAAATTAGCAGGAGATAATAGCAATAGCAATAGCAATAGCACTTTTCTTATATACCGCTTCATAGTGCTTTACAGCACTCTCTAAGCGGTTTACAGAGTTCAGCATATTGCCCCCAACAATCTGGGTCCTCATTTTACCGACCTCGGAAGGATGGAAGGCTGAGTCAACCTTGAGCCTAGTGAGATTTGAACAGCTGAACTGTTGAACTAGCAGTCAGCCTGCACTGGCTGCATTTAACCACTGCACCACTTCAGCTCAGATAAGAGTAGAAAGAATTCAAGGTGGGCTGGACTTAGATCTCTTGTGGGTGCAAAAGGACTCATGACTCATGGTGCATTTGCACCTTCATCTGTCTCAGCGTGGTCATCTCTTACAATCCCTTAACGATCAGGTCATGCATTCATGCATATGAGCAAATATTTTACAAAGCATCAGTCCATTGTGAGTGACGTGATTTAGGAAAGTTAACAAAACTGTAGTTTCTAAACCTGGCAACCAGTTCAGACAACTTGCTCAATGCTATCCAAATAAAGGTCACTATTAAGATTACTATATCTTTAGCAAAATCAGTAAACCTCATGCATTATTTGTTTGTTTGTTGAAGTTATACTCTGCCTTTTACCCAGGAACCCAAGTTAGTATTCCTTTGTTTTTTCAGATCAGCAAATCTGGTGATAGGCTGGCCTGAGAAAAACTGAATGGCCAATTGCACCCAATGAGAATTGCTATGGACAGCCCTCAACTTGGATCTCCCATTATTCCATCCCAATTCAATCTAAGATGCAATAATGAATCCTGACATGCAGGATTCTTGTGATTTGCATGCCTCTTATAACACACTGTATATCCAAACTGTTGCTTTCCTTCTTGGTTCTCATTGGGTACAACTTCAGAATTTGGCTACTTTCGGCTGAACAATGAGCTTGAGAAAAGGAAGCTTCACTGGACAGGCTGAGAAATCAGCCTGTCCAATGAAGAAGAAAAGCCTAGGAGAAACACACCGAAAAGCAAATGTTTTCCAGATATGGACTGAGGAAATAAGCTTATTTCTCCCTGTTGCAGGGCAGACAAATCCCCCCACCAAACACACTTGTTTTCATTGAAGCAGCACAAGATTATATATACGGTGGTCATAGACTATGGAAGATACAGCAGCAATTTTCTCCTTAGATGTAGTAAACCTTTAAAACATAAAGTGGACGTGCAAAATACTTCGAATGCAGATTTATATTATTAAAAATGTTGCATTAAATATAAGTACTAGCTTCCATCGAGTCATTTCCTGAAAGTTGCTGCTCATTTTCCCCCTTTGTCTCCCTCTATTATGCATCAGACAATCAGGCCAGAGCACTCAGTGATGATGTCAGACACTCTGTCTCTCAGACAACTGAACCATCTCATTTCACTCTTTCTAAAAGAGCAAGGAAAAATTGACACCAGTTCTCAGTTCCTGAAGGGCACAGTGACTGCTAGGAGGAATGATTAGATTCTTAGGGGTGGGAAGTGGGGGTGGGTGGGAGGAGAGGACAATGGGTCAGTTGCTGTCATTAAATATTTGACCTTGATATACTTCAAATCAGAGCAGCTCTCTCACAAATGTGTCCTCTATACAACTACCTGTCCTTCTTACAAGTTATGTGAGAAAGAAGAAATATGTAAAACACTGAATACTAAATTGATCCTGTGTAGTAGCCTTAGGAAATCACTGTAAAGAAATTTACATTGTGTGAATTCTTTTGCACAATAGATTTTGGTGGATATCTATATGTTATATATATATATATAGAGAGAGAGAGAGAAAGAGGAGATGGTTTCAGGCTTTCTAGCCTAGTGCCTCAACCACTAGACCAAACTGCCTTTATGGACATAAAACATAGGTTTTAAGAACATGTTGGGGGCATTCTAAAAAAATATAGCTCTGCGGGAGTACCTTTCCCTTTACAAAGTGTTTCCATGATTTATTTATTTATTTATTTTATTTTATTTATTTATTTTGTCAAACATGTACAGAATAGTAGTTGTTTGTATAAACATAACATAAGTAAAAAAGTACCAATAAAAGAGGACAATAGGACAGTAGGACAGGGACGGTAGGCACAGTGGTGCGCTTATGCACACACCTTACAGACCTCTTAGAAACGGGGAGAGGTCGACTGTAGACAGTCTAAGGTTAAAGTTTTTGGGGTTTGGGGAAGAAACCACAGAGTCAGGTAGTGCATCCCAGGCATTGATCACTCTGTTGCTGAAGTCGTATTTTCTGCAGTCGAGTTTCGAGCGGTTTACATTGAGTTTGAATCTATTACGTGCTCGTGTATTGTTGCGGTTGAAGCTGAAGTAATCATTGACAGGAAGGACATTTTTGTATATGATTTTTTGAACTACATTTCGCTCAGATCGGAGGCGACATAGTTGTAAATTGTCTAATCCCAATATTTCAAGTCTGGTGGAATAAGGTATTTTATTGCGAGCAGAGGCGTGGAAGACTCTTCTTGTGAAATATTTCTGGACTCTCTCAATTGTATTAATTTATGATATGCCTTCTAATTCCATACAATTTTAAAAAAGCTTGAAGTAAATATAAGCTATTGCTCTTATCAATAGGAAGTAAGAAAAAGAAATTTAATACATTTATTTTATAACGTGTCAGAGAACGTATGAGTTTACAATTTGATACTTTGGTTCACAGCTGTACTTAACATATGTCTATCAAAATTTAAAAATTCATGGCACCTTTTGGTTTGCATTCATTGTAAATGTTATATATCTCTTTATTTTTTCCTTTCTTCTTTTACTGTGATAAGTCTTAAATTTGTCATTCATCTGCTGAGATAAATCACAGCAAGAATGACACTGATGTAACTGACAGCAACATGTGAACTATGTAATAGAAATAGAAAATATTACTCAAAGCACATAATCTTTTGAAATTTCTTTCCTTAAAAGGAAAGTGTCTTTTTAATCACACCATTTTTATGTGATGCATAAGATAGAACTGCTAAATGGATAAAGATATTTTAAATGATATATCAGTTGGCTATTAATTAACAATTTAATTGAAATAAACATTTAAAAATAAAATCTCAAATCTCAAATAGAATTATATTTTGGATGATCTTAAGGAAGGGTCTATCTAAAATGGCAAACAGTTTACAGTTAGGAAAAAAACCCTGCAAGACAACAGAACAAATAGACTTAAGAATTTAGAATATGATAACATTATTATATCTAGGCAGAAAAAAATATGGATAGCCACTAAATGACAGTAAAGACAGTGGCTATTTATATTTTGTAGGTATTTGTATTCTTAAAATATAATTGATGTATTATTTGTTCTCAAGTTTTTGATTCCTAATAGCCACATACTGTAGATTTATTTCCTGGAATATATAGTCTTTATATTTGTTATATATTAGAGGTATATCAATGAGCAATGATCATTATTGCATTCAAATATTCTGTATTTCATATTCACATTCTTCATAACTGATATCTGGAATTCATAATGCTACTAGGATGGAGAAATTGTTTATAGCGCTGGACATAAAGCAGAATGAAAAATATCCATTAAGTTTTTATTTTCTTTTTCAAGGATATATTTAGTATGTATAAAGGGGAGTGTCATTACTGGGTTATTTTTAATTTCATCATCCCATGCTGATTAATTTACCTAAAATGCTGTGCAATTCAATGCCTGGGTAGTAGCAAGTACAATGGAATTTAACTACCGTACTAGTCTCCTAAACTCATTTTATTGTAATCTGGATACATATAGGAATGAGGCTGTGAATCTATGAAATCTTATATTCACATAGAGAGTATTTTATTGCATAACAGTTGACAGTTGATAGACTTTATGTTTGCTTTTTCCATTTGTTATTTCCTATAATTTTGTGGTATTTTTATATGAAGCAGCACATTTCATAAATACTATGTATTAGTGTGGGTGGGTGGGTGGGCACAATGGACCAGCAGTTAAGATGCTGAGCTTGTCAACTGGAAATTGACAGCCCAAATTTGGGACCTGACCACAACACAACTGAGTAAGCTCCCATTCCTGCCCCAACTCATGCCCACCTAACAGTTTAAAAACATGTAAATGCAAGTAGATAAATAGGTACCACTTTGGTGGGAAGCTAACAGTGTTCTTTATAGTGGTTCTTCCTGAGAATGCTTTCCTGATAGATGTTGTCATTATCTTCCCATACAAATTCATACTCATTTTTCAAGTCCTTTAAATCTGAATGTTAATCTCCCCTTTCTGCTGATATATATATAACTCCAGCTTATTTATTTCTGCTGTTAGGTGCTACTTTAGCTGATTGCTTAATTGTTTTTTTTAATACCTAGTGTCATATCAGCATTTATCTTTAATCTTAGTTTTCAATTTAGCGTATTTCAGGTTCAGGGTGTAGCAATTAAGGCACCAAGCTGAAAAATGATGTTGAGACTTTGGAAAAAGTGCAAAGAAGAGCAACTAACATGATTAAAGGCCTGGAGACTAAAACATATGAAGAACGGTTGCAGGATTTGGGTTTGGTTAGTATAGAGCAGGACTGTCAGACTCCGGGCCTGTGGGCTGGATGTATCATGCACTGGCACGCCCATGCCCGGTTTAGCGAAGGGGAAAAAAAAGTCCTGATACATCATGTGACACTGCCGTAATGATGTGAGTTTAACACCCCTGGTCTAGAGAAAAGAAGGACTAGGGAAAACATGATAGCAGTATTCCAGTATTTGAGAGGCTGCCACAAAGAGGAGGGAGTCAATTTATTTTCCAAAGCACCAGAGGGCAGGACAAGGAAAAAATGGATGGAAAAAATGGATGGAAACTAATCAAGGAAATAAGCAACGTGGAATTAAGGAGGAACTTCCTAACACTGAGAACAGTTTGTCTTCAGAAGTTGTGGGTGATTCAAAATTGGAGGTTTTTAAGAAGAGACTGGACACTCACTTGTCTGAAATGGTATAGGATCTCCTGCTTGAGCAGGGGGTTGGACTAGAAGACCCCCAAGGTCCCTTCCAGCTTTATCCTGATTTGATTATAGTCCTACCTTAGACACAAAGCCAAGCTAGGACAGTCACTCTGTTTCAGACTAAGAAGGAGACATTGACAAACCACTGCAAAATATTGCTAAGAAAACTGCAGGGATTAGTCTAGGCCAGTGATGGAGAAACTTTTATGGTTCACGTGCCAAAAGGGAGGGGTGGGGGGCTGTGCATGTGCATGCCCATACCCTTAATTCCATGTGGGGGGGGCCCCACGCATGCGTGCATGACCCCCCCTCCTGGCACGCGATGGCAAGCCCATTTTTCTCTCTCCCCAGGTTTCAGAGCCTTTCTAGGAGCCTGGGGAGGGCGAAAGTGGCCTTCTCCACTCCCCTGGAGTCCCTCCGGAGGCAGAAAATGGCTCATTTGCCAAGTTCTGGTTGAACTGGAAGTTCCATTTTTTTGCTCTCCCCAAGCTTCAGAGCCTTTCTATGAGACTGGGGAGGGAAAAAATGGCCTTCCCCATCCCGCCAGAAGTCCTCCGGAGGCTGGAAACATTCCTTTTGCTGACTTCCGGTTGAACCGGAAGTTCCATTTTTTTGCTCTTCCCAGGCTTCTTCAAGTTGGGAAATGGGCCATTTCTGGCCTCCAGAGGGCCTCCGGGGGGATAGGGAAGGGCATTTTTGCCCTCCCCAGGCTCCTAGAAAGGCTCTGAAGCCTGGGGAGAGCAAAAAAAAATGGAACTTCCGGTTCAACCGGAAGTAGGCAAACAGAACATTTCCAACCTCCGGAGAACCTCCTGGGGGTGGGGAAGGCTGTTTTTGCCCACCCCAGGCTCCTAGAAAGGCTCTGGAGCTTGGGGAGAGCAAACAATGGACCTTTCCCACCCCCTCCAAAGGCTGAAAACAGGCTGTTTCCCAACTCCCAGTGGGCCCAGAAGGCCCAAAAATCAGCTGGCCGGCACGTGCATGCGCGCCAGACCTGACCTCACATGCTCACTGATATGGCTCTGCATGCCACTTGTGGCACGCGTGCCATAGGTTCACCATCACGGGTCTAGGCAATTGCCAGGAGCCAATACTGACTCAAAGGTACCCAAAACCCAACCCAACCCCAAAACAAAATGAAACCCCATAGCCTTGGAAAACTTGGTAAAATAAATATTCCATTCATTCCAAATAAAATCTTGACAGAAAGTCTTCCAAGTGTAAGGAAGTGGGATCCTTCCTGGAGAAGCAGGCTTTAATTTCAATGCTCAGGCATTCAGCAGAATAATAATTTATATTGGTGTGAGTAATTTGTGGGTTGCATGCAGGGGTGAAATGCTACCAGTTCGGACCGATTTGGGCTTACCGGTAGCGGTGGCTGCTGGTGGTTCCCGGACCGGTAGCGATGGCTGGCTGGCCATGCCCCCGAACTGGTCCCCCGGTCACCACTCGCTTGCCCTGCCCCTCCCAGTCTCTGTTCTGCAACTTGCCTGCCTGAAGCGCTGCACCCCTGATCTGCCTGCCAAGTAAGCCTGCAAAGTTGCAGCCTATCTAGCTACCCCTGCCCCCTATCCCAGCCTGCTTTCTCACTCCATTCCCCGTGGCTCGCAGCCCCAACATGCTTTCCTGACTTCCATGTGGCCTTTCTGTGTCCCCATGGCCAGCTTGTGAAGGCAGGCAAGCGGAAGGCTACGTGGAAGGCAGGAAAGCATGTCGGGGTGGCAGGGAAGGGAGGTAGCAGCCTACTTCCTTCCCCACAGCCCCAACCTGCTTTCCTGTCTTCCATGCGGCCTTCCAGATGTCCCCGTAGCCAGCTTGTGAAGGCAGGCAAGTGGAAGGCCATGTGAAATGCAGGAAAGCATGTTGGGGCAGGCCGGCCACAGGGAAGGGTGCTAGCAGCTTTCCCGGCCAGTCCCCCATGCTCACTTGCCTTCCAAGGTCTGCGTCCAGCCCGGCCCGGGCAATGGGTAGGCGGCCAGCCGTTGTTGGAGACACAGCTGCTGTTGCTGTGGGTCTGAGAGGGGCAGCGGCTGAGATAGCCAGCACCATGCTCTTTGCCCTCTTTTCAGGCTGAAAAGCTGCCGACACTTTGGGGAGAGGGATCGCTGCTGAGCACACTCTCTCATGGCGAGGTGTGGGGGGAGACTTTGGAAGCGTGTGGCCCTTGGTGGAGATGGAAAAGTTTATGTTTGAACGCAGGTCAGTGTGGGGTACATGCGCCTGTGTGTCCCATTCCCACTCAAATGGATTGCGGTGCTAAAAAAAGGCAGCTAAAAAAACTACATCATCTTTCTTCCCCCTGATTGACAGCCGGCCGAGCAGGCGGAGAGCTCTGCAGTGCCAAACGGCCCATGAGTGGCGCAGCAATGGTGTCTTGTTGGGGAAGCGCCTGAGGTGCCGTTTGCAACTGCCTTCCGAAGCCACGCCTCTCCCTGCATTGTTGTTTTGAGGCTTGGTTGGGGAGTCAGTCCATCTTGCTAGAAGCCTAGAACCATAAATGGAGCAGTGTCCTGGGGCTGCTGCATATCCCAGCCAATGACAGGGGACATGCCAACACATGCCAGCACATGACAGGGAACTCCCCGGGGCGGCGCAGTTCCGGGATGGTGGAGAGCACAGGCAAGCTCTGCCCCCACTGCCACTGCCGCCGCTGCTGTTGGGCGCATCCGCACAGAAGAACTCCCAGGGAAGGGCTCAGTCTATGTGCCCAGACCAGGTGTGTGTGTGTGTGTGTGTGTGTGTGTGTGTGTGTGTGTGTGCATGCGTGCGTGCGTGTGTGTGTGAATGAGAGAGAGAGGGGGGGAGGAAGAAAGAGGAAAGGAGAGAGAGAGAGAGAGAGAGAGAAGAAAGACAGAGAGAAAGAAAGAAAAAGAGAAAGAAAGAAAAAGAGAAAGAGAGAAAGAAAAGAAAAGAAACAGAAACTGAGAAAGAAGAAGGAAAGAAAGAAAGAAGGAAAGGAAAGGAGGAAAGGAAAGGAAAGGAAAGGAAAGGAAAGTAGGGGAAAGGAAAGGAAGGGAAAGTAGGGGAAAGGAAAGGAAAGGAAAGGAGGGGAAAGGAAAGGAAGGGAAAGGAGGAGAAAGGAAAGGAAAGGAAAGGAAAGGAAAGGAAAGGAAGGGAAAGGAGGGGAAAGGAAAGGAGGGGAAAGGGGGGGAAAGGAAAGGAAAGGAAAGGAAAGGAAAGAAGGAAAGGAAAGAAGGAAAGGAAAGGAAAGGAAAGAAGGAAAGGAAAGGAAAGGTGGGGAAAGGAGGGGAAAGGAAAGGAAAGGAAGGAAGGAAGGAAGGAAGAAAGAAAGAAAGAAAGAAAGAAAGAAAGAAAGAAAGAAAGAAAGAAAGAAAGAAAGAGAAAGAAAGAAAGAAAGAAAGAAAGAAAGAAAGAAAGAAAGAAAGAAAGAAAGAAAGAAAGAAAGAAAACTTATGACCACAATTAAGCCCAAAAATTTGGCTGTTAAGCAAGAGCGTTGTTAAGTGAGTTTCACCACATTTTACAAGTTGGCCACGCCCACCCAGTCACCTGACCACCAAGCATGCCCACCCAGTCACATGACCACCAAGCACACCCAATGAGTCACCTGACCACCAAGCCACACCTACCTGAAGCCACGTCCATCTGACCTCCAAGCCACACCCACAAAATAAGCCACGCCCACAGAACCGGTAGGGAAAATTTTTAGATTTCACCACTGGTTGCATGCAGTCTTCAATCCTTTACCCACTAAATTTGTGCCACTGGAGGAGATAAAACACTGAATTACGTTAGATCTACAGGGATCCTCAATAAAAACTAAAATGACAAATAATATTTTTTTCTGTCTCTTATATTTCCCTTTATAGATTAAACTATTTTCTGAATCTATTTAACTCGTAACATATACATACAAGCTAAGTTAAAAATATAGAACTATGGCATTCCATTAAATTTGGAAGGTATTCATACTGGATTGATTATCGCTTTACCCAAACCTCCCTGAATGTGGCATTACTACTAGATACATTTTACACCATCTTCTGAAATCCTAGCTACCATTACCCGGATTATGGGAACCATATTCCAACGTATAAAGAGCACTAAGCTGCGATTGTGATTTCCAGCTTTTATATTATGGTCTTTTTCTGCATTAGATAAATCCAGCATCGTCTGTTCATAGAATATATGTAGTTCCACTGAGTACCAGATTACCATCTGTTTCCTGAATGAAAAATGGATTTGAGGGTCTAAAAGCTGTGCTCTGGACTTTCAGCATAAGAAGCATGGTTACTAATATCTTAACAAGCACCATGTCGCCAATCTCAGATTTATTCCTATGGTAGCTAGACAAGAAGTAGCTAAATTATGTGAATTATTGAGAACAGCTGCAACCTTGACTTCCCTTCATGTACTAAACCTGTAGCAGTTGTTAAGATTTCTGCATTAGTGCCACTTCACTTGCTGTCAGCATTGCCAAGATATAACAGCACTAATATCTCTGGTCTGCGTGTCCAACTTTTCCTTTCCACAAAAAGGAGGTGGATTTAATATGTATATAATTCAAATCTGTGAACAGTCAAAAAGACCAGTTAATCAAATCTGAGATCACTTCAAAAGATCATGGTTAGAATCACCTATTTTTAGTACCCTTTCCCCAAAGCATACTGTGAAATGTTATTATTACTGCTACAACTAACTTCAGTTTCATCAGTATAATATTATGTAGCAATAGCACTCAGACTTAATAACTGCTTCATAGTGCTTTATAGCCCTGGTGGTTTACAAAGTGAGCATATTGCCCCCAACAATCTGGGCCTTCCTTTTACTGACCTCGGAAGGATGGAAGGCTGAGTCAACCTTGAGCCAGTCAGGATTGAAGGCATTAAACTCCTGGCAGTGTGAGCAGAGTTAGCCTGCAATACTGCATTCTAACCACTGTGTCCCCATGCCTCCTATGTGTGTGTGTGTGTGTGTGTGTGTGTGTGTGTACTATACACACACACACAAACACCAATATATGTGTGTGTGTAAACAGATGGGAACATGTATGTGCCCATGTACATCTTTAAAAAAAACTGTACTGAAAAAATTCAGTACAATTTAAGACAATGCACTTTTTACTGGCGATGCAATTAAACTCAGTAGTACATTTTTAAAATATATTCTCTGAGAATGAAATGTAATTCAGTTATGCCAAGACGTGTCTGCATGTTATATTTTAAAGCTAGCTTTCCAACTTATGCTGGCTTTGTCAGTCCTGTTTGCAAAGACCAGTTATAATCCTTGGAATCCTTTTCTTGCTGAAGAAATTGAATGTCAGGGATAATAAGATATAGAGAAGGGATTCAGCTTCCTATAGTTCAAACAAGGCTGAGAGTACCGATAGTATTGTTGAATGCACTGTAAACAATTACTAACAAACACTTACTAGCAGCATTTGATTGAAATGTATGTGAAGTTATCCTAAATTGATAGTGTGCAATTCTTAGGCCTGTACATAGAGTTCCCATTTCCCAATCCCACACATGTATAACTTTGAGTCTATTCATACAATTGTTCTCATTGCCAACATATCTATTTAATTCATCATTTACCATGCTGATTCTTAAGGAATTGACATATTTAAAATATTTCTATACTGTCTTTTGTTAAGATTAGTTTCAGAACAATTTTTTATAATTAAAATACTATATCACAACAGTATAATGAAAGAAATAGAATAACTCTCTCCACCAGCATGATTTTAAAAGCCTAAAACTTAAGGCACCTGAGGCAATGCAATGGTTCCTGAAAAAAAGCTGATTGAATTTCTTTAAACATAGCAGTCTACAGTCGAATTCTGAACTTGGAAATGTTTTCTGGATTTGTTGGGTACTTCACTTTTGATAAGATGGAACAGACGTATGGCCTTAGTTTATAATCTATAAAAGAAGGCAAGATGATTCACAAAGGAAATGTACTTAAAGAATTAACTGTTTTGGTACAGTATGTATAGAATATAACTTTGGGAAGGGAAGGGTCATAGCCAGGAGAACAGTTGGATAGCAGGCAGCTTAGACCACAGAAGAAATGTGGGCATAGCAAATGTGTCAGAAAGGACCCTCCTAATTTCTTGGGCTGTACAGGTGATGGGGGAGAAATATACTTTCAGAGTTGCAAGATTCTGTTCATGTAACCTTACAATACAGTAGCTTTAATTCATTTGGGTGTGCTTTTTGTCAGGTCTACTTGGCAAGGTAGACATCTGCTTCCAATTTATTTAGGGTTAAACAATATGATACTATCATCTTCAATGGAACAATGCAAGGTATATAGCAATGACAAGATTTCCCACAAATGTACCTTGTGTTAACTGCAGATTGTGAGGCATATTGATTTATAAGTAAAACACTGTGACAAATTTCACAAGTCAGATAACCAAGAGGTGTTTATATTATGCATGATATTTTCAATTTCAACTTCCAGAATTATTCCTTCAGGAAATAAAAAAAATTCCAAGTCCCAATTGCAACTTCACTCAGGTTTGAAGTTCTCTATAATCAGATCTCTACATCTATTTCTTTTTCAAGGATGGTTGCGTCTCATGTCTGATATTTGAGTCCCTTTGATTTTCTAACTATTAACTATGGTTCTTCTGCATGACTTCTTCCATGACTCCCAAAGGGTTTATTTAATCTTTTGCTTGTCTCACGAGAAATATCTTTTACAGTTCTGTCCCTTGAAAGATCTCCATTACCTAAGTTGCCAGTTTCCTGCTCCCTCTACAAACACTACCTGCCATATCTAATTAGGCAGTCCAATGTCAGCTACATATAATTTAAATATATATGTGAAAATCCTGGTAGCAGTATCAATAAAAGCTTATGGTTTCTTTCAAAGGTAGCTCGATTTAAAATTAGCACAAGCAACTGGAAATAATTAAAAGAATGAAAAATTTCAAATTTGTCCTATTCAGGATCTAGTAACAAACAGTCATTCAAGGAATCTCCAAGTTGCTATCCTGATCCCACAAGAATGGGTTTTTTTTTTAAAAAAAAAGGTCAAATGACTTTTCTTTGAATCTGAAACCAGCTTTTTATCCCACTTCTCTGTTGTTACAACTAAGCTTGATTTTACTGGCCATCTTTAAGTGTATTTGCTCTCTTGTATCTTAATTGCTAAAACTTAAATGATAGAAATAGTAAAGGCCTTATCCCCAACAATCCCCAAACAATCTTGACCAGCAGGGACAAAATGGAAGTATATAATTGTATTATAGAATTGATTAGAATATTCCCAAGATAGTATTCTGCAACCGGAAGGCAAGACATGAAACAATGGATGGGAAACTAATCAAGGAGAGAAGCAACGTGGAATTAAGGAGAAACTTCCTAACAGTGAGGACAATTAACCAGTGGAACAGCTTGCCTTCAGAAGTTGTGGGTGCTTCATCACTGGAGGTTTTTAAGAAGAGACTGGACAGTCATTTGTCTGAAATGGTATAGGATCTCCTGCTTGAGCAGGGGCTTGGACTAGAAGACCCCCAAGGTCCCTTCCAGCTCTATCCTGATTCTGATTCTAGTCCCACTTTAGACACAAAACCAAGCTAGGACAGTCTCTCTGTTTCAGACTAAGAAGGAGGCATTGGCAAACCACTGCAAAAACTTGCTAAGAAAACTGCAGGGATTAGTCCAGCTTGAGGGTTGGATAAGAAGATCTCCAAGGTCCCTTCCAGCTCTTTTCCGACTGATTGAAATTAAAATAAGATCACATAACAATGCATTTTATTGGTATTTTACTGAAATCACAAGCAATGATCTCAACTGGATTGGGGATATCTGTCATCAGAATGGCACTAGGCAAACATTTCAGTTCTAGGAAGGGACACCAAGAAAAGCCAGGAAGACAAATCTAAACAAATTGCTAACAAAGTAATTGCCATAAACTTACCTGCCCCAGAGAAGGAGAGTCCTGGGAAAGCTCCGCCTTTGGAGACTAGTGCCACCAGCCAACCAACTCCAGCAGTGGTTGAGGATAGTCCGGCGGAAAACCACCAGGGGAAGCTGAGAAGGTCCGGAAGGATCCGGAGAAGACCAGCGGAGTTAGCAGAATACGCATGCTCCAACTCGGCGGAAAGGAGTGTAGTGTTCCGGAAGGACGCTAGGGGGCCGCTCCAGGAGCAGGAAGAATATGAGCCATGATTGGCTAGTCTGTCAGAAGCCACAGTATAAAAGGGAGCTGTCAGCTAGTGACAGCTGAGTTCTTGTCAGACACATTTATACAAGTTATGTTAGTTACCGGTTAATAAAGCATGTTGGTTCCTGCCTCAGCGTCTCCTCAATGATTACACCCATGATTCACCAAGAAAAGTCAGGAAGACAAATCTGATGAGAACTCAGAATGATTTCATATTAAAATGTTTAGCTTCCAAAAATTATGGTATTACCTAGTTCAGTGTTTCTCAATCGTGCCAACTTTAAGATGTCTGGACTTCAACTCCAAGAGCTGACTGGGGAATTTTGAGAGTTGAAGTCCAGACATCTTAATGCTACCCTATTCAAACTTGATGATTAACTCTTATTTATATTCATTTAATATTAAAAAAAATCTAACTAATTTAATTATTTTCGAAATTTTAGAAATTGTGAACTAGAATAGTTTTTATATTATTGGAGAAACTAATGGAGAATGATAAACGCTCCGATTTCTTACCATTTGATAGTGACACAAAAACCAAAACAAAAAGTGAAATGATATGCATGGGCTTTAAATTGTTTTAATGTTTAAGATGTTTTTAATGTTTATTCTGTTGTTAAGCTGCCCAGAGTCCTTTGGGAGTTGGGCGGCATATAAATTTAATAATAATAATAATAATAATAATAATAATAATAATAATAATAATAATAATAATAATAATAATAATAATAATAATAATAATAATAATAATAATAATAATAATAATAATAATAATAATAATAATAATAATAATAATAATAATAATAAAACCACTACTGAATTGTACGAGGCAACGATCAAATTACAGGGGTCTTTAGAGCAGGCCATTTTAATTACTTATGCATGAGAAAATAGGTAGCATTAATAAGAACGCAACTCACCATGAAAATAAAATTAATATAATACCTAATCTTATTTCTTTTCCTGAAAATATCAAAACATAAGATGTTTATGGGGGAAGATGTGGCGGACTGAAGATGACCATGACAGAATGAAGAGCCGACAAGTAGATCAACTATTTGATAATTCCTTTATGGATAAGGAGAGGACTTGAGATCAGGAGACATCAAAATAGTAGTCTTTGGCAGGATTAGAGCTCTTGGAGATGAGGGAATAGTTAACTGCTTTCACAAATTTGGATTGACAAGGTTTACAGCACCGGGTGATTTTTTTTCCCCCAATCGTCTTCTATTACTGTGTTGTTGCATTGCAATTGGGAATATATCTTGAATGATTCTGTGAAGAACTGGGCATTACCTTCTTGGCCTCTGCTTTTCTAGTGTGTCACCTTAGCCTGGTTGCCAGTGTTGTGAGCCTTTGCGTCTTAGCAGTCTCCAAGATGACTAAGATTACTATTCTTCCTTAGATGGGAAAAATATCTGTAAAAAGAATAGTTTTGTAACATTTAAATTTTGGGAACATCAAGGGTGCTTTCAGAAAATACCTACCACATCAGAGGTGGGTTCCTGCCTCTGATTGCCAGTGCGGTTAATCGCTGAGTTCGGCGCAGAGCTGAAGACGCTGCTCCTGTTCGTGGAGCGGGAGCTTTCCCCGGGCGCTTTCCCTGCCCACATGGATGCCGCCAATTGCGTTCTTTTGCCCTCTGCGCATGCCCAAAGCGTTCCGCATGCGCAGAGGGAAAAAGAACGCAATTGGCGGCATCCATGCGGGCGGGGAAAGCGCCCGGGGAAATCTCCCCGTCCGTGAACGGGAGCAGCGTCTTCAGCTCTGTGCCGAACTCAGCGATTAACCGCACCGGCAATCAGAGGCAGGAACCCACCTCTGTACCACATGGAGGACTTTGATATTGCATAATAGCTGATAAAATGGGAATGTCTAACCATTGAATGGGTATGCAACAAAAAATGGAATGACAAAATTGTTCCTCATCATTTTTCCTAGTCATTTCATCTCCTCCAGGACTCAACCAAAAAAAGGTGGAATCATGGAGGGCCCATAAACATTACTTTAAATGTAATACCAGGGGATAGAAATGTTCAGGTTTATATTCATTGTTAAAATTAAAAAGAGTAAATGGTTATGAGCATTCACTAACAAATTATACAATAGAAATAGTACATTTTTGCATATTTGTAAAGCTGAGAACAGGTAGGAAAATGGAAAGGATGTAATATCTCAACGGTTGACCTGATCTTGTTGAATGGAGTTAATGAGTATGTGCATGGAAATAAGGGTATAGGTGGGATTATGAATGAAAAACTAAAATGTATGACAGAAATTATAACGTTGTGTCATCCAAATTGTAATGACTGAGTATGACTGTAGGAATAATTATGGTGAATATTATATTCCAGTAAAAGCTGATAACGGAAGAACTGCAAATGTGTAATTGAATTTAGCATTTCATTTTGTTATTTCATATTTTAAATTCTCAATTTCTTATTAGCTTTCTGCATCTACTTAATATTACTTAATCTTAAAGGGAATATCAAGATGGGTATCTATTTATGTAACACATTATGCAATATATTTTAAAAACTCAGATGGAAAAGAGAGTTATGGATTCTGATGTTATTTCTGGGTGAAATCTCCAGTACTGCTATCATTAATTGAATTTGTGTGCCTGTTCCACTAGTGCTATACAGATTCCTCAGACACATAATAAATGCATCTGAGCCAAAAGTTTCTGAGAAGTCCATACCCAACTGAAAATATTCAATAAACTACCAAGCGCAGATTTAATATTCAGTGAAGAGCAATCTAATTGCAAAAGGCTTTGAAATGTCAAGGACCAATAAATAAAAATATGATGTTAAAATATAGAAAATTAAATAATTCAGAGCTTTTTTAAAATGGAGAACTCACATTAATTATAAATACACAGGACACAAATGACCCACTTAGTGAAACTATCAGTCTATCAGGCTTTTAATGAAGGTCCAGTGAATGCTATATATAACATTATTTTTATCTATCTTCTCCCAACTTTAAGCTGTGTGAGCAATCTACCAAGAGTCCAACTTCTCATTTATAATGACAGCATTCTTTCTCTGGAAACAGACTTATATAAAATTTGAAGAGCTGGTGACACCCACTCTGTCTTGCCAATGGTAGATGACAGGTATATTCTGCACTCTGTCAAAATCTATAGAACGTTCTTGAGAAAAACTCACCCCGGAAGTTGGCTGGAAAACCTTCCCATATGTTAGATGTTTATGTTAAGAAGTAAAGCACATATAGGGACAAGTAAAAATCTTTATTCCCAAAGTACTAGGAAATGCTTGCCCATTCATATAAAAAATGGCATCAAATGTTTGCTTCAGCAGTGATTAATGAACTTACTTCGATATACTATTGGAATCAAGAAAAAGTGGTGATGGATTACTTTCCAATTGGATTTCACAGTGGCAATGCCTTAAACAACAAAAAATAGGAAAGGAAGGATTGAAAGGGGAAATGGGCAAAATTAAAGAGCAGACAGCTTGGTAGAAGGGATGGGTAGGAATGTGGAGTCAACCATGCTTATAGCTTGTTTCAAGAGAGCTAATTTTCAATCACTTTTAGCTGGATCCAAAATAATTTTAAAGTAGAATCAGCACCAATGATAAAATGTGCAATTGATCAGTAAAATTATTAGTAAATTATTTACACCACATTTGCTTTGCAGGTATATGTGCATAGATGTGTTGTCTAACCCCATTTTAGATATTTTTTTCAAAAATGTTTTGAGATATTTTGTCAGGAAAGAAAATAAAGTTTCTATGAAAGGAAGTTAGGACCGGTAACAATGACAATATTAAAAATGAGGACAGACAGAATTAAATTTTTTGGTAGTTTCAAACACCTTTACTGTGGAGAAAGCTCAGTATATAATTCTAAAGTGGCTATTAGTCACTATTACATCATCATCATTGCGCAGACTGATTACAAATTACGGCACAACTCTGTTGCACAAATGATCCATTTGAATTTATGCAAAAACTATAGCATCCGTACTGCTACAAACTGGTGGGAACCTAAGCCTGAAAAAGTCACTGGAAATCAGATGCTCAAGATCTTGTGGGATTTTCGTATACAAACGGACAAGGTACTGGCACATAATACACCAGACATCACGCTGGTCAAGAAAAACAAGGTGACTACTATCGACATCGCAATACCAGGTGATAGCAAGGTCACCTGGTATTGAAAAGGAACACGGAAAAATCACAAAATACCAGGACTTAAAAATCGAAATTCAACTATTATGGCACAAACCAGCAGTGGTAATTCCAGTGGTGATTGGAACACTGGGTGCTATCCCAAAAGCACTGGAATTACATTTAAAACAGCTCAAAATCAACAAAATCACCTTCAGTCAAATGCAGAAAGCCGCACTGCTCAGTTCCGTACATATAATTCAAAAATATATTACAACGTCCTAGGCCCCTGGGTGGGGCTTGACAAGTAATTAATGCCAAATCCAGCAAAGCAACTGGCCGCTGTGAAATAATAATAATAATAATAATAATAATAATAATAATAATAATAATAATAATAATAATAATAATAATAATAATAATAATAATAATAATAATAATAATAATAATAATAATAATAATAATAATAATAATAATAATAATAATAATAATAATAATAATAATAATAATAATAATAATAATAATAATGATTTGAAACTGTATGGAAAGTCAGAAATAGAAATCCAATCACTGACCAACACAGTCCTAATATTCAGCACAGATATCTCAATGCAGTTTGGCATGAAAAATGTGCCACTGTATCTATGAAAAGGGGCAAAATCACTGCATGTGATGGAATTGAAATGCCCAATGGCCAATTAAATAAATGCAATCAAAATGAAGCCTATAAATATCTGGGCATTCTGCAGTTGGATAACATCAGACATGGAGAAGTGAAAACTATCATTAGAAGAGAGTACACCAACAGAGTTAGGAAAATTTTGAAATCTAAATTAAATGGTGGAAACACCATCAAGGCCATGAATACCTGGGCAATACCAGTCATAAGATACACGGCTGGTATAATTAACTGGACACAAGCTGATTTGGACATTTTGGACCGAAACACCAGAAAACTAATGACAATGCACTACAGTTTACATCCACCTAGTGACACTGATAGACTTTACCTGCCCAGAAAATCAGGTGGCAGAGGACTACTACAAGTAAAGCAAACAGTTGAAGAAGAAAAGCATGCATTGGCGGATTATTTAAAAGAAAGTCAAGAACATCTATTAATTGAAGTAAAGAACAAAAATCTACTGAAGGTCCAACAGACGAAACAAGAATACAGAAAAAATGTGATAAAATCAAGAATGGAGAGTTGGCAAAATAAAGCATTACATGGCCAATTTCTGGAAAAAATAAAAGACAAAGTGGACAGTGAAAAAACTTGGTTATGGTTAACATCTGGTACTTTAAAGAAAGAAACAGAATCATTGATCCTGGCCGCACAAGAACAGGCAATTCGTACAAATGCCATAAAGGCCAAAATTGATAAATCTTCAAATGATGCTAAATGCAGATTATGCAAGGAAGCTGATGAAACTGTAGCCCATGTGCTCAGCTGCTGCAAGAAAATCGCGCAGCCTGATTACAAATTACGACACAACTCTGTTGCACAAATGATCCACTGGAATTTATGCAAAAATTATAACATCCATACTGCTACAAACTGGTGGGAACACAAGCCTGAAAAAGTCACTGAAAATCAGATGGTCAAGATCTTGTGGGATTTTCGTATACAAACAGACAAGGTACTGGCGCATAATACACCAGACATCACGCTGGTCGAGAACAACAAGGTGACTATAATTGACATTGCAATACCAGGAGATAGCAAGGTCGATGAAAAGGAACACGAAAAAATTGCAAAATACCAGGACTTAAAAATCGAAATCCAACGATTATGGCACAAACCAGCAGTGGTAATTCCAGTAGTGATTGGAACACTGGGTGCTATCCCAAAAGCACTGGAATTACATTTAAAACAGCTCAAAATTGACAAAATCACCATCAGTCAAATGCAGAAAGCCGCACTGCTCGGTTCCGCACATATACTTCGAAAATACATTACGACTTCCTAGGCCCCTGGGTGGGGCTCGACTAGTAATCAATGCCAAATCCGGCGAAACAACTGGCCGCTGTGATACAATTGTATAATAATAATAATAATAATAATAATAATAATAATAATAATAATAATAATAATAATAATAATAATAATAATAATAATAATAATAATAATAATAATAATAATAATAAATCAAGCCATTTTAAAGACTCCAATTAAAAGAGAAAAAAGAAATTAACAACTGTTTTTTTCATGAAGAGAATTAAGAGTTTCAAATATTTCCACTTAGATTATTTGCAAATTAGGTCAACCCATGTATTTTAGATTTCTTTAGTAATTTCAAAAAACTAATATAGCAGGCATTTTTAAAATATATATATTCTAGTGAAAATCAATTATAACTAAAGGATGTGTTCTTTAACATTATTATACAAAATACATGCCTGTGGCCCAAGGGGCAAGCATACAGCATCATATTTATTTGCCACCCTCTTCACTAAGCTGGTACCATACAGATATGTGAAGACTAGGCCTGTTGTAAATTCATTTGGAGATCACCAGGTCAGGAAATCTATCTGATCAGAATCTAACATTGTCCCAGTTCAATTAGCAAATTATGAAATAGAGTTGATTAGACCAATGTACCAGTTTTAGTTTGCACAACATTCATACCTTTGTCATATTCAATTAAAGTAACACCAGGGGCGGGTTCCTCTTACCTGCCTACCGGTGTGCTGCGCACGCATCATCACATTTCGCATGCGCAGGAAGCAAAAAAAGGCCAAAAATTCAGAAAAAAAGATGGCACCATGCAACGGACCAGCGAAGACGGCACCGGAGCCGTTACATGCAAATTGCACAATCGGCGGGCTGCTACCGGGACAACAGAGTGGACCGTACCGGTAGGAACCCATCACTGAGTAACACAATTACTTGAGTTACTTGAATTGTTGAGTGGACTCCATCGTTGTTGAGGGGACTCTATTGTTGTTTTATCTGTTGTTCTCCTTGCCTTTTAATTATAATAGTAATGGTTTTCCTTAATATATAGCTTTTTATGTTACTATAATAATAAGTTATAAACAGTAGTATAGTTTTTAGTTTTTTTAATTGTCTGCTACACAGAGTCATTCTTTGTGAGATAGGCAGCCATATAAGTATAACAAACAAACTTTGAATGATAACACTTCTTGAGATCACTCTTCTAGTGTCTGGATTCTATGTTTCTTACATAATGAGAGAATATATCAAGAGTTTGGTATTCTTCTAATGTAGGTTCTCTAACAGCCAATAATGGAGGGCTGTCCCCTACTGTTTTGAGGCCTGCGCTGAAGAATGAATGAAAAAGAGTTTTGATTACCTTACAAATAAATCTAGTTAACTGTTATATTAATTAAAATGTGTGGAATTGAGGCTATTCTGAACTATTTATATGATATTTAATTCATATCAGCAGCTAATTTGTATTTAATGCAAACTAATGGGTTTTATGTAAATGGAGCATGTGGCAGACTATTTGAAAAACAAATTATCTCTAGTTTCATTTCAGTTATTTTAATTAAATTTAGAGCACATGTTGTGGGGGAGAGAATATGGAGTGCCTTATATATGAATGGCTGATGTTTAAATCCAATTTAAATCTACCATATAAGAAACAAGTAAATCTCTACTCAGCAATGGTAATTCTTGTGCTAACCTTTGACAGTGCTAAACTGATGGCATGTTAAAATATAAATACTGAGACATGTGCCGGAGGCTCTAACGCTAGGTGTGATACAGCATGATTTTATTATAGAAGTATAGAAAGAATTCTTGCTTGGATCTTAGAGGCTTTACAAACATATCTTGTTACGAGTAGCTCAAAGTTTGTTTGAGTACAAGGATACACAAACATCAAATTGAAGAACAAATAAGTAGAAAAGCTTAACAACAACAATGCAAAAGACTGAGTATCAGATGAACAAAAACAACACAGAACCTGAGGAGGTCTGAGACTTCTCTCTTACTTGTTATATTTATTTAATTGGTATGGCCACCCTTTCCATTTAAGTGCCCCATACCACTTAATTCTGTATAAAGCCAATTAGGAGATGCTCCCAAGGGGTTTCTTGGTGACTCGAATTAAGACACTTATTATTACTGAAATTGCTCTTTGATAATAAATCAAATCATAAGATCAAGAAAAACTTTAAGCTTCTAGATAGGTCTTTTTAAAGCAATTCTTTTTTATTGTCTCCAGTTTGTTGTCTCTATTACCAGAAAGGTAATCTTCATATACATATTTATAATACTGTAGTATAATAAATATTATAAGTACAGTCAGGCATATCAGATCAGGGTAGCAAAAATCCAAATGAACTGAATTGCAGCATAATGTTAGTTGTATCTTTGCTGCCATTAAATGGCTGTCAGGACTTTTACAGTCTAGTTGTGGTACGCATAAACACCACCTTCCTGTACAGTGGACACTATACAAGTCAAACCTGTATTTACAGGATTAAATGAAAACAGTCAGTCAAACAAACAATCTCAGACATATTCCAAAAAATAGCAAGAGCAAATGAAAAACAAACAATGTCATTTTTATATTAATTTGGTTTCAGATTAAACTATTTCAATTGCATTAAATTTATATTTCATCCATCATATTTAATTCCATTAAATTCCTAAATTCCATTTAGGAAATTAATAGTTTACCATCTGCATATGCGATTTGTTCTCATTCACATACATAAACCGCTCAGTCAAAGAACACAAAGGAGACCCCAAACTAAAGACAATAACAATTGCCTCCTTCCTTCCTTTCCGAAGAAAAAGCAAGAAATGAGGCGATGGATGGTGATGAGTTAGGGGTAGTGGGATTGAGAAGCAGAGACTCCCATGAAAAGTGTAAAAATTTTCAGGTTGACAAATACAACATTGTGACTGAAATCCTACCTTTTTGAAAATATATTTCAAAAAGCATTAAGCTTTGGTTTCTATATTGCACATGCCATCTTGCAAATTTTGACAGCTTCCTTTTACTAAGCTTCCTTTTACTAAGAAGAAGAGAAAGAGGGACCAAAGACAGGATGAGCAAAGAAACAGTTGTCCTGCTTACACATTACAAAAAAGTTAAATTCAGATGACAAATCACATGTCCCAAGTTAAGGTTCATCTTGCAAATGTTCACATAGGATTTATTCTTTGTAATAGAGGTTTCAGTGATAAATTTCACTTTTTGCTTATTCCTTTGTTTACAACAGCTTCTTCTGTTTTTATTAGTCTAATGTGAGGCAGCCCACTCAATTTTCAAGTAATAAATTACACTGAAATTTCTCTTTGTTAACTACCGTAGGTCACAGTTAATGTGACTAGTAAAAAAATAGTTACAGTCACAGAAATACAAGCTGAAAAACTGGCATTAGCAAAGTGTACAAAAATGCTAATGTCTGTATTTTCTTTCTTCTCTGGAAATGTTCTTCACATCAAAGCTTCTTTCTTCAGTTTCATGATTTTTTTAAAAAAATAACTGCTAAAATCAGTTTTGGAGATTGGATTGGTTGTGTTACAAAAAAACAAAATCGGGTTTTCCTTGTCCAGCTTGATGCCAGCCCTAATTGTTTATTTGAGAAGACAGATTTTCTGGAGGTCATGTATTATTGTACTTTGCCAACTTTCTTGTAAATCAATCTCTGGTTAGGTATTTTAAATTGGTTTGTGCTGTCTTTGTTGTACACATTTTGGACTGATATTAGTCATAGATGGGCAGGAATGTATTCTTTTCTTCCTTGATTGTGTGGCTTGAGACCCTCTCACAGTTTGTTGATAGGTTAAAACAAATTCTTACTCCATAGAGCAGGGGGTCACCAACCTTTTGGACCTCAGGGACCACTAAATTAATAATTTTAAATCCCATGGACCACTAATATGAATGTTTTAAAAAGATAAATAGTATTTAGTGCAATATAAAAATGCAAATAATTTTTCTGCAGACCACCAAAATTTTCTCATGGACCACCAGTGGTCCATGGATTACTGGTTGGTGACCGCTGCCATAGAGAACTACAGGATTACTATGGTTTGTCTCCACTTCCCT